>JAULUF010000023.1:6135000-6767500 GCA_031834385.1 Semotilus atromaculatus | reverse complement strand
AGAAAAATTGCTGTTATGCGGAGGTGGAGGCGGAGGATCATGTACAGCGGTGGAAGCGTTACATTATACACTCACCGGCCACTTTATTAGGTACACCTGTCCAACTGCTCGTTAACACTTAATTTCTAAGCAGCCAATCACATGGCGGCAACTCAGTGCATTTAGGCATGTAGACATGGTCAAGACAATCTCCTGCAGTTCAAACCGAGCATCAGTATGGGGAAGAAAGGTGATTTGAGTGACTTTGAACGTGGCATGATTGTTGGTGCCAGAAGGGCTGGTCTGAGTATTTCAGAAACTGCTAATCTACTGGGATTTTCACGCACAACCATCTCTAGGGTTTACAGAGAATGGTCCGAAAAAGAAAAAACATCCAGTGAGCGGCAGTTCTGTGGGCGGAAATGCCTTGTTGATGCCAGAGGTCAGAGGAGAATGGCCAGACTGGTTCGAGCTGATAGAAGGGCAACAGTGACTCAAATAACCACCCGTTACAACCAAGGTGGGCAGAAGAGCATCTCTGAACGCACAGTACGTCGAACTTTGAGGGAGATGGGCTACAGCAGCAGAAGACCACACCGGGTGCCACTCCTTTCAGCAAAGAACAGGAAACTGAGGCTACAATTTGCACAAGCTCATCGAAATTGGACAATAGAAGATTGGAAAAACGTTGCCTGGTCTGATGAGTCTCGATTTCTGCTGCGACATTCGGATGGTAGGGTCAGAATTTGGCGTCTACAACATGAAAGCATGGATCCATCCTGCCTTGTATCAACGGTTCAGGCTGGTGGTGGTGGTGTCATGGTGTGGGGAATATTTTCTTGGCACTCTTTGGGCCCCTTGGTACCAATTGAGCATCGTTGCAACGCCACAGCCTACCTGAGTATTGTTGCTGACCATGTCCATCCCTTTATGACCACAATGTACCCAACTTCTGATGGCTACTTTCAGCAGGATAATGCGCCATGTCATAAAGCTGGAATCATCTCAGACTGGTTTCTTGAACATGACAATGAGTTCGCTGTACTCAAATGGCCTCCACAGTCACCAGATCTCAATCCAATAGAGCATCTTTGGGATGTGGTGGAACGGGAGATTCGCATCATGGATGTGCAGCCGACAAATCTGCGGCAACTGTGTGATGCCATCATGTCAATATGGACCAAACTCCCTGAGGAATGCTTTCAGCACCTTGTTGAATCTATGCCACGAAGAATTGAGGCAGTTCTGAAGGCAAAAGGGGGTCCAACCCGTTACTAGCATGGGGTACCTAATAAAGTGGCCGGTGAGTGTATGTGTCACACTCACAGAAAGACAGACAAGGCAGATGTAAGTATTTTCAGGTTTATTAATGTGCAGAGTGAGCGAGGTGCTGAGAGAACAGTGCAGAGCAATACTTGAGTGCGGAGAGATTAAACTTGACACGATGAACACTTCACTGATGAATAACTCAATGTCTTTTACCAGGGTACTGTTGGACACGAAGACAAAGGAGATACTGGACGAAGGAGACCTGGAGACACAGAGCGATGACCACGGAATTACACAGGACAACAGGTAAGTATCTTCTGGTAGGATGAACAGGTGAGTGGAGTCTGTAGCTTCGCAAGACGAGACCAGACACAGAGGTGCAGGAAGCTGAGACTGAAATAGTGAGTGTCATCATGATGTGCAGGTGCCGGTGATTAGAATTCAGGTGATTGGGATCTGGTGTAACAAGTGGGCGGGAGTGATAACGTGGATGGAAGTGATGACATGGATGGCTCCGTGACAGTACCCCCTCCTCCACGGTCGGCTCCTGACGACCAGAACCCACGACGACGGGGACGACCGCGACTTCTGGGTGCAGGACGAGTAGGATGTTCCTGGTGAAACTGGGTTAGCAAGGAGGGGTCAAGGATGTCGTCACGAGCTACCCATGAGCTACCGTCACGAGCTACCCATACCCCTCCCAGTCCACTAGGTACTCCAGACGATTGCCCCGTCGTCGTGAGTTGATGATGGCTTGGACTCTGTAGATGAGTTCATCTGTTGAGACTTCTGGAGGAGGAGGTTGGAATTGGGGTGTCTCGGATCTCCTGGCGTTGGTTTGGGTGGTATGTCTTCGCACTGCCTGTTGCAGATGGACGTGAGCTGAGTCCCACACCCTCTCGCTTTGCTCGAACCAGTGATTAACAGCTGGAACCTCAGACGGTTCCCCAGACCAAGGGAACAGGGGAGGCTGGTGTCCTAGGATGCATTGGAATGGCGTGTGTCCTGTGGTTGACTGACGGAGTGAATTCTGGGCATATTCTGCCCAAGGAAGGAACCGGTTCCAGTTGTTCTGGTTCTGGTGGCAGTATGACCTCAAGTGCCTCCCGATCTCTTGGATCTTGCGCTCAGTCTGGCCGTTAGTTTGAGGATGGTAACCGGAGGATAAACTGATGGAGACTCCAAGGAGCTTGAAGAAGGCTTTCCAGACTCGGGAGATGAATTGAGGACCTCGATCGGACACTATATCCTCAGGAAGACCGAAATGACGGAACACATTCTGAAAGAGGGCTTCAGCTGCTTCGAAGGCGGTGGGTAATCTTCGGAGTGGGATCAACTTGCAGGCTTTGGAGAATCTGTCGACTACGACGAAGATGCAGGTATTGGACTCTGAGGGAGGAAGGTCAGTCATAAAGTCAATTCCCAGATGAGACCACGGACAACACAGGATGGGTAATGGAACCAGTTTACCAGCGGGTAGTTGACGGTGAGTGTTGGAGATGGCACAGACTGAGCAACCCTTGAGATATTGGGAGATGTCTTGGGCCATAGACGGCCACCAGTAGCGATGGCGAAGGAGCGAGAGGGTTCGCTGCCTACCTGGGTGTCCAGAGCCCGGAGAGGTGTGAGCTGAGTCCAGAAGGGCTAGACGACAAGATGTAGGGACGTAGATGCACCCTTCTGGACCTCCCGGCGGAGCAGGTTCAGTTAGGGAGGCGAGTCGGATGTCTTCGTCCAAAGCCCAGAGGATGGGACTGACTATTATGGCTAGAGGGAGGATGGTTTCAGACTTGGAAGGTTCAGGATCAGGTTGATGGAGGCGTGAAAGAGCATCAGCTTTGGAATTCTAATATCCAGGCCGATAAGTAACTAGAAAGTCGAACCTCGTGAAGAAGAGGGACCATCTGGCTTGGCGTGGGTTGAGGCGACGGGCTTCTCTGAGGTATTCTAGATTTCGATGGTCTGTAATAACTTCAAACTTGTGCTTAGCTCCCTCCAGCCAGTGTCTCCACTCTTCTAGTGCCAGCTTGATGGCGAGGAGCTCCCTGTTGCCGATGTCATAGTTCTGCTCCGCCGGGGACAGCTTTTTAGAGTAGAAGGCACATGGATGGAGTAAAGGAGGGTTCCCCTGCCGCTGTGAGAGCACCGCTCCAACCCCAGTGTAAGAAGCATCTACCTCCACGGTGAACGGCAAATCTGGATCTGGATGGGTTAGGATGGGAGCGGAAATAAAGGCATCTTTGAGAGTGGAGAAGGCAGTGGTGGCTTCTGGAGTCCAGGACAGAGACTTGGGCCGGGATTTGAGGAGAGAAGTTAGTGGGGAGCTGAGAAGACTGTAGTTATGGATAAATCTGTGGTAGAAGTTGGCGAATCCTAGGAATCTCTGGTGTTCTTTGATGGTGGTGGGTTGTGGCCAGGTCCGGATTGTGTCCACCTTCCTCTGGTCCATCTGGATGCCTCGTTGATCAATGATGTATCCAAGGAAGTGAACTGTAGAAGTATGGAACTCACATTTCTCTAGCTTTAGATAAAGGTGTTGTTCTCGAAGACGCTGGAGGACCTGCTTCACGTGGTGTCGATGTTCTGTGAGGTTCTTGGAGAATATCAGGATATCGTCGATATACACTATAACAAACTGTTGGAGAAAATCTCAGAGGATTTCGTTCATATAACCTTGGAATACCGAAGGAGCATTGGACAGTCCATATGGCATTACTCAGTACTCATAGTGCCCTGAGGGCGTCATGAAAGGCAGTCTTCCATTCGTCGCACTTACGGATGCGAATTAGATTGTAGGCACTTCGTAAATCCAACTTGGTAAAGATGCGGGTGCCACGTAGTTGTTCCAGGGCAGAGGGGACCAGAGGAAGGGGATAACTGTACTTGATGGTTTGGGAATTAAGAGTCCGGCAGTCTATGCAGGGCCGCAAGCCTCCGTCCTTCTTCGCCACAAAAAAGAAATTAGAAGCGGCAGGGGATGTAGAAGGGCGAATGAAACCCTGACGAAGTGCCTCTGTGATGTACTCCTCCATGGCCTTCTGCTCCGGGATGGACAGGGGATAGACTATGTGGAGTGTCATGGTGGGGGAGAAGTGACATATGCGACCACGACCCAGCGGCTTACCAAGAATAGTATGAATCTCTAGGTCTTGGGGACAGCGTTTCCTCTTGACGTTGAGCCTTTGAAAGAGATTGTGGGAAATGAAGTTACTCGCTGATCCGGAGTCGATGAGAGCTTGTGCTGGATCATTGGAACAGGCTGTTACAAGGTAGACAGTGGTACGGGTCAAGGGTGCAATCTTAGGAGAGAGTTGGATAGTACTCACCGCTGGGCGTGGTGGTCGAACAGGACAAGTGGACATGACATGACCTTTTCCCCCACAATACAGGCACAGACGAGTAATCCATCTTCGTTGACGCTCCGCTGTAGAAAGTCGCTGAAAATCTACTTGCATGGGTTCTGATATTGGAAGGGCGGCAGATGGTTCCAGAGGCGGAGGATGAATAGCGGGTTGGATTGTAGAACATGCAGTAAGTCGCTGGGAGACACGGATCGATTTCTGGATGAAAGCCTCTAACCCCATATTATCATCATGTATGACGAATTTCAGGATTGAGACCTTGGCGATAGGCGGTGAGAAGAGCCACTTCATCCCATCCACTTGCCACAGCAAGCGTTCGAAAATGTAATGCATAGGATCCCACCGATCGATTACCTTGTTTGAGTCGAAAGAGCTGATCATGGACGGTTAGGGAAGACGTGGACTGCCCAAAAACTTCCTTGAAATGCTGAATGAATGCTGTTAATGATTTAGTTACTGGAACATCGGCTTGCCACAATGCTTGTGCCCACGAAAGAGCTCGACCACAGAGAAGGGAAATTATGAATGCAATCCGCGCTCTATCAGTGGCATACAGTTGGGGTTGCGGAGAGATTAAACTTGACACGATGAACACTTCACTGATGAATAACTCAATGTCTTTTACCAGGGTACTGTTGGACACGAAGACAAAGGAGATACTGGACGAAGGAGACCCGGAGAAACAGAGCGATGACCACGGAATTACACAGGACAACAGGTAAGTATCTTCTGGTAGGATGAACAGGTGAGTGGAGACTGTAGCTTCGCAAGACGAGACCAGACACAGAGGTGCAGGAAGCTGAGACTGAAATAGTGAATGTCATCATGATGCCGGTGATTAGAATTCAGGTGATTGGGATCTATTTGTAACAAGTGGGCGGGAGTGATAACGTGGATGGAAGTGATGACATGGATGGCTCCGTGACAATATGATCCCGCTCTTATTAATGCAAATGCTTTCAAGAGTAGGGTGACTAGATGAGATTGGCTGAAATTCGGGACGGGGGTGGGGGGGGGGGTGGGGGTATTTGTTGACGATTGGGGGTTGTTGACGGGGGGGGGGGGGGGATTTGTTGACAGGGGCGGGGGGGGGGGGGGGGGGTGTTGTAGGCTGTTGTATCACGTGCGTTTGAACTGACGCGCTACAGCGATCTGTCACATTTCAAAGAGCCAAAACGTTATTTATTGTGTGAATCTCGTAAAAATATTGACAGAATATGACAGCTGTGGATTTGTTCCATATCAAAAGTAAGCTTCTCTGTCTTGTCTGTTGGTCTCAGTGTCCTCTTTGTCCACGATTTTTCTCTGCGTGAGGAAATGGATGTGTGGCGTGAGAGCGTGTGAAAAGGGTCAGTGCGTGAGAGTTGGTAGCCCAAAGCCTATAATAAAAGATATAATGAATTTCAAACGTATTTTTTTCACAGATCAACAGTCTGTCATTAGTCTTTAGTCTGCCACTAAAAACGGCATGTTGGGGTTCCAGTACACCAGTCATGTCAACCAAACCAATGAATGAAAATTTGCTTATCAATGTATATTTAAATTCGCTCCTACATCTTTGTAGAACTTCAAAAAAGAAACAGAAAATGAGCCGCCGGCGGGGCCGACTCAACCTCCACGCACAGTTTTAAACATTTTATCAGACAATACTCAAGATTTTGCTTTAGTATAATTTTCGGGACAATAAGGGTCGGATTCGGGATTCGGGACAACAGCTTAGATTTCGGGACTGTCCCGAATTTTTCGGGACGTCTGGTCACCCTATTCAAGAGTGAAAAGTAAAGTTAATCAAATAACAAAGAGAACAGAGAAAATTACTCACTGCTCCTGCCTAAAGAACTTTTGTAGCTTTAATAAGGATTAGTTAACATTTAATTTATAATGTATGCCGTGCAGACTGTTTGATAACTTTATTCAATTTCTGTATTCGTCCTACCTGGGCAATGACATTGATTATGCGTTTATTATTAATGCCATTAAACAAGTATTTTAAATATACTGCATTTATGTTGTCTCTATTAATTTGTAGATTAACTGTGAAATGATTACATTATAAAATATATAAACTAATATAAACCTATAAGTGTTTTTAATTGCAATTAATCACAGAAAAAAATTTGTGAATTTATCGATTGACAGCACTATAATATCCGTGGTTAGTCATGGGTCATGTATGGCATTAAACATTTATAAAACATAATACTAATAAAAAGGCATTAAAAAGCATTTAAATTAATTTGAATCTGCAGAAACCCTGTCTGAGATGCTGAATTTGAACATTCTGTTATCAACAGTCCAAAATGAAAATTCACCCTGTCCTTTTTCTATGCATGTTCTTGATATTTTCACAAGCTCACATTTACATACAGTATAATCGTGTGGAGTAAAGATTATGCATATTTGGCGTGCTGTTCAAATAGAGTGCTTCAAGTTCGGAATTTGGCCCAAACCTATTTTTTTTACCTCATATTTTTGATTAAATTAGATCTTCTCTCTGGTGGCATATATGTGCTGGACTTCTCCAATCATTAGTTTGTTATACACCTGTCCCTTTCTTACAATCGACTGCAAGATCACATTCAAATCTGCCTCAATCCAATCAACAACCGATGAAAAGAAGTTCTCGTCCTAATAATAATAATTTTAAAAAGTATAACTTGTTTCTCTCAGATATGTCACAATACGAAGGAAAAGATCAATAGCTACACTCTAAACAGTAGCAAATTACGGTTCTTCGGATTGTAACAATAGCAGAACCCTTTTTGGTGCTTTTTACAAGGTTCCATAAAGAAGTGCTATAGAAACTTAATGGTGTTATAAATAACCTTTTTAACAATATTTATTTTCATTACTATTAGTATATTATCTTCATATTATTAACATAATTTTTTTATAAATTATTTATTAATATATATATATATATATATATATATATATAGGCCTATCTTTTCTTTTTTTTTTTTCTATCTGCCTGTCCTTATATCTTGTTGCCTCTGTTTGGATTTTACGCTTTAAAAAAACAGCATGTTCTTGTTCATGTACTTTTATTTTGTTTACTGTGGCGAGCAGGACGAGACTGAGGGCCGCGGGAGAACGGCGCGAGGCTGGTGGCGTGATTACTGATGAGTGACACCTGTGAGACGCACCGGTCTCGTATCTCTCACGGAGGAGTGGGAATTTTCTTTTCAATGTTAAAACACACGTCAACCGATCACTTGTTTGGCGTTCATGTAAACACTACATTCAGATTCACCAATCAGAATGAATTCAGTTAGATTGAAACAAAAGGTGTGCATGTAAACAATGAATGGCGACTGCAGAAAACAAAAGCTGAATCCTGGACATTTTGGACGATCTTGACTGCCGGACAAAAAAAAAAAAAAAAAGGGAGAAAAAAGAGGATGGTAACCCCTACTACTCAGCTTTCTCCTACTAAGCTTTCTCCACAGAACAAGAGCCTGCTTGCTTAGCTTCCAAAAAAAGATGGCTGACACTATGTGTACATTCTGTGGGTGAGATGTACGCGGGACACATACGCGTTGAGAATATGCAGGACAGCCCCTAGTCTTTAGCCTCTGGCCAAAAAATCCTCCAATGACGCAAAATGACGTTTTTTTGCGTCATCTTAGGATTTTTTCCAGACAAAAAATACACAAATCTCTCGTCTCAGGGGGATATGAGGGTGGAAAGCAGTCATTCGAAAATACTACAGGTTTTCTAATACAAAGCTTAATGCTAAATCCTGAAGTATCCCTTTAACTGAACAGAGCTGCTCACACTACATGTTCTGTAAAAGTAATAGAAAAAAATACATAATTGTTAAAAATTTTAAAGCTATAATTTATTGACATTTTAAGAAAGAAATAATTTACCTGTTGAGAGTAGGTTTACAGTCTGTGTAGTAACTGTAGAGCTGAGCTCCAGAAAATCAGTAATAAGGAGACTTTGACAGTAACCGTTTTTGAAAAACAAAAAGGAAGGAATAAAAAACCATACACTCTAACACAAAGAACCATTTCAGCATATGAAGGGTTCTTCAGGACGATGTCTGTTACTACGTGTAAAGAACCTTTAAAGAACCATATTTTTTTTAGAGTGTCTTCTGTCACATTGCGACTTAAAGCAACTTGACTGCTTCATATATACACATACTCAGTCAAAAGTGAATCAATATGCCTTGATGTGAACAGTGCAATGTGTTCAAAAACTGTTCAAGTGAAAGTTGGGTAATGTCTTATTTTAAATAGTCCAATTTATGCAGACATTGGGGTATTTCTTGTTAACACTGAATTGCAAGTTAATTAAATTAGTTTTGAGGACCCCATTAATCAAGTGAAGCAAGAAATTATGAGGATGGTGATGGTATCAGTATGTAGAGCAGAACAGCTCAAATATTTGACTTAACATGATGAAATAACTGAGAAGATATTACATTTACATGATACGATACGATGTAACATTTTTAAACTTTTATGTTAAAAAATATATTTTAAATATTTATCCATGAGATAACCATCGTAATAACACGAAATCAGATGGGAAACTGTTGAACACAATTTATTTCTTGACATGATGAATACACAGTAGTGGCCAACAGGGATATTTCCACAATAGTTGCTTTTAATGACACTTCGGGTTGTAATAAATAATCAAAACATGAGGAGTATGTTATATTGGGAAGAAGAATACACTTGATTAAGGTATTTTAAATGACAAACTTATTTGGCAAGAAAGGCAAACTCCAGCATATAATTAAATGGGTTTCATTGTATTGTGCAAAAACAAAAAAGCATAGAAAAACTAGAATCTCACAGGAAATAAAGCAAACATTGACTACAATGTAATAAGTCATTATTAGGTTGTCGGTTCTCCCTTGGTTTTGATTACAGCAGCCATTCTCCTGGGCACTGACTCAGAAATCATGTCGCATGCGTCATGCATAACTTCCTTCCAATCCTCCTTAAGTTCTTCCTAAAGATGAGCTTCATTAGAAGACCTGCATGACTTCTCACAATTCAGATTTCACAATTCAGATTTATAATTTCCCAAAGGTTTTCAAAGGCATCAGGGGACTGAAGAGGCCTCTTCAAAAGACTTCAAAATGCTGAGCATGAACACTTTCATCGTACAACTTAGTCGCATGTGTGGTGGGTATGGGACTGTTATCATGTTGGAAAAATATATATTTGATCTCCAAGCAGATCGTTCATACTTGGCTACACTGCGTTTTGCGGGATTCCCAAGAACTGGTCCATTTTAAAAGTGCCAGCAACATTGTATTTCCTGCTGCAGAGATGCGTCCCAAATACCTTTATGTTTCTCCTGCCATCCTTAATGGTGCCAAGCATGCATTTGGTATTAAAACACTCCAGTTGTCTTCTACAAACATACCTGACACCATCCATGCTAGGTTGTTAAATTTGTACTTGTCGGACTGCAGAACACGGCTTCAATCTTCCGTACTCATCCTTATGTTTTTTGGCAAATGCAAGGATTTTTTATTTTCTTAGTCGATAAAACTATATGGTTTCTTTACTGGTACACAGCCTCTCAATCCAGCCTCTTGTAGCCATTGATTTACAGTTGAGGATTAAATTGGAGGTTGGAGGTCTCATCCAGGTCTTTAAAAGCTGTTTTGAGGTGGTCCCACGTTCAGGTGAATGCTCACTAGTCTTCCTTGACCAGCCACAGCACTTCACATTCTGCATGGTAGTGGTCTCACGGTGCTTTGAAATAATCCTGTGGACATTGTGACCATTCATATCCTACACATGAGCAATTTCCAAAACCCATTGACCAGATTTAGTCATTTTAACAATTTCAGAGGGCAGCTCCTTTCATCTGGCCATTCTCACTAAACCCCACAAAATAACATCTAATAATATAGCTAATACTTGGCACATAGTGGTTTATTGACTTGTAGGCTGGGAATAATGAGTGCAAGATTGGTATGACCTCTTGGGCAAAAATGATGTCCGCAAAACTAGGTATTTTTCATTGTGTCATGACAAATGATACAGTTGAGACGTGGAACATGTACATTAGTTTTACACTCCAGGTACAACTTCAAAACATGGATACAAAATATGTAATAAATATTTAATAAAAAGTTTAAATAAGGTTCGAAGAAGCCAATTTTCCTAGGGCGGACATCACTTTTGCCCACTGCTGTATGTGCATAAAAATCTAGATTAAGAGACTAGGGGGTCATTTGTAAATCACACTCATTTCATGCGTGACACTTTCTTGACCTTTGACCTTTCAGAGGTACTTCATAAGTGTGTTGAAAATGTCTCCAAGGTTAGCATAGCATAATTTTTCTTAATACCTAAAGCAATCTCTTAAAACACAAAAGCACCCTCTACAATACATTTTGCACAGTACTAAACACTCATTACAACATGAAACCGCAGTATTGCATGTAAAAACACTTGATGCGACACGCCGTAACATCACATTCTCAGATCCCACATTATTATGCGGCACAATAATCAATTTTGATTTAAGTGTTTATTTTCACACTGACTGCATTG
Source organism: Semotilus atromaculatus (assembly GCA_031834385.1). NCBI lineage: Eukaryota > Metazoa > Chordata > Actinopteri > Cypriniformes > Leuciscidae > Semotilus > Semotilus atromaculatus. The sequence continues at coordinate 6,756,357 of JAULUF010000023.1, read as the reverse complement.
GTCTGTGAAACGAAAATGTTTTTGTCTTTTACACTGACCGGCACTTTTGACTGTTTTGATGAATGAGGTGATTAAACACAGCTTTGGTTTTTGATGACTGCACACTTCAAAAACAATTAAACAAAAGAAAATTAAATATCATTACTGATGCCAGATCATTTATTTACGGGGTCACTCAGCGTTGACTTTAAGAGGCTTCCAAAGTTATTTGAGCATCTCTGCTATAAAGTGTTTTCCTAAAGCTGGATAAACCCTTCAAACATCTGTCTACTGGTTGAGTTTAATCTCTAACAGTGTGTATCACGTACATTTTTCCTGTCTCCCTCTTTTTTTTGTCCCTCTTTATTGAATTTAAAGGTTCAGCCGTTGTGTACTATGGATCTAAGGAGTTCAAATGTGTGACAGCGTATGTTGGGACTCTTGTGCCATCAAACAGAGGAGAAGGACCCAACACTAGTTCATGAAGGATGAGTTTCATGTGAATTTATCCTTCCCCTGAGATCCACTTCCCTGAAGTGTTCGGTAAGACTTCTTGCACCAGATGCTGCAATACAACTGTAATATCGCAATTTAGTTTTACAATGATAGTTTTAAGCCTGTTTTATGCACATGTACTGTAAGTGAAGTGGCAGTGTAACTGCAACAGAAATTTGGCTCTCCATAGAAAATAAAGTGATTTCTGTTTGGAGTATACCCTATGATAAAATGCTTACCAGAAGTGTGGCACCGAAACTTGTTTCAAACTGGATTTTCATGAAGATCACATTAAAGTATACAAATGGTAATCAATTTATATTAAACAGAATCCACAGATAAATTGATGATTTAAACTGCTTAAATAAATCATCTAACTTCAGTCAGATTTATGGTATTACATAATACAATTTTGAATATGAAAATGAAATATGAAATGAATAATCACTGTATTTATGAATGTATAATTGAAAATATTGTGTCTATGTAGTCACTTAATATTAAGCTCTTTTTTTTACTGAACTGTTGTGTAAAATCAATAGTAGGCTACTGATATTTGGAGAAAAAACTTGCTTGTGTGATATTGCAATGTGTGAGACATTTTTGCCCCGAGCCACATTCATTTAAAACCCTGGATAGGATTTCCTTTAGGATGTATATTCTACCTTGAATTTACACACAGACCCCAAAGCAGCTGCAGATCCCTGACAATGTGAAGAGCATTAAGCTGATCTCTTCACTCGCTCCACTAGACACGTGCCATCAGAATTAAACAGGCTGTTTTTGCTCATGTACCAATATGTAAATAAACATTATGATTGCCTAACCTCTGCATACTTACACAGTTTATACTTTTATCAGTCGCTGAACACTGAATAGGTGTAGAAGAGAGGACGAGTTCTCATTCTAAGAAGCACAATGTCTCCAGAAATCTCGGACTGGTTTATGGGAAAATAAATAGAGCTTGTGCATTTTATATGGGCACAATAACTGGAAGTGGCTCTGCCTGCTGCATGGCTGACTATAATCATTTGCATGCTCTGTAAAAAAGACGGAGGTGGAAAGAGAGCATGAGCTGGGTGAGCGGAGACCATGCCAGTGTAATAACAGAGCTGTCATGGTAGGCAACATGCTGCAGATCTGTTAGATGGAGGGTGTAATTACTTGGTGAATCTGGCCTGCTGCTATTTGTGATAATTGCTTGTATATGCAGCTTCCTCCTCTCTAAACCATCTCTCATCAACTGGTTTGCAGAGGACAACATGTATTATGAAGCATAGCTGGTAAAAGCGTAATGCAGAGATGACCTTTTGAGACACACAACATGCAGCTGTGACTTGATGTTTATCAGATAGATCCCCATCTGAACACATGTGTTGAGCACAGTGTCTGAACACACTTAAAAATAGGGTTGAGATCTGAGAATGCATTAAAATATAGGTAAAACATTGTAATTAATCTACACTGTGAAACAGAGCGGGACTAGTGGAGTCTGATTACAGAACAAATGACTTTACTGCCAAGGTAATCTAAATCATGTATAATATATATATGAAAACATGAAAAACATTACTAGATTAGCGATGTTGATAACTAGTCTGCAAACGCAACATCACAGTCTGTGGAAAGGGTCCATTAAAGCAATCTAACTTAATTTAAATGCTACACTCCCAGTCCCTGTTAATAAAATGTTAGAAAAAAAGGAGCTTTGTCATAATTACAGCAAAAATTACCAGAAGAAATATCTTATCTTAAAAGGGGTCCATTGAATTTTGTGTTGGACAATGAGGGTCTTCGAGTCTAAAAGGTTGAGAATTACAAATGACCTGGACACCAGTAAGTTATTTATGATTTCCATTCCTTCTGAAAATCCTCCCTTTTGTGACATAATTTCTCCAAATGTCATTTCAAGTCACATGAAAGCTCAATACTTGTAAACAAACAATTAATCGCTCAATTATGAGAATTATCGGTCTACACAAGGATTATAGACACTGATCTTATACGCTGACCAAAAAGAAAGAGCATTATGCTTTATAGTAATTTAGAATAATTGCCAAGAATTAGATCATAAATGACTTTTGAATGCTGTACATTGTTTTAAACCACCACAGTCGGTGATCCAGTCGTTCAGTGGCACAGACCAAGCTGTGCAGAAAGCGGAGTAAGTCCTTGAAACAAAAGACTGACTGTGTTTGACTCGCATCATTGAGCTCTTTCTGTAGACAAGCTGGCTTACTGTAGTGCACATGGGAAAAACAGGCATGACTTAGTGAGCATCAGTGCTTCACTGGGCACCAAGCTGGCAGAGCAATAACCAATGGTGCCCCAGCTGCCAATGAGCTAACAGGATTATCCTAAAATGGGTCATGGTGATGCAGAATGCCAATGTGCCCAAATGTTCCATCCCTCATAAGCTGAAAGGTGACTGAAAATGTCACTCATCTCTAGGTGCAAAACATGTCCAAGTAAATGTCAAGGTGACATGGGTCAAGAGTTCAAATCAACCTCTAAAAAGAAAATAAATGCAAACTGCAACTGCAATGTTAAAGGGATAGTTCATCCACATTTTTGACATTACACTTACCCTCAAGCTGTTCCAAACCTGTATGAATTTCTTTCTTCTGTTTAACACAAAAGAAGATGTTTTGAAGAATTTTGCTAACCAGACAGTTGATGGACCCCATTGACTTTCATTGTAGGGGGAAAAAAATACTATGGAAGTCAATGGGTGCCGTCAACTGTCTCATTACCAGCATTCTTTTAAATATCTTCTTTTGTATTCAGCAGAAGACATTCATTCATCAAGACATCCAAGTTTGGAACAACTTGAGGGTAAGTTCAGCTTTCACCATTTTCATTTTTGAACTATCCCTTTAACAAATCTGTTATAGAAAGGTAACTTATACCAATAAAGACAATATTTTTTATAATATCATGGCATGGGTATTTTATAGTTCACCCAATTCTGAGAGGATTTGATTATTCTTTTGAATCAAATTGTTTCGATGAACAAGTTGAACCAGTTCACAATGAATAATTTGTTCTTGAATTAGTTGATCCAATTCATTGATTCAATGATTCAGTAGCAGCACTTAACAACTCACTAAGGTAAAGATTATGCAGACAATATCCACAAATTTTGTCACTTCCTGTTTGGGGTCAGTAAGAAAGAAATTAATACTTTCATTCGGCAAGGATGAAATAAATGTATCAAAAGTGACAGTAAAGATATTTAAAATTTTACCAACAATTCTATTTAAAATAGTGTTCTTTTGAACTTGCTATTCATCAAAGAATCCATAAAAAGCTTCACGGTTTCCACAAAAATATAAGACAGCACAACTGATAATCATTGATAAGAAGTCCTTCTTGTGAATCAAATCAGCATATTAGAATGATTTCTGAAAGATCATGTCACAGAAGACTTGAGTAATCCCTGCTGAAAATTCAGCTCTGCCATCACAGGAATCAATAACATTTGAAAATATATTAAAATATAAAACATTTATTTTAAATTGATTTTATTTTACATTTGACTCTATTTTTGATTAAATAAGTGCAGCCTTGATGAGTATTGGACTTTCAAAAACATAAAAAAAAATCAGAAACACTTTCTATGAAGACCATGCTAATGAATTATAGCTCCATTTATACTTATTTATAAGTAAGTATTACTATATATAAAGACTAATTAAGACCTATACTGCTTTATAAGAACAGTTATAGTTACATTTATATTATATTTTATAATTACTTATAAGTCATGCATTTGCTTTTTCAATTGCATTTGCTTTCTCATAATCCATTACACTAATTTATAATGATTAATTAGTCAGTCGTATGGTTTCATTAATGTATTTATAAAGATGCAACCGGCATTGCTATAATGTTATTATATTATAGTTACAATGACTTTTTAGTAATTCAGATTTAATTCTGTTAAATAAGTGAATATATTGTTATTTATAGCTGTAGTGATTAAACAGTTACTGACCTCTATAAATGCATCACTGATGGCTTTAAGTAAAGTGAAAACATAGGATGTAATTTTCCTAAAGCAAATGTTAAGAAATCATGAAGATGTGTTCATTTATTATACATTTTAAGTTGTTTACTTGTAAATGTAGATAATGAACAATAATTCCTGTAATAAAATAATGATTTTTTTAGGGTATTTTTACAGTAAACTGCTAACCCATATGGCTGAGGAGATGCAGATTTTAACAAATCCAAATTACTATTCAAGCATGACCTCTAAAAAAAAAACATTTTCCATTAATAACATAATTGATGACTAATTGGTAATGTGCAAACAAGTATCTTTGGATATATTTAATATTTGATATATTTTTATATTATAAATCAGTGTATAATTGATTATGAGCATTCACATTGAAAAAACAAATGCATGACTTTATAAATAATAAAAATGTAACTATAACTGTTCTTATAAAGCAGTATAGGTCTTAATGAGTCTTTTATATGTATATATAGAATGGAAATAATTACTTATAAAAAAGTATAAATGTGGCTATAATTCATTAAATGGTCTTCATAGAAAGTATTACCAAAAAATCTTACTGACCACTATCTTTTGGACAGAAGTTGTGGATGTTGGCAGACACCATGAGTTACAATATGAAGCAGGAAATGAAAATAGACTGGGAAAACAGACTGAATGACTTCTTCAGTAATCTTCTAACCCTTAGTTAGAAGCACAGCTCAAACAAGCTTGTTACTTAATTGGTGCTTTAGCTGTTCAGCAACAGCAAGTAAATGAGGCATGAAGCAGCAATACAGCATCCTCAAACATTCTGTCTGTGGAATATATTTTACACGAGAAAACATTAGAAAGCATTCAGGGTCTTCCCAATTCCCAGAACTTTAAAATACACACTCAAAGATCTAGTCTGCATATTCATTGGCTTTCTTCTAAATTAAACTGTTTATTGTAAGAACTACATGCACATTTACGGACAACAGCTATTTGTCATTTTGTCATTTTGTGTTGCCAAATCAAACGTGTTTCGCTGAGCAAAATTCACGAATCTGCCCGTTTCACTTCTGGGTAAGATTGCTTAGTTTTTGTTTTTTTTACATCACTTCAAATGATCACATCAGTGAATATGATTGTAGATAATGCAGTTATCTATTGTGGTGCCGTTAGTATCAAACCGTACAGACAGGATTCTCCAATGAAGCGCCACTCGTGCTGGGGGGCAGGATTACAGGAACAAAGAAACCAGGGTGAAAAAAAAAAGATCTTAATCCTTCATCCCCTCTTTTATAAAATTCCTCATCTCTTCAATATAGGCCTTCCTTTCTTCTTATAACAATAATGATACTCTCCTGCTCTCCTTTTTTCCTCTTTCAAGTTCGACTATAGCCAGGGCCCTGGAACTTCTGAATCAAAAGAATCTACACTGAGGGATATTTATTGAAGCCAATAAACTGCCTGAATGTGAAAAAAAGATTAAATGTTAATGAATGAGTGAGATTTCAGAAACCAATCTTGATCAATTTTTTGACGTTCAAATCAACTAAAAATGAAAATGACATACCAGCATCTAAATAAGATTGGTGAGTCAAGTGTGTTTTAGGTGAGAGAAAGTGGTAGATGTGTTAAAGGTGAACCATTTAATAACAACTGACATTCAATCCCATGAACGTCCACTGCGATTAGTCACTGACTGTCAAACGAGTAAATTTTTCAAGTTTGATTTCCAGCAAAACTATTCTGGATCTGATCGTCAAGAAACAAAATTCCTGCAGATTTTTAATGCTCTTTAGTCTTCATTTTTTAATAATTAAATAAAGTGAATAAAGAACCATATCACCAGAGCTGACAGAGAGAGCAGATGTCTAAAGGATTCTGTAATGATATAAGTATTGCTGCATTGATTTAGATGCAAAGTCCAGCAGAACTGGTCAAGCTTCTGTATATTAGTCGTTTTCTTGACGTCACATCAAGCTTATGTAAGTCCTTATTTTCAATACGTGAAGCATCCATCTTGAGTCTTTCATTACTACATTTCACTACAGTTCATGTAATTTATTCATGCTCCTAAAATGTGGACAAGGTCTGTGCAAGATTAATTTAAATGAAATAATAAAATTAGAAAATACAATAAAATAAACATTTTTATCTTTGATCTTTCTACTTCATTCCCAAGTTTGAAATGTACACTCACCGGCCACTTTAGTAGGTACACCTGTCCAACTGCTTGTTAACACTTAATTTCTAAGCAGCCAATCACATGGCGGCAACTCAGTGCATTTAGGCATGTAGACATGGTCAAGACAATCTCCTGCAGTTCAAACCGAGCATCAGTATGGGGAAGAAAGGTGATTTGAGTGACTTTGAACGTGGCATGATTGTTGGTGCCAGAAGGGCTGGTCTGAGTATTTCAGAAACTGCTAATCTACTGGGATTTTCACGCACAACCATCTCTAGGGTTTACAGAGAATGATCCGAAAAAGAAAAAACATCCAGTGAGCGGCAGTTCTGTGGGCGGAAATGCCTTGTTGATGCCAGAGGTCAGAGGAGAATGGCCAGACTGGTTCGAGCTGATAGAAGGGCAACAGTGACTCAAATAACCACCCGTTACAACCAAGGTGGGCAGAAGAGCATCTCTGAACGCACAGTACGTCGAACTTTGAGGCAGATGGGCTACAGCAGCAGAAGACCACACCGGGTGCCACTCCTTTCAGCTAAGAACAGGAAACTGAGGCTACAATTTGCACAAGCTCATCGAAATTGGACAATAGAAGATTGGAAAAACGTTGCCTGGTCTGATGAGTCTCAATTTCTGCTGCGACATTCGGATGGTAGGGTCAGAATTTGGCGTCTACAACATGAAAGCATGGATCCATCCTGCCTTGTATCAACGGTTCAGGCTGGTGGTGGTGGTGTCATGGTGTGGGGAATATTTTCTTGGCACTCTTTGGGCCCCTTGGTACCAATTGAGCATCGTTGCAACGCCACAGCCTACCTGAGTATTGTTGCTGACCATGTCCATCCCTTTATGACCACAATGTACCCAACTTCTGATGGCTACTTTCAGCAGGATAATGCGCCATGTCATAAAGCTGGAATCATCTCAGACTGGTTTCTTGAACATGACAATGAGTTCGCTGTACTCAAATGGCCTCCACAGTCACCAGATCTCAATCCAATAGAGCATCTTTGGGATGTGGTGGAACGGGAGATTCGCATCATGGATGTGCAGCCGACAAATCTGCGGCAACTGTGTGATGCCATCATGTCAATATGGACCAAACTCCCTGAGGAATGCTTCCAGCACCTTGTTGAATCTATGCCACGAAGAATTGAGGCAGTTCTGAAGGCAAAAGGGGGTCCAACCCATAACTAGCATGGGGTACCTAATAAAGTGGCCGGTGAGTGTAGTTTGTCTGGCAATAAATAAATCTCAATCATTAAAATTAAATCTTCAAATGTTACTTATATATTTATTTAGCACATTTGTAACTACATTTTTAATAAAAAAAAGTATTCCTGCCTGAACTTCTTAAATGATGCATGATTTATGCATGTAATGTTCTGTAATTTTTACTGTAAAAACAATAGCAACTGCTAACCAGCTAACTGTCAGTTACCATACAGTGAAAACCTGTAAATGGTTTAACATCGAATTTCTAATTCTACTGTAAAATACTACCAAATGTATGGTTTTGTAAGTAAAAACTATGAATTACCATATATTGTACAGCGAAAAAGTCCCTGTGTGGCATCACATAATGGTTATATTTTATTTTCATAGTTTTATTTTTGTTTTCAGTAAAGTACATAAGAGTGTTTTTTGTTACATTTAATGTTACGTAGTTCATGTTTATGAGGTTATTTTAGTGAGGTGTGTTGCTCTGATGTTGTTGTCTCTGTAAACCCCTGTGCGACATCTGTTGTATGCCTGTTTTGGCCTTGTTTTAAGGGGAAGCCTCAAATAACTTTTTAGGGAAAGCTCATTTTAGTTATATAACTTAATGAAACATCCAGTTATAAAGCTGTAATTATACAGGCACCAATATTCTATCCCTAATACTAGAAACATTGTCACAGTATTTTTACTGTGAATTTCTGGCTACTGCTCCCCGTTTCGTTTTTTTTTTTTGCCATAAATTTTATGCAATACTTTGAACAGAACAGAGAATATTATATATAGTATGGGGTTTCTTCCAGTACTCATTCTTGCATTATCAACTATTCAAACATTGTAGTAACTAAGCAGAGCTGAACCATTGCTAGGCAACAGGCCCTGAACATCCTGTAGCTTTAGGCAGGATGACTCTGCAACAGAAACCGAGAAATACATCATCCCTCAACTGAAAAACGTTTGGTTATGTCTAAGAGCTCAGATGTACATTCGTCTGATGCGATCATGGAGGACTAATGTGCATAAAAAGATCGTACCCGATTTGCACATAATTGAAGGTTGCACTGTAAAAAGTGACAAACACTGGCTGGTTTACACTTGAGACAACAGGCAGGAACTTTTAAATGATTAATCAGCTGTTCTGCAGGACACAACGCGGCCCAGCTCACACATCTGGGGCTTTAAAGTGAGGATGAGATGTACCAGAAGGAGAAGAGTTGCCATCCTGTCTAGAAGAGAAACTTTTCTGCTTTGTTAAATGAAAATCAAATTAACCAATAAACCCCTATGGTTGGAATGCCTTGTTATTAAGCGGAACAAACTATAGAAGCTTTATTGGACACATGACACACTTTCACACATTGAGGAACACAGACAGCCAAAATCATTGAAATGAACAAAGAAAAACCCACATTTTATTGCACTTAAGTTATAAGAAAATAAAAATTCTAAATGAATCAAACAAATACACAATCCCTTTAAGGTTTCTTTTTTTATCTGTCTGTTATGCCAGGCAGTTTACATAAACTGAAAAAATAAAACAGCTCCAACATCTGATTTCTCAAACCAGATTATAAATTAAACAGGAAAAAACAAACAAACAAACAAAAAAAACAAAACAAAAAAACAAAAAAAAACAGGAGAAAGAACAAGATTGTTTTTTCTTTTAATATACAGTGTTAAACCACTTTCACAGTTCAGCTTGAGTTGTGTGACTTGGAGGATGAGACAAATCGTTTGGCTACGGATGCGGTTACGTTGTTTATCTATGAAGCTGCTTTACCATTTAAAAAAAAAAAAAAAAAAAAAAAAAAAACCTCATGAGAGCATTACCAACGGAACCAGGTTAGCTCTAGCACTTAAAACGTAATCAGATGTCCATTCCTGTACACTAAGACCACCTTTTTTCCTCGGTAACTTAACGTCGGATCCAACAATCTCGTTTTTCAACTCATTAAAAACAAGAACGGTATTCTTTTTTTGTCGAAGCATACATTTCCGCACAGAACAGGCTGGCAGAGCTTTTGTCCCAAGGAATGTGTGAACAATTTGCTCAAACACACACCCGCACGCACACCCAGTCATGCTCACAAACGCGCAAAATAGTTTCTACTCGTCTGTCGTTTCATCTCAGCAGACAAACCCGTCTCTTTGTCAGACATTCTCCCTCCTCTACGCCTCGTAGAGGCACATTTGGCTCAAGTTTCAGTGGCAAAAAAAAGAGAAGCTGTTTTGTCGATATCTTGCTTTTGTTGGTACGTTTGTTTGTGTTGTTTTTTATAAGTTCAAACTCTACAAGTAACTTTTGTTTAGAATTTCGTCTGGGACTAAAACGTCACAGCCAGTTAAAGTTCCACCTTATTTTTTTTCCTGTGTCTAGCAGCATAAAATCCAGTTTGGCCACTGGGATGGACAGTACTGGGGGGGGAAAAAGGTGGGGGGTGGGAAGAGACATATTCCCAGGAGCTTATGGGAAAACATTCTCATTTCCCACAGATCACCAGCACTGATGAACTAATGAGACCAGACTGGTTGAAAAACAATGAACGCAGGTCATCTCCGATCCAGAGAGGCACTGCTTATGGAGTACTGAATTTATATATAAAATAAAAAAAACACATCACAAGTAAAACCTCAAAAATGTGTGAAACAGCAGAGTGGGTTTAGCTTAATACTGAGACCTGTTGTTTGCAACAGTAGGCAGGAAGTGAACAAAAAATGCTGAACTTGAAAAGAAAGCACAAAACTTTAATTCACAGCTGTTGATGCAAAAACAAAAAAAACATAAAAAAAGTTGTGGGGAACAGAGAAAAAAAAAAAGCAACAAAAAAAATGGCTACAAAAGAAAATAACGTGCGAGGAAGAAAGGGATATTTGGCGTGTGCTGAGGTTGATGAGGACTGACAAAATTGGCTTCCTTTGTCTCTCTTTCTCGAACCACTCCAGCAGTACAAAGCTCTTCAATTTTCATCTTTCTCCATTAAAATTTTATTTGTATACACTATTTATCACTCCGTGTCCGTGTTGATGCGTTAGGGTTTCATGTAGACAGTGTTGACTGTTTTGATCAAAAAAATAACGTTTGTACATACGGATGTGAATTTCAGTCAGGCTTGAGCGAACAAGTCTCTGTGCAAGGTCGCCTTGAGTGGTAGGAAAAGGGACAATCCAGTCTTCCCAAGTCCTTCCTGTCAGTTTCCTTCCCAGAATGCTGTGGTGCATGAGCATCTGCCCCCACCCCTCCCCCCTTCGGAAGGTGAACGGAACTGTGGCGGCAGTCGTGGACCGTGGCACGACAGGGAGAGATGTTGGCGGCAACTTATCGGGGAGGTGGAGATGCCATGAAGTGAGCGATCGGTCCTGGCGCGGAAAGACCCGGGGGCAGGTTGCTCTCCCCCCCCCTCCCCATTTTACAAACAAGTCCCCTTTAAGTTCACCCCCTTCACTTCATGTCCACATCAAAGTCCAGCACCAGGAGCTTGGTTTCCTCTGTGCCGTTACGGCTGCCCACCGCGCAAACGAGTTTGGTATTGGAGGCGCGGATTCGCCAGACCACACCGCCGCTGCCTCCGCTCTCCAGTGTGACCAGGTTGCGGATGAACTCGCCTGTCCGAAGGTCCCACAACTTCACCGTACCGTCATCGGAGCTGGTGATGACAAAATTCTTGTTGAACTGCAAGCATGTTACTGCACTCTGGTGCTTGTGGGGACCTAAGAGCGAGATAAAAGAAAGAAAATAAGTCAAGAGTTGACATTCATTGTGAAAACTAAGTACATTTAATTGTATTGAACGTAGACTTGTAGAGTACTCAAATCTTAAAAGTATATATATAAAAAACTACGATTTTTAAGTACAATCAACTTGGATGTTTATGCAAGTCATTTAAACTTAAATTACATTATATGACTTATCGTGAATCTTCTGTAACTTATAAAAAAGTTGCAAACCATATTTTGAGGAGTAAATCTTTAAAGCAAGTTACTTTCAAAAGTTGCTTTATTTTGATTGCTACCATAGATAGTGTTTATATCCCATTACTTCTGTGATGATATAAATTATTGTAACAGAAATAATGATCCTGTGTGTTTGAAAAGACTGTTTGTGAAACCGTTTCATACAGGACAACTGCTCTCTCTGGCTCTTCAGCAGCGCGATGCAGATTTGAATGTCCTGCTGTGATCGCAGCTACTGTCAAAGGTTTAAGATTGTGTGGGTGTTTGAATAAAGATCGCAATCTTTAACGATTCGATTAAATCGCTCCGCTCTATTTGTAATAACGTCAAATTAAACGTTTTACTCTAAAGTACATTTATTTGTATGCTTAAGTCCTACTTATATTGACCAATTAAGCACTCTTAAGTTCAAATAATTACATTAATATAAATTTAAACTATAATGCATTTTCATTTTACAGCAAATAACACGCATTTAAGTGTCAAAAACAGTACATTCAATTTGCACTTGGGTATGTTCTTTTAAAGTATATTATTTCCCTAATAAGTACACTTTTTAAAGAGTACAAGGGATTCTACAAGGGATTCCAGATGAAGAGACTCATCACACACACACACCGCAACGCTGAAAGCCCGATAGACAGGAAATCGACCTGCGGCTACTTGCCACATCGGAGAAATCGGAGAGAGGATGTGTAACTATGGTTACGGGAAATACTGTGACATTAATGGCTTTGATTCTAAGCCCTTGAGGTATTGAATTGAGCCAGTCTTTCTGATAGGCCAAGGAACATCTGAGTCTAAACAAAAGTGCTAAGACTGCTGTCAGCGAGGCATATAAAGCAAAAAAAGAGATGTGCTACAGTACACTGGTTCCTGTTACTGCAGAGGGGTGTGGTGAGCTATTACAGGCAATCCGTAGTCAAATACTGAAAATCATGTTATCAAACATCTAGACCTGAGAACAAAGACAGATTGAAGTTCATGAGTGAATGAAAACTCAAAATATCCATTTCAAAGGCATGAATTCGCTCATGAATACCCATTAGTGGAGCGCTAAAGTCAACTGTGTGAATGTAAATGAGAAGGCCGCTCTCTATTGATGTGCAAGACACTACACAAAGTGACACAATAGACCCTTTTCCTTTAATGAGTGACTCTGTCTATGAGCATTCGCACTTCAAAGCTCAGCCGTTGAGTTGAGGATCTTGTCTGGGGTCAAATGTGCGTTTTTGTTTATTATGTGAAACGAGTGTCATTAAGTGATAACAGGAAATACTCAATGACCTAATTAAAAGACCTACAAACTGATATGTGGTCCATCCCCCCTCTGTCTTACCCTCTGGGCACGCCCAACAAGACCACCACATCCCCCTCCAATTCCTTTCATCATGTCATCTATCCCTCACCCTTCCAGAAGATTAAAGCTCAAGATGCTAAGAGAGGCTGGGAATTATGAAAAACACATCTTTGGAAACAAATGTAAAAAAAGAAAGAAATGTTTTTCTTTGGCCCTAAGATGGAGTAAAAATTGAGTTTGTGGTTAAAATGCAATGGATAAAGCTCTTAAAAGGAACAGTTCACCCAAAAACAATATGTATACTCCCAGTATGAAACAACGCAAACTGATTTGATTCCCTATTGTGACATATACCAAAGTGAAATGGCTTCTCGAACTAGAAAAAGAAAAAAGAAAAAAAGAAAAACATAGGATGCGACCTCATTTTGTACATGTGAGTAACAGGTTGTTGGACTTGGAGGAAAGGGATTATTGTCCCGCCCTCGCACATATAATTAGAGAAAAGATGTCATTGTGATTAAAAATTGCAAGGTTGCATTAATTTAAAAATAAAATAATGTGTACAGATAAATCATTTATAATAAACACTGCAATAATCTATAAAAAATTAAATAATAATTTTTTTAAAAAAAATAAATAAAGCTGTTTACACTGGCAGTGACAACACGCCATGACAATTCCATTTCACTGTAAAGCTGGCGATTTTAGGCGACATGTGTGACAGTGCCCGTTGGCGACAGGATGCAGGTGTGTCCAGCGATGGGACAAAGTTGAGATGTGTTTAACAATGCAAATAAAGACTTTCCGAAGCGACAACCAATAGGAGTGAAGTCAGTGGAGCGTACGTGATTAGTCACTACAGCCTGTATTGAAATTTATTTTAGAGGTTAGCAACTTTCCTATAATTTATGATATGTCTCTGTGTACATACAGGGACACTTGTGGTGCTGACTCAGAGCTTGAATGGATTTGTGAACCCAGATAGTCCGTTGCTTGCGCTTTCGCTCCAGATAAATAGCCACAATGGCAAAGAGCACCTGCTGTTTCTCATTCATCTTTAATATTAAGCATTTCATGTACAGATTCCATTTATATTTTCTCTTTTTCCTTAGTTTAGTTTAGCAGAAAGAAAATGGATTTAGTGTCTAGAACATGGAATAACAGATTATGTGCTTTTTCTGGGTGAGACGGAGTAAACTGCGGCGTTAACAGTGTCAAACGATAGCACAAGTAGCGTACCCATAGACTGAAGACCAACTGCCAAGGTCAGGATTTTCGTTAAATAATGCATTAAATTTCGTTCGTATACCCCTATAACACTTGGTATATACGAGTCACATGGGACCAATCTGTGATACTTTTGCGTCTTTTTTATAAGCTTGATGCGGGTCACTATGCATTATATGGATGAGCGCGAGCGGAACTTTTTTTTTTTCATTTTTTTTTTCTCCTTTTGTGGTCCATAAAAGAAAGAGGGGCATATGGCATTAGACCAACACCAGGGTGAGTAATTTATGACTTAATTTTGATTTTAGGTTGAACTATCTCTAAGTCACTGAACTAGTGGTATAGGTGAACTATTGCTTTGACTGAGTTGCGATCAGCCATACTCTCTCTGCTCACCTTGCAGTGTCTGTAGGCACTGGCCGGTCTTGATGTCCCAGATCTTGACGGTGGAGTCAGCGTTTCCAGAGACGAGGATATTATCTTTGAGCTCCATGCCGCTGGTGAGAGACTGATGACCTGTGAGCGTGTGAATACAGTTTCCCGTTTCTACATCCCACACCCGAATTGACGTGTCCAACGAACCACTCACTACATGGATGCCGTCGAACTGTAGAAAGAGCGGATTAAATAAATCATTGTTCAGTAATTAATAAATTACATTATGTAAGAAAATTGTGGCTAAACACCCAGAGTAGTCATTTGGCTTATTCTGTGTCTAGAATAAAACCCAATAATTCAATAAAAGCTGTATTGAGCAGGGAATGGATTTGATTCATTTCACAATGAGATGCAGCACAAGCTGAATTCCAGATATGTTCCATTCCATTTTTATTGCATTATGGCACTTTGTTTGATTAACTTATGTAATTACTGCAAAGCTCTTAAAATGATGGATATATGAAAAAATGAGGACAAATGCAGATTAGTATGGACTACAGCCCAAATGTTTTGTCCCACAGTTGCTGTCAAAGACTAAATAGACTGTCCAAGATACAAAAATAAATAAATCTTTGCAGTAACGTTGGTTTACAATAGTTTAACAATTTTATAATGTTCTGCAGTGTAGCCATTAAAAAAAAAAAAAGATTTCCTTACACAGCTTGACCCTGTAAATCTATGAACCAAAATTAAATACAATTATGTTTTTTTCAGATCCTATTGCGGTTACACCTAATAGCACTCATGATTAGTCACTGAAGGTGTGTGGTTCAGATACACTTCCTAAACAGTTAGCAGTAGGTCATGAAAGCTTTTTAAGAGAATAGACAGAATGATAGTGCTTCTTATTCAGGCCAAATATCTCTTTAACCCATGCTTCTTTAGAGCACTGAGTGATGATTGAGCCTTACTGCTCATGAAATAACCTAGCAATGACCCGCAAGGACATTTAATTTTTCTTCGAGAAGATATTTGATTCTTTTTCTTGCTTTAAAGGACTATGAATCCATCAGCCATTAGTCTGACCTCTGACATGCAGGTGAAGTGGCCGAGTGTTAGTCAGGGCACGAGTGTCAGGTGTAGGTAAATGTCTAAGTTTACCTGTAGGGAGTAGACTCTGTTGGTGTGACCCTGGAGTGTGTGTAGGCAGGTCTCGGTTTCAGGATCCCACACTTTCACCATGAAGTCATAGGCACCGCTGACAACCCTACGGCCGTCATACTGCACGCAGCGAACAGCTGCCACGTGACCCATGAGCACGTGCAAACACTGACCCGTCTCTATGTCCCAAACCCGCAGTGTGGCGTCCCGAGAACCGCTCACCACCCTGAGAGAGAAAAACAAACTGGTTTACTTTTCAACATCTTAAAGTGTGTGCTCGCATTAAAAGTTTCACATAATAATGTTGGAATGATTTCTTTCAACTTACAATGGTAGAATTTAATCAGGCATTAATTCAGCAGTCTATGACAGTCAATTGCTTGTACCTTCAAGGGTTGTATTTGCTTATAGCATTACATAAATCAAAGGGAAAACATACTTTATTTATAAAACCAGACCCCTAGGAAATGAGTATGATATATCTTCTTAAAATTAACATTAAAATGGGTTCTGGTGAAGCAAAGAGTAACAAACAGAAACTACTTTTGTTGTTGCTGAATGAAGCCTGAGGTCACTGAACAAAATAAGCAATCAAGCTTGACACAAAGGGAAATTATGCACACCAATTGGCCCAAAGGCATTGAAAACAGAGAATATTGTAAGGCGAGCAATTGTGTAGTTCATAACAGAGAATAAAGAAGCAAAGCTCAACTCTGTATACGAGCACTCCGCACGATTAATGAGTACAGCTGAAATCAAATGGGAAATGTGCCGTTTAACCAGCACTGTGTGCTGCTATTAAATGGAATTATCTTTAAAGAAGTATTATATAATGTATTTTATTATATATAACACTAGAATTTGTTTTTACTCATGTATGGTAGTTGTTTATACAAAGCTGATACTCTACATACAGTGTTTCCTTTTCAATTTCTTTTAACCAGAAATTATTCAATTCAATACCATTCATATTTCAGTTAATATTAATATTCAAATATTAAATCTAAACAGTTGTAACATATGCTTAATTTTAAATATTCTTAAAAAAACATTGATGCTATGTGTGAAAAATGTATTGTAGAGTAAGAGTGCAATCCACACAAATGTATTAATCATTCACTTTTTTTTTCTTATAAAAACTGGGGTAATTTTAATGAATTTAATACTTTATTAGATATATGAAAATCTGGAAGAAAACACAAAAAGGCCACGAACCAAAGTGATAAAACTATTGACTAATCATTGATATGAAAGGTTTTTTTGAGCACTAAATCAGCATATTAGAATGATTTCTGTCCATGTGACACTGAATACTGGAGTAATGGCTGCTGTAAATTCAACTTTGCCATCATAGGAATTAATTACATTTTTAAATATATTCAAATGGAAAATTACTACTTTTTTTTTAAGTGTAAAAAATATTTCACAATACTACTGCCTTTACTGTAATAATGTGAGTAAAGCTTGTATAGCCTCAGTGGAGCAATCTATATGCATCTGAATGTAAAGTGCCTTTTGGGAGGTGGTAGATGTTACCTTTTCTCATGCAAGTGCATACAGCGCACTGTTGAGGTATGACCATACAGCGTGTGGATACATTCTCCTGTCTCTGCATTCCAGACTTTCAGCGTTCGGTCTGTGGAGCCACTGATAATGATGTTGTCTCGCATCTGAGAGGACCAGACCCCTCCGGTGTGGCCGACTAACGTCCGCAAACACTGGCGACACAGAGAGAAGGAATACAAGTGTAAATACAATGGCATGCGTTTAAACTGCAAAGAATGGCCAACAAAAAAGGTAGCAAATTAATTACCCACTAATTTAAAGCACTCAGATCCATCACTTTGACCTTTACCCAAGACATTACTTATGCTTATCAACATATATCAAATAACTCTACAGTCCATTTGAAACAGGAAGCAGAGTTACTGGAAAAAGAAACTCCTCATTTCATATCATATATATTAGATATCGATTGGCATGATGAGATAAATCCCATAGAATAATCCATAAGGCTATAGGCCATTTCCTCTAAATCTAATTAAACCAAATTCAATTTAATTTCAGAGGCAAACATGAAATCAAAGACGCCTGTGGTCATTTCGTTGTGTTATGAGGCGAGTGGAAAGCTTTGCAAGTGTCAAAGGCGTAACCTCTGAACCATGACCGATAAAAGCAGGGGTGATAAACCCAGGAGATGTGAAAGAGGATTTCTCAAGGCCTTTAATTCATAATGCAGCTGCTCCTATTTCTGTCTCCATCTCGATTCATGATCAACCGCAATGCATCATTAATCTTTAGAAGCGGTGACCAACCTCCACGCCACCGAGGGCTTTCTAGCGTTTTAACGCACCTTCCTTTGTTCTATCGCCATATGGGGCAATTGATGGAACAAAAGAGCAACTACTAAAGGAAATCAAACCAATTAACAATCATTTCAAACCATTACTGTACCTGCAAAAATGACAAATGGGATAAAAAAAAGGGGTTAAAAGCAGAATGGCTTTTCATAGGGAACTGGATGAACGACAGGGATGTCGTCTCTAAACAATCCTGTGTTAAAATGAGCCCAAAGCCAATTTCTTATCTTGTGATCAAAAGCTACTCCACTCACATTTGTAGTGTCCATAACATGCCAGAAAGAAAAAGGGAGGAAGGTTAAATCATGAATATTAATGTACTTCGTACTGCATTATGCATGAGGCGTTGTGTTCCATAATGAGTATGTGTTACTAAGGCGATGGATCTTTCCCATGGAATGTTGGGGTGGTTTAAATAATGCCGGTGAGCACAGAGCAATGTTCTCAGGCGATTACAGCCTGCTCAGGCTGTCTCTGGAAGAGGACCTTTGAAACCAAATGGCTTAGGTGTCTGTTTATCTGCCCGTTGAGAAACCATAAAAGAGCAAGTCTGTGGCACCCACGAGGCATGGAGATTAGCATTCCGTTTGAGTGGCTGGTGGGAAACGTTTGAAGCCAAGGATCGAGGTTTTAAATCCATTTGAGAAACCCCTTCCAAATTCCACTCATTTTACAGTCCACATCTAATCTTAGGGAAGAAGATACCGTGCAAATTGTGGCTAGGGTGGTAAAGTGCCAGTGCTTATTTTGTTTCCCTCTACATTGCGCTCGTCGGACTGAAGTGGGTCCCATTTCAACACCCTCGTGTTCTCGTGTTCAAAACCCACTGTATTCCTGAATGGCCAGGATTGGCACACAAATTCCGTGTTTCAGACGGTGAGCAGACTTTTTAGAGCAGCTGTTTTCATTGCTAACCCTCCAATTTCCATACTAAAAAAGGCCTCTCCCATCTGGAAGAGCACTATTATTAAAGCACAGACTACAATGGTTTGTGGGAACTGGAGTTTGAAGAACATCTGTCTGTTAAACACTGTTCAGCGATTGAGCCTGGGCTTTGTAAAGGAGTTAAAGGAAGGTATACAAGGTAAACAGAGGAAGTTATAGTGTGCCATAACCATCGTATGGTTCTCGTAAGCACAAAACCTCTTCTAGGGCCAATACATGGCTGATGGCTGTTTGCATAAAAAGAAGGGTAAACCGAGTCTTTGAAAACAAAACAATGCTGTCACTACCACATTACATTAGTTCTAAGCTTTCTGGGAAAGTCTGACTATTCAAAAGGTCATCAGAGGTTAGATCAATGTTGTTATTGTTAAAACATATATATATGTACATGTATAAAAAAAAAGTGTTTTCATTAACTGAAAATATAGTTCCACCGAGTCATTTACACGGCGTGCTCTCTCATTTCATACCCTGTGTCCTGTTTTTAATGTGTAGATTTTTTCTAATTACTTCATGAATACAGCTATGATCTGCATTCAAAATGTGTCACATTTAACACAGGCCAGTCATTAATTGACAAAGCGGAAATATAATAAAATATAAATAGATGAAAATCAAACCAAAATTAGCAACTGAAATCAAATGCATTGAAGCACTAAAATTACTTAAACCTAAATAGATTTTTAGAATGAAACTAAATAGAAAAAAAAACACATTAATAATTACAAAAACAAAATGACTAATTGGAGCTAATATGGAGCTAATTATCCATCTACAGCTACATTCAAAAATCTTTAGTTGGGGTGTTAAGCCCATCAGGCCTCAAACAAGCAAAGGTTTAAGCTTATTCCAGAACAGGTTTAGACATCTTATAATATATACGATATGCAAGATCAGCATATGAAGGTAATCTCCGGCTGGGTGTGTTTGTTTCTCTGATGCAGGAGTGGGTGGATGGTTTGGGCCGGAGTGCTGCAGTCTGCATGTTAAGGAGTTGGTGGTCAGCCAAAGGTGCAGTCTGAGTCATGGCTGGAGCGAGGGAGGGGGAGGAAAGTCACAGGAAATTAAAAGCCGAATAAAGCAGCGAAAACGAGGGGAGAGAGCGTGAAATGGAGCCAAAGGCTTTAGGATTGAGTGAAAGATGTGATGAAAGCAAGAAGTAAACAGGAGGATGGAGGCTGGAGGGCTGTTTTCCCAGTGAGAGACACAGATGTATATGCTCATACACTCCCTGTGACCTTCTCACTCCTCTCTACAGTACGCCATGTCACACCCAGATCTCCTGCGCTACCGTAAACACATCTCCACGAAAGGTGACCTCCAGCAGCAGAGAGCAGCTTTGAACACATTGCATAAACAGTCTCAAGGGCTTTCGGGTTTTAATTTGGCAATCAAAATCCAGGGTTCCACACAGTTCATACTGTATCCTGGGTTAGTAATTAATGAAATATCACACTGTGCATTTTTAAAAGTGTTAATGTTCTTTATTTGCAAATTCATGAGGCGATAGCATGCATGTAGATGCTTTAATAGATCATCGTCTATGGAACTTTGGTCAAATTTGCTTTGGCGTCTTAAATCTTCTGAAATATAATACAAACATAATACAGCTGCTGGTTTATTCCAGTTAATGCGTTTGTCGTCTCTGTTCAACATTTTTTCCCCTCAGGTGCTGAAACTAAATAGTACAAAAAGCTCATGAAATTTTAATGAGGTAAGCACTGAGGATGCTTAAGACCACTTATTTGTTTCCAAATATGTTGCTGTAACTTTCCATTATAGGTTCCCACATTTTCATATAATATATTTATCATTTTTAAAATATATGTATAGAAATTTGTATGTAAGACATATGTATATTTAATTATAGACCATAACAAGAACATATCTATTGACCACAGAAATGTCCATGACTTCTCCAAGATCTTTTAGGATTTTATTTATTTCCATGACTTTTTCAGGACAGCAAAAAAAAAGTTTTGCCAGTTTTTAAATTTTTTGCTAATATAATGGTCACGTCTAAATATGATGTGCATAGATTTTTATAACAATTTTTTTTTTTTTTACAGATACACTTACAAGATATATAATTTGATATATTTTTAACCAAATAAATATGTTATAATAGAGCATAAGGAAACATTCCTATTGACTACAGAATTTTCCATGATTTTGCTAAGATTTTATTCATTTCAGATTCTTCTAGGGCTGAAAATCGCACTTTTGACAATCGTGGCTAAGCAGGCCGGGGTTTCTCTTTCAAAATTACAATTGAGAAATGCTGCTTCAAGCACAGTGTGAAAAGTCCTTTATTTTTTTATATTTTTTTCAAGCCATCCACATAACCTTTTGTGGTCACCAACTTTCTACGCCACTCATCCCTGAACAGGTGAAAAGAGCTGTGGTAAAATCCTGTCGACACATCTCAGAAAAGCCAGATTAAATGCGTGTCAGCCCTGGGCTGGTTGTGATGTGACAGAAAGAGAGAGATGTTGGCCAAGTGTCACTATATGAGGAATATCCCACAGGCATTTTAAAGCTGCTAGATGTCAGACATGTCCGTACAGTTGGCATAGAGGAAACTTCCATTGCTTCAGAGTGCTGGTGATTGTCTCTGAAGTTTTAGGATAAATCCTTCTCAACTCGGGAGACTGTGGACGAGTCCAACAGCTCCCAGTCAGATGGAGAGAGTGCTACATATAATCTGTGAAGTGGTTCAATCGATAAAACGCTTCATCTATTCAGGTAATCTGAGCAAAGTAGTTTGTTTTGTTGGTCATGCCAGGGAGACAACATTAAAACCAAAGTCCATAGAAGCCCCTGTTCTTATCTTGATCCTAATCCAAAGCAGCTCATCTGCTTGCTTATGTTTCTGTCACATTTCATCCCTCATCAGACGCTTATCGTGCTGTACACATCCTCAAGCGTGGCACACATTCAAATGAGCAGGATGCTGCGTTAGAGCCTAATCTTCCCTCAAAATCACTTTCCTATTACACACAGCATGAGGCCCATTCATTTACTATGGAAGGGGGCCAGTAATAGCATTATCATGCAAGTGCGGGTGAAGATGGTCTGTAATCCACGGCACGCCTATCAGATGTTTAGCTTCCATTCGTATCAGGCGTCGCTCAGACATTTACTTATTTTCATGTTGGGCTAATGATACTAGGGGTCGGGTATAAATCTAATATACCAGTATAAATTTGTCAACCTGTATGCTAACGTAGTTGCCAGTGTTTCCTACGCAGCTTTCACAAACAAGGTTAATGAAAACATCACTCTTATGGGGAGATTCTTGTATTAGGTTACAAATCTGGGCACTATCATTATAGTCAGATTCAATAAAATTCACCAAAAATCACACTATGGAAAACCAATCGTTAATTTTTTTTCATAAACTCTTAATATTACTATTTTTTTAAAAAAAATTAAGAGAAAAAGTGTGCAAAAGTGCTTACCTGAAGCTTAAGCAGTAGAGCATGGTGCTAATAACACCAAGATCATGGTTTTGATTGGCAATAAACTGAACAGGCATAAACGTATAAAAATATACACCTTCAATGAAGTGTAAGGTTTGAAAGAAATGTTTGCAGGTCAAATTTACCTGCAAACATCATAATTATTATATAAATTTTTTACACATTTCACAACAGTGTTCATGAGTGTGTTCCTAAAATGAGAAAAAGTTAACCAGTATTAACCAGTATTTGACTAATAAAAAAACTAAATGGGTCAATTTGACCCATAACAATATAAAAATACTATTTAAAAAGATATGCAAATAAAAGGTTTTGAATAATTTTTGTTAATCTCTAAATTAATCATAACCTTAGTCAAGACTGCAGGTCTCAAACTGTTTGTGTGCATAAATAATATCCTTGATTGAAAAACTACTTTTAGCAACCGGTATTTCATGTTCTTTCCCGTCCAAGTTTGTCATGAATCACTTCTACAGAAAGCGGGAACCAGCCCATAGTGGTGCTTGCCAACTCTCAATAAACATTATCTGTAATGGGAAAAGCTGTTAATCTGGTCTCAGATCAGCAGTGAAGGGCACCTTTTTACCTAAACAGAAAGAAACCTGCTGGTTCCAACAGATGGACTGCAGCAAAATGCCCCCTTTGGACTTTTTTTTTTTTTGCCTGTGAAAAACAAGAATGGCAATTTTCTGTTTTAATCTATAAACTCAAAATGGGCTCCACTATAATGAGTGAAATAAGTGAAGGGTGTTTACTGAGAAAAGAGCACTTGTGTGCAAAGGAATTCCAACTATTCTCTCGCTATGACATTCTTTGGCCAGCTTTATCCTCAGACAATATCAGAGCAAGGCAAACAAAGAACGGAGAGAAATTTGGACAATGACACATCCAAACACCATACAAAGAGAAAGCACACGCTTTCATTCTTTAGACAAAGTAGAGGTCAAACTGGAGAAAAAAAAACAGTGTTTGTCTGAGTATGTGTGCACATAGGGGTTGGTGATGTAGAAATTCAGGACCCATGACCCAAAGGAGCCTATTTGTCTAGATCTGCTATCGATCCCAACCCGAGAAGGTTTTAGTCTCAGAGGGTGAGTATCTGCCTGTGAGTTGCTTGCATGAGCTCCAGGGGTTTACAGCACTTAAATGGTGAACTGAAGTGTAGCGAGAGGAAAAAGTAAACAGACCCAAGGTCAAGAAGACTGAGAGACTGTAAGAGAACCAGAAAGAGATGAACAGAGCAGTGAAACCGAGGGTAGGGGGGGGGGGGGGGGGGGGGGGCACAGCCATATATTCAGAGTTTTGTGGTTGTGGCTGTGGTCACAACAAAAGAAATGCAGACCGCTAAAGTGCAGAAAAATGCTAATTTTTAAAAACACAAGAAGAATGTATATTGGACTTTATTAATGTCCTCAAAAAGACAGTTAATAGTTTACAGCTGAGTGAACTGCAAAAGTGAATAGAGAGTATGAAAGAGTAGTCGCACTAAACCCCATTGTCTCCTGCTTTACTGTTCCACTTCCTCTGACAGGCGCTTCAAAGGACACAACATTTCCTGTTTAATTGGCCCCAGCGAGTTACACAGGACTCTCTAAAGCATTGCATCAGACTTGAGACACTATTCACATAACTATAATCTCTTTTATTTTAGGGATGCATAATATACTGGTTATCGGCTGATGTTTAAAATTAATATATTATAACAATTTAAATAGGAAATATTTTAACCATTTAATTAACTTATTTAGCCATTTAATTATTTTAGCGGTTTAATTTATCAGCTGATATTAGGCATGTATTGCTATATTGGATATTTGCATTTAAGATTACTTCTACCTACTTTTACAATAAAACATTGTTTTACAAAGTAATGTAAACTTATAATAATGTGGGCAACACAAACAATTATTGACATATCAGTTCTTTTCCATTATGGGCCAGCTGAACACGTACAAATACAAATGTTTTCAGAACTATGAATTCATTTATATACACATACATTTACAACCTATGCCCGCTCTCTGATGGGAATGCCCGTTTTAGCCTTTATTGAAAAAATGTGGGTATATTTCTGAGTAACAGAAGTTGATCCAAGCTTTACAAGCATTTTCAAGCTGGTGCTTCTTTTCGACAGCTCCACAAACAGAACTGCATGATGGGAACAAAAAGGCAGCCTGCCATATATGCGGCGATGACCCTAATCATGGCGCATCTGCCATCTGCTACGATGATGTCTCTCATCAGACAGCATGTTGCTGCTGCACCAATCACGTCTCTGCTGTGATGAGACGAGAGCCAATCAATGCGCACTAGATTTGATTACAGAAGCTCAAAGGCTGATAACCTTGGGAATGATTTGATATCCTCTTCTGTGAAAAGCGGACTAGTGAAAGTCACATGGAAGATGGAAGAAAAATCTAACAAACGAGAATGACAACGCCCCTGTAAGTGTCTGTTATGATAGTGTACATTGAAAGGAGAGATTTCATTAGACTCTGGATGAAAATGGAGGTCAGGATAGAAAGGGCAGCGCTGCATGATGAGTGAACCGCCCGCACACACACGTTATTTTACAACTCCCATAAACTTGCAGCACAAGGACCATGTCACGGCATCAGCCAGTGTGATGAATCCTTAAAGTGCAGGAGGAAGGGAATAAAAATAAAAAAAATAGGTGAGAAAAAGAGAGAGATAGTCAGGCAGAAAGAAAGAGACAGGGTGTTTGGAGCTAGTGATCATCTCAGTGTTCAATAGAACATGACTGTTCTCACATTCTCACGTGAATAAGTGATGAAGATGCTCATGTGCAGGTTTTCTGGATGAATTGAGATGGCAGTGAGTGCTGTTGTACAAGGATGCTCAATGAAAACACACCTCCCATGAGAGAGAGGGTGAGAAGATGAAGAGAATGAGGGGAGGACAGAAAGGAGTCAGCTGCACATTCATCTACACCTCAAATATCTGAAAGCATTTTGAAAATGCAAGCAAAGCCAAAGAACATTACGGAAAATGTCAAAAAGCAAAGTTTCTCAATGTATTAATCAGTGATAACTGAGAAAATTAAATGATAATCATTGATACTGATAGCAGAACTAAAGCCACACATTTTAAATGATAATCCTGCAAATTCATATCAGGTGAAGACATGTGACTAATAGAAGATTAATGTTACTCTGAGACCCTTTAACTGAATTAAAAAATAAAAAATACAACTTTAAATCTGCCAGATTGCAGTGTTGCAGTAAAGTGAAGTAGATGGCATATTTATACATTTTGGATGTGCTATAGGTTGAATTAGGTTTTAAAAAAAAGTCATATTACAACCGTTGCAGTTTCCGTAGAAATTTCGGAAAGATCTAACTCTAGTGTGACGGTGGCTTTAAGTAAGAATAATGAAGCACAATTTTGCCTCATTTTAAATCAGAATCATCTGCTGTGAGTAATACTCTTAAGCATTTATTCAACAGAATATATTATATTCTGTTTCTTTAATTTGAAGGGGAAAAAAAAATCATTTAAATGTATAATTCATGCATTTAAATATTTATATATATTTATCACTGCTGAACAATGCATTTCCCATTGGATTATGCATTTACCTTTAAAGCTTAATAAATACATAAATAAAAGCTCACCTTTCCAGTAACAGCAGACCACACTTTGAGCGTGTTGTCATCTGAGCCGCTCACTATGCGATTTCCACAGAACTGGAGACAGGTGATGACATGGTCGTCATGGCCTTTCAACACCTGGAGATAGAGGGAAGGCACAGGAGAGAAAGAAAGGATTAATTACAAAATGAACAGAAACGCCGGTATTTCAGTGGTGTGAGAGAATGATGTGAACCTGCTGATGTGGCAAATGGCAAAGCAGCTTTCAACTTGACATGGATGAACAAAACCGTCAGCTTCATGGTCACCATGGTAACAAACGAGTCAGGTAAATCAATGCTTCTGCTGTTCTGGTGCAGCTGAAGCATGTGTACTGTACATACTATTATTTTTTTTTTTTTTACATCCACTGTGCCTTAGAGGATTTTTAAGTAGCACTTTACAGGCTAGTGCAGGTGTTTTCTAACACTTTTCCACAGATATCTGTTCCAGGATTGAGCCCCAGGGGACAGGCGGATGGTGTCACTCAAAAGGAATTCTAAATTAGATTTAAAGCAGTAAAAATCAGTTTGACTGCCAATTCTGACTAAGTGATTAAAGTGATTTAATATTATGCCTTACAGTAATGAGAAACTAGAAAAATTAATGTAGGAAGAAGGGGATAGAAGCAAAACTATCCATCCATCAGCAGTGATATTTTTTTTATGTTTCTGAAAGAAGTCTCTTATGCTCACTAAGGCTGCATTTATTTAATCATTAATATTGTAAAAACATCAATACTGGGAAATATTAGTACAATTTAAAATAACTTTTTTTTATTTTAATATAGTTTAAGATGTAATTTATTCCTATGATGGCAGAGCTCAATTTTCAGCAGCCATAACTCCAGTCTTCAGTCTCACATTTGTTAAAATAACATTTTCTGTATTTAATTATTTAATATTTCCTGTAATGTACACTTGTTCCCTGTGCCATGTGCAGTGCATTTTTAGACACATGGCATAAACACTTGACATTTCATTTAAAACGGATGTACATACAGTGAAGTCCACTTCGCAGGACACTTTCAGGAATGTACCCATGAAGTATGAGTGTAAATAAAAGTGAACACACACACATACTACCTTAGGTGATTTGAGGTCTCCTCTCCTCCAGTTGGTGTCTATTCTGTGTTGTCTGATGTAGGCACTCTTCCAAGGACTGTGTGTGAACCCTGGCTTGATAACCTTCCTTCTCTTTATGTGCAAGGGCTCGTCAATGCCTGCAAAACAGACGTTTTCTATGTTGGTGACACCGATTCAATGCATGATTCTACTATTATAACGGCATCAATCAGGCAAATATTTAAT
The DNA here is from genome assembly GCA_031834385.1 of Semotilus atromaculatus. Lineage (NCBI taxonomy): Eukaryota > Metazoa > Chordata > Actinopteri > Cypriniformes > Leuciscidae > Semotilus > Semotilus atromaculatus. The sequence continues at coordinate 6,728,722 of JAULUF010000023.1, read as the reverse complement.
AAATGTGTGTTTTTTTTACTCTCTCCACAGAGTTTGTGGAAAGCAGTGAAATCACCTTCTTCTTTGCATTTTTCCCTCCAGAGCAGGTTGTCCTCTGCTAGAATGCGCCAGTAACGACACGTCTGAGCCGCCTGAAGCAGATCCTTTGGCTCCAGAAATGACAATACGTGTAAGGCCAACTATAACACAAGACAGAGAAAGAGTGAGACATCAGGAGAGGGTGAGAGAGTAGGCTACAACGGGGATCAAGACACTATTGGGATAGTGTCACAAAGGGACTTAAGACCCTTTTTATTTTATTTCTCTCAAAATGTAACATAGCAGGTTTTTCAGGAACCAATGAAATAGGAAAAGCATAGGATTTGAGATCAAACTATTGGTTGTAAAATCTTAAACAGAACATTGGCTAAACATTTGTTGAAACTTATTTTCAATAAACATGCTCTTAAAGTATGTTCTTAAATGATCAAATGATAGAACTAATTTATGAGTTCAAATATGGTGGACATACTGTCATTGATAATATGATTAATATTGATGATAATACTAATAATAACTAATAATGGAATACATTATGAAATAATAACTATGACTAGCCCCAATTTACTTTCACACAAATGTTGCTCCAATATTCAATAAAAACAAAACCATTTTGAATTTGGATCTTGGGCTTTTAGCCATTTTAACCCTATTAAATGACTAAGGTCTTCACTTGATCCCAGTAATGGATTATCAATGTACAATTCTTTTTTTTTTCTTTTTTTTCTGTTTTCCCATTGTCAAGTGTGCTGCCATTTTGCGCAGACCTCAGTGAAGACAGAGCATGTCCAAACAGTTCCACCATTCCTTATGCAATCAATCACAAAGGTTGCAGTCTGAGATTCCACAGTGTGTACAGTACTAGCCTAGAGGAGCTTTTTCCACAATCTGCTTCAATCAGGCAGACAGACACACCCTGCATATTACAGCACTGACAAAAGAAAAACAACCTTGATGGGGAGGAGAGCCAGGAAAGATGACAGGTGATGGAGAACAAGAAAGGCAAGCTGAAACAGCGACAGGAAGGAGAGAGGATGAAAGGAAGAGATGACTGCCATTACAGAAAGAAGAAGAGCAGAGAAAGGGAAGGGGGGTGCCAAGGTAGTTTCCTCTCTATATTCTTGAACAGAGGCTGAGAGAATTGTGATCTTTTATGAAGAGGTCTAAGAGAGGACATGCCTGTCAAACAAATTTCCAGCAAACTCCTTTTTTTGTGTTTTACTTTACTTTAAAACCACCCTGTCTAATATCAAAGCCATAAAGTGGAAGACTGCGTTCAATTAAAATGAATGGACAGTGTTATAGGTTATATTTACCTCTCTGGGCAGCAGTGAGATGAAGTCTCTTTGAAACTGCGGTTCGATCACCTGCATCATGTGTTTCACCTGCGTGGGCTCACAGCTGTCGATCAACTCATCCAGCGCAAGCAGCTTCTCTGGGCCACTCCAGCTCTGTAACACACACGTCAGCACATGTGACCAAGAGCATATAAAGAATGTGCGCACGTTTACATTTAGAGCTTTCAGTTAGAACTGGCAATGCTTTTTCACTGGCTATACTGCAGCAAACCATTCCCTGAAAAGGTAACTTCTGGTATGAACGGAACCATGAAGGTTCTTGTGAGGCAAATGGAACAGACTTCATGTCTTCCCAGGGTTCGTTTCGCTGATCTCATGGTGTTCGGAACTTAATTCGCTCTCAGTGAGGACGTGCTGCACCAGAGAGATTGTGCCAAAGTCATTCCGCTCTGAGGCGCATCAAATGAGGGAGGAGGATTGCTCAGGGATGTTTACGATGGAATAGGGATGTACAGAAGAGGACTATAGAGGACTATACTTTAGTGCTGAAACGCTTCAGCTGGGGAAACTCAGCATTGTTGTTGCAGGCTGGTTTATGTCTATATGTGTTTATGCAAGCATAACTAACACTTTTAGCAGCTCAAACTAATGAGATGCCATTAAACATTTGACCAAAAATCAGATTCAAATGCTTTTTTGTGTTGGTTCTTTAATTGAGGCCAACTAATTAGACTAATCTTGAAATACAGGCTTCCAAAACTTTATCAATGAATTTCCATGACTTGTGTTAACATGTGTTATTACTTGCAATGACAAAGGTTGACATTTCCAAGATAAAAGATTTAAAATTCCGAACTCCAGAACTCCAAAGGTTGCAATTCTAATGCTCGGCTTCAACCCTGAACTGCTACTAAGATATATCACCACAGGGCAGGCTTCCACTGTAGAATGCAGAAATGACACATTTAATGTGAATCACGTAAGTGATACTGAAACCGCTGACTCATAGGGATACGGAGTGTCATTTGCACCTCAAGATATAAGCCTTACAATAACTCAGGGCAGAAACAAGTAACTCAGTCAGTGCTTGAATGAGCAAACAAGCAAAACCATTTCTGAACCCACTGTGTAACCGGACAGACAGACCGCAATTGAAAGGACATTATACAAAACTGTTGATTCTCAACTGAGACACTATTTAATGACGTCATGAAGAATTACGTGCACATTCCCAACTGCACATTTATTAAAGGCTTTTTTGAGAAAACGGAAATCTAGCTTGACTCAAAATTAATTCTGTAGAAGCAAGAACACATCTTTGGAAAACCTTTGAGCATTAGACGAAAGCTTCTTCATCCTTTCAGTCAACACAGGTATCTGCTATTTCATGCCAGAGCAGCTTCGTAAAGCCTGAGGACTGATGAAGCCTGTAATTATCTGTAAGGCAGAGCAAACACAGGCTGAGGTGGAGCCTCTGCTTTCTGTTGAGGCTCGAATGGTTGTTCTAGTAAGACGGATATGACAAAGATGTAAATAGTTGCAAACTTGTAACAGCCGCATGTCCTTAAACAGCTAATTTAGATTCTGTCAGATCTTAGTACCAGCAGTTAGTAATTAACATAAAACCAGACTGCAAAAAAAGTTACGTTTCTTAGCACATGTTGTCAAGGTACGGTGCGGAGCCCCCAGAGTCCCACCAATTTATTCATGGACACGGTTTAAGTTTAAAACAATCCCTCATTTTAGTTAAATCATGGCCACGCTGTACTAACTCATTTCCTTATTTTAATTAAGTTGACATGCAAGGGAAAAAAAGCAAGATATCATAGCCACAAATTGACGATTCATTCCCAAGACTTAACTCATTCCCTCGGAACGAATGAATAATCAATGGGAACAATGTTTAACGTGCATGTCACGTGCAGGGCTCTGTAACAACATGATGCTCAAACAAAAATCTCTAAATTCTGAAGTATATCGCCATTATATAGCCAATATGTGCAAATCTGTGATTTAAATTCTTTATTAATGCTTGTTGAAATCTATAGAATGTTCACCAAAAACCATAAACAGGCTACAGGTAGGCAAAATTATTTGCAGAAGAATTGTTAATAATAATAATAATAAATAATCACAATGAGTTTGTTATTAATACATGTTTTATTATAATAATAGTTAATGTGTATTAAACTATGGTGTTATGTTTATTTAAAAAAAACGATATGCCTAGAGAAGTGTGCTACAGTGATTTTACCATGATTACGGTTTTATTCAGCAGTGATGTAGTGCACCTGGTTAACTCTCTCTGGCAGGTCTTGTGAGAAACAGACTCAAATTGTTTGGCTGAACTCACCTGAAAGGTGCGGAGCCACTCCTGCAGGCCCGTGGGGGGCTGGATGGATGTGATACGCCGTCTCTGCTGACCCTGCCCGTTGACCGCTCGCAAGCCCCCAAACGTGGTCGGGGTGGCTGGGTACGGCAGTCCTGTGGGACTATTCAGTGAGGAAGGATAAGAAGAGGAAAACTAATTAGACTTTAAGAGCGGGAAAAAGATAGCCTACAATTCAAAATCACACTAAATTACAACATTTGTAAAGGGCATTCGGTTGAGGAATTTATAACAATTCACTCTGACAGGAGACATCTGTATTGTAGTAATTTAGTATGTAATAAGTAAAGGTCCTTATCAATGATAGTGTGCAAGACTGTAGTTTATAGACGATTTCAAAACAAAATAGTTAACTGAATGTACTGTGGATGAAGCTCCTATGAAAATCTGAGGCTTTATTTCAGAACAATAGTGTGAGAATTACAGCCAAAACCAAAGTGATGTGTGGACTGAATCGGTGCCAGATGAGCACTACAGTCCACTTGAGCCGCTGTTGTGGTCCAACATTAGACAACGTGACCATTTACCTCAGCCTCAGAATTCATTCAGCCACCTGCCCAACACCAATTCATTTAAATGTTTATCTTCATCTTTGTTTCATTACTGGAAACCCTTTCTGGTTTCATTTCATTATTATAGAGTATTTAAAACAGTGCCCACACCCTTAATGTATGCAAACTCATAAGAACTGAAGCACATTCCTTTTTCCACTTGGTGTGAGAAAGGGACACAGAGAGTTGTCCCATGTCAGCAGTCCTTACTGCAATTCTATGTCTCTGGGGCCCTACACTAACACCAAAAAGACAATTCAGCACTCCTTACTTGCTTTCTGCTTATCTACAAATACCTTCTCTGGTGGAAGAAGCGAACAGATGAGAAGGAGAGCGGGAAGAGTGCAGGCGAGCACGTAGTGAGGTCTGTTTTTATTATGGATTCATATTTAATGGGATTTGAGAGCGAGATGCCAAGATGCTTCAATTACCCAGCGCGCAACTGCTGACGTGTTGGCCATGCACTATTCTAGTATAAACTACAAGAACACCTGCGTCTTGACAATAAGGCATGAATACTCGTCACTGCTGAATGCTGAGTATGGGTTTGCTGAATAAGGAACCTCTCAGGTGGTGATTCCATGATTAAGGGGTTTGAGTTACTGTGTCATTGCTGATTACTAGCAACACCAAAAAAAGCTAGATTTGCACATGTATATATTATCTCTTGCAAGGCAGCAAAACTAAATGTGTAGGTTTCAGGTGAGCTTTGCAGTGTAAAGGCAGCTAGATGATTAGATGGATACAAAAAAATAAAGTTTAAATAGCTATGTTTCCATCCTAATTGTGAATTTCATTTAAGTGAAAAAAGGAACTGCACACAAACAATTTACAAATAAAGCTATGCTTTCATCCCATTTGTTCAAAAGAACAAAATGATCAATTCCAGTTAAATTTATTTATGCAAAACTAAAAGGAAGACACTGTGGCCCTTTTTTTATTAAAAACTTGTGGTTTAAAGTGTGCGGACATAACACAAACATCCTGTTCGGTAGCAATCGTGGGCAGATTCCTTGTCAGACAGTAGGAAGTAACTGTAGCCAAACATCTGAGCAAATTATTCATTGCATGAGCAATCACATTACATTTTTAATGCACATCAAGGAAATGTGTTTCCAAGCAGCATTTTATATGTGATATACCAAAATTTGCATATACATGTGGATAAAAACCTGGCTAATTGGGGATTTTCAAACATTAAAATGTTTATAGACTACCATTCAAAAGTTTGGGGATGGTAAGATCTCTTAATGTTTTGAAAGAAGTCACTTATGCTCACAGAGGCTGCATTTATTTGCTCAAAAACACAGTGAAAAATCATTCTAAATGTTATTTCAATTTAACATCATTACTACTTAATTTAATATATATATATATTTTTTTTTATTATTTCTGTGAAGGCAAAGCTAAATTATCAGCAGCCATTATTCTAGTCTTTAGAGTCACATGAGCTTTCAGAAATCATACTAATGTGCTGATTTGGTGCTGATTTCAATTAATAGTAAAATGTCATCAAATTGAATTGAATAATCCATACATATTCATATTATGAATACAATTTTAAATGAGTAAAAAAAAAATAGAGCTTAAAACATTTTGTATAAATCTTAAATAGAACAAGGGAGTGGACCATTTAGTTTATGTAGTTCATATTCTTAAACCAATTTATATATTTGTATATATAAATAAACAATTATGTCTACCTGTTACTGTACTATTTGGTAGTTTAATGCAACACAGGCTAAAACATTTAGCACATTTCAGGTAAGATGGTGAGAGTTTACCTTGGACAGGGCTTTTTTCCTGAAGGGAAAGATCGAACCTCAGGGCCATGGTCCAACTTCCTCTTCATCTGCAACAAAGGGAAGGAGGGGAGCTGGTTAGTTTGGGTTTGTAGAAGGCAACAAAACCACAACAGCATAAACAACCAACAAAGCAACTTGACACTAATGAGAGGGCGCATTCCTCAACCTGTTTAAAACCACATGCTACTGGTCCACCTGTGTTCCTTCCTACGTAAGATGTTACTGAGCGAGTCTGGGTTTTGTACTAGAGTGTGTTGGGTATTGTGCTAGTTCCCTCACCACCAAATGTAGGCCAGAGGAAGGAAGGTCATGACCACTTTATAGTGACATGGCACAGAAAAGATAAAGTCTGCCAGCTGATGCTAACGCTTGTCATGTGAGTCTTCAAAGAGGTGTATGGTATAAACGTGCACACCCCTCAGAGGAGTTGGAAAGGGGGGCACATACACACAAAAACACACATCTGTGTTGGTGTTACAGGCTGTGCTTTCACAACAGCCTACATTTATATGGGCTTAAAAAAAAAAGAAGAAAAAGACTAACCCTATGCTTCACTGTCTCTTTCTATGTCACCCACCCCCCGCACAGGCTGAAATGGCCCTGGTTTTGCTGCATAGTTGGTGCCTGGCTACGGAGCATCTACTCTGGAAAAACAAGGGTTCAGTGTCCTCAACACAATGAGGTCCTAAAGCACATTTGAATAAAACTATTTTAGGAGGGTATAGAGCTGCCAGTGAATCTGTGCAGTTCACTTTCAGGAGGAGCTCAGTGATAGACTCCAAATTCTGAATCATTGTGCTGCGCCAAACGTTTAAGAGTCATTAAGGATGTGAGCAGAAATTAAGAGTGATGAGTAAAGATTTTCACTACTGAAACAAGCACATTTACAATGCTGCTATGTACCACGCCACTGGTAAATAACAGGTCTGAAATGACTAAATCAACATTCATTCAGTGTGTATGCATTCACAACAATTTGCTAATGACTATGGAACAAAGTCACAATCTATAAACTCTGCAATGACAAAACATTTATTTATTATATTATTCAGCAATGATGCATTCAATTGACCTGAAGTGACAGTAAATTCTGATTCAAATAAATGGTTTTCTTTTGAACTTCCAAATCTTGAAAAAAAAAATGTGTTTGCAAAGATATTAAGAAAACTATTTTCAAAAATGATCCTTTATAATAAATATAATATTTCACAACTGTATTTAGTTTTGATCTAATGAATACAGCTTTGGTGAGCATAAGAGACTATTATTACTACTACTGTTTGAAACAATAATAAATGCAATCTTCTGCAAATATTAAAATTAATACTACATTTTCAATATGTATTACATGATTAGATGCTTAAATTCACCTGCAGGATTTAAAACCATTGATTCTACCAATTAATTTCTAGTTAATATAAACAAAATATAATATATTGCAATCACATTAAAATAATTACTGATGTATAGCTGTCAGCCAAAACTGTAATATCACTGCATTTCTCTGCTTAAAACATTTGTGACATTTCATGGTGTTGATACGACCACAGAAAGACCAAAATCCAGGCCTGGCACCAGGACACATGATTTGGGGGGACATTTATATTTCTAAAAACTCAACAGCAAAAAAAAAGACAATTAAAGTATATTGTTTATTTCCAGAACACAGTCCGAACTATATTTTGTTTTTAGGGGACAACATGGCAAGGATCAGTTTAGAGACACTAGCAGCTGATTCCTCAGTTAGTGATCTCACCACAAAGGTAGTCGAACAGATAGGCCTAGGACAAGGCAGGGTGTATGAGGCAATTTGCATGAATGAATATAAGATGGCATGACACTGAAGATGCATGAAAGTGCACGCCTGTAACTGCTTAAGAGCCGGTGTGTTCGAAAGTGTTAAGACACTCTCAGGTTACTCCAAAACACGCAGGGAATGCCACATTTGATAATCACTACTAATACCTAAACCTGTCAAGCCTACTTGGTAAAAAGCACTTATCACAAAATAATGTGAACAATGTGAAAGCATTCATTTGCTTAGTTATACATTCATTTCACAGAGTGGATTAGACTGTCGCTTTTCTCTAGGGTTCACAGTGAGAGCCATCTGATTTTAGATGAGTCACTGTGTAATCATTCTCCGTGTCTGACACCACAGAGCAAAAATGGCTTGGTCTGTGGTTAACATGAATGCTTGTGTTCGTGGAAACCTAATAACCTGTTTCAGTGAATAAATCCAGTGATTTATGAATGAATAACCTAGCTTTTTATTTTGAGTACTACTTTGATTGGTCACGACTGCGCATATAGTTAAAAATTCTCGCATTTTAGACTATAAAAGTGTGCTTCACTTCACAGATGTAACCCTAACAATCATAAAAACTGATGAAACAAACTATGAGAATGTCAGAAACTGAGCATCATGAAGGTTATAATTAAAGGGATAGATTTGCATGATCTATTTTCAAATTTTGTCCATTCTAAGACCATCAAACATCCTTAATGAGTTTCGTTTTTTATAACCAAACAATTACAGTAACAAGATTGCCGGGAGCATCCGTCAACGTCACTGCAGTTTACTCGATGTGGTTCTGATCAGAGGACACTCTGAAAACTGCAGCGACTGCAAGCTTATGATAAGCTCTCGGATTTAAAACATTCGTTTCACTCGAATTCAAAATCATAAGGTGTGCAGAGTGCGCCAGATGTGGCTCGGTTTCCTCCGTCAAAAGCAATGACACAGTGACCCAATCACTGTAGGGTGGTCTGATGCCGCCAGCCAGTGGAGGATACACACCCTTCAACAGGCAGCGCAGAAGCTGACACGACTCCCTTACAAAATCATTCACACATCACAACATCATATACGTGACTGTACGTTACATATTAACATGGAAACAATAACAGTGAAGGAGTCCAAATGGGGTTTCTGCTGCATATCAGGCTACATTCTGCAAAGCACAAAATAATATTACCAACAGGTTTACTCTGAGTGGTGAAGGAAGATGAGTATCAAAAATGTTAACTAGAGTCAATTATACATCAAAAATCGGTTAACTCTTAGGCTATATAAGATCCAATAAATCAGACTTATAATGCTAAGAATGATGCAGTGCTTCTTAAGATCTAATATAGGGAATGGATAGATATGTATGATGAAGGAAGCGCAGGTGCAGCATGTATGTGTTAGGATGGGCAGATGGTGAAGAAATAGTGATGGAGCCTATGTTCTCCAAACCCACCCCATAATCAAGTGCATCACATCTATTTCTACAGATGAGCTTCCTGTAAAGAGACTTAAAGTGGGTTCAAGTGAATGAATATCGCGGAAAATGATTCTCTATGTCAGCTGGAGATTTTTCCGCAGTGGCCGTAAGAACAGTCGCATATTTCACCGACGCACCCTTAAAGACGCGCACGGATCTAGCAGTGTAACTTACGCGGTCAGAGCGCGACGCGACAAACCAGAACGCTGACATTATAATCAACGAAGCTGTGTACATTGTACGCGCGCGCCTCATATTTGAATATTACAAAGAGCTGTACGAATCCTACATCGCGCGCTTGCACGCTTCTTTGATTTATAATGGGAGCGTTCCTGTCGCGTCGCGTCAGCGTTGATGGGGTATTAAAGCGAGCCCGCTGAGAGAAGGCGGATGGCTGTATCGATATAAAAGCCGCAGTGCATCCAACACTAGGCGTTTACTCACTTTATAGAAGATCATCTTTAAAGTGCCGTAGAAACCCATGGTGATGGTGGTGACGATAATCCGGCTGTGATTCACTGAGAGACGATGAAGAATTTATGGAAATATATCTGCGCGATAAGGGCTCTATTAATCCCGGATAGATCCGACAGGGACATACTCATCCACGGACGGATGCATAGGAAGCCGAAAGGAAGAATCCAACGACCCGTCCGTCTGTCTCTTTGACCGTCCTCTGAGCGGACTGACTGAGCGAGCAGGAGAGAGATGGGAGGGGATGGGAGGAGAGAGAGAGAGAGAGAGAGAGAGAGAGAGAGAGAGAGAGAGAGAGAGAGAGAGAGAGAGAGAGAGAGAGAGAGAGAGAGAGAGAGAGAGAGAGAGAGAGAGAGAGAGAGAGAGACCCTGCTCTCTTCAAAGAACTTGTCATCCAACACAAAAACCTAGACTTTATCTCACGGTTTATTTATATATAAATATTTATTATAATTACGTAGGCCTATATAAGGTTTGAGTTATTTTTTTAAGTCACTTTACATTATATTTCTATGTTATTAAATTACAAGTCTATATAACACAGGGCAACCATATATTTTATTTAAATAAACAATAATAAATAAATGTAATATTTTCTTAATATTCAACAATATTATTGATCTGACTTTACTGACGCTGCTTTATAGATGAAATTAACTAATTTATTGAATTGATCTTTACAACTCTATAACAATAATTTTCCTTTTATCACTGTAAAGCTGCTTTGAAACAATCTGTCTTGTATAAAGCGCTATATAAATAAAGGTGACTTGACTAATTACAAGTCTTATGACTGAAAAACCCAAGATAAACAGATACAACAGGTTTAAACCCTGGAATGGAAAGGGGAAAGAAAATAAGCCGTGTGATCAGGACAACGTAAAAATGGAGTTTGGAATCACTTCGAAGTGGGTTATTCTGCTGTATATTATCCCATAATTATAATGTTGCTTCTGAAATTAACATGCATGAAATATTGATTAAAGTTGACTTTTTTATTACGTGGGAACAGTTATCATTCTAATTCTCAGCTTTGCATCAGCGTTCTGATCAACTTGATGTTTATTTTTTGAAAACGGTTGGCTGGCAATACATTATACTGCTTATTACACGCCACGGCTGATGGCAAATGGACATAAAATATTGATTTGAGCAGAAATTAATTGATTAATTTGCTTGTAGACACAGCGGAGAGACAGAACACGGCTATGTAAGAAACAAATCTCCCAAACGGGCGGTCAGTTATTGTCATTATTCATAATATTTGAAATCTGTTACAATTGAGAAACTAGATTACAGTATTCAAGAGAGCCCTGTAATAAATAGTGTTATGTTATTATCAAAACAAAAATGGACAGAAATGAATTGCTGGCTCTCAGGAGTATAGACTGGCTAAACACAGGGATCAGATGACAGGTTTTCTGCAGATGAGGAAGTGAATGGTGCTGTACATGCAGCCAGAGGACGAAAGTGGAAGAGCCTGAGATTATATTCAACCGAAACCGGGTGGTGTACGCCTTCCACTTGTTGTGGATCCTGAGCCCGCCCCTCAGCCGCTGAAGACGACTGCCGGCCCCTCCTCTTGTTATTTCCGTCAGACTGAGCAGGTGGTATTTGGCACTCGGGGTGGTTTTGTGTGGACTGCATGATTAAAGATCGCTTGAGCGTATACAGACACACAAGGGTTGTTAAACTATATTAAATATGTTTCAAATAATATCTACACTAAACTAGAACCAGAACACTAAACCAATATCAATAGGTCATGCAAATAATCTGAAAACTCTGTCAAAAGCAACTATACTGTAGGTGAAGAAAATTCTGCAACACTTTACAGGAAGGTTCCATTTGTTAATGGCCCAATGAAGTGCCTTGAAACGCACAGCATTATTCAATGTGTTGACAAAATTTCCACTGACACGGGAAGACAGGGTGGGACATCCAACAGCTCCTCTCATTTCTTAAAAAATAGCCAATAGCGTTTTTTTATAATCACAGCTCGGCCCGAGCTGTTGAACTCGGTAAAGCTGCAGTTTCCTCCTAATCTCTAACCGTTTATCCTCTTTACCTCCTCCATATTGCTTTAAAATACAGTATTCTGTGTAGAATTCAAATGGGTCCTATAAGTTTTCTGGTATGCGTAGACTTGCACATATGATCCGCTCTGTGTGTGGTTTGCGTGACAATAACGTGAAACCAGACTTCCTTCACCCCAATGGAAAGCATTTTTACACTGTCTGAATCGTTCCCTATCCCCTATATTGTGCACTATGTGCAATTCACCTTATAGGATATATGAAATGTTTGAATATTGTGATTTGTGACTGATTTTAGCCGCAGATTCAGCATCTATTTATAATGTAGGGGGCGGGACGCTTCAGATTCTAGAGAACATTGATTGGACAGAAAATCTGAAGCTGAAGTGCAGAGTGATGTCATCAAAATCATTGATCCATATTGGCGGAAGTGAATAGTTTCTTCTAAATGCGAATTTTGTCATTGTTTTGGAGCACACTAGCTTATAGATTACAGTAAGGCTAACATATTTATACTAAAAGCCAAAAAACTTGATTTTGATTTCATGGGGACTTTAACTACATTAGTTATCGTGAAATAACAACAACGTTTATATTAATCTTAAAATGTTAATTGCACCATTTACTAATACATTAATAAAATTTGATCCTTGATCCTAGAGAATTAGTCAATTGCAGGTCGATCTCAAATCAACCTTTTCTTTCAAAGATACTAGAAAAGGCAGTATCCTGACAACTATGTTCCTTTTTAGAAAGAAAAGTTATCTGCAAGGATTTTCAGTCAGGATTTAGACTACCATAGTACTGAGACTGCTCTCATCAGAGTCACAAATGATTTGCTTTTATCATCCAATCGTGGTTGTATCTCTCTATTAGTGTTACTCAATCTTAGTGCTGCATTTGATGCTATTGACCACAACATTCTTTTAAATAGACTCAAAAATTATGTTGCCATTAGTCGAAATGCATTAGCATGGTTTAAATCATATTTATCTGACCATTATCAGTTTGTAGCAGTAAATGAAGACATGTCTTATCGATAACAAGTTCAGTATGGAGTACCACAAAGCTTAGTACTAGGACCGTTGCTGTTCACTATGTACATGCTACCCTTGGGAGATATCAATAGGAAGCATGGCATTAGTTTTCATGGTTATGCTGATGATACTCAGCTCTATATTTCTTCAAGCCCTGTCAAAACTTAATTCACAAAATTAATGGAATGCATAGCTGATATAAATTAAAATATATATATATATATATATAAAAAACTGTATGACTAGTAATTTCCTACTACTTCGAGATTCTAATTATTTGACAAAAAACTTCCTCACGTAATAACCAAGAATACTGTCTAACACTTGATGGCTGCTCTGTCAAACCTTCGTCGTCGGTTAGGAACCTGGGTGTGCTCTTTGATACCAATCTTTCATTTAAAAGTCACATTTCTAGTATCTGTAAAACCACATTCTTCCATCTTAAAAATATATATAAATTACGTCATATGCTCTTAATGACAAATGCGGAACAATTAGTTCATGACATCAAGGCTAGATTATTGTAATGCTCTTATAGGTGGTTGCCCTGCAGGCTTAATAAACAAACTACAGCAGGTGCAAAACGCAGCAGCTTGAGTTCTTACTAGAACCAGGAAGTAATACCATATTAGCCGGTTCTATCAACACTGTATTGGCTCCCTATTAAACATCATATACATTTTAAAATATTGCTGATTACTTACAAAGCATTAAATGGTTTATCTCCCCAGTCTCTTATGCATTATAGTCCTTTATAGTCTACTGCGATCTCATTATTCTGGTCAGTTGACCTAGAATATCAAAATCGACTGCTGGTGGTAAATCCTTTTCCTATTTAGCACCAAAACTCTGGAACAGTCTTCCTAACATTGTCCGGGAAGCAGACACACTGTCAGTTTAAATCTAGACTAAAAATCTCTTTCACCTAAATTCACATAAATTAACACATTATAAACTTCTATAATTCAATGTTAGGCTGCATAGATTAGATCAGACGGGACCGGGAACACTCCCCATAAATCCTCATGTACTCATAACATCATAAGAAGAATGGCATCTACGCTAATATTAGTCTCTCTGTTTATCCCGAGGTTTACTGCAGTCCGCCAGATCCAGATCTGTTTTCAAAGCTTGCACAGAGATAAAAAATATATAATTATATATATATATATTATTTTTTTTCTTCAAGGCTTGCACCTTGGAACCTATTTCAAGGTTTGCGTTCTCGAGCCACCAGGCACTGTTGTTGTGCGAATGAGCAGGCCGGAGCGCGTTAAGGGTTTTCTGTTAGAACGGTGTCGTGTAAGCGCCCCTAAGTTAATAACTAATGATCTTCGCAATGGAAGTGAATCGATCAAAACTAACTTTAGCTGGACAATACAGCCTGGTCTCATTATTAATACGTATGTATAATACGTTATTTTCAAAGATAGAAAACGTACGGTTTTCTACGTTTGGATAGATGCTAAAACGTATAATATGGACGTATTTGCAACATTTAAACGTAACATTATTACGTTTTTACAGCTACAAAACGTTAATACTTACGTATATTTCATATCATAGAGATATCTGTATACTTTAACTTTGACCATTTTAAAGATAAATGCAACAAGATCCTTTAACCTTACTCCCAAACCTAAACATATCCATAATACAGAATATAAAAATATTTTGAGCCATTAATCCTACTCCTACCCCGAAACCCCATAACCATTCCTTAAAACTAACTGTAGGCTACAATTATGAAGAAACTAATCCTACTCCTACTCCTAAACCTACCCATAACCATTCCTTAAAACTAACGTTATGTAACGTTAGGCTACAATTATGAAGAAAAAAAACATTACATACAGACAAGAATACATTTCACAATTTATTTATTGCGAAAATGTCAAAACCGGTACCAAAAGTCGTTCACATGATGATGCGTTGCACTCGCAGTCCTCTCTGGCAGTATTATAATAGTTGTGTATGAGGTACAGATCAGAATTTAAGTTATTAATCCATGAAAAAGTTAATCCGGTTTCGGTTAAGTCTGTGAAGGCGCGCACGCTTCTCCATTTCAAATGTACTACACCGACTGAAACACGGCATGTCGCAATCTGTGACAAACCAGGCGAGAGCCAATGAGCGTTTGAGATCACGTGAAACATGTCGTAACGCTTCTTGAAGGCGCATTTTTTTTTTAATTCATCACCAGCGCGGGATTTTAAGTTTGCGGTCGCTGCTGAGAACGGAGATGAAGATCACTGGATAAAGGGCTGAATTTGATCTGTTTCTTGCAAAAAACTTATGGATTCTAAAGATTTGGATTACATCAAGCTAATAAAATGTATGTCTTTTGTGATTTAATGTTGTGTTTTATTGGAGAAAACTAAATAACGTTACTACAAAATGGTTAAATGATTCAACAAGATATTTGTGTGTATTCTTGTTTTACAACATGAATTAAGGCGAATCCTCCTAAACGAGTTTGCAGCAGAAGGCACGAACAGAGCGAAATGTTAAAGGTGCCCTAGAATGTGAAATTGAAATTATTTTGGCATAGTTAAATAACAAGAGTTCAGTACATGGACATGACATACAGTGAGTCTCAAACACCATTGGTTTCTCCTTCTTACTTAAATCTCGTTTTTGAAAAACACCCCTGAAAATAGGCGAATCTCCACATAACACCGACTGTGACGCAACAGTCGGGATCATTAATATGTATGACTCCAAAAATTTGCATATACCAGCCCATGTTCAATGACAGGTGGAACTGCGCAGCCGAAGCATGGCAGTTGTTCAGTGTTTGGATGTACAAATGAACACAAAGGTATTAAGTTCCTTCATCCGAGCCTCTGAAGAAACAATGGGTTAATTTTATTTTCTCTTTTATGGGTTAATTTTATTTTCTTTATTTCACAGACGACACGACGAGACGGTTTCCTCAACTTGGGCCAATACAGAGCTGGCCTCGATCGATCGAGCTACCAAGCAACACTTTCTGAATGTGTAATTGTTCAAGTTCAGACAGGTAATCTTTCTCTCAAAATCGTTCAATACTATGTTTACATCATCGTGTTTGCATTGGTGAGAGTGCAGAAACTGCGTTGCAATGATAAGATCTTTATTCTCGCGATCAACACACTGTCATCTGTTTGCTCAATGCTCATCACGGCAACATTTTATGTGATGGGAATAGATCTAAATACTTTAAAAACATCTCACGATTCATTAATCTCGATAGCTGTAATAGTAAAAACGTATAATATCTGTAGTAAAATTATTCGAGAGAGTTTCACATGTAACACGTAGCTATTTTATATGCAAGCCTGTCAGCCAATCACAACAGAGGCCGGTTACACACAGCAGACACGCCCCTCCAAACAGAGCGTTTGGGCTCAGGGCAAAAATCAGGCTAGGAAAAATGCCTTTTATTTCTAAATTATTAGTATTTTTGATCTAAAAAACATACTAACATTATAAGGGCAACCCAGAAAACATTATACAATAAAAATAAAAACCATTCTAGGGCACCTTTAATATTTATGAGTAACGTTAACGTTAGGCCTGTTAAGTTATATTAATAAATGTGACTGAAAACTTAATTGATAAGACTGCTGCAATAGAGTCAAAACATTAATGGCACGATTTTAATATGCATAATAGTAATACGTACAAATTTCTACGTCGGTAGATTTGTTGATACTATTCTACGTATAATTACGCAAGTATAATTAAGTTTTTGTGCTGTCAATACGTAAATCTTTTATGTTTTAGTGCTGTAAATACGTCAGTATTATACGTTTCTGCGTGTAAAAAACGTAAATAAATGTACGTGACAGAACTACACTTTACGTAAAAATACATACGTATTCTCATGAGATCACGTTGGACAATAACTTTATTCAAGAGCTGCTGTAAAGCCAAAACAATCTCTGTTACTTTAATTTCCTATTATCACTGTAAAGCTGCTTAGAAACAGTCCATATTGTTAATGCACTATATAAATGAAGGTCACTTGACTTGACTATTGCTTATTGTTAGTTAATGATAGTTATTGTAATAACTAACGTTAACTAATGGAAACAGTGCTGTGTTACCCACTAACAAGCATGTGACCAAAAAAAAAAAAGGTTAGGCCTAAAAATCAGATACCTGGCTGTGGCGCTCTCTTGTTTAGATGTCAAGATAAATTTGAGCAATTCAAACAATTCAAATAAAGAGGTGACATAAGGAGGTGACTGCTTGTTGTCTGTTTTGTTCCTGTGACTCACTGAACAAGCCTAGACATGTCCCACAGACACCTCAGTGATGCCTATCCTGAACCACCCTGACTGTCTTTAAGAACAGAGAGCCATGAGAAATGCTTAATTGTGTTCTTTAGCACTCATAATTATATTTTCATGACAAATTCAGATTTTCCCATTTAATAGCATATGACCTATTCTACATGTATGCCTACATTTAGTATGAATTAAGTTACTTCCCTGACATAGCTACTGTAGTCATTATGTACAATACAAGTAGTTTTTGCAAACAAATTAATTAGTTTAACAATTCTAATTACTCATTTTGCAGTTTCAGTAAGTCAACAAATCTAAAACTCAGACAACAGACAGATCCATTGCGTTCTTGACAAACTGAGAACAGTCACTAAAGCTTGACAGCACAAACACCCCAAAGTTTATGTATCATGGCTTTTGTTTACAGGTAACAGGCCACATCTTCCATATATCAGCACTGGAGCACAGAATATACACGTTAAACAAATCATTGGTTACCATGCATCAACCCCGACCATTTCATTACACTTCTCCAAAAAGGGTTCAGATCAAACAAACCAGCAAGTATGATGAAGCCAGACTAAACAAATCTCAAAGGACTGTGGTTGGTGTTACAATGCTCATTAAAGCCTAATCAAGGCAAATGAAAAAAGGGAATGTATCAAGGAAGTGTTAGCAAATGTGATCTCTGCCATTTGCCTGACATTCATTACAAAGGAAACAGAACAGGATTAATAGGGCATCTACTTGTGAAACAATCAGCATGGCACCAAGTACCTTCTACTGACCACCAAGGGCTAGGTGCTCCAAAAAACACCAAACTGAGTTAAAGCTACAAGTAACGATGTTGATACTTGAGTAAACAATTTTAGCAACCACTTTCGACTCAATGTCCTAATTTGCCCCACTGAGACTGATTCTCAGAGAAATCCATTTAGAGTATAACACTGTTGCCTAAATCTGAAAACAACAACAACAACAACAGAAAAAAAACTTGTGGCTAAGTCATGCAGTTCGTTATCAGCGAGTCCTTGTGGCAATTACAGTAATTTGAGCAGGGAATCCAAATAATCCATCAACCTTAAATATTTCTTCTCATTTGAAACAAGTTGTAGCAACTTTACATGGCCGCTCTCGCTAATGTTTACCTAGATAACTGTGCACTATTATTAGGCGCATACCAAAGTGTTTGTGCGTAGTGACAAAGCTGAAGTATAGCGCGTTTACTGCATGTTGGAGGTGCCGGCGCGATCACTTGCATATTTTCCTGAGAGCAGCAGAAACTACTTAAAATACTCCATTTTTGGTCATACAAATAATCATAAAAAAATGTAAAGGGTCTACTTTTATTTGTATAAACTCGCAATAAGAAAACGTTCCTTTATCCACAAGTTTCCGGGGGGCGCTCCTGTAAAAAATAAAGTGGGCGCAACTTCCGGTGAGGCGGCGGAAGTAGCATTCCAATGGTATTTTGTGTGCTATTTAGCGAAGAGGCTAGGTGTTTTTCGGATAATGTTTTACTATTTAAACTAAGTCGCAAACCTTTATGAGAGATGTCGTTACGGAGCTCAGGGACAACATGTGCTATTCGCGGTTGTACATTGGCCTATAACCGGACTAAACTAATTCAGTGTCAAATTTTATTATCCAACATTCTTGGACTAAATATTTTAAGTGAAGGCTACTGTGAAGCAACATATTCAGAACATGAATGACACACAGTAAACATTTCATAGTATATATAATATAATATATAGGCTATATATATTTCAAACGTCTGTGAGGCAAGTAGACGCTGAGTTTCGGTTCATTTATGAGACGAGCTGCAGTTCAGGCGCCCCCGCCTCCGTGTCTTGATTATGATCTGCTATATTTACTTCTTATTTATTAAATCCAGGCAATTGGTAGATAAAACATTGATTAAAATTAAGATACAATTAATACAAAACGAAATTAACTTTAAATAAAGGCACAGTGCTTTCTAAAAGTTAAAGATTTTTTTGTGCCACGTCCCTCATGTGTATTTCCCTCATATTAAATATAAAATGCATGTGTTATATTTTTCTAATGTCTGGACTCCTTTATTAATGGAGTATGACATATATATATATATAAACAGATGTTTCAATAGCCTCAATGCATTTTCTGAGAATTTATAGGCCTATTTCAGGTTTTGACTGCAAATGTCACGTCAATAACGCTGGAATCGCCCAATTTTAAATAATTTATGCTCAACTAGTTGTGGTGTAGGTCTACGAATTTTATAATGTTAACTTCAAATAATACAAATAGTAAAGATATGGTATTGGATCTGGACGGGAAGGATATCTCTGGGAGTTGGAAGGGGTGTGTCGTGATTCTGATTCTGACACAGGTTCCTGGATCTGAGTATCGCGATTTCGGTTTTATTTAACATGATTATTTTTTATTATTATTTAGGAACAAACGAGGGTCTAAGGGTTTAAAGAAACGCCGGCTCACAGCAGCTGTCCAGAGCACCGCAGCGCATATCTTCAAGTTTAGCCATAACCGAACGTCCAGTTTAACTGCCACAAGTTGATCTTCTTGTAATAAAGAACTAATCGTGGAAAAACACGCTGTATTTTTGTATTTTCATTGCATTTTTAATTGATAAAAAGTTAGACAAATTAAATAATACATTTTACTATAAATATGAATGATTAATCGATAGTCGAATGAATGAATGAGTGTCACGTCTCGTTTGTTTATTTCGAACCGGAAGACGCGCCCACTTTTGACGCAAGGCCTCATGGGGCGTAGGAAACTTGTGGATAAAGTAAAGAAAACAAACCGGATGCACTTTCTGCCCTCTGTGTCTGTGAATTTGAGCTCATCAAAAAGAAAAAAAACCTCAGTGTATACTTACCTCACAGAAATCTATAGAAAGCTTGAAATGGCAATCGATTGTCAACCAATTAAAGTGGAAAAAAAATAATCTCAGATTATGTAATCTGTATGAAATGTGCCCGTCCACTACTGCGGAGATGACTAGGCAACCTCATCGACTATCTCTGCAGCCGAGAAAAGAGAAAACATTATCAATATATTATTGTAATGTTTAGACAGTCTCCTTGTGGTTTTCACCACACATTCATAATCATTACTTTTGCCGGTGTGCTGTGGCAAGCTTTATGCGTGCGCTTGAGCGCTGCCACTGATTAGGCTATGTATTATATATAGGCAATTAAAGGCTCATTATTATGATTTATATGGCTTAATAACAACATGTGATTAGTCGACTAATCGCTTAAATGAACTAGTCTGCTAGAAAAATCTTTAGTTGAGGGCAGCCCTACTTAAAAAAAAAAAAAAGCATGGTTGGAACAGGTCCCTTGGTTTGTTCTCTTTGCACTTAAAAATAAAAATAAAAGTTAATCTTTTCAGGTGCAGTGATACTGTGTGCAGAGAGTGGAACACACTGAGTTACTGCGACCCAGCGTTAGGGACAAAATTGCACCTGTCAAAAGTTTCCAAGCAATTTGTTGATAAATTACTGAAAAAAAAACACTTCATCTTACACAAGTTCCAATGAATCTGTGTCCTGAAGCCAATGAAACTGGAGAGCGAGTGAGCAGCTATAAGGGGCCGTTACGGCAATAAATTTGGCAATAAAGTCTGCACAAAATGGAGAAGAAATGTATTAAGATAAACTTGGTAACACTTTTCTCTGTCCTTCACAAATGGCAAACATTGTATTTTGTTGGAATTTATCTAAGACACAGGTGTGATGACCCATTTCATGGCTGTTAGAACATCACCATGGCAATCCCTAAACAAACTGGAGCGAGTATGCATGTTGGGTGGGGGAGGGTGAGCTGGGAGTTTGTGCGCCTTCGCAGACAAAAAACCCTCCTAAACTTTACACAGCGGATAGGAATGTATGGCATGTGAGAAGGTCCTGCCCGTGTCTTTTGAAGAGACTCTGAACCCTCCGCGTTCACAGTGGAAAATTAACAAACTCCATGGCGAGAGGCTCTCTCTGACATGCAACCGCAAAAAAACAGGTGCTTTCCTGGGAACTCTTGCTTTGTAAAGCCCATTTTGTTGTCTCCCAATTTCACAGATGTTAGAATGATATAGATATGCTTAAAGCAACAAAACCTGCCAGACACATGATAGATTGTCCAGGGAAATATTACATTGTTTTAGTGAAGCAGTAATACAGGTTCCAAGAAAATGTTCATTTCTTAAGACACTATGACAAATCAAGCAGACAAAATGCCAAGAACATTCTGCAAACATGAGGACAGCTTGTGAAAATATGCGAATGCTAAAACAGCAAGAAGATTTGTCTATGACAATGTTCATTTTTTGCCTGGATCAATCAAATTGAATTAATTTTGGAAAAAAAGTCAGAGAGGAACAATAATCCTTATATCATTATGAGGAAAAAAACAACAAAGAATAATGAAATTCTTGAATTTTCGACTCATTCAAAATTAAATGAAAAATCATGAAAATTGAAATGTCAGTTAATAAACTTTTAACGCTTAAGTTTCAAAGCATTCTTAAACAATTTAGACATTTTGTATTTTCCCTTTTTGAAAAGAAAATGGAGGACAGACAGTGTCCTCCCCATGGATGGGCAACCGGTGCAAACGTACATTCCAATCGGCCAGATGACATTGAGGTTAATGAATTTGCCTGCGGACTGCTATATCCTACGAAGCACAATGACACCATCTGCTCCAGAACCGGGCATTTAGCCTCCAACTTGACAATAAGACCCTGATCCATCATGTTTGAATGGGTCATGACGAATAATGTTCAGACAGCATCATGGGTGGGTGAATGATGAGATAGAATGATACACAGAGGCGTAGGGTCACTGTCCAATTTAGGATTTGGATAAACAACATAGCTGAGTAAATTAAATCAGATGTGTGAAAAGCACAGAAGAGTAGAGGGAATTAACTTCTGTGATTTTACCAAAAATCAATTAACCTGAGATGGAGATGTAAACACAAATGTAATGCAAATATTACACAATATTCTCTAAAAAAGATCCAGAAAATGCAGCAACTTCCAATTTTAAAATTACAGAATCAGAATGAATAAAAAAATGGGCTTGAGTCTCTTTAAGTCCTTTATGAGATGGGACAATATTATCATGGTCTAATGCACAGGTTTTTCTCAATTAGCACAGTGCCATTTAGTATGGCATGTGCACCCTACATTGGCAGTTTAAATAGGCCGTATAAATTAAGTTTCTGGAGTCATAAATAGAATTATATTTTTATGGAATTTATACTATTGAAATAGAATTTGCTCCAAGAACTAAAATATACAAGCATACATGCTCAATGACCTTTGCACTAATCTTATCTTGCAATATAAGTGTCATAAATTCTTTGCAAACATATTGACTCATATGTGGTTTATCATGCTGTAAAATCTAAATAGAGATTTTTGTTTGTTAGCAACAGAGAAGAGAATGCATTTTCTGCTAAGCCACAAAGAGTTGTTACACATCTACAATCAACAGCAGAACTGTAGTCTTAAGGCAAAATAAATGTCCTTTAGTTTGTGAAGGGAGGTTGTGGCCAATCCTTTTAAAACACCAAGATAGATAACTACAAAAAAAACTCCAGGTGTTGTTTTCCTATATGGGGACTGTAATTTTGCCCTGGCTGTAGTGGTAATCTTGGGTAATTAGTGGGGACAGTGGATACAGCTTTATTTTTCCAGCTGTTTGTGAAATGAAGCTCTACATGATTTCAGTAATAGTAGCTGTTACTGACTGGTCACAGACTGGTTTGTCAACATTCTGTAGGATAGAAAACAGCGATATATTTTGATTCTAAAGCAGGGGTGTGCAATCCAGCTCCTGGAGGGCAACTATCCTGCAAAGTTTAGTTCAAATCCTAATTAAACACTGAATGAACTAATAACGGCCTTCAGGATCACTAGAAAATTCCAAGCAAACTTGTTGGGGCATGTTGGAGCTAACCTCTGCAGGACACTAGCCCTCCAGGAGCAGAAAAGGACACCCTGCTCTGGAGAACCTCAATGTGACAAAACAGAGGTGCTGACCTTAGAGTAATTCAGTGAGCAGATATGATAAGTGAACCCCTCCCCTGATAGCTTGAAGTGAACCATAACAGTAGGGCAGCAGCCAGTCCTGCACAACATGAAAGAACAAACTGTTAAAAGCTCCACTTTTGACCCTCTGTGTTGCATTGAAAGACAGGATTCTTCAAAGGTGCAGTGACCTTTAACATAGCAGATTCCCACAGAAAGTCTTTGCCCTTATCTGGTTTCATATGATTTTCAGGCCACTCAAAGAGTGTTAAACGTAGGTAACGTGAGGAAAGAGACATGTGAAGAGCAACCAGCAATGTCCTCTGGAAACACTATGAAAGTCTAACCTTTTTCCTTTTTTTGAATGAAGTTTAAAGACCAAATTGTATTACTTACCATTACCACTGAAACTAAGCCAAGGCTGTGAAACTTTCAATTTTCAAAGACAGGGAGGTAATCATCTTGTATCCAACACAATTAGTGAAGAAATGTCAATGCATGACAGGGAAACTCCACATAATGAATACAGTTTGATGTTTTATCTGAAGACAGTTGCCTAGGGTCTGCTCAGAGGCATATGGCTGCATATGGATTTGTAAACCGATGCAATCTAGTGCCACTGCAGTTGTTGATTTTCTGGCTGACGATTTTCTTCCTACTTTGATGAGTCACATGGTGCAGATACTGCAGACAAGTCCGGATATAACATCTCTGACCATCTTCCTTATTAAAAAAAAAAAGTCTCATTAAAAGCTGACCTTTCATGGGCTGTTTGTTTTTGTGGCAACACACTTGAGAAGCGACCATTTTTAAGAATCTGTGACTAACCGTGTGTGTTTGTGTAAATGAGAAAGTATTGGACTATGGAAGGTCAACTAACACTGTAGAAGATGATGATTACCACTAACAGATAAAAATAGACCCAGATTACAGTCCTGGAGCTCCACTAACAATGTTTTGTACTCTCATGAATGCATTTAAAACTGAAGAAAGGAGACATGAAGTCTGTGGGGTGAGAGACCGCTGTGGTCTTGAAACCTCTGTGTGAACCAAACAGCTCCACGCTCACAGCTAAAGGAAAAAATAAATACCCCCTAGCAGCTACAAGTTCCAACCTCTATCCTACAGATTTCCAGCTCTCTCTATGAAGATGATGAACATTATGGAAGGTGGTGAAATATCGTTCTGTAAGCACTTTACTTGTACTTCGGTTGCACTTTGTCTTCTCTAAAGGAAACTCTTGTGATGGATTAAGTGTATCCAGAGTTGAAAATACCTGAGCAAAATTTAAAGTAATATTCTAGAGTTTTAAAAGTGGAAACATTGATGGAGCAAAGGTCTGGACAGGAGAAGCAAGAACTTCAGGAAAGTAATCTCAGGATTTAAAAGTAAACAGCATGTGCTCAATGCTGCACATTTTAATGTGATATATTGTCTCTACAGGTGAGTCAGAGATGCTCTCATGTGGAAGGAATGCAAGTGGAACATCTTAGAAGAACAAGTGTATAACACTTGCTAAAGATGTTTGTAGTTGTAGCAGACACACTTCACAACTGACAATTCCGGCCATCAGGGTGAAACCGTGTTAACTGACATTCAAATCTATGTTTTGAGATGCATGTACAGTAAGTGTTTAATCTCAATGTAGACCTTTAGCTTGAACCACATGAAACTGCATTACTGCACAGGGCATGTTCAGTCTTGTTGCAGCTGTCATTAGGTGTTTCCACATACACCAGCTCCTGTTCCAGACACTCCAGTCGGGCTGCTATAATACATAGTTTTTTTGGCACTGAGGGAGGATCTTAATGTGGTTAAACCACAATTGCAGCTCTTTCATATCCATGCATGCTGACGCTGACTCTGAACCAGTTTCACCTCTTCAAATCTTACTCCTCCACAAGAAAAAAACACCAAAGCTGATCAGGTAGTGTCAAACGTCAACCATGAGGTGCTTTTCACAAGAACAATGGCTTTTGAAATGAAGAATGGAGAAAAACCTGTACAAATCAATCATAACTAAATGTACTACTGGTTGCTGTGTTCCAGACAGGAAAGAAAAAAAACACCTTGGCAAAGAAAAACTGTCCTTGATTTTTGTTTTGGATGGTGTGTCAGTTGAAGCGAGATGATGTAACACAACAGCAACGCTGGCCTGTCTCAGAAATTAAGTGAAAGACATTGCAACTTTAAACATCAAGCGATTAAAAGAGGAATATGTTCGTGATTATTTTTCTTATTTTGAATAGAACCATGTTCTTGCTCTGATTGGTTGCACAAATACTGACAAAATGGTATTCTACTGACTCAAGTCTAGTCAATTTAGCTGTCAGAGCTTAAATCAGTTCATAAAAAACATTTACTATACCAACAAACAAAACACATTACAAAGGACACCAGATCGAGTAGGCGTGGCTTCAAAATAATAGCAAGGATCAGATTTAGCTCAATTATGGAGCAGTGCCTGTGGGAAAGGTTTAAAACGCTAACCACACACAAACAGAAAGAGTAAACATAAGCAGTCTCCACAAGAGCCTAAGGACAGGCCTCAGGGGTTGGAGGAGCTCTCGCTCACTCCATTATCTCAAACAGTTTTCAAAAAAACAACTCTAAGTCGGTAAGCGCATGTTAAAAATCGGTGTAACCTACTAGGTAAGCTGGTCTCTGAAAGGTGCAAACTCTTTAATTGCACATCTAGGAGTTAATTATACAACGTTTGAATATGGAGCAAGATTAATCACATGAGGCACAGAGACACAAACCACTCTTCCCTTGAGATATGAGAGAGACCCGTGACTCTGGGTCAAGATGTGAGAGTGTGATGAAGTAATTACTCTTAGTCAGGCCTTGTAGGACAATGAGTGACAGCCGCTAACGGGTTGATATCAAGTGTTTGGTTACATCTCCAGAGGGTTGAGGGAGCAGTAAGTCCTGAGCAGAGACACAATCCTCTCAGCTTCTGCTGTCTGTGTGAACTGCAAAACAATAAGAGCAGTTTCTCCCAATCTAATACCGTGACGGCATAGATGAGGGAGGAACACAAATGTAGCGATCAAAGAGACAGAATGAGGCACTGAGAAAAAAAGCAGGATGATAATAAGCAATGGAGAATAAAGACACAGTCTTGAGTCCTATACTTTAATACTTTATAACTATTATAACTTTGTGTGCTGCTTGTTTCAACGAAACTCAAGAAGCATAACCACCTATTCCACACCCAGGCGTTGATAAACAAGGAATGCTTTAAGCTAGAATAAAACACTTTTAGAATAAATTTTTTTTTTTTTTTTTTAAAGCAGACGCTCTTTTCTTTTTATACATTGCTTGTTCAGATATTCATACAACAAAATATTCTGGGGACCATGACAATTTTGTGAAAATGATCAAAAATGCTGGTGGTGGCTGGTAACTTTTTTAAAAAAAATTTATGCTGGCGGAGAAAGAGTTTATTGTACAGAAGGTTGAGGACAAATTCTCAAGTGTCTTCCTAAAGAGGTTGCTTGGTCT
The DNA here is from genome assembly GCA_031834385.1 of Semotilus atromaculatus. Lineage (NCBI taxonomy): Eukaryota > Metazoa > Chordata > Actinopteri > Cypriniformes > Leuciscidae > Semotilus > Semotilus atromaculatus. The sequence continues at coordinate 6,702,001 of JAULUF010000023.1, read as the reverse complement.
TACTTTGGAGCTTTACTCTGCCTCAAAAGTACAGACGACTCATCTACTTGACCAACCTTCATTTGAGTTTGTCCAACAGGATAGAAGTGTGAAGTTATAAAAATTCTGAAGTGCATGATCACACAAAACAGCCTCGCAGAAGCAATGCACACTTCTATAAGAGCCTCAATGACATCACTTGAACATAGACCCTTGCATAAACCAGGTTTAGCGAGGATGGGGAAAGAGGGCAATGAGGGCCTCTGAGACTTGAAAAAAAAAAATAAAGAGAGGAAAAAAGCGTATGGAAAAAAACTCCATCATACCCTCCAGGGTGTTTTTGGTACTTGATTATAATTTCTACTGAATTTTATGTTCAAGGAAAACAGCTGGACCACAGGCATGGAAATTCACTAATTAAGACTGTTGTGATATCCATCTAAACAGTCCCTTAAACCATCCGGGATAGACAGTTTGTTACATATAATGTTGGAGAGGGGAAAAAAAACCCACCACAACTACAATTAAATGAGAAGTTCTACATTGTTTGGAGAAAATCAGTAGGATAACTTGCTTTTCTTTTTAATGATCTCAAAAAAGTAACAAGCAGCAAAGAGGGTGCAATAGTTTTCTCAGCAAAGTCGAACGGGTCAAGATTTCCCCCGCATTAACACCTCCAAAGACAGGCTTCATGGTCCACAACAACACAAAAGAGTTCTATATTATTCAAGGGAGCAATCTGCCAGTCATCAATAATAGATGTCTGCCAGTGGCAGCAGAACGTTAAGTGCTCATGTATTCTTAATGAGTCTTTGGTTGGAGAGGAACTGCGTGCCACCTCGTGTTCTAAACGGCCGGCCATGGGGAATCGTGGTTATATATCCGTTAACATGCATGAATTCACCAGAACTGCCCCATCAACCTCCCCTCCCCATGAATCCAAAAGCTCTGAGAAACGCTCGTCCAGACAGACCACACAGAGCGTTGGAAGACCGCAATGCCCACAGTGTTTAACACCGGTTTGAGTTTCTACTATGAATGAAATAAAAGGAATGTATTGATCATTAAGGATGCAAGTCTCTGTTTATTCAGTAATTGGGCTTTTACCATGTCTTGTGGTTTCTAAAAGTTCCTTTGTGGTGATGGCATTCAAAAACCAACTGAAGAATGTAGGTATGAGCTCAAGTTTTCTATAGTCTGCTGGCAAGAAGAGACCAGAATAAACACAAATGGCCATTTTGAGTGAGAGCTGGGATATAATGAACTACTTCCATTGTCTTGGGTCAGTTTGCTGAGGTCTTGAAAAATCGTGACTTGAATGCAAACCAATTGTGGCTGTCTCCTCTCTGTCATGTCTTCAAACAGTAACAGGGTAGAGTAACAGGGCTCATCACCAATAATTAAAAAATGTAATTCTATTTTACTGACATGTTTATGTTTACCACACTGTAAAAAACTTAACTCATTATTTTGAGTTATCTTTTTGCATGTTTTTTTTTTAGTTTAACTTATTTCGATAAGTTGAGGACAAGAAAAACTTAAAATTTCTTGTTGTCTGGACAATCTAGTTATCTCTACACAAAAAAATAAGTTGAAATAACTAAATTGCTAAAATATTTTTTACAGTGCAGGACAATTACTTTTTTTAAATTATCATGTTGTCTTACAGCCTTTCTTCTTTGTTGTTGCATGTCAACATGTAATGCACACAAATATTAGTAAATATTCAAATTTAAAATAATGTGAAGCCCGTCACAATGCAAGATATCCACTGTTGCAATCAGCCAATTACGTAAAAAAATAAATAGGCTTGTTGACGCCAATTCAAATTCCCAATTTAATCATATTTAATCAAATGTAGATTACAATGGAATCGAGAGAGTATGATTCAGAATCAAATTGGAAAGTCTGCCTTAGACCCTGTCCTACTACATTCCTACTACTGAAGTGCTAAATTATTTAGGGTTTTCTAGTGTTGTAATGGAATTCTGGATAAGCTTATTGTGATGATTTGGTAAAGTAACAGTTGACCTGTTTGTGTACTGCTGGGGAAGTTAGAACTACAGGTAAATCGGTACTGTAATGAAACACATCTCATATGCTACTTAGAATAAAGAATAAGAAGAATAAAAAGAGCAAAAGTTAAGGCCACAGGTTATTTAGTCATATATTTCTCCTCTGGATGAAGCTGACACACAGTATCTTAAAAATCTCTGTTCAAATCTCAGAGCACACTGCAGCGTCTGCTAAAAATAAAACCTCTCTTAATGATACTTCATGTCAAAGTGTATTAACATTGTGGTGAGGCAAGGCCTTTACATAGAAGATTCTTTCATTTCAAAATTAACCGTTATGTTTTAGATACACACCCTAAAAAAAAAAAAAAACATTCTTAATGAATAACATCTAATGATTAAAAGTGGAAAAGTAGCAAAAATATGACCTTCACAACAGATGATTATTTTCATCCAAGAGTATAATTGCTGAATGCTATCATTCCGAGACAAATTAAGAAAATGTTATGAATATAAATCTAATTAAAATCTATGTTCACTTAAGGATGGATAACTTTGATTATTCATAATATTTGAATAATCACAAGCTACCACACAAAGGTGAGATGACGGTAAGCAGATAGACAAGGATTTAATTAATCTTGATAAAAAGTTTCGTTGAAATGCTCATAACTATTTAAATATGTCTATTTAATGGTTATGTCTATTTAATTTAAATGTGTATGTGTATGTTTTTTTTTGTCAAAAGAACCTTGTTTTTTCAGTTTTTAAATCACTTCCTCAGTGTAAATCATGATTGTAAATTTGAATCATGATTTGATATCTATTTTATATATATAAAAATATTCCAAATTATTCGGGTTACACTATTTTACAGTAGCCGCATGTACGTGTACTGACCTAAGAAAGTACTGGTTAATACAAGGTAACTTCATGGGTTAAAGTTAGGTTTAGGTATCAAGTTATTACCCACTTATTGTAACAACTATAATAAATACAAAGTATGTACATGGGTAATAGGACTTTAAAATAAAGTGCTACCATTAATCATATTAAATTATTACACTTTTTCTTTTTTTCATCAACCAGAATTTTATCACAATTGAATGCCTGCCTCCATCCTCCACCCCTATAAGTGACACTATAAAACACCAGAATTGCACTCACATAGACGCTGGCAGCCTGCAGCAGGCCTGAATTAGAGATGCTGATTAAGGAGTTTGTCTTGGGCCGGCCGCACCCCTCTACAGCACACGCTGAGAAATGCAAACTGAACATGGTGCTTTACGTGATGAGAGATGCTAGATCAGTGACGCAGTCTATGCACCAGCTACTCCAGTGCTTTCTCCCACTCCTCCCTCAGTTTGGTTTTGGATATGGAGTTGTTGATTAAAGTCCATCAGGACTCAACAAGGCAAGAAGTGTCAATAAATGTGTGTATAGAAAGCCTCAAGCATGTATATTACTTCCCTTCCTTCCATCAGCCTCGCCACAAAGATAGAGCATCTTTCACGCCAGCTGGCCATCCTCCTCTGAGGATAAGACACTACATGATCCAGAGAGCCAGAAAGAGAGGTTAGCACATCTTCCCAAATATAGACGCTCTGTCGACTGCTCGTCTTGCTTTCATACCACAACGGCAGTCAATTTTCCGTAGGAGGATTCCTTGAATTTTTATACCAAAGCCATGCTGCTTTTTCCAGCGATCACTGGACAGATTCTGTTTTAAAAACAGCCAGGTAGGATCCACTGAATGAAAGGAGATACATCTGCTATAACACAGAGGCTGATCTCTCCCGTTTCACAACTATTTGCATATTCTCATTTTATAACCACTGCTCCACACCCCTGTCTTGGGGCCGGGTAGATAAGGATTGAATCAATGGGCTTGTTCCTTGTGCCAATTCCTTGCTAAATCAATCATGAACATTCAGAATATATGGGGAAAAAACTGATACATAAAAGAAATAGTTCACCAATAAATGACACTTTTATTTACTTACCCTGATGTTGTTAAACATTTGATTTACCATCATACTTTCAGATCAGATATTTTAAATTAATTGGTGATCTGGTTCACACAACCTGACCTAAACTACTCTGACAGAATCAAGTCAGTGGATGTATCCAAAACAGACCCGTACAACTTCATTCACGATTCCCTACTTTACTGCACTAATATAGTCCACTGAATGAGTGAATTAAAAATGAGTCATTTGGACACTTTTCTCACACGAATTAATTTGGTTTAATGCTCAGTGCATTTTTTTTAGCTAGCTGTTGACTGTATATTGGTTGTACACTTGTTATTAAGGTCCATTATGTGATTGAATGAGTGTACTCGATAATGTCCACACTGGTTTCGTAAACCACTAGAAATGTCTGTCCCCTTAAACAGTACACTATATGAGGGTATCAGGGCAATTTCAGATTGTTTTTTTTATTTACCCTCGTGTCACTTCAAATCCATACGACTGTTGGTCACGAATTAAGATTTTTTTTATATTCTTCTGAGCATTTATTCATCAATTGAAAGTATAGGTAATCTTTCAAGCTTCAAAATGTACATGACATTGTAAAAGTGATCCATATGCATAGAGCACATTAAATACATTCTAAAAAGTAATTCTGTTACCCCAAATTAAATAAAATGCATTATTACAAGTTCAAAATTGTAAAAAATTCTAATTTATCGTTAAATTAAACCTTAAGTTGAAAACATTATTTTGAAGACTTCTGTTGACATAATGTTGATCATTACATCAACTTAATATCATCTGTAATTTAAACTTAAATTTCTGCGTTAATTGGCTTTTTAAAAAATTTGGTTGTAGTAACTTAATTGTCTTGATAACATCGGAAATTAGGCAGTGGATTTCTAGTTCCCAGCATGCTTTGCATAAGACTGGATAAGAGGATAAATGTTGAAAAAAAGTGTTAATTTATTTGTTTTTAGTGAAGGAAAGACCTGTTAGTGTTTAATGCTGTTATGTTTGACATTTAAAAGAGTTGGTGTTGAAGTTTTTGTGGTTACCATTGTGCTGAGGAGCTGTGCTATTGATTTGAACTTAGATACGATTTATTGGTTTCAGGGCTACAACTTTGCTTAAAATGTGTGTTTCACATCAATTGAAAAATGTGTGTTTATGTTACAAATGATTAAGTTCCTCTAACTCAATGTAGCTTGTTGGTTGAACGTAAATTCACTCAAAGTGGTCATAATATAAAATTATGCAAGCAGTTGCCTTTTTTTTTTAGGGCAGCCAACACTTTTTTTTTTAATAAAAGTGCATGGTAAAAGGAAACTCTAACATGATTTCAGACACAGCCAGTGAATCAAACCAGAGAAGCAGATCAGTCTTGAATCATTCTGTTTTTGTGAACTGAATCAATTGATTCATTGAAAACACCTGACTCAAAAATTATTTGTTCAAGAATCAGATTATTCTCATGAACGTACAAGAGTTAGGAAGGGTATCAAGATTTTCAGTGAATAGTGATTTAAATTATGATTATTTCTCAAACAATTCTCATCATACAACTTCTAAAGACACAGTATGACACATTAACAGTTCTAATACAATTTTATGGTGCTTTCACCACTACAAAATTAAAAATCTTTCCTTTTTTGTTCAATGGAAGAAAGTTAGTAATACTTGTTTGGAACAACTTAAAGAATGATGTCAGAATTTGGTTACACTTTAAAAATTCAGCATCTGACCGTCGATTTAAGAAGACTGTAAATTGTAGGTTATATACATCACGAAATTAGTTTTATTTAGTGCTCATCTACAATGCTACAATGACGTACCCACAATCCCTTAATCGAAGTGTCAATTAGCCTTTATGTACAGCGTAGTACGGTAACGTGTGTAGGTACATGAAAGGTAACAGCTTTCTCTTGTGCTGGCATATCTGCACTGAGACCTGCCCACTAGGACAGCTGTATGGAAATTCGAGAGCTTGGGCTGCACCATTACATGGCCCGCCCTGGCAGCGCTCAGAACAACGGCTCTCTCAGCAGCGTTGCTTCAGGCATGAACTTGGCAGATTAGCCATTCAGGAAACAAATAAGCCCTCTAACACAGACGGCCCCTTGAAAGGGAGAAATAAAAACAACCTGAATGCTATGTACCGGACACAAGAGGCCTGAAAAACACCAAGTTTCCTCCCTCTAAAGACATTGTGTCTGAGGGATGGAAAACCTTCTGTCGGTGAGCTTGTTTTCCATCTCGCTTGCCTCTCTCTCTCTCTCTCTCTCTCTCTCTCTCTATGCACAAGCAGTGATATTTAACAAGGTTGTAAATAAGCAGCCCTGGGGCATTTGTATTATAACAGGATACGCGCACCCTAAAGTGCTCAACAACAGAGGGTACACATCTCTGAACGAGCAGTACAAAATTCTGAACGAGAGAAATCGTAAAAAGTATGGAGCCGACCGCCCACTCTTCTGCTACTTGTGATACTCATCTGCTGGAACGTGTTGGTGTGAGATCTAACAAGTAGCAAATACCACTAAGGTTACGCTGCTCTATTGATTGGACCGTAGCATATGTTTCTTGCTAAAGAAGCTGGCTGAATCCTTTGCTCATTGTCAGTAAAACTCTGATCAGCAGAAAGAGAGCAGGCGGGCTGTAGATCTCACTCACTCTATAGCCACTGACGGTGGGCGGCAGCGAGAAGGACGCTGTCCACCTCCCTCTATCTGTACATGGTTGCCAGGCAACACAGAGAGGTCTGGCCAACCGGAGGGTTGTAGTGCTCTCCTTCTGGCCACTCGTGAGTAAACTCTAGGACTTTTATGAATATGTATTAGAGGTGAAGGGGAAAATTAAATGCAAACTGCAATACGTTATTGTGATTGTCATTAAGACACTGAATCAACACTTAAGCAACACTTAAGCATTACTTAAGGCTGTCAATCAATTTAATCAAATTAATTACATATAATTCAAAGAGAGTGACAGACTAGAAAATCAACAATTTTAAAAAAAAACTGGCTTTAGAAGTCAGTTTGTAGTATGATCGTTAAATGTATTTAAAGGGACAGTTCACAAATTTTATTTATATATATATATATATATATAAAAATAATTGTTGTTATTATTATTATTAATATATATATATATATATATATATATATATATATATATATATATATATATATATATATATATATATATATATATATATTTAGTAGAGTGAACTCATTGTCATGAAACCCATTGTTCAAGAAACCAATTTGAAATGATTCGAGCTTTGTGACATGGTGCATTATCCTGCTGGAAGTAGCCATCAGAGGATGGGTACATGGTGGCCATAAAGGGATGGACATGGCCAGAAACAATGCTCAGGTAGGCCATGGCATTTAAACGATGCCCAATTGGCATTAAGGGGCCTAAAGTGTGCCAAGAAAACATCCCCCACACCATTACACCACCACCACCAGCCTGCACAGTGGTAACACGGCATGATGGATCCATGTTATCATCCTGTTTACGCCAAATTCTGACTCTACCATCTGATTGTCTCAACAGAAATCGAGACTCATCAGACCAGGCAACATTTTTCCAGTCTTCAACTGTCCAATTTTGGTGAGCTCTTGCAAATTGTAGCCTCTTTTTCCTATTTGTAGTGGAGATGAGTGGTACCCGGTGGGGTCTTCTGCTGTTGTAGCCCATCCGCCTCAAGGTTGTGCGTGTTGTGGCTTCACAAATGCTTTGCTGCATACCTCGGTTGTAACGAGTGGTTATTTCAGTCAAAGTTGCTCTTCTATCAGCTTAAATCAGTCGGCCCATTCTCCTCTGACCTCCAGCATCAACAAGGCATTTTCGCCCACAGGACTGCCGCATACTGGATGTTTTTCCCTTTTCACGCCATTCTTTGTAAACCCTAGAAATGGTTGTGCGTGAAAATCCCAGTAACTGAGCAGATTGTAAATACTCAGACCGGCCCGTCTGGCACCAACAACCATGCCACGCTCAAAATTGCTTAAATCACCTTTCTTTCCCATTCTGACATTCAGTTTGGAGTTCAGGAGATTGTCTTGACCAGGACCACACCCCTAAATGCATTGAAGCAACTGCCATGTGATTGGTTGATTAGATAATTGCATTGAGAAATTGAACAGGTGTTCCTAATAATCCTTTAGGTGAGTATATATTTATAAATAAATAAATAAATTTAGGCATAGAGCACATCAAATAAGGTAAAAAGAAAGCTTTAACATATGCCTGACGGGCAAGAACAAACCTCATTGGTTTGAGCTTCTATTTACTATGTGACGTTCTTTATGTATGCGTGTTGATTTGTGTTCCATAGATTAAAAAAAAGTCTGAAACAACATGAGGGTGAGTAAATGGCAGAATTATCTTTTTTTTTTATAAGGACTAACCCTTTAAACTTTTTTTAAATCATCATTTCGGTCCAACATTATTATTGCAGTATCTATAAAATACAATTTAGTTTTGTAAACAATAAATAAATAAACTCAAATAAAAGCCTTTACAAAGAAAAACAGTACAAATTAAATGTGTAAAAAGTAATTATACAGCTTTAAAAATGTAACTCAAATTCATCACACTTTTACTGGAAAACAAATATTTGGCATGCTATCATAAACATGATTGATATGCAGTTGTGCAGTTTCTACTTTTCATTCACTGATGCTTCCAAGACTATCACAAGTCAACTTGGACAAAACCTTCCATGTTAGCCCGATAACATTGACAAAAGTACAAAAACGTAAAATTTCAAGTGGCAATGCAGCACTGTATGATTACTGTAAAGACCTAAGCACTAAAATTAACAGTTTGTGTAGATTTCCTCTAGTACATGTTCAAACATTTAGGTACAAAAATGCTTAAAGCTTGAGACTATATCATGGAAACAATATCTATTTTTAGTACAAAACTAACTGTTGCATGCTGAAGCAGTCCTGAATTGGTAATAAGGTGTATGAAAACTAAAGTCCAGGCACAAATCTAATTTGTTTATTGATGGTGAAAATGCTTCTCATAATTAAACTATTTTTTCTTTTTTAATTACACTCCTCAGCCCTCTTTTTTTTTATTATTGGCCAGCCATCTGTCTCTGATTCACTGTGTGCTGATGTGTGTTAATAACCGTTGTGGAAATGTAGGGACACAAACAGACACATGGTTTCCGGCCATCCGGCCAAATTATGATGCAGCCAGATAACATGCATTTTAATATCCTGACTTTTCAAGAGGGCAAATGGAAGAAAAAGCACAATGGCATGATAATACTTGGAGACGGCAACCATCAGTGTGAATTTATTAGGAAAAGAACACTGAACAGTCGGAAAGACACAAAGGAGGCTGTAAATACAATGCAGAATGAAAGGGACAGCTTAGTTATGAAGAGACTTAGGTTTTTCCTATAGGCTAGTTGAAAAGTTCAAAATACACGGTGAGCATATCTGTCCCTCAATCCACAGATTAAACTTCTGACCTAACTAAACAAATAAAGATACATGTAATATGAACTATGATCTACCTTCCTGCAAAGTTCAGCTCCAAAACACACCTGAACCAGTTAAAAAAGATCTTTAGAAACCCTTAAATTACAGACAAGTGTGTTGGAGCAGGGTTGGAACAGATCTCTCCAAGAACAGGATTGGGCACCCCTGACCTAAATCATTACAATAAAGTGATAAATCCTGATGGGTGGAACACCAACTAGGTACCCCATACGCAAGAATGAGTTCTCTATGACTTTGAGAAGACACAACTTTGAGGCAGAGTGACTTGAGTTTCTGTCTGGCCTCCAGAGGTCTTCTCCTCTGAAGTTTTAATTAGTAAAGAACCTTAATCCTTCACAGTCTGAGCTAAATCTTTTCAAAAGTATCCAACTTCTACAATAAGAATGTTAAAAGTAAATAGTCATTTTTATGCTCTCTTATGCTCACCAAGGCTGCATTTTTCTTTATTTAAAAAAGGTTTTCGATTATTTTTAATATATTTAAAATATAATTTAATCCTGGTATGGCACAGCTGAATTTTCAGCAGCTATTACACCAGTCTTCCTTACTCCTTAATTCTTCAGAAATAATTATAATATGCTGATTTGCTGCTTTAGGTAACATTTATTATCAATGTTGAAAAGTTTTGCTTCTTAATGTTTTTGTGGAAACCGTGATAATATTCAGGATTTTTTGACAAATAAAATGTTCATAAGAACAGCACGTTTGCTGAATACAAGTATTAATTGAAGAGAGCAACTCAAGTGTCCTAATTGATGAACATTGTACACAAGCATGTTAAATAAGTTTGTCTGGAATGTCTGTTCATCTGAATGTCTCGTAGATGGAGGTGCCTCTTCTAATGATGCCTAATGACACGTGCAGTAGGACGTTTTAAAGCTCCTTTATAAAGAAAAAAAAAAAATTGGCATCTCCTTATTAAATTTGTACCTGGCAATTTTAAACCAACAGAACATTCTCCTCTCTTCCACATATTTGGCAACTCCAACAAGCTCTAAAAGTATATCCAATCCTACAGTGTCACCTGAAATACTCAAATTCCACTTGGCAGTTCTGAAAACACTCCAAACTGAATGACAACTTTTGTCAGGAGATGACTGGCAGGTCAAAGCACGAGTTGCTCTGCCGTGTTTACCGGTTACCTCAACTGTTTATACCAAGATGGAAGTTTAACGGCCTAAGAACAGTGATATAAAAATAGCCTCTTTGAACGACTGTGGGATTGTTGATTGAAAAGCAGATGCCAAAGAGATTCCATGTCTCTTGATGCAAGCATATCTCGACTTAACAACATGTGCGTGTGCTGCACATTTAAATAAAACAGCATCTCTAGAGGATTCTTCGCACCAGCACTCAAATTTATAGGATTAGGATGCTCAAGGTCTGTTTACACATTCAAGCCTGTTTGTGCGTGACTAAGAGCGTGTGCACGTGTGCACTTCCTGTTTACTCTGTCAAAGCTAATATCTGAATGGAGAATCTGAGGCGGTGTTTAGGTTCTGACAGGGGGAATGACCCTAGGGATGGAGAGCTTTCAGCAACACACCGGTAACAACCCTGGTGGAGGGTTTGCGCAACAGTGTTTATTCATCAAACGGGATTAGGCTTTGGTGTGCCTTATCAAGTGATGGGGGCTTATTTTAAGAGACAAAACATCCATTGCGGGTCGCAGGAGCTAACAGAAAATGACACCAGGATGAAGAAAAGGCCTAGATGAGCTAATTCTTTCTGTCTCTCTTGTTAGTGTTATCAATGCACTTTCATCCTCCTCAGACAAGTGTACTTTATTCAAAAAAGTGTGCACAGATAAATATTATCAGTGGCATCGAAAGTGGAGAGATGAAAGATATTGCATTCACAGCCTCCACAAACACAGCTGTTCTTAAAGGGATAGCCTAGTTCACCCAAAAATGAAAATTCTGTCATCAATTACTTACCCACTTTGCGTTCCAAACCCATAAGACTTTCTTCATCTCCAGAACAGATATTATATATGAGATTAGAAAAGATAGAGATTTCTGTCCCTAAATCAAAAGTCTATTCACCTAAACCTCTGACACTTCAAAATGTTCATAAAGAGGGTGCAGAATAAAACCATCTGAATCAAACTGTTTAATCCAAGTCTTCTAAAGGGGCCACTTTATATGACAGATTAAATTTAGGCTTTTATTCACATATAAACGTTCATTGGCGAAATTACATGGAGCATTCAAATGTCTCCATTTCGTTATGAACACTTGAACAATCTTTCGGTTTGGGTGAACAGACTTTCAATAGAGGGACAGAAATCTCTCAAATTTCATTAAAAATATCTTAATTTGTGTTTCAAAGACGAAAGAAAGTCTAATGAGTTTGAAACTAAATGAGAGTAAACGATGAGAGAATATTCTTTTTGGGTGAACTATCCCTTTAATATCCCCACTGCAGCCATCGCAAGCCGACATCAGGGTGGCCTGATGAGTAAGGCATGAACACATGAAAAGAGATACACAAACAGAGTCAATGAGCTAGATGGATTGCACAGCTGGTTGGAAACCAGACAAGGCTCTGGGTAGCCTCAGGATGACTCTCCCGCTCCACAGAGGTTTGAGTCCATCAGACACACAGCAGGAATTACAGCAGATACCTGACCACATGCCAGATGTTCAATACAAACAGACCTGCGGACATCCTCAGGACGCCCTTCCTCAGATGTGCCCAAGCATGAATGAGAGATGTTTATTTAGAGAAATGGCACATAATTAGGCTAAAATACGGTTGAAATGATACCACTTTTTCTTTCCCAACACTTAAATGGCTTTAAAGATTGGTAAGTTACTGTTTAGAATAGGTAAGACTTATGGCTAAGGGAGAATTCATAGGCATCACTAACAATTAACAATACTTTCACAACATTTATCAATCTAGGTTATTAATATTTTAACAGATACTAATACATAAATATTACACAATATATTATAAACAAACATGAATTTTTTTTAACATAGTATGTTTCTTTGTATTATAACCCAGCCCTATAGTGGAAATGGTACAAGTTTCCGTTCAAAAGTTTGGGGTTGGTAAAAAAAAGTTATGCGTTTGAAAGATGTATTTTTTGCGCACCAAGGTTCAATAATATTGTGAAAAATTACTTTTTAAATAACTTTCATTTTTTCATATTCTTTGAAATGTAATCTTTGCCATCACAGGAATAAAAGAATTCTGAGCAGCAATTATTTTTGTCTACAGTGTCAAATAATCCTTCAGAAATCATTCTGATCTGAGCTTTGGTGCACTTTTTGATGAGGACTTTCAAATGAACATTTATTTGAAGTAGAAATCTTTTGTAATAATGTAATGCAAGTCTTTTGTAATAATGTAATGCAAGTCTTTACTGTCACTTTTGATTAATTCAGTGCATCCATGCAGAATAAAAGTAATAATTACTTCAACAACAACAAACAAATCTCTTCCAACTTTTTGGACAAAATTACAGTATAGGATCATATAGTAATTTTACTGTGAAGCTTTTTGACGCTTGACAGTAAAAACACAATATTAAAGATAGGTGCCAATACCAATCTAGATATTGAATTGATCCATTCTTTAAGTAAACATACTGTTGTGTAATTGACTTCAGAGCTGTAGAAGCTGAGATATGCCACATATGAAAAGGTTAAAGGTATTAGTGATTAGAAGACTATATTAGCAGCTATAATCCGGACTGTCTGAAATGAAGATGTTTAATGCTTTTTTGTATAACAGATAAGCAGATCTTTCACTCAGGATATCTTAAACAAGCATGAATGATAATGATGTTGGTAATGAGAGCTGGGTAATCACATCAGAGGTTTATTTAAAGCATGATGGTAATCAGACAGCGAGGTAATCAAATCAAGAAAAGGAAGTCCCTTATGTATCAAATAATCCGATTCATTATCATCTTGCTGACCTCAAGTCTCAGAGAGGTTAAAGAGAAGCTATTATGCAGTTTTGACCTCCAATAATGGGGATCCAAAAATGATCCCATGTTAAGCCAAAGTGCAGTTCACAGGTATAGTGCAAATATTTTTAGACAATCCTGATGTCCATGTCTTCTGTAAGATTTTTTTAAATGTTTTTGAACAAGATTTCTAATGCTCAGCAAAGCAGTCCGTTTTTGTAATATGTTATTGTTGTGGCAAGCTAGCAACATTATTTTACTTGTACTACTGGCTAAAAGTAAAAATGTACAAGAAAACTAGTCTGGGTTTCCCCATGCTGCCTTCCTGCAGCGCGATTTTATTCACGGTGAAAGGCAGTATGGATACCATGGCCCAGATTTTCGCCTCATTTAGGGAACCAATCACAGAACGGGATCACAGAACGGGGAGGGAGCAGCAAGACGATGACGACATATGTTGGCAGGCGCATTTGATAGACATTCTTAGCACCCAATAAACAGCGCCGGGCATTCGTAAACCACGCCTCAAATACGAGAAAATGTACATGTGGTTCCCAGACCCAAGTCTCAACGAGAATTGGGTCTGGCGTTAGCCAGGCTACAAGAAAACAATATTTTACCTCAAGTTTTCTTTGGAGGATTGACAGCCCATCCTGTCCTGTTCGAGCAATCCAGGAACGTGTCCATTTTCGGGTTTTCTTTCTTTCTTTTTTTACGTTTTTCTGAACACAGGACAGCCAATACAACACTCACCGCTTCATCCATTGTTTGTTTACGTTCCGGAAGTCACACGCTACTAGTTTCACCTTCTCGATAACATCGCGCGCTTCGACGGCACGCGATGACTGGTCAGGAGGAACCAACGTGTAGTCTGACATGTTTCTTGTCTACGACACGAGAAGATTGTAGGAGTCAAAATCGCGTAATCTGACACAGTGACTATCGTAACAGACAAAAAAATTGTGTAATCTGAACCAGGCATAAAAAGTAATTCAGGGCACCTGTTACCACAACATAAATAATTGCATGGTTGCAATTAAAAAAAATCTAATTTATTTAAATGAACCTTTTAAGTTGCAAACATTATTTTGTTGAGTTCTGTTGACATAATAATGTTGATCATTAACTTATTATTGTGTGTATTTTAAACTCAAATTTCTGTTAATATAAAAATAATAACTACTATAATTTTTTTTGTTTAATTACTGACCCAAACTTTTCAATAGTAGTGTACATGCAATCAAATATATGTATATATATATATATATATATATATATATATATATATATATATATATATATATATATATATATATATATATATATATATATATATATATATATATATATATATATATATATATATAAAAAAAGTAACCCAAGATCCAGTACACATTGACTTGTGGAAATTAATAAGTATTTAATTTGGTTTCAAATGTCTTCTGCTTTGTAGAACAGCATGCTTGTTAAAGGAGACAAGCACCTAAATAAAAGACAACAGTGCTCAAACAGAAAGGAGCAAAAAACAGACTGCACAAAATACCACAATGTACCACAAAATACCACAACCATCTCAGACCACAATGGCGTTTGGGCATCAAATACATAAATGTGCAGTTTGTTGATCTTGTACATATTTTTATAATTTGCAAAGTAAATGTGCAAATTCTGCTGATGTAAAAAAGGACCAAAAACAAAAGTGTTCTCTAGCTGGCTAATATAGATGGCCGAAATTGTTGAATAGGTTTACAAAGAATGACTTGTAGTCTTGAAATCATCAGTTAGAATGGTTGGAAAACAGTAATGCAAAAGCCATTTCTATGCAGTTTTTGATTTTATTGCAGTCATTGAGTCAAATTTTCAATTACTGTGAACTAAAATGTAAATATTGTAGAGAAAAAAATGCAAAAAAATAAATAAAATAATAATCAGTTCAGAAGAGTGATTACTAAAATAGCAGAAATATCCAAAGTAGCTGTATAGTAAGAGTTGGCCAAACAGGAGGTGTATATTTATTAAAGGGGCGGCTTTGCAGACAACCACTTAATAAAGAGCAGATGTGGATATGATGGTGGGTGGTTTATAGCACGTCTAACGGGCGATATGATGACACCCTGAACGAAGATGGTTCTTGAGATGAATAGAAAATGTGGTTAACTTGCACCATAAGAAGATGATTATTTGTTTTAACTTAAGTTACAAGTGGACCTTTTTTTTTGTCCCTCATTTTGGGGCTTTCAAAAGGTCCACAGTAAACGGTGTAAAAAAAACGTCTTAAACATCTCAAGAGATGAGCGTTTGAAGTCCACCTGTTTCTCATTGAGATTCCTGTGATGTGCGCTCAGCCGGAACACCTAAGCGTCTGTAGGAAGGGAAAGGCTGGATAACTGGCAGACTCTACACTGTCAAAGCATTTACAACAGTGTGGCTGACTTTCTCTAACAGAAGGGAATGTGGCAATGAACACCATAACTGGTGGCTAGAGGTCAAGTATGGAGTTGTGGTTGGTCTGACGTTGGAATATACTGGGAAGGTGCTTGCATTGTGGCCACTACTACATCAATGAGGGAAAATAAAAACCATTTCAAGCCCAAAAATGACATTTTAAAACATGCAGCTATGTGGAATCTAAATGGATCAGAGGAAAATAAGCCTGTCTGCTGCTATAGCAACTGGATTTGAAGATGAATGTCCTTGGTCGGTTTGTCACAGAGTTTGAAGAAATTCAACCTCACAAACACATTCTCCAATGACATACAATGGTACAAGGGAACAGAAAATGTTAACTACTACAATTACACAGCAACTTTCCAGAGTTGAAGTGTTACTTTGTGGTGCAACAATTCTTAGAGTAATTTTGAGGAAGACATATTTGGAAAACCAATAGTAATTTGTAAAAAAAAGAAGAAAGAAAAGAAAAAAGTGTGTGATTCACTTAAAAGCTTCTTGTGCTTTGTGGTTGTTCATAAGAGTAATTATTTGGACTTCACTGAACATTCTTTATGACTTAGATTCACTGAAAAAAACCAAAAAAAAAAACAGAATGGGATTACTCTGGTCATGCTGATTATTTTTGATTCAGTAAATGGATTTGCTCATAAGAGTCGTTTGCTCATGAATCGGCTGGACTACACTGGCCGTACTTATATTTTTGAATCAATCAATAGTCATTTATTCAGTAATTGTACTATAATGGCTGGGTGTTCTGTTTTGTACAGCTGAATAAGTAGTGCTTTCACTATTTTATTACAGTATCCAGTTCACATTGACAAACGCATACAAAAAACATTAACAAATCCGAAAGTCATTTAGTTCCGGTAGTTAAAGACATGAACTGGTTTTTAACTGATTTCCAACCTTACTCCCCTGATTAGTTGTGATTATAATCAAAACGGATTCCTTTGACAAATAATCTTCAATTGAATATTTATGTATAGTAAGCAGATTTTTTACTCCAAATTGGATTTCATGTGGGCTGGCAGGTTGCAACTTGAACACAGAGTAAGCAAATTACATTTTACTGCCATTAAACAATTTTGTTGTTTAGCTCATCACAAGACAAGGCTCCATTTAATCACTTTATGTGAATGGAAAAAGAGAGACAAGAAAGTGTTTGCCACATTCTGGATCTTAGCTTAGCCTTGACAAAAAAGGCTTCTGCGGCTCTGTTTCAGGCTGATAAAATGGAAAAGCGAAGCTTTTAGAAGTAAGAGAACATTAAAATGCTTTACAGCTCTTAAAACGCAACTTTCCCATTCAATTTGGCTGGTTCTGATGCTAATTCATTAGGGTTCGTTTCTTTTTATGGTCTGCTGAGTTAGACTCTGGTTACTATTGTGGATTGACAAGCCCTGTTTCACAGGCTGGTATTTGCGTCATAGACCTCCATTTTACTACAAAACACTTCTCTAACAGGATGTAGCTGAAAATAGCCTTGAAAAAATGAACTAATAGAAAGAAATTCAGGCAGAAGGGGGATTTAACCACCATCTTGTAAAGACACAGTGCTTTTGATGCACTGCCAGGCTCCCAAGATCCCTCATCTCAACCACCCCTCCGCTGGCAATGACTTCTGCCCCCATGACACGTGTCGGCCACTCAGCTTGCTTAGTCTGAACTATTGGAGAGGCTGCAGGGGGTTCCACAATACAGTGCGCCCACTGTGCTGTCACAAAGTGCGCTGCAGGAAAATTCAGTTATCTGATCGCTCCCTGGCCTTGGATCAGTGACTCACAGCCCAAGGTTAACACAACACTCAGGCCACCTCCGCGGTGCGCGGCAGAACAATTCCACTATGCCAACAATGGCACTTTTATTCAAAGCCAAGAACGGGCAGCAACAAGCTCATGCTGCCTGAGCTCAAGTGCCTTCACTATGCACCCGAACCTACATGTGTTGTTTTATCTAGACTAAGTAAGTTCCATACCATCCCAGTGACGTTATTTCAAGCCATGAAATTCTTCAACCAAAACTCAAGGCTGACCAATTGCTAAAGCCTGCTAGAGTGAAAGAAACAACCACAGCAATTAACATCCAGAAAAACTCTCACCAATGAGTTTGGCTAGATTAACAATGAAACACTTGTTAGGAAAACAGCAAAGGGACATTTTTCCACCACAAAATTACTCATTTCAAAAAGCAGCTTGTCACTTGGGCAGTACCCTTGAAGAAACAACTTTGTACCTTATCTACCGCCAAAATGCCCATATTACAACATTTGAACAGATTTGAAATCACTAGGCATCATACACTTGCCGTCTTTGTAAATAGTAGCCTAACAGAGAAAAACTAAGCAACACAAACTCACAAACTACTACTAGGATCACAAACTATGAGACTTAAGTAGTTATGAACACAAACACAAAAACTTGCGCCTGAAACTCTGATTGGCCAAAACCTGCAGATTGGCTCTGATTTTCGAAACTACCATCGACTCCTCCAGACTACAAATCTGGACAAAATAGTGTAGTATATTCAAGCCTTAAGGTACTACTATGAATATTTTAGGGGTAAATAAGGATTAACAATAAACTTGCCCCTTTAAGGGTCCTGCCCCAGTGCCGAGCTGTTGTAGCCCTAAAGGTACAGTTTTTGCATTTGTTTTGTGAGTACACATAAAAGTTAACTTAAAATACAATATTAAAAACATGATTTTCACTTGTAACAGCTATAAAACTTTGGACCAGTGCCATCACTCAATTACACTTACCAATGTAATCGCAGTGTGGAACAATTTCAAATAGCGAGAATAAACGCCATCAATGAACAGCAATAGCTAGATAAAGCATTATGGGAGCGCTTAGAGGTTATAGAAGTGAGCTGCCAATATCAATGAAAACATCAGCTGTTAGACCACACTGCCACCTGCTGTTCACCAACGAATAGTGCACAACAAACAGCACTTCTATGATAAATGCTTAGTTGACTGCTGGGGGAAATGTATGTAGTGCATAGAAGTATGTCTTTTTAGAAAATATTCTGCTTACCTACCATGAGCCAATCCAGCGATGACATCAGAAGTGGAGGGTGAACATAGAAAAAAAAAGAAAAAAAAAGAAATTACATCACTAGTTTAGCAAGGGTTATGCTTTCACTGTAGCACAAATTACCGTTTTCCCACACCCACATTTCCTCTTTGAAATTGGTGACAGCGAGAACACAAATATACTATAAAAAAATTAACATGTATCAGATGTTATCTACACAGAAAGCATCATTCCTCATGAAAAAACAAACAAACTAGGACTTCAATAGGACTGCCTTTAATAATCAGTGGCACAGATGGAGCATTCCGAATCAGTATTCCGAATCTCTCCAGACCTTCCGTCAGAATGATTGAAGACAGATAGGGATGGAAATCAACAGGGGAGAGCGGGATAAACAAAGGGCCAGGGCGTCTGTGCATGCTGATGGGAGACTAATGCAGTAAAATGTGTGCGTTTCTGGGTGCGGATGTAGACCACTTAAACACCCCAGGAGACTCCATAAGGGGTTTAATTAGCAAACTATAAAACACAAGGTGTTTGACAAACATTAATATACATGGAACAGGAGCAAGGGAAAAGTGCTTTTAGTCCCTCATAAACACCACAATACATTTACCAAATATTAAATCAGTTGATGAAAAATAAATGACTTGTAAAATCATGACCTGAAAACAAACTCATACTATACACAGACAATTTTCCAAAACTTTTGTCTGCCAAATCAGAGTTATGTGGTACAACTAACAAGCAGAAACATGCAAGAAAAAGAAAAAAAAAAGAAAAAAAAGGAAAAGATGAAATATGGTAGCGAGGACCCCTGCAGATCCTCATGATTGTCCATCAAAGTCATATTTTATCATGTGATGGTAAAGTTGTAATGTGCAAATGGGTGAAACTCTCCAAAAAGAAAACAGTCATTGATAAATATTGTTAGTAAAAATGTTTCACCTAAAAAAATAAATAAAAAAGATTAAAACGGACATGTATTCAAACTACAGGAAAAATGTTATTGCACTATTAAATCAGTTTATACAGTGATTTAATGGTAACTTTTCTTGAAAATGTGTATGAAACCAACATTAATAATAGAAAGAACCCATTTCTAAGAATAAGAATAAAACTGATAAGTGCGTTTTAAACTAAATATTTCATTTTTTTATCTGTCGTTGAACCATAAGTAATAAAGAAAACTGCAGAACTGCAAGTAAAAGAAAATGGTACAGAACAAACATCACAAGGTCTCCAAACAGCAAACGAGCACAAAGTGAAAAGGACACCAATAAAGCTGATCTTTTCACTGAAGTAATGTCCTCCAAGAGAGACAGGAGGCTGAGACAGCAGTGATCTGGCCTGAAGTCACTTCTGCCACCCTGGAGAAGACATACTGCGTTCCTGACATCATTCCAAGCACTGAGAACGGCCAAAGCCTGCAGAATCCACACTCCTGATCTCTGAACAGTGAACACACACAAGCCATTCCTGACCTTAGAAGTCTGCAATAGAGATGGTGGAAACTAGACTGAAACAAGCCCAAGTGTCTTCTAACAATGAAATCTGCAAATACATCTAATACATACTTATGTTTGTCATGTGATATACACTGGTTTACTTTGATACCAATCTTTCATTTGAAAGTCACGTGTCTAGTATCTGTAAAACCGCATTTTTCCATCTTAAAAATATATCTAAATTACGTCATATGCTCTCACTGACAAATGCGGAACAATTAGTTCATGCATTCATGACATCAAGGCTAGATTATTGTAATGCTCTACTGGGTGGTTGCCCTGCACGCTTAATAAACAAACTACAGCTAGTTCAAAACGCAGCCGCTAGAGTTCTTACCAGAACCAGGAAGTATGACCATATTAGCCCGGTTCTGTCAACACTGCATTGGCTGCCTATTAAACATCGTAGACATTAGGGATGGGCATTCGATTAAATTTTCTTAGTCGATCGTCGGGAGAATTAACGATCGACTATCGATTAATCATTAATATTTTTATATTCAAATTTATTATTTATTTAACTTTTTATAAATTAAAAATGCAATGAAAATACAAAAATACAGCGTGTTTTTCCTCGATTAGATCTTTATTACAAGATGATCAACTTGTGGCAGTTAAACTGGACGTTCGGTTAGGCTAAATTTGAAGATATACAGTATGCGCTGCGGTGCTCTAACGCAGCGGAACCTGCAGCTGCGAGTTGGCGTTCTTAAACAGAGACTCTCGCTTGTTCCAAAATAATAAATAAAAAATAAAAAATCATGTTAAACAATAACTTAACCAAAAACATAATAATACTTAGATCTGACAGGTTTTGTCAAAATGTAACTCAAAACTATCCAAGGCACGGAGTCGAGAAAGGGTGAGAGAGATTAGCCTACCTAACAATCAATTAGGCTAGGCTACTTAAAGCCTCATAAAAAATAACTCACATACAACTTCTACACCAGTCTACTGATTTTTGTTGAGAAAGATAAGCATGTTGATGACATGATCTGGGGTCAGACGCGACCGCAACCTGGTGACCGTCAAGCCTTGAACACTTTCGCCTGGCTCTTCAGCGCGAGTCTCCGCAGAACAGCGCGCACCTCTCCAAACGGACGAGGCGTTTATACTCGATGCGCTCGCCTGTGAAACACCGAATACCGCATTTTTGCCGCGCTCACCTTCGCGCTCGTGCGGACGCGTCGAGTGTAAACAAGGCTTCAGTCCAGCCGCTGAAAACACCGCTCTGATGAGGGGACTGACGTTGCCGGGATGCAGGTACCTCCGCGCTATCATGACCAGCCCGGGGAACACGTTCACTTTCCACTCACACTACGCAACGCAGCAGCATTAGTTGAATGATAATCGATAACAAATTAATGTAATCGACGAAATTCTTAATGATCAATAATCGGTCGTCGATTAATCATGC
Organism: Semotilus atromaculatus; assembly: GCA_031834385.1. NCBI lineage: Eukaryota > Metazoa > Chordata > Actinopteri > Cypriniformes > Leuciscidae > Semotilus > Semotilus atromaculatus. The sequence continues at coordinate 6,680,170 of JAULUF010000023.1, read as the reverse complement.
CCATCCCTAGTAGACATTTTAAACTATTGCTGATTACTTACAAAGCACTAGGGGTGGCACGGTTCACAAAACCCACGGTTCGGTTCGTTTCACGGTTTTAGGGTCACGGTTTTCGGTTCTGTACGGTTCTTGTTGTTATTTTTTCTTTTAATCTTTAACACTCCAGAAATGTACTTCAGCATATGATATGGGCTATAGCTTAATTATCCACAATTCAGGATACAGTATTTAAAAAAAAAATGTATATCATGTAATCATGCACAAACTGAATTTGACTTGACTTTAAGCACATTATTGAGAGACCATCTCTGAGGAAAGCCGGTGACATTTTTATACAGCAAAAGAGAAGACATTGATGCTTTTGTTTATTTGACACACAAAGAATAAAATTAACTTGCATTTATCAAACTGTCAACTTCAGTGTAACGTTAGCTCTTACAAAATGTGTATCTTTTAAAAGAAAAAGAGAGGAACTCTTAAAGCACTATCTTTTTAAATAAGTCAAAATACGTTACAAATAATTGCCTATAGATAATGAGGCTATAACAATATAGCAAAGGCCATAATCATAAAGTGAAACATAAGTTCAACCTCAACTCAAAAACAGTATATCAACAATGCTTCTATTCCCTGAGAGTGAGGATACATTTTTTTCACGTGAAATTAAAGTGCAGTTTGGAAACATGTGACTGGAGTTCTCATCTAAACTTAGTGTCACTGTATATATTTAAATATCATAGGTAAGATGAAATCCAAAATGTTTCCACACACCGACTTATACGACGCTGGTGCATCCTCCAACTCCTGTTAGCCTTCCTTATCTCTCCCACTTGCCATTTCTATACGTGACGAGACCTGCAGCGCTGCACAGACCAATCGGTTTATGACATCAAAGTACTGCGACTGCGAGAGATTGAAAAGCATACGGAGCCGTTGCTCTCGCGGTACTTTGATGTTATTCATCGACCGGTCTGTGCAGCGCCGGTTCAAGTCGAACAAGCCACACATCTCTTATTTCGCGCGAAAAGTAAACGCACTGTCTGAGGTCACGGGCACGAGGTTACATTGCGCATGCGACGAACGAACCGTGCGACGCACACACGCACCGAACCGAGACAAGCGAACCGAACGGTTCGGATGTTTTTTCATGTACCGTGCCACCCCTACAAAGCACTAAATGGTTTAGCTCCCCAGTACTTGAGCGAGCTCTTAACGCATTATAGTCCTTCACGTCTATTGCGATCTCAAAATTCTGGCCAGTTGATAATACCTAGAATATCAAAATCGACTGCTGGCGGTAGATCCTTTTCCTATTTAGCACCAAAACTTTGGAACAATCTTCCTAACACAGTCCGGGAAGCAGATACAGTCTGTCAGTTTAAATCTAGACTAAAAACACATCTCTTTGGCTTAGCATACACATAACACATTATAGATTTCTATAATTCAATGTTAGGCTGCATAGTTTAGATCAGCCGGAACCGGGAACACTTCCCATAATTCCTGATGTACTTTGTACATCATAAGAAGGATGGCGTCTACGCTAATATTAGTCTCTCTGCTTATCCCGAGGTTTACCGCGAACCGCCGGATCCAGGCCATATCCAGATCTGAGGAAGGACCATCACATGGACACGACGACAACGCATCCCTGATGAGCCAGCCCCATCAACACTGTGAAGGCCCATGGACACCTCAACACACTCATCTCCTCACCGGCCGGATGACCCAACCTCCAACCAGATGAACTGGATAAATATCGTGAAAGTTCTGATCACATCTGACTCCTGACATTATGCTGCCTAACTCATAATCATACACTGTTCGTTCATTGGCCAAAGGAGGACTGGCCCCCTGACTGAGCCTGGGTTCTCCCAAGGTTTTTTTCTCCATTCTGTCACCTGATGGAGTTTTGGTTCCTTGCCACTGTTGCCTTTTTCGCCTCTCTTCACTTTTGTCGCCATTGGCTTTTGGCTTGCTTAGTTGGGGACATTTAACATTTAATTTTGAATTTAACAATACTATTACAACATTGTTTTCCTGTTATCTCTGTAAAGCTGCTTTGAAACAATTTGTATTGTAAAAAGCGCTATATAAATAAAGGTGACTTGACTTGACTTCATTAGAGAAGCTTTTAAGAATCCACCCGCCCCCTTTATCCTTTAGGATTGACCAAATGTTGCCATTAGCATGCTTTCATGTATACTAAACCCAGTTGTGCTTATTAACAGAGCCCCAAAGCACAAGCATTAAGATTCATCTGTGTTACGACGATATCATACACTTTCAAATCCATCTTCCATCGAACTCTGTGTTCTTTGAGGATAGAGACGGTGAGTAGAGAGTAATGTGGGCCTAAAGAGACCGTCTGAGATGAAGATCAGGAACCAGGGACTGACTATAAAACTAAACACAGAATCAAAAGACCTGCTACTGTAGATTCTCAAAGTCATCCTACATGATTGATCTTCAGAGACCGGCCCAAGAGAGTCTCATAACAACCAATCATCCAAATATTACATAGCAAGAAAATGCAAATGCGACTAACTTTCCACTCATCTGCAAAGCCAACCGCAAGTCAAATATTTTTTTGTCTAAGGACACTGTGTTCTTATTTGCTCAGCACTGCACAAATCATTTGAGACCAGATACTTTCAGAAGTTCTCAGGAAATGTATATCTGCACACTGTAAAGACCAAACTTTGTTCTAGGGAAGTGAAATGGAGATTGGATTTGGTATAAAGAGTTACTGAGTAACGGCATCTTTTATAATAGTAAAAGATATTTCATAATAGCCTTGATATTATAGCTAAAACAATATCTCAATATTTATTAGCCTTCTCTCATTTCAACCAAATAGACATTGTTGCTTTCAAAAGTTTGATAACTTTGAATGCAACATTTTACATATACTACCTTTTTTCTTCCTTTTTTAACAATCGAAACACAAACTTTCCAACTTTAGCTGCAAGCTGCAAGACAAGGGAAAAGCAAAGCTAGCCTTTGCAATTTGAAGAAAGTTGCTGTTGGCAGTCAGTTAGAGCATAAATGCAGGTCTTTGCCCAATTTTTCATCTATTTTCATTAACTATTTTCATCATCATCAACTATTTTCATCAACGAGTCGGCTGCCTAGAATTACTGACCCATATAGGTGTCTAACAACATCCAATGACCAGGTCTGAGTGTGGAGAATCAATTAAGCCAGGGGTCCTATAAATTAACAATTAGGTAGGGGATGCCCCGAAATGAAAGTTCTGGGCCAAAACCGAAAATTCAGGATGCACTTGGTCGAAAACACTCTTTAAAAATGTATTCATTTAAATTAGCTTTTTTTTATAATATAATATCGTCACCTTCCTAAAATAATTGCCTAAGTCATTTTTTGACAAAAAAGATCCTCAGTTGAACAGATCATGCAATTCTACAAGTATAATTGTATTACTTTTAGACATTAATAAAATTCAATAATTTTAATGATACTGAATAAATAAAGTCAACAATAAAATGACCCCATTTTTATTGAAAGTAACTAAAATTGGACAGAAAATATATTAATATTAAATATCAATATATTATTTCTTTATTCAGTTCTATGCAACAACAACATTTAACAGATTTATTTTTTTGGCCAATTATACAAATAATGTATAGTCCTACAAAGCTATTATTAACAGAGCATGTGAGCAGAGCAGGGAGTGATCAGTGAACGAGAGAGTAGCGTCATTATACCAGAGTTGTCAAGCACGGCTTTAACCACACCATGTTACAGCACAGTAGGGCTATTGCAAACAGAAACAAATATACTACTACATAGAAATGTATGTCAGCGCGTTATTTGAGCTGACTTTGCTTTTTCGATGAGCATGAGCAACTGAGCTCTGCATGTGCATAGAGCAGAATATTGAGCGAAGCGTCACACCACGATGTGATGAGGGCTAGAGTCAGAGTGAAACTTTTGCTCACATTTTATCTTTCAGCCAAAAACTGAAATTTCACTCTATCTCTTGCCAAAAATCCAATGCATGTCGCACTGGGTGTCTCAATGTCCCCTTATACACAAAAACTGAAAAGGTAATTTTTAGCTGCTTAATGCATATAGAGAGATGTTACATAAAGATAAAACATAACCTCACCTAATAAGTGAATCACCAAGTAGGCTGTGTAAAATCTTTCTACAGTCTTATTATCATATTAAAAGCATGGATCACTTGACACGCATGTAATCTGCAGACTGAGCAGGTCTGGCCACCTAATGTCCAGTCAGCAGTAAAAGGGTTCTCGAAATGTGCTGGATGAGCAAGTCGTGAATATTTAACTCGACGTGGTTATACAAAACAACAACTTTAACTTTTATATTCAGTGAGGCCATCAAACCTGACTTAGAAAAAGTGAACTCAAATTTATTCAAATAACTAAACATTGTGCAGTTACATTGGGCCTACTTGATATCAATTATTCATTTTTGTTCAACATTATTAACCTAAAAGTTTTTGCCAAAACAATGTCTAATGAGATTCAAGTGATCGACAATAGATAAAAAATATTAAAGTATTTGCAAGTAGAACATCTTTCACAGATTAAGGCAACAATTTATGTGCATGAGAGTGACATTTCTGCCGTAGGAAAATCACTTAATTGTGGTAAATCTAATCCTAGATTAATTTCACAAACAACAGGAAATGCTGATATGTGAAAATCTCCAGAAACAATGAAAACAGAGGAATCCCAGTAGCTATAGGGTATAAAACCTGATAAGCAACTCTTGCCTTGTTTTTTCAAACTTTGTAAAAACACGTCCATGTAAATGCATTGCAATGGTCGTGAACACATAAGGCTGTTTGGTAAACAGTAAAAAAAATAAGTGTTAGGAATTATATTGCATAAAAACAAAAAATTCTAGAAGAAAGGACACTGTGCTGTATGTTGCTTAAGTGACACACCTCTTAAGACCAAGGTCCTTGACTAAAATGATTGGTTGTGATCGGCTTGAAATGGAGAGATGACTGTGCAATGCTCAAGTCAAGTTGATGGTAATGCTAGGAACCTATTAATAACCAGGCATGTCAATGGGTTACATTCATGCACATGCAGCCAAACCATCTATTCAGCATCTCAACTCAGTGAGATCCCAATAATTAAATCAAATTAATTGAGATCAGAATCATGTAGGACAAGGACTAAGCAAAACTGTTTAATTATTCCCTACATGCCTGTATTTGGACCAAAATAAATTTACGAATTAGTTCCTAAAGAATCATAATACATTATCGTACAACATTCTTGGACACTCTGAATTATTATATACCTATAAACCTTCAACCGTCAGGTAGGGGTAGGGGTGCATGTTTTATTGGATGTGCAGGCTAATATGCAGGTTTTATAAATAGGTGTAGAGAATGCTTGCGCTCCATCACCCACATGATACACGGGTCTTGATCAAACTGGGAATCCGAGTCAAGTTTCCTGAGCTGGGGAACAAACTCAACATGGATGCTGCAACCTCATTTCTACTGAATGCAGTCATGATTGATAAGTTCATCAGACCAGTATAGAAACTCTGAAATTCAAGAAATACTTAAAGTTGAGGCTTATGTTATGTCTGCAATGCCTTGTGTCAGTGTTATTTTCATCTTCGTTGTTATATTATTTTAAGACAAAGAGCTTAACCAGTGAGACCAGGATTGTAAATTATCCATTTTCCTATCACAAGCTAAAAGGGGCTATAAAGGGCCACATATAAACAGAGCAAGGGCCAAGCATGTTGAAGGACCTTGTATCCCTCTAGTGTCTGTACATATGGAGGATTGTGTGCAACAGTGCATGCATTGTTTGCCAGTTCAAGACAATGCTGTGACCAAATCGGCCCGTATCATATGATAATGGATGAACTAAGTGGTGATGTCACACTGACAACAACACTGTTCTGAGCAAGACTTGAAGACAAAATCATGGGACTGAAATAGAGAAACCAATCAGGGGTCAGTTTGAAAGGATATCCTCATCCAACTATGCAGCTAGCTACACATGCACAGTCGTCAGTGAGGCACGTAGTGGGTATGCAGCGCCTCCCAGAATCTCTGATCCAGTGTCTGCTATAAATCAGTCTCTGCTTTTTCACTAAATTCAGAGAGCTTGCCCATCTCTCTCTCTCTCTCTCTCTCTCTCTCTCTCGTTTACACACACAATCAATCTGGAGGGCAATCTAGGCTGGACCACACAAGCAGTGGCATACCTTATGCCCAAATTAAACGAACCATGTAGACAGCTGCGTCAGTTGCACCATGGCCAAATGACTGCTTCTGGACCGCAGACAAGCCAAGTAGCCATGGGTAGGGAGAATAGGCTGATGGAGAAGGGTTGAGGGAGTGAAAGGTGAGAAACATTCCCAAAGAACTAGCGATGAAGACCAGACATAGTGTTCAGCCAGAAACTGACATTTACTTACCCGCATGTCGCTCCAAAACTGTATGACTAACTATCTTCTGTCGGACATAAAATATATTTTGAGAAAAGCCTTTTTTTTTCAATACAACAGAAGCCATTTGTAACCAAAACTGCTTAAAGTTTTTAAAATTATCTGCAGATAAAATAAAAAAAAAGTTAAAAAAAAATAAACATAAAAAAAGATAAAAAGTTTGGAACACCACGAGTGTAAGTAAATGTTGACAGAATTTTCATTTTAGGGTAAATTATTACTTTAACAACAACAGTGTATGTCTGTGCTGTCGAGAACATCATAGCAATGGGTTTAAACAAACAAAATCAGTGTAGTTGAGGTTGGGTCAAGTCAGGCTATCCACGGAGGCACGTTGTTCCAGGGTAACCGTTACTTGACCAGCTATTCTAAAGTGATCAATTACCACCTCTCAAGATATCCCGATAAATAGACTCAGATTACAAGCTGTTAACAGCAACAATGTGCTGCCAAAACATATTTAGCACAAACATTCATTATTGCAATGGTCCCGGATATTAAAACGCATGAGTGTTTCAAACCGAGCAGCCCCATCTTCAGTTACGGCCCCTAGCTATCGGCAGATGCTGGGAGCTTGTGACACATTCCAGCGCCAGGAGAAAGCCTCTCACCCGCACTGCCAACTCTGCAAGAAATGTCAGCACCTCTTGGCAGCCTTGCAGCAGGTGGGAGGTCTTCAAACACATGGGAAAAGTCGCTGTCTGAGATCAGCAGGTTTTCGAATTGATGGAGCTTTGGGTACTGAGGGTGGCTCAAAATCGTCAAAGGGCAACTTGAGAAACAATGTCAGCACTTCTTTGTGCCAGCTGGGCTTGCACCGATTACAGCGTGTATGCCACTTACCTTCATCTTCAGTAGTAGTTCAGCTTCTGTGTGCTGTAATGACTTGACAATAGTGTGGGCATTTTTTTTACACAAAGCTACACAAATAAAATCCCTGACATCCCTTAATGTTTATTGGTGGGAAACCAGTCTTCCCACATAGAGAATGCCACAATACTGTTTGCCCAACACTTTCTGTTTGTATGTCCAGCTCTGGAATGGGCCTGCTCAGAATAGCTTTGGGCAGATGCCTTCACCCAGCGTTATTTGGAGCTCAAGGGCAATGCAATCCCTCCATCATCTTCCTCCCATAGGAGCTGGCACGGAAGGGCGGGAGGACACATCAGCTGACTAGATACTCAAACAGCGCCCATACACAATGAGGTGAAGAAAAGTCATCTAGGTAAAACAATTTCCACTTGAGATAATGCCAAGTTAGAAAGGCAAGAGTTTCAATAAATGTGAAAACTACTTTTGCTCTTTTCAGATCTGCAAGAGTGGGAATGAGCCTCGGGTTGATTTTCTATGCCCACAGAACAATGGCAATTTACTTAGAGGTAATAAATGTGTCTCCCTGAAATTTTTCTCTGTTCTAAAATAGAGTTGTAGAATTGGATTCCTTTAAGGAAATCAGTTTGTTCAGTCAGGTCAAGAAATAAAAGGGATGTATTGATTCACTGTGCAACAATCTGCATCTTTAAGGTAAATGTAATTCCATTATAAATGAACACCCCAGAAATTCCCACCAAATATTTTTAGCAAATTTTTTAGCAAACTGTTTGGTGCATCTGGAAAAAGATCAGCCATTCACAATGTACTGTATAGTGCTAATGCACTGAATTCACCAAACCAGATATTTTTGTTTTAGTCAACACTTTAATCCCCTTTAATGCTGCTGAGATATGAACTACTTTGAGTGCATACATAAGTTAAATATATATACCTAAAATAAGACCTTCTCCCCTTAAATAACTTACTATAGTACTTTAATAGCTTGTAGTGTAGTCAACTAATTTACTTAATAGCTTAGAAAAGACTAACAACACAAAGCAATTAACAGGTATAGGAAATCTCCTGTAAAGGCAGCACTACAAGATCTACACAACAGAATACAAGCGGAGGTTACTCTAAAGATGTCTGTGCACACCTTGGCAATCAAAGTGAGTAAATAGGAGCATCAAAACGTCAGGATCCATTTTATTGATGCATCTTGAAAAAAGGAAGGTTGTGGGGGTTTTGGATCTTCCAAAGGAGACATCTGCTTCTTGATACAACAGGATTCATGAGACCAGTGTGATCATCACATTGCCCTTTAGCTTACACATACACGAAGACAAGCACCATCTTGTCTCCATTTAAAAATAAGCCCCTGAACTAACCACAGCTCACAGAAACAAACACTTCAAAACAAATCCAAGTGCACTGACAACCCTCAAAGCCAGAGCTTAAAAAAAAAAACTGAACTGTACAGCATGTAGCATTTACCACACTTAAATCTGTTTGTATGTGCTGCCGGGCTCTTGTGTGTGAGATTGTTAGCACATGGGTTACTTTAAAAACACACAGAAATTCTTGCACAATTAGAACATATAGGAGACTGCTAAAAAAGAGACTTTAAAAGCACAGAGTTCTGGCAATCAAATGCAGACAAGATCCATATTTTGAAAGTGTACTCTTAAAAAAAGTTACAATTAAAACAATTGTTTCATGCTATCACAGAAAAAAGGAGTAACATGCCAGAGCACTTGACTCCATAGTAGAAAAACACTCATTGAAAGATTAAGAGAGAAAAGTTGTGTTATTCGATTTTGTCCACTGTTTTTCTGATTCTTTATTACCAACACCAGCTTTAAGAAACCCCAGTGATTGAATGACTTGGGGAAGTAAAAGGGACAGTTGATCCAAAACTTTAAGTCATTACTTACCCATGTCATTTCAAAATTATACGCCGTTATATGTTCAGTGGAACACATAAGATGGATTAATTCTCACTGAAAATTTTGGATTTGCTGTAACTTTCAAATCAGTTGTTCACATCACATCAAATTCTCACAATTTTTCATGTTTCATGAACAAATGTCATTGTCAAAGATGATGCCATATTTGATCTGGGAGCTGTGGAGACAGATTTTATTAACAAACTGTCAATTTTTGGTTTGTTCTTCACACCTCATTTGGCTTCAGAAGACCTTAGAAACCTTGAGTCATATGGAGCTTGATGGACAAAGAAATGTGGAAAAAGTAGCATGAAGGTTCTTAAATTCTCCTTTTGTATTCCTCTAAAAAAGGATTGAATGAAAAATGATTTGGTCAATATATGATAACTTTCACTTTTGGGTGAACTATCCCTTTAAGGAAACTGGCATAGTGAGACTTACAGGCCAAAGGTAAGAGCTCAAGTAGCAAATGGCTCTTGATGGTGACCATGGCAGTGACATAGCATTGATGGGCAGGACCGGATCACTTTACCCAAATGGCAAAGCAGATCCGGAACAGAAAAGCAATACGCACCCCAAGTGCTCTGGCATGAAAACTCAAGTTAATTTCCTGGGGGTCTTTTCAGAAACAGCTGTCTTCTATACAAGGCCTGGGAAAAATAGATGGTTTTGTCTCCTCAGCATTTCTTCATTGGAAACGCAGTTGCCATATATTTACAAGAGGGACTCTGAGATGGAATAAGAGTAAGAGCTAAAAAAGTTGTGTGTCCATACAAGGACTTACAGAATATCTGGATATGAACAAACGTATTTTCAACCCAAGTTTGATTCCTGTAGGACATTTTTTGTTATTTCCTTTCTACAATGATAAAAGCTGCTGCTTCTTTATGCTCAGTTGGCTCTGAAAAAAACTGCGGAGCGAAGTTTCAGGGATTTTATATTGGCCTATTGGGACCATGAGACATTCAAGCAATTTCATTCACTGGGGCCAGCTGGTGGATCTCAAGTCTCTTCTGCAAGGTGGTGTCTAAACCAGCTGATCAATTGGTTAGGCATGGGGATGCCTGTTTGGTGTTGAGGTTTAGAGATCTATTTTTGCTCTTTTCTCTTCCTCCTCCTCTCGATTTAAGAGACTCTGCAGTCTCAGTGGATGCCTGATTTTACGGAAAAGGAAAGAAGAAAGTGAAGGGACAGCATAAATTCTGAACACTCCTCAAGAACAAAGACAAGCCTCAAGAGGAATGTGTCCGGAAGTTAATCTTCTGGAAGGTACATGTGCATATTAGTGATAAAGACCATTTTATTTGGCTTTCTCCCTGCACTATCATTTGGTTGGTTCCCACCACATCCTCAGTCTCTTGAGAACATGGGTGGTGGGTGAGAAACTAAGCACTGAACAATGAGATGCGGCAAATACTGCAAGGTTTCAATATTAATGACTTGGGTAAGACATTTTCTGTTTTCGCTCACTGGTAGTCTTTTAAATGAATAGATTACCAGGGGTAATTTATATACAACTAAATTCATTATTCTCTATACCAGGGGTTTTCACAATTTTTATATCAGAGACCTCCAAATATAATGATTCCCTTTCAAGGGAACCCCTTCCTAAAACATTGAAAGTGACTATATACACTATAGTTCAAAAGTTTAGTGTTGTTAAGATATTTCTTTTTTAAAGTAAAGTAGTCTCTTATTCTCACCAAGGCTGCATTTCTTTGATCAAAAATCCCATTAGTGATCCAATAAAACACTACAAGTAATTTAATATTTTTATATTTATTTTATTTTAAAATATAAATATATTTCTTTGATGGCAAAGCGGAGTTTAAATCAGTCATTACTCCAGTCTTCAGTGTCACTTGATCCTTTAGAAATCATTCTAATATGCTGATTTGGTAATTTCTTATTATCCATGTTGAAAACAGTTGTTCTGCTTCATATTTTTGTGGAAATTATTAATATAAAAGTTCAAAAGAACAACATTTTATTGAAATAGAAAAAAAAGAAGAAAAAAAAACGTACTGACCTCCACATTTTTGAACAGTAGTGTTTTCAGACACTGTCTCCACATATCCATCATTCCCACAACTACCTAAAGGCCTTCCTTTGTATAACTTCATTAATCAGACAAATTGCAGATAAAGGATTCTTAAGACTAAGAGCATCTGTAATAACGGCAATAACTTGAAGCTAAATGCAAAAGCCAGTGGCATTAGACACCTAAGACTACAATAGAGGCTGCCATATATGGAAGCGTCTATAAAAAGAAGTTTCTCAAAGTATGATTAGTGATGAGGAAAATGTATTTCCTCATTATCTTCAGCACATCCACTTGAAGACACAAACATGATTGTTTGTTGTACCCCAATGCCCTTATTCCCCAACAAGTTTTTAACGAAATGGCTTATACCGGAAAGTCATGAGTCAAACTTTAAGCCAGTTGGCGAGGTGTAACATTGCAATGAGTTCTCCATGATCAGAGTTGTCATGTATAGTGTCCTTCCGGCCGCTCCCGCTTTGACTATGCAGCACACGTGTCGATGTATTATGGGATTGGTGGGACGGTTCCATAGACCAGTGAGCAGCTGTTTTCCTAGCCAATCAATACATTTTCTCTGGATCTGGAAAGGGTTAAAAATAGGAACTCCCAGGCAAGTCTTTTTAAGGTCACCGGATGGGATCTTAGTGGCGACTAAAGAAATCATGAGAAATAAGCCTCGCAAACATAAATGGATACCATATTCTTTTGAACACATACAGCAAAAAACAGATGATTCAGATAAACGAGAATAAAGCTTATTTTTATATCCATCTATCTATATGGTCCTATTATATCCACCTATATGGTCAAGATGAATTCCCAAATGATTTTTTACTAAAGTAAACCCTTTTGGCGACTTCGCTGAATAATACATGTACCTTCTAAAAAAGCAGCACTAAAATGACATCAATGTAGCAGTATGACAAGCTCAAACCAGCGCTGCTATATTGAGTCTTCTGACTGTGCCCAAGCAATTACTGCTATTGTTGGTTTAAGAACGACAGGGAGGCTGAAGGTTGAACGATGACTCACTATCCCAGCAGTTGCCGATGCATTTTAAACAGCACCAGAGAGCACTGATTCTATTCAATATCCAAAAGCACAATAAATACTATGACTGAAATTTCCTGGGGAACAGTTACGAAATCTTAGACATAAACCAAAGGAGTCAAGTAAATATATATATATATATATATATTTTATAAAAAAATGGGTAAGTACATAATTAAAATGCCCAGTACAGACTTGCGTCACCCCACATCTGTGATAAATAGACATTTCTGACCAAGAACATATCTGCTCATTTACACATGCAAGTAAACATCCTGACAAGACAATTGTAGTAAAGTGAACTATTAATTCCTGACCAAAGCAAATGGCATTAAAATAGGCATGCTTTAGGGCATAGTCGTGTGTCGACTCCTGGGACTCACCCGTCTGCGACAGAAGGGCAGACTTTGAGCTATGATGTTGATGCTGAAGATCTTGAGGATTTTCTGTGGGGGTAAAGGCTCCTTGGTGACCTCCTTGGGGTCAGCCAGATCCAGTGGCTGGCTCTCCAGGGGAGCCTTCTCCTTGCCCGAGGACTTGGTCATCTTTCTCCTCGGGCTGGATGACGAGAAACGGGGAATGGGGCAATGCCGCAGCATTGCCAACACAGGGCTAGTAGGTCATATCCCAGAGGCAAATGTGTGGGATTCTATTCAGTGGCTGAATCACTGAATTTCCCTAGAACTCACTAGAATGTTTTTGAGTTTTAAGAGACACAACAGCTCTAAATGTCCACACCGAGTTCACTGCCCTGGATTGTGGCCCCTTTTAAAATATCAGAGGGTCTGATGTCATCAGTGAGTCTGTTGGGCCTAGGAGCAGCTGTCCCGTACTGCCCCCACCCAGGCACACAAGCATAGGAATCTGACTCACACCATGGAGCAATGTACCCTCTGAGATTCACATCAGAAGTAGAAATGTATTACTTCACATCTCCACCTTTACAGTAAAACACTAAGTTTGATTTGATGACAACTTCCACTTGAGTACGGATCAAAGGAACATTATGGGCTAACTGACTGCCAACATTGTGAAATATTACATTAAGAACAGACAGAATAACTAAGTTTAAATCAGCATGCATGCCTAATATAAGTAGTATGAGCATACAGCCAAAGCCTTTTTAACGGTCTAATGCTGCGTTCACACCAAGCACGAATAGAGCGTGAAATTCAAATCTATCGCGTCTAGTTGGATGCTTGAACATTTTGAATCCATTCGCGCATCCAGAGCGAATTGGACACGTAAAAAGCAGAAGTCTGAAGCAAAATTGACAAGCGTCTGAGGTGAAATCTGCTTCTTGTGGGAGGGGCAAGTGCTGTAAATGTTGATCGAGCATTCATCGAGAGAGTTACCGCTCTGTATTTGCTCTGGAGAGCAGAACAGCGGTGTAGGGGTCATCGTCGGCGTACTTGCGTCCACCAGACCCTCCGGAGGCGTTCCCAGATTGGCGAGTTTCACCATTTGCTCGCTCCTGGAGCTGCGCCTGGATGACGTCCGCTTTCAGCGGTTCTTCCGCCTGTCCCGCGTCCAGTTTGATGACCTGTTGTCCTGCATCGGAGCGAGGATCACCCTCGCCCTCATCCACCTAATCTGTCATTTATTTTTGTTTTGATGATAAATGGAGCCAGCCTCCAAAAGTGATTAACCCGTCCTGTGATTTTTTTTCCCTCACACAACACTGTCCAGTAGTGTTGCACGATGCATCAATACTTCAAAAGTATCGCGATTCTCGGAAAATTAAAAACGTCACGATTCCTAAATGTATTAGTATGAATGACCGCGTTCCAGATTTGTAAGAGAAGTATTTCATGTTGGTGTGTGCAACGCACGCTTCCAGTGCCTCCCTATCGACGTCTGTGTTTTAAAAACCTTTCCAAAAGGATGATATTCTCCAACGGGGGGGTCCTGTTTCTAGATCAGGATGCTCTCTGCACACGCAAGGTCTCTCGCTCGCTCTCCCTCTCTGCTGTGCGCGCGCTATGCGGTTTGGAGCACAGTCTCTGTCTCATGCACGCTCTAGATTCCGGGAGATTTGAACTATTTGCGGTATATCTAGTTGATCACGAGTATCTCAACAGGTAGATCTATAGATAAACTCATCTTTCAGGCATTTGACCGACCGGGTTGACACTTCAGCGTGAGAAATCGGGGGTGTGGCGTGTGAAACCAATCAAATGCGTGTGTCTCACGGCCAATGCGTGAGAGTTGGCAGCTCTGCGGGCATTATCCTCATCATGGCTAACCAATAGCCTACGGCTAATTCAACATCTCTGAAAACGCAATTTTCATAGATAATTTGAAAGCTGAGATAATACTGCTAAATTTATCATTTTTTTTACCTTGAATGTCATTGCTCTAATTTATTTTTTATATTTTTATATTTCATATTTTGTTCAAATGTTTAATATCTGCTGTTCAGATGTTCATTTATTAGTGTATTATATGATTAGAATGTTGTCCCAGTTTTAAAATAAAGCACAGCAATGATATTTGAGAGTGTTTCTCCCTTTTCAGGAAAAGTATAGAAATCGCAATTCTTGACTTGGTATCGGTATCGAAACAATTTCGGTATCGTGACAACACTACTGTCCAGACACGATCTATGTTCTTATGCACTATAGTATGTTGGTTGTCTTTACATTAGAATAATAATGTTTCATATAATCTAGATATGGAATAAAAAGTTTTCAATACAAAATGAATATGTCTCAACTTGATTTTATGTGATATTTGCTTTGTTGTGCATTAGAACAGAATAGAATCGTCCTTTTATTCCATTTAGTCATATTACAAAATAATGTATTGAGGCATGAGGCATCCAGCATCCAGATATTTCACAACGTGACGGCAGCAAGCAGGCTTCTGATTGGTTAACGCGACACGAATTGACGCCAAAGTTCCGATTTTTCAACTTGGGCATCAGACGGGAATTTGTGAATTTGCGTCAAAACGCGTGAAAGCACCAAATAAAATAATTTGCATTTAACGCGCGTATTGTGTCAGTCTGCCAGACACTTCGCATCTTTACATTGACTTGAAATCACTTGCGCCAGACGCTCTATTCACGTTTGGTGTGAACACACCATAAGAGTCCCCATTTTACAACGGCCATAGACGGACTTGCTAAAGTGTTAAGCAGCAAAGATGCCTAAATCTATCCTTCATAATGGTCACATTATTAGTCAGTAATAACTAGGAATCGGACAGTTCATCACTATACGATATGATATTGATTCTCTCAGCCAGCGATGCAATTGCCTATCCCTCAAAAAATTCTGCGATGTGATTACGATTCGAATCAGGGCTATATCAATTGATTTATGGATATTTAGATATTGTGTGGCAAGTTTACACAACCAGGTCCATTTTTATTAACTCACAAACGCAACTTAAATATATAACATGAACGTTTAATTAAACTCATTTGCAAAAACAGAAAACTCAGTTTTTGTTCATATTCATAAATCATGTTTTTTATTTTTATTGTGCATTCCAAGTAATGTCAATCAAACTGCAGCTGGGTTGTTTTGATTAAGTAACAATAACAAAAAACAAACAAACAAACAAAAAAGGTCAATTACATAAAGTTCATTGAAAGTATGTTTTTGTTAATATTTATATATTTAAAGTTAGTTTTTTAGCAAAAGCAGATAACTCTAATTTCATGTTTCAGAGTTAAACAAAACCAAGTAATTGCTATAGGCTAATACATAAAAATCACTCGGTTAATCTTTGTAACGTCAATCTCCTCAGCTGACATAGATGCCTGATAAACTTTGTTGTGATTACACGCAACACAGGGAGCTTTTCCCTCACCACTATAACATGCTGCTTTAGCAAGGTTCTGTGAAAAAGTTATTTTATTAGCTTTTATTTTCCTTTTACTCCCCGAAGAAGATATCACAGGCTCATCAGGTTCGTTGAAACGATCCATCCTCGATCACTTTTAGTCAGCGTTGACGAAAGTCCTCTCAGTTAGCGCGTGTTTTCGAAGTGATGCCTTGTCACCTGACCTGAATACTGCGCCCTGATTCGCTAAAACTGACTTATTGGGTTGTGTTCACAAACAACAAGGGTGCTTGTCGGTATCTGCTGTAAAACATGAACTCGTCAGATTCAGTAACTGCTCTTGATTCAGTGAAATATTCATCCGACTCTACATTTATGGTTTGAGATAGTAAAGAAGGGTAAATGTAAAACTAAGATGATGATAAATATCAATACCAGCATTTTAGGAGCCCTTGAGCGTTTCTGTTCTAGGGCCTCATTTTTAATTTCTCTAGTACAGTGTACATTTGTGGAATGTAAAGCTGTCCTATGATGCAGAGAGGGTTTTCTCGAGTCAAACTGACCTGAGAGGGCAGATCTCATTTTTAGACCTGCCCTGGAAACCCAAAAGCTTCTGTCCTCTCACTTCATACAGACCCACATAAGCCTTCAACTAATCTCATGGCGCACAACTATGTGCCGTATGTGCACTGATGAGCCTCGGCCCGTTAGCATGACTGGCACAAGGTAATTGCTGGGAATGCCAAAAATGCAAGGGATTTAACCCTGGCTCCTGCAGAATGTCAGGCACAGCCTTCTGTTAGGAGGAATCCTTTATTCTGCATGCCCGTCGCTTTTTAAATATAGCCTCTCTAGGGCTGTTAGGGGAAGAAACTAGGGTCTGGAAAGGAAGAAAAGGGAATTTTCATTTATAAGATCAAAAACAGATCAAACCACAACTTCACACAAAGGAAATCATGGGTAAACAACGTAAAAGCAGACCATAAAACTCCAGTGGTTTGCAGTGATGTTATTTTTAACTAAAACTATTAGGCTAAATAATTTTTGTTAATTGAAATAAAGCTTCAATGAAGCTTTTAAAGAATAAATAAAGCTTTGCCTTCAATACATTGGCAAAAAAAAACTTAAAATAAGTTAAAGAATTAAAATTAATTACTAAAATAAAATATATTAAAGCTAAACAGAAAGTTAAGACGTAATAAAAATGACAAACGCACACAAACAAATTAAAAAGAAAACTGAAAATACAAAAATAAGCCAATTCAAAATATTGATAAATACGGTGACATCATAAATAATACTAAAATAACACTGGTGGTTTGATTCAAGTCTTCTAAAGCGATATGATCACTCGTATGATTAACAAACTGAAATTTTAGTACTCCGATCAACTCATGTATACAACAAAGCCCAAATCAAGTATGCCAATAAAGCAATAACTTAAAACCTCACTGGTTCTTGCATGTCTACCGACAAATTATATCATTTGTTCTCTCTTCATCATACAAAGAGATCATTACTTTAGGGAAAAAAAGATCAAACCAATAGAGCTGTATGCATTACTTTACTTTATGACATTGTTGGACATTAAAACTTTGAACCCCACTGACTTTCCTAGCATGGACAAAAACAACTGCTATATTCTTCAAATATTTTGCATTCCACAAAAGACAGAAAATACATGAGGGCTAGCCTTATTCACTCTTCACTCTTCGACAGACAGACACACATGTTCTGACACTTCGCTTCAGTCCCTGAAAAGTGAGGACATGAGGCATTTCTTAAGGTCACATGGCAGGGCTCCAGACTAACTTTTTTCGCTAGGAGCACAGTGGCCCCCAACTGAAATTTTTAGGGGCACAACCAGAAAATTTAGGAGCACACACCGTAAATCAACATACTAACCAATTCACATTCACATTTAAACTATTCACATTTCTACTAATTTCCAGTGTATTACTGATAAATACCTTGATAATAGATGCAGAAATTAAAATGCCTTTGCGCTCTGATTTAATGTTACAACCTCTTGTCTTTGAAAACGGGCAGTGGCGTTGCTTTTTGATTTATTAACATATCACCACATACTCTATGCTTGAGGCTAAGATTGTGTTTAACTAGCATATTGTGTTTAAACTGTGAAGTGCCTGCACTGTTGGCAAACTTTGTGTTCCCCGCAGTTATGGGGTAGCGACTGCAACAATCGCAGTTCATGGAACTCGTCTACAGCACTACCCCAACCAGCTGAACTCTCTCGTCTACAGCACTACCCCAACCAGCTGAACTCTCTCGTCTACAGCACTACCCCAACCAGCTGAACTCTCTCGTCTACAGCACTACCCCAACCAGCTGAACTCTCTCGTCTACAGCACTACCCCAACCAGCTGAACTCTCTCGTCTACAGCACTACCCCAACCAGCTGAACTCTCTCGTCTACAGCACTACCCCAACCAGCTGAACTCTCTCGTCTACAGCACTACCCCAACCAGCTGAACTCTCTCGACTACAGCACTACCCCAACCAGCTGAACTCTCTCGTCTACAGCACTACCCCAACCAGCTGAACTCTCTCGTCTACAGCACTACCCCAACCAGCTGAACTCTCTCGACTACAGCACTACCCCAACCAGCTGAACTCTCTCGACTACAGCACTACCCCAACCAGCTGAACTCTCTCGTCTACAGCACTACCCCAACCAACTGAACTCTCTCGTCTACAGAACTACCCCAACCAGCTGAACTCTCTCGTCTACAGTACTACCCCAACCAGCTGAACTCTCGGGGTTCGGCCTGATACAAACCTCTTACTCTGAATCATCATCCGACTGTGACACTGTACTAGTTCTGCAACGTTTCAAATAGCTCTCGGTTCAGTTTGTATCATGGTTTTAGGTTCACGGTTTCTGTATGATTTGGTGAAATGTTCAGGGAAAAAAAGACTGCTGTCAAATAAAATAAAGAAACAAATAATCTTACCACAAGCAAAAGCTCAAATAAATACAATAGAGCAAAGATACTAATAAAATAAACTATGCTTTTCAGGGAGGTCTATAGTTTTCAAGTACAGAAATTTAATAAAATAATCAAGTGTAAAATAACATTGCATATTTGACTGTATAAATTAAAGATTAACCCTCAAAGTTACAAAAGCTATTCAATTCAGAGCTGATTCAGTAGGCCTACACCGATACTGTGAGTGTCATCCTTGACCATATAAGTTCACTTAAGGCATAACAGACTATATGTCTGCTAGGATACTCATCAAGATGGACATGTTGACATACTTTTGGTGTGAATTTGTCTATTCAAGTGAAAGACTTGAAAGAGAGCTCAATATTTGCGCGCTGTCTGAGATGAGTATGCTACACACACACAGACACACACGCGGACACCCGCACAAATCTTCTAGATGCGAGTTCTCTTTCGCGTCTTGAATGTTTACATTGGCAAAGTTTAGTTTAAACACCGATGGTAACGTCTACAGTTCAGGTCTAGCCTGCGCTCGTGCGCTATCAACTCCCGGGTGATGACGGCGTAAATAACAGGTCAAATCTACAGTATTTGGCACGAGACCGTGTTTACAAAGAGTAATCGTTTTGTTCACGTTTTTTTTAAAGTATTATCTCTGTTGTAATGTATTATTTTGGAAGCCAGCAAGTGAATTTAACTAGCACACTAGCCACAGGTTCAGAACGAGTCAATAGTTCGCTTGCTCATTGCTCAGACGCACATAGCAGATTGTGATATTTGTCTCCGTCTCCTCCTTCCCACAGACGTTTAAACGCGACACTTACAGTGGCCATTCCCTATTTTTCTCACACTCATTGGCCTGCCACACATTCCGGATTCATTGATAAGCCCCTTCCACGTTTAACGTGTAAAAAAAAATAATAATAAAAAAACCTTTTTGGTCGCAGTCTGGAGCCCTGCATGGGTCTTGAAATGCAGACCACGTGAAAAGGGCCAATTCTCCATTCACTAGCAAAAGGTACATTAACACATACACATAGAAGTTTCCCAGTACACATTCACTATTAGTTAAGACTTTCCTCAATAAGATCCTAATGTACTGCTTACTAATAGTTAGTAAGAGAGTTAAGTATAGGTGAGGGGTAGGATAAGGGGGTGTAGAATATGGTCATGCAGAATAAGGCATTGATATGTGCTTTATAAATACTAATAAACAGCCAATATGCTAGTAATATGTAAGCTAATAAAACAGAAGTTAGTGAGAATTGGACCCCAAACTAAAGTGTTACCAGTTTCCCTTCGCTGCCCAGATGAATTGACACACTCCAGCAGGCAGTAATTCACAACACTTCACATGACACCAATACAGAAGCAGACTCATGACAGACAGAAAACTTTGCTACCCTGACAGTGTATTAGCCCATCACATACATGTGCAAGAGTGGGTTAAATTAACCAGATCTGCTCTCAACTTCACCACAATACTAGGTTTACACTCGCAGACCACTGATGATGATATCAAATAAGGATATTCATGTTGAGTGGAATTTGGGTGACATCGTGAAAATCTATATATTTTTAAATCTTTGTTTAATTGGTGAAAAATAAAATTATTTTGCAGGAAGTTGTCCACTTGCATTCTACTTCTACTCACAAAATTGCTCTTACAGAGACAAAAGAAATGCACATTCTTCTTCATCTACAGCACTAAAACGGAATAATTCAATATCAGAGACTATTGTGTGTGAGACCATGCAACTACATATGGTATAGCTACAGTAAGTAGTGCTCACACCCAGACCAGGCCACAAACAGCAGTCGACTCATTCGAAAGGGAAAATAACCAAATGAGCCATTAAAATTTCAAATGCTTATGAATCATTTATGTTTAAGCTGCTTGAGGGAAAAAGTTCTTCACAATGTTCTTTAGGGACAAAGTTATATGACAATAGCACACTTAGAACAAAAAGGCTGGTGAAGCTCTAACACAAGAGTTTTCCACATGGACAGTTTGCAAGGGCATTTGAACACCGTTCATACAACAGTTGTAATTTATTTTTTTCCTTTCAAAACATCTTTCTACACATTTTTTATTAAGAGCAAATAAAGTTGCTTAAAAATTTTTAAAAAATTTAAAAAAAATCCAAGCAGTTTGGACCTACTGTTGATATGACCGTTGAACCTTTTTGTGAACCTTTCGGTTGAGTCCTAACTGACCATTATGTGTAAAACTTTGTGTTGGCATGTTAATTAGAAAAGAAATTAAGGCAAAGTTTGTGATGCTGATAAGAGTTTCCCTTGAAATTGTTGATTTAAGCAAAAAAAGCTGATTTGACTTTTTTTCTATAGATATTTAGATATAGGAAAGCACAAAAAAAAAGGTTGTCTGGGTGAGACAGTTCAAAATTTTGGGGTTAGTAAGATTTTTGTTAATGTTTTTGAAAGAAGTCCCTTATGTTCAACCCTGGATGCATTTATTAGCATATATTCAAAGTAGGGACATTTTCAGCCAAAAGAGCTATTTTCGGTTTTGAGCCGAAATGGTTGAAAGATACATTATATCTTACCAAAATAAAACCTGTATCATGTAATCGCTCAATCAGTGTTTCAACCAGGGAAAGACGTCAATAAAACAGCTTGTAGACAATACAATTTAACTAAACGTTAAATTTATCTCAATAAATCTATCAATGTCCATAAACTCATTCGTTAGCAAGAAGAAAAAAATAGCTATTTGACTGTTGAATGTTAAACACAATTAAATGATTTTTTATTTTTGGCCAAGTGCATCCTGAATTTTCTGTTTCGACCCAGAATCTTCATTTCCGTGCGTCCCCAATTCAAAGATACAGTAACAACAGTAAAATAATGAAATAA
This sequence comes from Semotilus atromaculatus, assembly GCA_031834385.1. Lineage (NCBI taxonomy): Eukaryota > Metazoa > Chordata > Actinopteri > Cypriniformes > Leuciscidae > Semotilus > Semotilus atromaculatus. The sequence goes on along the minus strand of JAULUF010000023.1, from coordinate 6,658,202 downwards.
TACCATTTAAAATAACTTTAAATATATTTTAAAATGTTATATGAACAAAAATTATGTAAAATGTGATGGCAAAGCTAAGGATCATCTTCAGTGTCACACAATCTTTAAGATTCTTTGAATTGAAAGTTTTTTTAAAAAAAAAGCTCATATTTTAAATAGAAATCATTTGTAACATTATAAATGTTTTTACAGTCACTTTCGAACAATTTAATGCATCCTTGCAATTTATTTTTGTGGAATGAGCATTAATGGCATAATGTTGAGTAGTGTTGATTGAGTGACAAATTGTCATGCTGAAAAATGATTTCTATATATAAAAGTGATATACATGAAACTGACACTGTCAGATTTAGATTGTGGTTTTTGACACACAATCACACAATGAGAAAGAATCTGGTCCACATTCAGCTGCAGTGTGAATGTAGTCTGAGAAGAGCTGACATTGAGGAGGATCAAACCTGGAAATGGCCAGGGATTGTTGCTGCGAAGCTGCTACTACGGCTTCTCCCATGAAAGTTGTCACAGATTCATGCAAGTCAATATGGTAATCTTCACTGGAAATACCTGAAGTAGAATCAGATAAAGCACAACTCAAACTGAAACTGAGTCTTTGGTGGCCTCATGTGATTAAGTGTGGAACTGCAGGAAATGCAAAAAAGATTCTTTTCACAGAAAATAAATCAGAATAAAAGGATTTAGAAATGCAGTAACATGTCTGCCATTGAATTCTCTTAGTTTGGTGACATAAAATGTAAAATACTCGGTAGAACAGGTGAGCCTGCCTCAATTCATTCATCCAAAAAAAGTAGCAGTTTCCTCATTGCAACAGTGTCCTGTCACTCTTCACCTGTTCATCTAACTTGTACACATAAAGGGGGGTTGCCAGGCAAGATTTTAAAGGGCTCTCACAAGAAAGGTCCACCTCACAGGAAACAGAGTCATCTGCCCATCCAGACAATTTCAGAGCACACCTGATGTCCTCACTTCAGTCTTGAGTTAAAGACTGTAACTAGAATTGAACAACCCTAAGATGATTGATCCAATTGAACTAACATGTTTTTAACATATGAACATCACAAAGACATGAAGGCTTACTTGATCTAAGACCTGTTTGTGAAACCAGGCCTTTAGGTATAATTTTTCCTTTGATTTTGGAGTGAAAAATTACATCACAAGATTACCATTTTGGGGTTTTGTCTAATTGTAGGAATGGGGTTGAAACTCTCAATATTCGTAGAAGATGCGATCGTAGTCCTGTATAAACAACCCTGACACGGAATATAAAAAAGCCTAATATTCAAATAAGACAGCAGAGAACTGTAGATTATAGATGCATGAGTCTGTGAGTGTGTAAACCTCATGTTAGTTTCCTTCAGTTCTCTCTGGTGAATGATACTCAGATCCTTGAAGAGTTTAGAGTACATGAATCAGAGCGCTAGCCTGAAAACTGCTCTACAGAAGTCAAACTATCAAAACCATAAATATGAAGGATACCATCTTCATCCAGAAGAGCACACAATGACAGTCCCACACAGACTTTCTTTAGTGAACACTTCACTCGATGCAGGTTAGACACAGCAAGCGAACAATCTTCTGGACAGTGGTAAAATGATACCTTTCTTGAAATATTTACAAACTATGTAAGCATCCTCCGGGAATGAAAAACCAGCTCAGTATGCAAGAGAAATTCCTTCAATCTAATTAAAGAGGATTTACGTGACCTCTAACTTCACCCAACAGTTTCCCAGAGGACAGGTGTCCACTACTGCCTGTGTGCTCGTTCACAAAGACTAGTTATATTAGTTAAGTATGTCAAATGTAAGTTTCTGTAACAAGTCATTGTGTGTATTAGACCCAATAAATTAAACTTGAGATTTTAAGTACCTTTCAATAAATACATTAATTTATGGTATAATGTTTGAACCATTAGGTGCACATGGTCCTCCAAAATCCACCCCCGTGCTTCACTCTGGGCGCCACATCATTCAGCCTATAGGGGCTTCTCCAAACCATAACTCCCATGGATGTGGGAAAGACAGTGAAGATGGACAATCATCAGGAGAACAATACCTTTCACATTGTCCACAGCCCAAGATTCACACTGTTGGCACCAATGAAACCAACATTTGGTATTGGAACGAGTCACCAGGCAGGTTTGGCTATAGCATCTCGACCATGAATATTGACTCCCAACGAGCAGTTTTGGTGGAAACAGGAGAGTAATTTAATTCTGCAGTAAGTTGGGCAGCTGTGTGTTATGTTTTTTTGGATATCCGTGTTAGTACCTGGACATCCCTTTCAGACAGCTTCCTCTTGCGTCAACAGTTTCTCCTGTTGGATGTGGTTCCACCTACGTGGTGGTAATGCTGACATTACCCTGGATACCATAGCTCTCAATACACCACAAAGACTGTCCTGATCACATATGAGCCAATGAGACGTGCACCAACAATTTGTCCTTTTGAGCTCGGATAGGTCTCCTATTATGTTGATACAGCTGCTGTGCAATTGCTCTGCTAATTCAACCTTCACACTCTGCTCTTACTGATGGAATGTAAAATCAGTGAAGATTGGCCACCAGGCTGCGTATATATAGGCGTGAAACCTCCAACACTATATTGGCCAGTGTTTCAGGGTTGTTGTCCAACCACTGTGTATCATTTTTCCCCTAGAACAGAAAGTGGGCCTCGAGGTGGCTTGAGATGTTTTAAAATAAGACAAACCAAGCTGTAAAACAAGCTAAACCACAGAGTAAAGGTATTTTACATTTTAATTACTCATTTTCAATTTCGTTATTTGTAGACACTCCTAATTTAATTTTAAAGTCGAAAAGCTTGAGAACCAATGCTACTGTTATATGTTAAAAGATGAGAACGACTGCTTTAAAACATGTCTGGAAACAGAAATAAAATGACCAAACAAAAGTAGGCTATTCATCATCACATGATGGAATCTCACCTGTGCACTTGTGAGGGAGAAAACAGCCCAGCAGATGACAATATGGCACCGTATGCCAGTAAGATTACAGATACCGATCACAAAGATACAGATGCTTGTTTCCTAAAATAACTTATTTTACATATACTTCAGATATATATCCATAAAGAAATAGATCTATACAAACTCAACTAAATCAAAACTTTTGCTGAAACTAAATACAAGTACATTTGAAAACGTTATTTCATCAGAAAATATAAAACTATAAGAAAGCATGAACCTTACAAATGCTCGTTTACATGATGTGATTGGAGCTCAGCGCAGAAGCTTTCATGGCACGATGTCAGCGCTCAATGAAACGTCTTAAACCCACACACCCTCGGCAGTAATTCACAGCTCTACATGCGATGCCTGTACCACACGACATGCCATCGAGCCAAACGCAGCTTCCCTGACAGTGTGACAGTCCGCCTCCACATGCGTGTGCAGGAACAGGTTCAATTAATGAGCCCTGCTGTCAAATCAATCATCCACTCACTTAGCATTCCTGATCATGAAATGTAACTCAATGCAATGATAACTTATGATTTGAGTTTCATATAACAGAACTACACAAAAATCTACATTATAACTCAATAGGTTTTATACTGTGCCATTGCATTGTTGTTATTTTAAATGCTTCATGGACTGTATTTGTAAAAAAAAAAAAGTTAAAAAAAAACCTTTGATAATTAAAAGGTACAGTAAGCGATTTCTGAGAAACACTGTTGATATTTGAAATCGACACACAAACAAACTTGCTTCAGCTCCAGTATTAACGTGGGTCCTAATTCTTACCTGATCGTAACCATTCTTCTACCAATTATAGCTGACCTTCAGCTGACCTTTTCCTCTTTGGTAATATCTCAGAGCTATCTCTTTCAACAGTCTTTCTAAAATGTCCCACTTGCTCACTCTCTTTTCCCCCACCATAAGCATATACTCCTATTGCCGATTGGCTACAAGAGTGTTTTGGTGCTCCGTGGATCAATCCGATCCACTTTGATCCACCAAATATCTTCATGTTTCACAAAAGTCAGTCATATGTACAGGTTTGATGACAACAAGAGGGTGAGTAAATGACAGAAATAATTGTCTTGCAACTTTGTCTTTCTTGAAAAAGTTAGTCATGTTGTGATTCCTATCATATCTCATCTTTTGAGGTTTAGTTCATGGCGTATAAATTATAAACTAACAAAAAATATAAAAACTTTATAAGTATAGTCAGTAATTATGCACAAACACGGTGTAAAAAACAAAAAAAAACAAAAAAAAACCTTGTGGATAGCTAATAGCTACGGCATCACAAAGCAATTTGCATCACTGTGGCTGTCACATTGACTTTCAGTCCATGTGTGTGAATGGAGGTGTTCACACGCGATGCGTTTTTCCTTTCAAACAGTTAGACTAAGGGATATAACTCAGCGGAACAGAACACACAGGTCTTGAGATGTGTTTTTAATGTGTCAATTTGTTTAAAACAAACAATTTTTACCTTGCAACACCATCCTAAACAAGAAAAGTTCATGTTGGAAAATGTTGAACCAACTGAAGGACAATGCAACAGCCAAAGAAATCAATCTGATGCATATGTAAATAGGCTAACCATTTAAAAACTTAAATAGCACAGATGGACACCCACCCAGCACAGACAAAACAACCGAAATGGCCATCTCTAACTGCTTTCTTAGTAAGTACAGAAGAAAGAAGTATATACAAGCGGTTTTATTGCACTGTTAAAATAAGAATAAAGGACCACCAGTCTATACGTATTGTACTGACCCAGATCAAAGTATCGGACACACTCGCAGCACTACACAAGCTTGATCTCACGCTCCTAGTTTCACACTACAAAAACAAAGCAGACGGTGGTTCAGACAGAGCTGTGCCATATGACTGTGTGGTGTTGTGTCCCAAGAAAGGGCATATATAATGAGACGTGCATATGAAACATTCAGAGCGCTCTTCCTGTGAAGAAGCTGCTTCAGGCTCCGAGCGTGACAGATGGTGCCAGTCAGATGATCCCAGAGCGGGGAAAGTGCCAGTGCTTTCCTGTTCTCACCTGGAGATGAGGGGAAAATGGGAGTTTGTGCTTCTTGACCTACCTAACCGAAATCCATACTTTACTTAAAATGTGCCACTTTACACTTAAGCTGTCCTCAAGAGAAATGACAATGCTAATGCACAGATATATTGCAGGATGGTTCCTATTAACTAATATTAGAAGAAAGTATATACAAAAAAACAACAACAAAAAAACAGGGTATGTGCTGTGTCAGGACAAGGGGTAAGATGTGTCAGGAGATAGTGAACGATTAATACTTTTTAAAAAAAAAACACCATTCAAAATGTCATTACATTTTTTGGGGGTATTAGTCATGTTTCCATTCTGTATTTCCTGCATTTGAAGGCAAAGCTTACCATCACTAATATTAAGCTGAAAAGAGGTGGAAAAATAGATGCAAAATGTGTATATTAAAAGGGCACAGTTTACCACACTCTTCACTACTTGCCCCTCAAAAGGCAGTACACCATTCATATGAAGTCTAAATGAAAAGTTTTAAATGGAAATAAACATTAGGATTTGCATATTTGACAATAACAGCAGGATATATATGAATATGAATATGAATGATTAATATATTATTAATTTTATCCATTGGGTTATGATTGGATCAGGAAAATTATGGTATTATCGGTCCCCCGTAGTCAATAAATTGTATCCATTAAAGCTCATCTTTGATCACCAACATGACATTTAAAAGTGTTTTCCTTAAAATAGCTTGAATGTAACCACACCCTTGCCTCACAGTATACACGGTTCTATGAATATGCAAATTAGCACCACCTCCAATCACTCGCACCAGCTCAGAGAATCACTCGTTGACGATCACACGTTGACGTGATCGGTTACAAGGTAGTTTGTGCCGTCAAACCGTGTTTTTGAGACCGTCTTTGGTTCACTGCAGTTTTAAAGAGAATGGTGTTGACTGAGGGATTTGCACATGGTTTGTCTTAAAGCATATTAAAAACACCACAGTCATATAAACAACATTAAAAGCTTAATTTTCACCTCAGGGGGACTTTAAAATTAAAGTAAATGGCTTTTGATGTCATGGTATGATGTCATCATAGCGAACTGATTATTTTCCGTCCATTTCTGATGTCAAAGCTGACAATAATTGCATTGTCCCAATTCACAACCCCAAAATTCAATCCCAAAGACTGTAGAAATATCCAGCAATGCCTGCAAATACAGTAAATCTAACATGACTTGACCCCTAACATGACCCCCTGTACACAGCCCTTGAGTGGTTTTGAACATACAAGAGGGCAGCAAGTGTTTCATGTCTCTTTAAACACAAGTCTAAGACCAGATCAAAAAAGTGATGCCGCAATCTCTTTTTGAAATCAGAGAGCGTTTAGGCCTACCTCTTACTCCACTTGACAACACCGGCTTAACATCAACTTACCAGACACAACATGTCCATTTCATCTTCCCTTCTTTGAAGACCATCTGTGAACCCACACAGGCTGTTTAAATACACTTAGCACTCTTAATGTGGTTGTCCGATGCCGACAGTCTTCAAAACAACCGTACCACCTTTAGCCAAGTGTGTATTTCTACATGCCAGTCTATACGACTCATTGAATAGACAAGCTAATGTCAACATTTTTAGCTGAATGTCTCTCATTCTCCTATAAACACACATCAGTTGCTGTACTCTATTGGTTTGTCATCAGACAGCTGTCTTAGTAGGTACATTGCAAGACTGTGGCCTAAAATGACATTGCAAGAACTTCAGAGAATAGTAGGATTTAAAGCCAATAAATCATCTGTCATTAAAATTCCCTAAATTAGTCTCAGACGGAAACAGTTTTAAAGAGAAAATGTGAGTGACAGCAGATTGTTTTAGCCATACTGAAATTAAATTGTATCTACCATTTAAACAGTGTTGCACACTTTAAAATCATCAATTTACTCTGGGACATGCACAGAAAAATCTTCGAATCTTCAATTATACCAGCTTCTGTTTAAAAAGGAGAGGAAGAAAAGTTTTTTTGGGGTGGTAAGGGAAAATATATATTTCTAATCAGTTAATGTTTAATTAATTACTTGATTTAAGGAATGCCTTTTGGGCATTTACTTCCAGCTTGTTCATTTTTCAGATTGTTTAGGGATTTTCTTCCAGCTTGTTCATTTTTCAGATTGTTTATCCATTGCCTGATTCAATAGTCTGTTTGAATCTATAAAACCCATGGCTAGGGTTCAGTACAGATCTGAAGAGGCTCACAGTTCACATAACATAAAAGGCTTGAGCTAATTACACCTTACATAAACCATGAACAATGACCACAAGGGAACAACTGGCACTCACCAGATTGCAGCATAATTATTAAATATTTCTCTAAAGCATAAAAAGTCCATAAACTTTGAATAGATAGCTGGGAGTATGGAAAAATCACAAGACATGGAGACCTACTGAAAATGGAACTGTGAACACTGTGACAAACTCAGTAGTAAAATAATAATAATAAAATAAATAAAATAGTAAATTCCTTAATTACCTGGCATATTAAAAAGTTTAATTTTGGAGCCTTTCTACATTTGTCAAAAGGAATGGCAAACATTTTTAAGCGTTCAGTAAGGCAGCCATTTCAACACAGGTGCTCAAACATTTTCTAACCAGCTAAGCAATTTCCAAAATGCAAAGTCACTTGTTAAAGACAAGCTTTCACAGCTGTTTTTAAATGACTGAAAAAAAGAAAAAAAAAAGTAACATGCTTCTACCAAAACAAATCCATCCATCCATCTATCACATTGAAATTAAAATGTGGATATTGTCATTATCTACTTGGAATCTATTTTTACAACTAACATTATGATTTGCACAGTACAAATGAAAAGTCTTTGCAATTCTTGAGTCTTTCAGTGACAAAACCCACTTTTAAATAGGCTGTACAAGGGATCTTTGAAAATGTAGCTAATCAGGAACCAAACAGCAAGGCAAGACATTTTTGAGGTCAGGTTTCATCTCCTACCATTAAAAGTTTGTTTATGTGGAACTGCTTTGCAAGATCACTTATTCCGTCCTGCTAAATTCAACCGAGGTCAAGACTCTGACTTAAGGAACTGACGTCAGATGAGAAAGTGCTTCAACCATACACTTCTTTTTTTCTGTCGTCTAAGACTAAGAATTAAGAGGGAATTCAATCATTACGGAGCATAACACAAACCCTATCAGTTACAGGATATTGCTTTTGAATACAAATTTGACATTAAAACCCAGTTACTTCTACCCAGCATTTTCAAGAGCTCAACATTAGCATACTATGAAAAGCCCTGAATGCATAATTACCAAACAGAGATAAAACACGCTGAAACCACATTTCCTCAAGGAAAATATTTTAGATTGACCTCATTTACAAAGCTTCAGCATTCCTATTCACGTTCTTAATGAAATCTTGATTTAGCCCAGGGGAGTACAGCCACAGATGTGCTCTGTACCATTGAGTCCACAAGGCCACCTTTACACTGCAGGTCTTGATGCGCAATTCCAATTTGTTGACAATGTCCGATTTTTTTTTTTTTTTTTTGGACAACCATCTTACATCTTTTAAAAGTGGCTTGGCACAACAACCCAAGGTAGACGTACTGACCTAGGCCGAAAAGGAAGTAAAAAAGTTGTGATTTGCAATGGATGCAGACAAAGTGATAAGCTTTTGCTCTCTGCACCATCTTTAAAGATCAGCAAAACATTTGTCTCTTAAGGCGGGGGTGGGGAGACGAGACTGTTATTATCACTGTAGTTGATGTCCACCTCAGTTGACGTCATTCGCCACCATCACTTTCTTTTAATGTCGTACGACTTGCATTGACGTGGGAATATCCCATCTGTCCGCTTACATGGCAGAATCAAATACACGCATCCGATTCATATCAGATTCATCCACATATGAATGAGGCCTGAAACCGATTTGAGAATATCGAAATCCATGGGCTTTTTTCCAGCTTACACGTTCGTGGGTCACACCTGATCTGTGTCATTGAATGTGGAAGGTGTCACATTCAAAATCTGAATTGGGTCACCTGAAGTATGTAATATAAATGCAGCCTGAGTCACACTAGAAAAAAGAAAAAAAAAACCTAAAGAGGTTTTGGTCACTTTAGTTTAGGATCCAACTCTGTATTAACTATGACTTTTGCCTCAAACTCCTAATTACTGCTTATTAGTAAGGTAGTTGTTGAGTTTAAGTATTGCATACGTTTAAGGGATGTAGAATATGGTCATACAGAATAAGGCATTACTATGTGCTTTATACGTACTAGTAAACAGTCAATGTCCTAGTAATATGCATGCCAATTTAAGCAACTATAGTTAATAGTGAGAATTGGACCCTAAACTAAAGTGTTACCGATGTTTTTCAAAATGACTTCACTAATTTACTAAATCACTAATCAGTGATCTCATATATATATATATATATATATATATATATATATATATATATATATATATATATATATATATATATATATATTAGGCTGGGCGGTATATCGAGTTATACAATCGAGATGTACAATATATTGATATATATTTTTTTAATGATATGGAATGAGGCAATACCGTTTATCGATGCAGTAGTTTGATAGAGCACATCTGAAATAATAGCGGAGGACGCAGTGTGAGCTCCTGCAGTGAAAGTACATTGGTACAATTTGTCCTAACAAGACAAGCTTATATTAAGGGCTTCAAAATAACTGGTAAGATATAGTTAACAAGTTTAAAGCAGCGTATCAGATGCTCTGAAAGACACTATTGCTGACTGACAAATAAACACATGGCGTTGTTTAATGCGTTTGATATGTGGAGCATTCTTCACAGTGTTTAACTTATATTTCACAGGTATATTCACCATCTGTAAATGTTATAAAGTCAAACAAATATGTCCATTTCACTGTCAGGAGAGGACGAGCTTCTGCAAGCGAATCTGCGCTGATATTGAAGCTTCCGTGAACGAGCGCGCCAAACAGACGGAGCACAATAAAATAGGAACGTACCGAGATATATATCGACATTTAACCAAAAAATACAGAGATATGATTTTTTGGTCATATCGTCCAGCCCTAATTAATAAATAATAATAATAAAAAAATGTATAATGTATAATACATATATACACACACTAAAAAATAAAACTTTAAAAAGATCTGACTGCAACAGGCTTTTAAGAGAATTTAACAATTCTAGTCAAGACAACAAGACTGTTTAGCATTTAAAGATTTTAAAAGCCCATTATATATATGAGCATTATTTGCTGGAATACTACAGGCAAACATGACCCTGATAGGCCAATATCCAACAGTTGCAATGAGATTCACATACAGCTCAACACAATCTAATCTACACTGTGATGATCAACTGTTAATTCATAAAATGTGTTTGTATCTTTTAGGCCTTGTTGTAAGTTGGATTTTTTAGCACTGTACTTAAATTCTTTATATTTAAATATTTGTATTTATTTTATACACTATTTAATGGTCAAATATAAACTGACAAATATTTACATTTTATAATCTGAAATTATAAATTGAAATATTAGTTAACCAAAGACATTAAAGATTGTCGATAATAAACTAATTAAGAAAATCAAATAATTGGTTAAAAAAAAAGTATTTAAAATGAAAATTTGAATTACCACATTTTCTCTCCAAACTTTTCTGTGGAGCCCATAACACCCTCTTGCTGCCCCCTAGTGCCCAGAGACCAGTTTGAAACCCACTGTGCTTTCAGCTAAACCACAGCATAGTGAGCATACTGTCAATAGGCTAAATAAATCACCAGTACTAAACTACGGTTTACAATCTAATACTAAGCAAGGTCAGCTAGTCGACCATCTTGACCCCATCCCTACTAGACAGGCAGCGCACTAGATTGAGCCAATGTGTTTAAAAAAAAAAAAACTGACAAACCATTGACATCCTTTTGAAAGGCACACTCAGACATCACTGTTCTGCGAACTTCAGCCCTGCTGTGACTGCCTCAATCAGATAAACAGTGTTCTCATCCAAAACACAAGGCGGATGAGACGCTCTCCACACACAGATGTGATAAGATGTTCTCTGGAGATTCACTCACCAGTAACAGTGCGACCTTCTTCATACTGCGATTCCCCATGGCAGTTCAGAGAGACTCCGCTCAGTCACAGAAACAAACGGCGAAAGGATTTGCGGGTCGTCTTCTGTCAGTGCGATGACAAGCGTGTCGACATCATGAGGATGAGGAGGGTCTGCGCGCTCTTGCATTCCCTCCCCTCGCTCTTCTCTATCTCCGCTCATTTGCATTTCCTCTTTGCTCAAAAACAGACCCAATCTCTCTATTTTGTTTCCATCTGACTAATACACAATGTTTGAATGAAACTGCTTATGTATACAACATGACTTGCCAAAATACACACATTACTGGAGTAAATGTTTATGGCCTTGGAGGTTTACAATTGGTGATCAAACACTGCAGCCAAAAAAAAAAAAAAAAAAACAGGCCAGATGTCTCAGATCCACAGACTAATGTATCATTAATTATAATGATTGCAGAATGACAACCATTGGCTGGAGAATCAGTCTCTATATCAGAGAGTAGTTCCTTTTAACCAATCAATAAGAATTATAGGTCACTTCCAGCTGACCCCATAAACATCAAAATATGTCCCTATACAGATGTTGAATTTGACATTATGTTCAAACTATAAGCATATAGGAACAACCAGTCGAGTCCAATAGTCCAAAACACTTTCCTTTGTAGGTCAATGACGAGCTTGCGGTTTAAAACCTCAGAAGTGTCTTTTCCCACAGAACACTATAAATTAGCCAATCCGACCCATATGATATCTGGAATAACATGAGGGTGAGTAAGTTACAAGTAAATTTTCATTTGTAGCTGAATCATTCCTTTAACTCAAACCCTCTGCAGTTCCCTCACAAACCCCAGTTTGGAAAGCCCTGAGAGTTGACAAAAAGCTAATCAATATTTTAAAAAGTAAAATTAAATGAAATAAAAAGTGTTGCACAAGTAACCTTCATAAAACTGAAATCACAATATGGCTTAGTGTAATCCAAACACGATTTAGTCTGAGCTGTTCATTTACATGCAAGGTTTAGCATTTGAAAATTAAGAATTTAAGGCATATTAGTATTGGTCACATGTAATATACATTTTTTTTTTATTATCTTCAAATATTAAAGTAAAATTGTAGCAGTATAATAGTAATATATTTGTCTTCATTATATAATTAGTTAAAAATAATAAAAACAATAAAGAATGTTAGTTTTAAAAAAAAAATATTTCGTGATTTAACCTCCGATATGACAAGATAATCACAATATCATTTTTGGACTAAATTGTGCAGCCTTATACTGTAAATAAATCATTTTAAAATAAAATAAAACACTTAAGAAAGATTAAATATATTATATAATTACTGCATGTCAATGTGATCATTAACTGACATCAGAGAACTGTGAAGAACACGTTAAATATTTGATATATTAAATTAAAATCTCAGGGGTATTGAGATTTTTACATCAAAGGGGTTCGGCTGGAAAAATAAATTGGGAATCCCTGCTTTAACTTCTATCACCCAAGTGATCCGAGAATGTGAGAACAAAAAGAGCAATTTAGTTTTAAGCTAATCCAGAAGCGCCTGAGCACATTCAATACAAGCCAATACTTGACATCAGCAAACCAACCTTTGTTTAAATCATAATCCTTCATTTTGTCAGGTTATGACAGTTCATCACTCCATAAAATCAATTCTCACAACAAGATGATTGTTTATCTAATGCAAAGCCAAAAACGACCAGTAGAGGGAAACAAACACCATGACTTCAGAAGCCCTGACTCCATCCCATCAACATCTGCACGCATTAGCTACTTCTGATTAAGTCTAATGTTGTGAGAAGAATATATCCATTTGAACTAAGGAGCAATTGAGAGAGTGAACTTCAGTCGCTTACCTTATTCTTGAAGACCGAGGGTGAGCTTTGGTGCTGTCGTCCAGAGGACTGGTCCGTGTTATCATTAGGGTCCGAAACACTGGTCCTGAGGGAGGGAGAGTGGAGGCCATCCTCTCCTTCCTCCTCTTCTTCAGCCTCCTCCTCCTCCTCTCTCCCACTGTCTTCTGAATGCTCAAACTCATCGCTGTCCTGGTCCATTTCCTCCTCCTCGCCATTCTCCTCTTCCTCCGGCCGGTCGTCGTCTTCCTCTGAACGAAGTCTCGCCCCGACCTGCCCATCCCGTCCGCCGTTATTATTCTCCTCCTCCTCGTTCTCCTCGTCGTCGTCGCGATGCCGTCTCCGCCGCCGGCGCTGCTCCTGCTCCCACATCCACTGGGCGCCCTTCTCGGCTCCGTTCACCTCGCTCCTCCGTCCTTCCTCCACCGGTTCGCCTCCGGAAGGCCATGGCTCCTCCTCTCCTTCCCGTCTGCCCTCTTCCTCCTCGCCCGGTTCTCTCCTCTGCTCCTGCTCCTCCTGCTCCTCCAGCACCTGGTTGACGTGCTCCGCCTGAGGCTGGGGTGTGCGGCCGGAGGTGCTGTTACCTGCCCCGGGCCTCTGCTGCTGGGCCGCCCTGCTGCCGCTGCCCCCCGACAGCAGATCCTGGTTCATTTCCAAAAGCCAGCTTGCTACCTCCTGCACCTTCGCTAGGCTGTCTGAAGAGGACAAGGACTTGGCATTCTGAAAGAGAGATGGAGACAGAATATGGTTCAAATCACCATGAAATCAACATAAAAAGGCAATAATAAAAAAAAAAAGGTATGTGTTGGGGCTGGTTATACAAAAAAGAAAAGAAAAAAAAAGAAACGCCATTCTCCTGTTTGCATCCAGAGCGTGCTGAAAGTGGGTAACTCATTCTTTTATTCATGCCTGTGAAATAAAACAATAGACATTTGCATCTATGCTGGGAAAGACGCAATATGAGGATCCCTCAAACAATGGGCACCTCTCCTGCTTGGCAGTTGATCATCTACACTAGGCTTGGCCTGGAAACCACGGCAACAGTATCACTTCAACACATGCAAACAAATATTCGGTTTCATTCAGACATTCAAGTTTCTTTTTTACTCTATTCCATGTCAATTATATTGTCTTCTTTAAAAACTTGCATTTTTGAGTTCATGTATTATAAAATAAACACATGAGGTACCGTTCAAAAGATTGGGGTCCAGAGGATTTATTTTCCCAAAGATATATATATTATTTTTTATTATTTATTTTCCACACATTAAATAGATCAAGTGTCGGTAAAAACATTTATTATGTTACAAAATGTCATAAAACTGCTGTTCATTTGAACTTTCTACTTGTATTTTAAGCATCTTATTTTCACCTGTGATGAGAAAGTTTTCGTGAGCACCAAATCAGCATTTCAGAATGATTTCAGAAGAATCATGTGACACTGAAGAAGACTGGAGTAATGGCAGCCATCACAGGAATAAATTGCATTTTATTATATATCAAAATAGAAAATAATTATTTCAAATTGCATTAATATTTCACAATATTACTCTAACATTTTATTTGTTTTATTTTTGAAGAATTGTGTGATGATAAAATACAGTTAAACTAAAATGAAATTAACTAAAGTTATAGGAGAGGTTTTATTTTATCTCTGTCAATTAGAACATGAATTGATACTTAATGCACAGAGGAAGATTACGGACCAATCAGAATCAGAAAGTCTAGACAAAAAGTCTAACACAGGTGAACTATTCAAGCTAAATTTAGATAATAAAAACTCGGTAACACTTTATTTGAAGGGGTGTGCATAAGACTGACATGAAACTGTCATAAACATGACATAACACCTGTCATGAACATGAAGGAGTCTTTATGAATGTTTATGACTGTTGTCATTAAGTGTCATTCGGTAAATTATGACACTTTTAATGCAAAGTTGACATTGTTTAAAATGTCTTTGTTATGACAACTTGACATTAACCAAGAAATCATAACCTGTCAACCTGTCACAAATATGTCATAACAGGTCTAATTATCAAACTTAAAGCATTTTACAGTGTAATAACCCCTAATGACATCTTTATAACTAGTACAATGTGTTCCACTTTACTTGAGGACAAGTAAAATATTCATGACACAGTTATAATGGTGTCATGACGGCCAAAGTTGTGACAGGTTGACAGGTTATGATTTCTTGGTTAATGTCAAGTTGTCATAACAAAGACATTTTAAACAATGTCAACTTTGCATTAAAAGTGTCATAATTTACCGAATGACACTTAATGACAACAGTCATAAACATTCATAAAGACTCCTTCATGTTCATGACAGGTGTTATGTCATGTTTATGACAGTGTCATGTCAGTCTTATGCACACCCCTTCAAATAAAGTGTTACCAAAAACTCCAATCACTGCTATAATAGATCAAATACACTCACTGACAACCATAAAAAGCCAGCAGAGGGCATCACTGCCAAATAAGTGCAGTTCATGTGCAATGGTTTAGTGTCCAGAGCAGACATAATGCCACGCAGCAGGATGTACACAATAATATCATGTTACAGTAAGGATGGCCCACCAGTGTGAGTGAGTTTCTGGCTCATTGGCAGAGCTGTGTGCCCTGAACCATGTTTTTACTCGTACATTTTTTTGTTTTGCAGCATGTGGTTTTAGGACTACTGAAATGTTAGTTGGGCAAGTAAAAAAAAAAAAAAAAAGGGGGGTTGTCATCCTTATTAATCCTTTAAATGAAACCCTACTAACTTCACAGAAAGAAAGGCCAGTAAAATGATAGATAATGGTACAAGTAAAAGCAGGGATGAGCAGTGTAATCCAACCAGGAGTGTGAAACACGTGAGTTTGATAGAGACTTGATTAAGGTAATTGAGCGTGCACAGATGGGCCGAGACGAGAGACGAGGGGCTGACTGACTGCATGATGACTGCAAAATATATATATATATATAAAATTATATATATTGTGTGATATTTGTGTGATATCACAATAATTAATAATTGTGTGATAATCTTAACACCATGAAGTGGGTACCTGTCAATTAAGACATGATTAACACAATTCTTCTCAGTGTTTATTTTTGTAACAAGTGGCCATGTTCTTGTCCATAATTCATTAATGCACATTACTATAAAATGATCAATCTTATAAATTAATGATAACTAGAACTATAAAGTTTTAATAATCATTCTAATTTTATGTGAATAGGGAATTCTATCCCATAACTATAAATGATAGCAACACAGACATGACGTTGTTGGAATCACTTTCAGAATGTATTCCAGCTGATGAATGATACAAACATTAATACCAGCCAATTAGAATCCATTCAAGCAGGAGCAATTATAATACACAAACAGAAAATTATTGTCTGTTGATGTGGACCAAATATAGTTATCGTTATCTTTACCGTTCTTAGAGCAAACGAGCCTTTAGCTTTTATTGCCCGCAGCAGTCTGCTGGCAAATTAAGAGAATTTTAAATCAGAAATTCAATATGACTCTTTAAAAAAATAAAATTGTAGGTTTGGTTCACTAAAAAGAACCAGTTCAAAAAACAATTCAATCTAGCAGGAATTAAAACTATATAGTTTGCACTGATCAATCTGTCAAGTCAGTAACTAGTAAACATTAGTAAGAAATATTTAATATATCGTCAGATATACACACAATTATGAATGATTGTCAATCTAGCAACATGTTTTGTTTTTATCCAGATGGTTTAGTTACCAGCATTTACCAGCAGGGACGAACAGAACCATTCTAACCTGCTAAACTTTGTCCCTGTTCTTTAACACAAGAAGCATCCATTACAGCTATATCCTTCATCCATCAGATCTATGCGTTTACTTCTCTCAGAGGTCTGAATTAGGCTCTAATCACAGCATATATATGAAGGCAGAGATCTCATGGCAATTTAAAACGGTTTAAAGCATCTGATTAGATGAGCCTTAGATTACCGAATCCTTTCCTTTATAATAGAGAAGATCAGAGCACAATCAGCCAAGATCTAATTGGAAAATAATTATGTGGGGATGAACTTCAAATAGACATTTCAATTTCCCTTCCCATACAGAAGCCGAACCAGGTGAGCTCTATAAGAAAACCCGTCTGTCCTCTGGTGACTAACCTGAAACTTGGTTAGTTTCTCAACGTGTTAAAAAGCAATTACTTAGCAAAGTGATAGATGCATGCCAGTGCAAACACAAAGATCTTGTGCCTGGTGAAGTGGGCTGTTCTGTGTCTTGAAGGTACTGGGCTTCCTGTTAGTATTCATGTCCTGTATGCTGGTCTATTCGTGCAACTGCATTAGACACAGAACACAATTAGTGCTGTTAGACTGCACAAGTGAACCAGTGTGTGATCAAGTGACAGTACTGCAATCTAACCGGCAACACACACGATAACATTAAGCCTCATTTGCATTGAGGGCGAGACTGTTAAAGTGTAAGAAAACTGCTTTGACAACAGTAATTTGGTTTAGTACGCTTCGCAAAGAATGCTGCCCCCGTCTCCTCTTGCCGAAGGTTTCTGCATTTTTGAAGACAGATGAGTAAGTCTATGTTCTGTCATCAGCAGTAAAGTGGGGTGCTGAAGGTTTCTGAAGTCCCGGGGAAACTTAATTTTCCGAATTGTGCTTCGTTTCGCACACAGTTGGGTGTGTGAGCCTTTCAAAGTTTAGCCTACTCCTTAGTCCGTGTGTGCAGAAAGACGTGATATGCACACTATCTAGTGGACTGTTTTCAAGTGCTCAAGTCACTCGCAAATTACATCACGTGGAAAGAAAAAACAAACAAACACATGAAACCATCATAAATTAAATTTCTAAGGACTTGGTATACATGCGTTTCGAACTAAATTATTAAAAGCTCTTATCTTTTTTTTACTGTAGACACTCATTTGTCACTGACCCACAAATCACTTGGGAAAACATCTGAATGATTCAGGCTGGGTATTTTCACCAGCACAAAATAACCCAAAGTGCCTGGTTTGAACTCGGAGGTAAGCGTAATCCAAGGGAACAAGAGAAAGACTTGAACAAACAAGTCGGTAATAAATGTATCAAATTCTTGCATCAAAAAGCAAGTAAAATGGTTTCAAAACAAAAACTTTTACATGACTAATACAGCACGGTTTATGCGATGACACAGGGAAAAGGTTTATAAAAGTACTGCTTTCCAGACATACACTCTGATATGGAAACCTGGAAGCATTGCCTTAAAGAAGCATTTGGCTTGGCTCCCGGGGAATGCGGCCAGGCTGGCGTAGGCGAGCAGTCTGATAAGGGAGTGAGGTGCATCATTTCTTTAGTTATTACCACGGTGTACACTTCAGCAGCAGCTCATTTATCTACATCTAAAGGGGCTGAGAGGAAGGTGAAGCCAAAATGGGTTTTGGCACATCCTCTCAGAGAGAACGTTTTCAAAGGAGGTGAAAGGGAGGGAGGAGAGAGCAGCGGTATTATTGGTTTTA
Organism: Semotilus atromaculatus; assembly: GCA_031834385.1. NCBI lineage: Eukaryota > Metazoa > Chordata > Actinopteri > Cypriniformes > Leuciscidae > Semotilus > Semotilus atromaculatus. The sequence goes on along the minus strand of JAULUF010000023.1, from coordinate 6,639,724 downwards.
CAATGTCATTTCCTACAAATCTGCCCGACTGTCATCTCCTCTTGGACACATCAGTTACAGGAAACATTATGAATGAACAGGAAAAGAAAGGATTATATTTATTAACCCCAAAGGTACCTGGATGGGTCTTTATGATAAGAACTGTTAGAGAAAAATGGTTTGTGAGAAAAGACAGTTTCTGTGACCTTGAGTGGCCAGGCAGAACAGGCTGAAAAGACTATCCATCGACAGGCTATGCATAGCTGAACTGCATGAGCATCATACTGAAAAAACTCAATATGTCTCCATAATTAGCTTATGCAGAAACCATACACTTAGGCATTAAAGAGATTTTAGCTCTGTGCTACTGTAGTAGGTTTATTAAAGGGATAGTCATCATTTACTCACCCTGAAGTTGTTCCAAATCTGTATACATCTCTTTGTTCTGCTGAACACAAATTTGGTAACCAAACAGATCTCTGGCCCCATTGACTACCATGTTTCGCTCCTATGGTAGTCAATGGGGCCTGTGATCTGCTTGGTTACAAACATTCTTCCAAATATCTTCATTTTTGTTCAGCAGAACAAAAACATTTATACAGTTTTGAACAATTTGAGAGCAAGTAAACAATGACAGAATTTTCCTTTTTGGGTGAACAAATCTTTAAGAATGGAAGGAAGATACTAAATGAAGAAAGTAGGAAGTAATGAATAGTGATAGACTGAAATATGAGGTCAATTAATCATAATATTCAGGTGATGACCTGAATCTGAATATGCAAACTTCCCTCTATATAGCAGGTGAAAAACGGTATGTGAAATGTCAGAAATCATAGTACTCATAAAACAACCGGCGAAAATAACCTACTACTTCTGCCGAGATTCTGAAGCATGAAACCAATGGACACTTCACTATCCCATGAGACCACTGGAGAGGAATGGCACATGACAGTGACAACATGCCAGATGTAGCACGTCCGGATTGCATTCACACTACACACAAGTTCGCTTCTCAGCAAATGTAGTATGCAATTTCGGATGCATTTACCTCCCTTCTTTATCAGATTTGAATTCTAAAGAGAGTTTTTTTAGCCAGTGATAGAATGTAAAATGTGAATAGCACTTTGACTACAAGAGGCACCAAATGCCAATTCCACTGAATCTTTCTTCAAACCGTTGAGTTTGCATCGTCTGAACAAGCCTGACATCTCTTCAGCGGAAGACATCATCTCAAGCTGCTATTGTGAATGCTTCGCTCCACTGCCGTGTTGTTGGCGAGAAGACGTACAAGAAGCTGAGCCTGTGAGGTGCTGTCAAAAGAGCTGCTTTCTTTCGAACATCTAAAGATTTTACAATCCAAAAATGTCATAAGGCTAATACCCAAGTCCTTTCCACACACACAAACATGTTATTCTTTTGTCCATGTCCCCCACCTTGCCTCCAGGCATCACAGAATATAGAGGTAAATTCAGCTAAAGGACAGAGACATAGACAGGTGTAAACACAGCTCTACTGTGGTAGAATGACTCACGACCCTGAGGGGAAAGCAGTCCTCATTCATAAAAAGAGGACAAGGTCACTGCAAAAAAGGCTGGAAAAATAGCAGGATGGAGCAGTGATGTGGCTGCTTGGTGAGTCGATGGCGAAGTGAAATGGTAGTGTTTGTTTGTTTACGGATGCAAGACATCATAACCATATGAGTTACTGGTCAGATTTTTTTTACATTTATTGATATCAGTTGATATTAGATATGAATCAGTCACTTTTACAACCTTGATTTCAGTGGATGTAACTAGCAATATAGGGCTGCCCCCTAAAACTGGACTAAACGTTAGTCGACGAAAAGAGGCAGAGTCAACCAAATTTTACTTAGACGGTTGGTCACAGAAAAGAAAACTCCACAGGAAATGGCCAAGTCACGCAGTCCTTAAGTAATTAAATTATTAAATTATTATCATAAATGTGCGACTAGTCAACAAATGGCTTGACTGAACAGTCGATTAGAAAAATATTGTCTTGGGCAGCCCTTTTTACCTAGTAGAGCTGTAAAAATATTTAACATGCAAAATGTTCAAATGTTTTATTACTTCATTAATATGAATTATATTACAATAAAATGCAAAGCCTAAATTCATTTGGCTAATTTAAATAATGAAGTTTTAAAAATATATATTATTTGCTTATAGGTCTCAACCAAACTTTGATATTGGTCCAACCCTAATGTTTTCTAAAGCTTTCCTATTCTTACTGTCAAAGAAATTTGAGGTGACCCAAGCGCAATGTTTTCACAGTCAGCAGAAAAAAACGCTCAGACACAAAGAAAGTGTCATTAACTACATAGGACACCATTCACAGCAACAAAAGAAATCAGTGCAATACATTTGTTTGTGTCCCACAGGCAATGTGTGCAGATCATATTCACCTGTTTGTCAGGCTCAGACTAAAAATGAGCTGCCAAAGATGAGATAACTTTATTTGTAACTTCTGAAAAAAATCTTGCTTTGCAGGATTGTGATGTTTAAGGGAACATGACCAATTGTTTGTTTGTTTGTTTTTTTGGTCATTTGTAATAAGATTTTTTGTTAAACCAATTATGTTTCAGTACATACATTGGCATAAAAACACCCATTATTAGATCTAATTATTATGAATAATAAATTACAACCTTTTCTCTCTAATAATCAATATGCCCAAAATTAACTGATGTAATGTTGCAGATACATCTTTTATCCGAGCAAAAGGGTTGTCAAAAATGTGGAGCAGATTAATCTTAATAGCTTGTTTTAATATGACGTCACATCACTGCGTTGCCATGGCGCGAAATGCAGATGGAGGGCAGGAAGTGATTTGCTACATTTAGGAAGCACTATAACAAACTCAAAATGCCTATGTTTTGCGTTGTTTATAGGAGCTCAAATCGATCAAACAGAGGAACACGAGGAGATTTTATCATGTACCGAAAGTTGTTGTTCGTAAGGGGGAAAAATACAAGAAATTGACCGAAAAACGGTGATCACTTCGTCAAAGGTGAGTTAATACACCTAATGTGAGTTAATACACCTTGAGTTTGTAAGTTAGCCTACCCCTGTAACTGAAGACAAACATGGCAAATCTTTCAATTCTCTTTATAACGTAAGGATCACGTCCAACATATGTTTAGATTTGATATATATATATATATATATATATATATATATATATATATATATATATCTCTTGTAATATTGGCTAAAGTAGCACAGTACGGACTTTCCTCCATCTCATCCATTGCGCTCTTCCCTTCCTGCCCTCCATCTGAATTTCGCGCGTCATCACAATCACGTGACAGAAAATCACCTATTAAAAATGACAGGTGTTTGGCTGATTTAAACTTTAATGCAATCTAAAGAGTTGCTGGATAATTATATAGTGAAAGAATCGCGAACATACAATCCAAATCAATTTCTATTGTTTTAACTAAGCTAGTTTGGGTCAGGGTTAGGGTTAGATTTGTCAGATTACCATCAATTTTCCTATCATTAACACCACACTTTAGGACCTCTATGAGAATGTAATAAGATCAAGGGAGTGAAAAGATCCACTATTAGACTATTTCTCCTAAAATCTTGCTTTATTTTTGTCTTTAAAATTTTTTTTTTTTACAGTAGATATTTTTGGAGAATGCACAGCCTCTCATGCCTCCTCCCAAAATTCCACTGGTAATGAGCAATAAGTTGCAGATAAAATCTTGAGAGATTTGAAGCAGTCCCTGAAGTGCTCCTGTCTCCAAATCAATTCTCTGTTCAGCTAAGACATGCACTCTAATCCAATGAACAATGCAGACGGACCATACAACCTCTGAGCAGTCAACAAATATTTACAATTGCCCTGCACTTTAAGAGCAAGTTGAACCTACTTAGCAAGTGAATAAATAATAATTAATCATATGTGCTTAAAACATTAATATTACCTAAGGATCTGAAACTATCCCAGACAGCCTTGAGTGTTCAGCCGAGTGCAACATCACGGGTTGTCTCACATACATATAGCTTGTTAATTGACTCAAACATTACTTTTACATTCACTGTCCCTTTTTTTTTTTTTTTTTTTTTGCCTGTGCAAAAATGTTAAAAGCTTGTGCCAGTCACTTAGCCAAAGAGCCTGTGTATAGAGCCAGGCCTTTTTTTTTTTTTTTTGTATTTGTAAGTACTTAGGCAATATGTGACCGGCCAGCAACCATGTGCTGCTGTGGATGCATCTGTATGGCTTTGGCAGACCATAGCATCAAGCTCTGATATCCCGGAACAAAAGACACAGATGTGCAGCTGAAGTACTGCAAAGGGGCACTCTATACAGGCTCTGTTAGGATTGAAACACAAGCCTTAGTACCATTGATAATCCAGAGTACCTCTCCAACAGAACAGGCAGACGGCCAAGCAGACAGAAATCCGTTCCACAGAACATGCCGGCGTTTAAAAAACTCTATAGCTACGAGGATCTTCACAGAACTATTTTACTTTGCATTCACTGATATCAGAGGAAGTAAATGAGACATAGATGGAGAGAACATAAACCAGTGGGAAGCATGTGGTCTGAAAAAGAGAGCACCAGACTACAAGCATCCCATGAATAGAGTCCCATGAAATAAAAAGTGGAGTTTTGTGGCTCTTAAGCCCATTAGCAATCAAGCCATCTAAATGTTAGTGTACTTCAAAAAGCTGATTAAAACTCACTTTTAGCAGTATTTTTATACAGCAGTTTTTAAAAACACGATCCAAGTCTTCTGAGTAGACACGAATGCTTTATATTATGAACAGATTTATTGTAGGCTTTTATACACAGTAAAATGAGATCCAAAGCACGCACATCCACAGCAAAGCAATATGTTGCTCAAATTGGGTGCTCAAAAAGGAAATTAATAAAAAAAGGAAAAAATACTTTTTCCTTTTTTTATAGGCTTTTATACACAGAAATATTGATCAACTCACAACCACATACGAATCAAATACGGTAAATGGAAGCTCAAACCCGCTCGCTTGATGTATAAGCACCAACGAGGTTTGTTCTCTGCTTACCATGTGATGTGGTCTATATGTGCATGTACGCCAATCAATACAGAGCGAAATATTTCAAGTTTTATTAAATATCATCATTTGAGTTTTGAAGATAAACTAAATTTGTATTGGTTTGAGAGCAAGTAAAGGATCACCATTTTAATTTGAGCGAACTCACTCAAGTACCTCCAAGGTGATGAATGTGTGGCACTTAGGACAAAATAAAATAATAATAATAATAATAATAATAATAATTGAAAACATCTGCAACTGACCAAAAGTATCTTGTAGGGCTGCCCCCTAAAGATTTTCTTAGCCAACTGTTAGCCTTTAATTTAAAGCTACAATATGTTGTTTGTTTTTTTGCCGCCAGGGGTCATTAACCTCTTACAATAACAAAGGCGTGGGTTGATGACCCATAAGCGGAATTATGGAATTTGTTGTCATGCTGATGGATCTAATAATGTTTATGGATGAGTGAATACATTGAAGTTTTTAACATGACCGTGCTATGAAGTAGGTCGTGGTGAGAGAGATATCAGCGCCACACGCGAGTCCAGCGGATATAAAGGAATAAGGACATTTCATTCTACCGAACTACCCGTAAGTGCTGAATTAATACTCACACAGGTCAGTGTTACTTCCTATGTTATTATTTGTCTGGGGTTGTTGTTTTTTTTCCTTCTCCCTTTTTTCTCTTACTTTCACTTTTAGCAGGACGATGCGGCTACCTGATTGGTTTATACGAAAAGTAAAGTGTAAAGTTTATACACCATGTAAAGTGGCTTTTAAATTAGGAGTCATGTTTGAGGCTGCATGTCATCTTTTTGAGGTCATTCTTTACCCTCGTGAATTATTCCCAAACTTTGGATTTTCTGCCCGACATATTACCACACGGAGCATGTTAATGGTCACCGCATGACGTCACCAATTCCTGTGTTTTCTTCTGAGACTAACTCAATGAATAAAATAAAATGTAGTCGACTATTATGGCGCTTTTCCACTACACAGTACCAGCTCGCCTCGGCTCGACTTTGTTTGGTTTTCCACTGTGTAAAAGTTGTACCTGTACCTGCTTTCAGGTACTTTTTTTCGTATCACCTCCGGCGAGGTTCTGAGCGAGTTGAGGCGATACTAAAATGTGACGTGTAAACACGGCAGACTGCTGATTGGTCAGAGAGAATCGTCACTATTCACTGTGTCATCATTGCACACGCCAGACGGAGTATCCTGAATAACCCCGCCATTTTTAAATAGTTTGGCCAGAGATTGCGTGATATACCCATTACTACTATTATTATGGCAACTTGGAAGAATACGCCGTGGTCAAACGAGGAGTGTGTGTCGCGGGCAGTGTTGGGCAAGTTACTTTTAAAAAGTAATTAGTTACAGTTACTAGTTACTTCTTCCAAAAAGTAACTAAATTAGTTACTCAGTTACAAATTTTAAAAGTAACTAGTTACTTAAGAAAGTAACTATTGCGTTACTTTCAAGTAAAATTAAATTTTAAATGCTCAAATGTGACCCCACCTCTACCCCTCTTTAACGGAACTTAAAATACATGTGCATGTTCAATTAGTTATGATAAATCTGAATATTATAATGAAATGGACACTTAATACAATACATTATTAACAGAAACATGAAACATTGTAGCCTACACACATCTAAAAAAAAATAATTTTGCTGTGGGACAAAGTGAGACTAGCCTCCAATCAGATTCGTTCCTTTAATTTCTTGAAGGAAAAAGTAATGTCTATACTTCCATTTGGAGAAGGCTACTTTTGGATTATTTGGGCTCGTCGCCATACCTGTCTCTCGTTGACTGGCTTGTGTTGTTCCTTGTGTGTCCTGTCCTGTCCGACTATGCGATGATGGGTCGTTCGCAATTCATGAGCGTTAGCCGTTAGTGATGATGGGTCGTTCGCGAATGAGCGTTAGTGATGATGGGTAGTTCGCGAATGAGCGTTAGTGATGATGGATCGACTCGTTTGCGAATGAGCTTTTGATGGGTCTCTACGACTCTAAGAGCCGGCTCTTTTAGGTGAACGTAGGGAGCTGGCTCGCATATCTGAAGAGCTGACTCTATTTTTACAAATTTAGCCTATAGAAATGAAATAATTATGTAATAAAAATTGAAATATTATAGTAAAAGTCATTTAAAGAGCCGTGTGTGAGCCAAAAGAGCCGGCTCTTTTCAGTGAGCTAGGTCAGTAGAGCGAATGCCCATCACTACTATGCGTGCTTTCGAACACCCGCCCAACTCTACCTCTGATTGGCTTACAATGACATTTTACTCTACCTCAGCCAATCGTCAGCATTTATGCGCTTGTCTCGTGCTCTGCCCACTAACCAAGGAAGAACAGTAAAAAAGTATTTGCCTCGCGCTCAGAGATCTAGTTGGTCTGATGAAAAAAAAACAGCTTCATCAGTTATAGTAACGCGCCGCATTTTTTGGCAGTAACGGTAACGGCGTTATTAAGATGAGAAGAGTAATCAATTAGATTACTCGTTACTGGAAAAAGTAATGCCGTTAGTAATTATTCCCATCACTGGTCGCGGGTGTGTGTTGCGACTCGTGTAGATGATTACATCATGGCAGTTTCCTGCGGCGTCGCTATGACAACCAGGTACTATTGTGGAGGTACTATCTGCAATGGAAAACAGAGCGAAAAGCGAGCCGAGTCAAGTCGAGCTGGTACTGGTAATGGAAAAGCGCCATTAGAGGGCAGCCCCAGTATCTTTTTGGTGAGATAAACAAACTAGTCTAATTTTTCATTGAAAATGGGACATTGTTTACTATTTGTGTCAGACAAAACATGCAAACCCAGTAAAAAAAAAAGTCTGACTGACAGAAGTGACAGTAAAATCTCACCCAATTTAGCCATCAAATTAGCCTAGTGTTACAATGACAACTCACAACTCAAGGCTCAAAGTCTGAATAAAACTTCCTGTCAGCTAAGCAATTAGTTTTATTATTTATGTCATCCTGTGTTAATGTGTGATATTAAAGAGGATGCTAATCTATGTAATTATACTTTTGCAGCAGTCACAGGGAGCAATAGCATAGTCTAGGACGTATTCAGCCTGGTAATTCTATAAATACAAGACTAATGTCTCCTTTGTGCCCTTGAGTCTACGTTTCATTGAGGAAGGTATTAATCAATATCAGAGCCATGAAAGTATTCGGTCCAGTTTGAAAAGAGGTAACCCAACCCTTCAAGATGAGGCTTACCCAGGATGAGAGAGAATTGTCTCACTCAGAGAGAGAAAACCACTACCTGCCTACATTGCAATCAGAAAGCCACAGAGAGGAAGACAAAAAGCGTGAAAGCTTTTTCAGCTTTCCAATCAGGATAGCATTGAGCACTCCTTTATCTGCAGTTTTTGTGATTACAATGAACAACAGGGAACTGAATGTGCTACATGGTGCCAATGCTTAATCTGCAAGCACTTTAAAGTTTGTTTCTTTAATAATAAATGATGTTGGATCAATTGTCTAGAAGTGGAAATATAATGTATTTTTCCCTGAAAAATATGATTGTGGCAATTGTGGAGGAGACACCAAATAACTGTCAAAATACGTTAATCTTCCAATATATTCTATTTCTCATCATCACAACAACAAATATATAAGTCAAGTCAAAAAATAAAAAAATGCTGGGGCATAAATATTTTCCCATGATGCACCAGATTGATCTTGTGCAAAGTGAGCATCTCAGAGTCAGAGCTTTTCAAAGCTAGGGCTTTTCAAGACTGTCGGTGCTGCTCAACAATCAGAACGGGCCATATTGACTATAGGCCACATATGAGAGTCCATGACCTTTTACACCACTCTTCTCTATTGCGAGCAAATTGTTCTGTTCAAAACTCTCCTTAAAAGCAAAGAGCAAAAAATAATCTGCAGCCAGCCTTTAACAGATGTCCATTAAGAATGCATGTCGGTTCAAAGACAGCTCTTCGGTTGTCAAGGTAGCAGGACAGCCATTAAATCACCTGGTTCCATTACAAAATCAATTACTGCAGTGCACTTGCATGGTCTCCCCAGTCCCTCTAATGGCCAAATAACAATGGAGACACTACGGCAAGGTCAGTCCTGCTGCGCCGATCCAGACAGACTGAAATCTTCATCAGGAGACAGCTAACAGCTCCTTTCTCAAACTGTGTGACCGCTAGATATATAAAAAAATAAAAAGGACCAACTGACCATTATTTCTAAAACTTTAAGATTGTGCATTATGTTGGCCTTCTTGACCTTAGTCTGGGTTAACTAATGGCTGAAAATCATAAACGCATGGTATGTTCAGGCAGTGGAATTGAAGGCCTAATATCTGATTGTCTAATTCTTTCATCCCTTTGTGTCCATTTAATCATTCATCAATTAATCATTTCCTTTTTTAATCACTTCAACTATCGACACCATTAAAAATGGCATCTACTATATCCATAACTTTTGCAACTAGTCTACAACAAGATGCACACTATAAAAAAAAGATAGGATTCTTACAGCAAATTTCAAACATTTCTTCAACAGAACTACAAGTTTTGGTTTCAGCTGGAGGTTACCTTGTGCTGAGGTGGGCAGCCAGTAGCCAGGCGCTGCAGGTGCTCAGAAGTGTGGCTGCAGGACAGCAGGTCTGAGCAACAAGCAGAGCGGCCCAGCCTCTTCATCAGTGATGAGATGATGCTGCAGCCACAACCGCACATTGACTTGCTCATCGGAAACCCCCCAAAAAAAGTGTTGAAACACTGATGACTCTTGCCCTGGTGGAAGAGAGGTTCTCAGTAGTCAGCTTAAGTGACAGACTGGGAGAAGAGTTGGTCTCACAAGTGGTTCCATCAAAAGAGCGATCTGTCCCAAGGAGGAAACTGCCATGGAAAGTAAAGTTTTGGCAGAGCCAAGGAAGTCACAGGTCTACAGCCTCTCACCTGATTTCTAGAAAGAGTTCATGGGACATCTGAACAGTCAAGAAGACTAACCTGTGAGAGTTCCCCTAAAGACACAGTTATTCATTTCAAGTCTTCTTCCCATCAGTCTTTGGTTGTTCAGTGTGGGAAAGATACCCAAGGAGCTCCTGTAAGTGCTGGAAGATTGTCCATGCCTGTAACGTAGAGCCTGAAGATGCAGTTGTTCCCGCAGGTGGGTGGTGATCCTCAGATGGCTTTGGAACAGGTAAGTGAGAGTGTACCGCTCTCAAACAGGCCAAGCTTACCCTCCCTGCACTTCCCTCAGCTGCTTGTGATGAAGCTGCATCTCTTCCTTCTTTCTCTCCCACCCCCTCCCTCGTTCTGACAAAGTCCACTCTTTCGAGCATCTCGATGAACAGCAGCTCTGGAAGCCCCTCCCTCTCTCTGTCTCTCCTCCTCACGCTCATTCTCGGCAGCCGGACTGCCTCCAGTTACAAACCAGCGTCTGATGCATCTGGATTTGTAGTGTGTTCAGAATAGCACAGTACTCGACTACATTATGCAGAATTTGTACTGTGCTCGGTGTAACATGACCGACTACATTTGCTAAACTGTGCTATATACCATCAACCATACCCTTTGCGGAATATTATATTTAACAATGGAATGTCCTCGACTTTTCATTTTCCATCTGATGAATAGACTGGATGCAATATCAGATTGCATAACTTATTTCATGACTCATCATTTGAGTGGACAGACATTTGAGATACATTTATGGTGAAATAACTGAAAGGCATTTTCTGACTAAAGCATGCAAAATGTCATGTGACAATACAGTTTACTATCTGAAATATTTAGTGTTTCAGTTTAAAATTCTATATTTTTTAAAACAAAGTATACAGTACACATACAATGCAAGGTTTTCATCCCAAATATACAGCTACAGTTTTGTTATAATGCAGTTACAGCTACCCTTCTTATTGAGATTGGCTTGCAACCCAAATTGCCAGTTATGCCTTTACCCTGATCCTGAACCAAGTTCACAATTGTTTCAATCACCTGCTATATACGGGGCTATGAAAGAGCAAAGACTATCCCACATAAAAATGCTGAATTTAATTAAGAAATTACTTATATTACAAATAACATTACAGCAAAAGGTCAATAAAAGTGATCAACATCAACATTTTGCTGGAGACATGATTACTCAGTCAATTTAGAAAACTGAATAGGGAAGAACTAACGCAGATAAAGGTGTCGACAGGCTGTGGGCAAAACTAAATGAAGGCAATTCTACCTGAGCAAACGATCTTTAGCCAAAACGCATCATGACAGTCCATCTCATTCCTAACCTTATCCCTCAATGTGTTGAGCTCCCTCACCTAATCTCACGCATCCAACCTGATTAGCCAACAGACTGGGATCCCTTGGGCCTTGTGGGAAATATGCAAATTGCCTGACTCATCAGCAAATAATATGAAGGATGATAAAGAAATTCCATTGTAGGGATCACACCATTGGCTGATGGAATGATGGGGGAAGATATTGCAAGGTGCAGTGGTGTCTGAGAGGTGGGCAAAACATGAGGCTCCAGGCAATCAGCCAGAAAACTATAAATAGTCAAGCATAATCAGGACGAATCACATTTCATCATAACCAATATCAAAAAGGGCACATGCCTTACAGGTATACATGATGGGATCAAATGGTTAAGACCCTAAAGATTCAAATGGATTGTGGGAATGAACACAGCAGGTTTACTTTGCAAAATGACCCAAAAGACTCATGAAGTCTGACTGCCACCTTAGACAAGTCTGTACTGGTTCCGTTGGGAAACGTGTTGGATCGAGATTCGATTTTTCAGTCAACACCAGCTGCTTCCATGATAAGATGTGGTCACGGCAAGAGACTCTGTCTTTCTGCTCAGTATTCAGGAAGTCAGGTGCAATCACCCAAGCGTGCAGAGGACATGCATGGAGGTCCACAGCTCCACCAGTCTGGAAATGAACTGCAGTTATCACTTCAAGGTGCAAACAACGTCCAAAGTGCATTTCACATAGAGGAGTGATTTTTTTTTTTTCACTGAAAGCTTGGCGCTAATGGTTCGGGGCAAATTAGTTGTACTTGTCACTTTATTGCACTGCACTTATGATTCGGCCTTGCGATGCATTCTCTTTCTTACTACCCGTTTCTAACACCTGTTACACCAAAATGAGGTTCTGAAGTAAGACTCCTCACTGACAGAAACATGGGGCTTCACTATAAGAAGTCTTGACATTGTGATTCATTACACTCAGTGTATTCTCGGTGGAATCTTTAGCCCTGTTACCAGAATAAATGGACCAAATCAACAAAGCCCAGCAACACAGACAGAAACTCATTCATTCTCCCAACCGTGACACAATCAGAGATAAAACAAAAAGAGAAAGAAAGTCTCAACAGTGGGGCTTTCATCTGGCTGGCATAATGATATCAAAGAGGTGCAGCATCCTGCACATTTTTATAGGACAATGCAATAATCTCAAGAAGACAGTTGAGAAGCCTTAACCTCCCCTATGAATACAGAGTTATAGTATTTTAAAGCAACATTTAAATGTGTTCTAAGGGTTCAGTAAAAGTTATGCTGTAACAACAGCATCACGAACATGATGTCGATTGCCACAGAAAAGAATTCAGACTTCTAATGCACTTAAAACTGAAGTCAATGTGGAAATTCAGGGTTTAAAAGACAAAATGTGCAGCTTACATTTTTGGTAAAGCATTTATATTAGCTAATACTTCCATAGAGAAAATGTGTTGTTTGAGCTGTTGAGCTGTTAAGATGTTTAAATTGTCTTTTAAGTGGTTTTCAAAGGATGGATGTCATACATTGACAATGCAATTTCTGTGGCTGGAGTTCTTAGTGTAAACATTAATGGAAAATTACGACAAGTCCCATTCTAGTACCCTTGAAATTTACAAGTATTATGTGCAGGTTTATCGTACATGGTTAAAGGAGTTAAAAATTGGATATAACCTTGCAAAGTTAGTCAGCAATTCTATTCTCAGCTCTATTCTCATGTTGATGCAATGTTTAAGATTACTCTGTCTTCTGATCGGCCAATCTTAGTGTTTACATTTTATTTACATTTAATATTTACATTTTTTTAAACAAACCGACAAAATTATCTGAACAATATCACTTGTGCAAAATTTAGAGGCCATTATGTCATGCTCCGATGGCTGGGCAAGTGTTCATCCATTAGAGTAGCAGTGTAGAGTAGGCTTCACTAAAATCCCAACACAATCATTTAATCAGTTTAAACCTCACCCTTGCAAGTTTCCATTCATCTACCTGAACTTTTGAGTGCAATGAACACATCTTAAAATCCAACCTAGTTACCAACCTGCACTTTTTTCTTTTATGATAATCTGTTACACAAGATTTGTCGCTACTTTTATTTCATTTTGACTTTAAAAGTAGTGACTCTTTGAGTTCCAGATTAACAGTTTACAGATGTGATAACCAATAGTTTGCCTGAACTAGGACTGAGAAAAGAGGTAAAATATTATGCTGTGTTCTATGTACATTATTTATGAATATTGCTTTTCACTGTGTCAGCTCCCTGCTTTCACATCGATCCGGTGCGATCCAAGGTCTGAGAGTGTGGATTTCACTGAGAGACAGACAGAGAGGGACAGGAAGAGACATTCAGATTACTCTATAAACATGTAAAAGGAAGGGTGAAAAGGGTTTGATAACAGGGTGGAATGTAATAAAGTAAAAAGGTAGTTGAAAAAGCAATGGGACAATTTAAAATAGAAGTGATTAAAGTAAGCTACTACTTGATTTTTACACTTCCTGGAGAAAAATTGATTGGTGCCTGCCTGTACAGACCTATTTCACCACAATGTAAAAATTATATATATATTTTTTAATATGTTCCTTGAAGTTTACTATGTTGTTAAAGTAATTTGGACAAAATAAATAAATAAATAATTCAGAAAAAGAAACCTTAGGGGTCGCTCCTTTAAAATCAACAAAATGGAAGTGCCTTTTCTTCCCTACTGTGACGTAAATCCAAGTGAAATGGATTCTGGAAAAAAAAAAAAAAAAAAATAGGCAGTGGAAACTAAATGGAGGCAGATCTGAATGCCAGTTTGCAATAAGTTGTGGAGGATATTTAGTCCCACCCTCCGCCAAGATAAATACGTCATGAAGAGAACAGACACTCGAGGGGTAAACAGACAGTGATGATTGGCAATGATTTATCATATTTATTTATCTATTTTACATAGAGAAAAAATATCAATGCCCTATTGCACGTGAGTAACTGTTTAGAAAATAGGGGAAATTATAATTGAAAATTATATCTCAGTATCTTCTGGGATTTTATTAATAATCATAATTAGATTATGTTTTGCTGAGTGTGTTGTGTTGGTAACTTGGCAGGTTTAGGACTGCCGTGGACAGCTGACTCCTAAAGTTTTTGATATTCTTCATATTAAGTGTGGCGGTCACTTCAAAGCAGTGACAGAAATGATCTTTTCCAATAAGTTTTAATAGATTTGTTACCTTTAAATGGGCATTTTTACCTTTATAATGCCACTTAATCAAATTAACTGTAAGAATTTGACATGCATACATTCAATTAGAATAATGAGACCCAATAGGGCTGTTTCCAATCAAATGAAACCAGTATCAACAAAATTCATCTTTGCAATGCAGAGGAAACACAGAAGCTGCATCTGAAGTGGCATTTAGATGCATTTACACAGACTATTAAATGCAGCTCAGTGGGACATGAATGCATTTAAAGCAGCACTATGCAGGATTTCCGTTTTTGTCAAACAGTGACTTCTAGAGTCCCTGTGGAGTACTTGTACTGTCGTAAATAGCACTCACGCAGAGATGTCTCTGCACTCACGGTCTGATCCCCTCCCCCTGTATACCAGTACCTGTTCAGTAGGATGGAAGCTGTAACGAGGGGAAATAAGGTGTGGCCCCTTTAAGAGCTGCGTGCGCCCTGTTGAACTGTCGGCAGTCTGTATTGTATGTGCGCCTCGAACACCACATGTATACGGCGCCGGGTTATTTCTGTTTGATGCTCATTTTAGCAGATCTTTCTTGCCGTAAAGCAATTCGTTACATCGCGAGACCTGATATCACGCGACACTACCTGATGCTGCGGCCGGCGGCCCAAAGATGCAAGTGTGTTTATTCCGCTCACAGGCAACAGGGGGAAGACGCCCACCATTCAACCCAAAAATAGTCATATAACCATTGCAATAACTCTGTAGCTGTTCTGTTAAGCTAAAAAAAAATGCATAGTGCTGCTTTAACCTGCAGTTAAAAATGCATAAATAATGTTTTGATGTTTAAATCATAAAACGTTGAATATTAATATTAGAAATGATTTTAAAAATTAAAAGATACTTTAAATGTGAAATTAAAACCACAAGTAGGTGGCAACAAGACAACGTTAATGAGTGAGTCATTGAGATTCAACAGATTAATTCAAACGGCTGATTCATTCAGGAACAAAGCATTTGACTGGCTACATTAGTGAGTCATTGAATCATTCATCCAAACGATTTGTTGGTTCCTGTTGAAGTCCACTATATGGAGAAAAATCCTGGAATGTTATCTTGAAAAACCTTAATTTCTTTTCGACTGAAAAAGACAGATAAACATCTTGGATGACATGGGGGTGAGTAAATTATCAGGAAATTTTCATTCTGAAGTGAACTAATCCTTTAAGTGTCAAAAAGGAAATTTAGATTTCTCATGTCATGACCTCTTTAAAGAGGACCTATTATGCCACTTTGTAATGTAAATAAGATGTAAAATAAGTCTCTGATGTCCCCAGAGTGTGTATGTGAAGTTTTAGTTCAAAATACCCAACCGCTAAATCATTTTTTTTACATCATGTTTAAATTGTCACTTTTTGGGGCTCAGAAAATGCACCGTTTTAGTGTGTGCCCTTTAAATGCACATCAGATGCTGTTGCACGGCACTGGGGGCGGAGCCTTACGAGCTCACGCTTCAGTGTCAGAACAATCTCATCTCACGGAAAGATGATATCAAAACAGAAACTAACAGTAAGTGTGTTCATTTCAACCCGGAGTAGGACAAAAATGCCTACAGAGTCCGAGAATATATGCTGCATGGAGATGGAACAGGTATAGTTTATATTAATTACGGTTATACGGTATTTGTCATACTGAAGATTTAATAAAGTTTACTGTACATCACACAAAAGATGAAGCGTCAGTCTTACTCCAGAAAATCACGGTAAGAGCTGAGAAAACATAGTAGAAGTGCATAATTACATAAACAAATTTCGGTAGAGTAGATGGAGCATTTTCTTTGAAAATAAAATTAATCCACCTCGTCTTTAGCGGCTAGCTCAGATTTCAGGAGTAAATAGAGAGAGCTATGGGAATTAATACATCCAGCCACACAACACCTACAAGTACAAAGCTCGGGAGACATTCTCGTTAGTGCAGCGATGGCGGATGTGTACAACTAGCTGTGAACTTGATCAGGGCGGGTCGATCTTCAAACCGCAGTGTCTGTCAACATTCGTGGGCGGGGCCTGTGGATTTAGTGACGTCACTTAGTAAAGCCCCATGGCTGAAACAGGTCATTGGGAGACACTGCTTATTATATATGGTGGATTTTCATTTTTATCACTATAGGGTGGTTGTGTACACACTGCCTACAAACATTTATGTCCAACATTTTTCATAATAGGTCCCCTTTAAAGCACTGTTGGTGGTTGTTAGGATGTTCTGAGTTGTTGCTACAGTAGGTTCTAGGCAAAGTCTATTTGACTTATCTCTCAAGTCTGATTGCTTGGACATGTAAATGCACAGGATGAAAGTAGTTATGCACCGATGTTAAATAAATAGGAATAAAAACTTGAACTGCTAAAGTATGTACAACTGTAATAGTGATCTACTATTAACTAATAAATAAACTAGTTTATTGAAACTAATAAACTAGTAATATCAGTTTATCCAGATATTCTTACTAAATGTTTCTACTACTAGCATTTGCTATAATAGATCCAGGTGTAGAATAAACCAACCAGACAATTTTTCCAGGTCTTTGATATAGCATTAGACCAAAAGGCAAAAGCAAAAATACACATTGCAAAGAGTCATTTAGCTAGAATCATACCAGGAAACACAGGAAGAAGGTAGCAACTGCTCCCATAACATTAAACCATTGTTTTACCTACACAACAATCATTGTTCCAGGTGAGAGTTATCAATTTCCTGTAATCAGGAATGCGGCAGTGCCTGATATCCCACACTCAGACTATTGGCGAACAAAAGCTATAGACCACGTGCAGAGGCAACTGGCCAGATAAAAAAGTTCTGTTGGGTGATTTTACATTCACAGACAATCACTTCAAATGACCTTTAGACAGCTATGGCTAGTGTGCTGAATATGAAGGGGAAAAGTCTTTAATAAAACAAACACGCAAGATCAATTTAAGACAGACATCCCTTGATTTTCAAACAACCTGGAGGGGTTTTCATAAATCCTGATTTCCGACATGAATTGAACACAGCAGAGGAAAAGGCTCTACGTGGATACATTGACATGGATTAGTACGCTGCAGGGTTAGTTTAAAATAGGAACAGGCCACGATGATCGATAAGTCCACTGTTAAATGACTAGTTGACCAAGATCTATTAGTCTTGCCTCGATTACACGTCTATTAGTGAGGATGACTAACGTATAAGCCTGTATGTTAAGGATAAATGTCAGACACAGTAACATGTGTCACGAGAACTACTGTTGACTACTGTTACTGTCATTTTAAGACCATTTTGTCACCGATATAATGATAATGTAACAGCATAATAATACAAGTACATAATTGAATATTTCATTCTTAACTCTTTCCCCACCATTGACGAGATCTTTAATTTATGAAACAACGCTTCCATTGATGTTTTTTACGTCTTTCCATGTTTTCACTGTTACAGTGAAGAAAATAAGTATTTGAACACCCTGCTATTTTGCAAGTTCTCCCACTTAGAAATCATGGAGGGGTCTGAAATTGTCATCGTAGGAAATCACAATGTATGATTTTTTAACTACTTATTTGTAAGATACAGCTGCAAATAAGTATTTGAACACCTGTCTATCAGCTAGAATTCTGACCCTCAAAGACCTGTTAGTCTGCCTTTAAAATGTCCACCTCCACTCCATTTATTATCCTAAATTACAGATGCACCTGTTTTAGGTCGTTAGCTGCATAAAGACCCCTGTCCACCCCATACAATCAGTAAGAATCCAACTACTAACATGGCCAAGACCAAAGAGCTGTCCAAAGACACTAGAGACAAAAAATTGTATACCTCCACAAGGCTGGAGTGGGCTACGGGGAAATTGCCAAGCAGCTTGGTGAAAAAAGGTCCACTGTTGGAGCAATCATTAGAAAATGGAAGAAGATAAACATGACTGTCAATCTCCCTCGGACTGGGGATCCATGCAAGATCTCACCTCGTGGGGTCTCAATGATCCTAAGAAAGGTGAGAAATCAGCCCAGAACTACACGGGAGGAGCTGGTCAATGACCTGAAAAGAGCTGGGACCACCGTTTCCAAGGTTACTGTTGGTAGGGCTGGGTATTGAATTTCACAATTCGATTTCGATTCACAAGCTTGCAATTCGATTCGATTTCGATTACGATTCGATTCGATTCAATATTGATTATTTTGGATATCAGTTACAATAAATGGCAAATTTTCTCAAGGAAATCAAATCTCTTAACTAATTCTGTAAACTATGGGAGTCTAGTTGTAGCCTACTAGGCTTCATTAGCCTAATATGAAGGTAACAATTAACTGTTTTGTAGCTATACAAACACTACTTCACAGTTCAGTCTTTGTAATATGTTTTAGCAATACATTTCTAACATTTCTAATGTGTTTAACATTTTTATTTTTTTATTGCCTTTAAATTACACTTATTTATTTTTATAATAAGAAGATTATATGAAATATAAACATTTAAATGGTGGCTGTCATAAAAACTTGCCAGATTTATTCAAATATGCATTAAATATTGAAGAACATTAAGATTATAATGCATATGTAATATGGTGCATATATTTAGCAAAATGCTCCTCTCTAGAGTAAATTTTTCTGGCTGACTAACGAGTTTATGGTCACATGTTGTTTTTCAGAGGTAAATATGACGATACATGACATTGATTACAAGCTGTTTAACTGACGTCTTCACACGGTTGAAACACTGATTGAGCGAATCAATGTGACATGATACGGATTTCGATAAGTTGTACTCTATCTTTTAACACTTTCAGATGCTCATTCATGTTTATTTCGCGCTGTAACCGGTATTAAGGCGGAAGAGAGATCAAAGCGATCCACGCTGTTGCTCTTGAGCTGCGCCAGAGCGATCTCGCCACAGCGCCAAAACGGTATTTATGTTTTTGAATTTCGAAAGAAAATGGACGTTATTTGAAAATTTTGACTGTTTCATATCAATAGTGACAAAGGACAAAGATTATTGCGATGTTTTGGATGCGCGCTACAATGTTCCATTCATTCAAATGAAACAGGATGACTAATCGATTCTTGAGATTTAAGAATCGATATCGGTTCGTAAAAATCAGAATCGATTAATATCGAGAAATCGATATTTATTACCCAGCCCTATAATACACTAAGACGTCATGGTTTGAAATCATGCATGGCACGGAAGGTTCCCCTGCTTAAACCAGCACATGTCAAGGCCCGTCTTAAGTTTGCCAATGACCATTTGGATGATCCAGAGGAACCATGGGAGAAAGTCATGTGGTCAAATGAGACCAAAATATAACTTTTTGGTCATAATTCCACTAACCGTGTTTGGAGGAAGAAGAATGATGAGTACCATCCCAAGAACACCATCCCTACTGTGAAGCATGGGGGTGGTAGCATCATGCTTTGGGGGTGTTTTTCTGCACATGGGACAGGGCGACTGCACTGTATTAAGGAGAGCATGACCGGGGCCATGTATTGCGAGATTTTGGGGAACAACCTCCTTCCCTCAGTTAGAGCATTGAAGATGGGTCGAGGCTGGGTCTTCCAACATGACAATGACCCGAAGCACACAGCCAGGATAACCAAGGAGTGGCTCTGTAAGAAGCATATCAAGGTTCTGGCGTGGCCTAGCCAGTCTCCAGACCTAAACCCAATAGAGAATCTTTGGAGGGAGCTCAAACTCCGTGTTTCTTAGCGACAGCCCAGAAACCTGACTGATCTAGAGAAGATCTGTGTGGAGGAGTGGGCCAAAATCCCTCCTGCAGTGTGTGCAAACCTGGTGAAGAACTACAGGAAACGTTTGACCTCTGTAATTGCAAACAAAGGCTACTGAACCAAATATTAACATTGATTTTCTCAGGTGTTCAAATACTTATTTGCAGCTGTATCTTACAAATAAATAGTTTAAAAAAATCATACATTGTGATTTCTGGATTTTTTTTTTTCGATTATGTCTCACAGTGGACATGCACCTACGATGACAATTTCAGACCCCTCCATGATTTCTAAGTGGGAGAACTTGCAAAATAGCAGGGTGTTCAAATACTTGTTTTCTTCACTGTATATGGTAGGGGGTGCTGTTATGCATCTTATGAAAGAGTACACCATCGGATCCAAAAACAAGCTAATAAGATTATCTGTGTAAACCTGAAGGAGTAGATAGAGGATTGCTTATGCACAATGAGGCTAACATGATCAAACATTTAACTTGGGAACTATTTTTAACTTAATAAAACCGTTTAGAACAGGGGTGCCCAATCCTGCTCCTGCCGATCGACTGTCCTGCACAGTTCATCTCCAACCCTAATCAAACATACCTGAAGCAACCAATTAAGGTCTTAAGGATCACTTGAAAATTAAAGGCAGGTTTGTTTGATCAGGGTTGGAGATGAACTGTGCAAGACAGTCGATCGGCAGGAGCAGGATTGGGCACCCCTGGTTTAGAAATCATTTTGATGGTTAAATAACCTATTCTGGTGAAAACGGTGACTTTCCCCGCTCCTCTTTCCCAGGCGGAAAACCAACGTTGCAACATGGGGACTAACGTCCCGGTAAGTTGGAAAAAGGAAGTCTTGTGAGAAGCGAGAACGAGCGAGAAACACTAACTGCTTTAGGGCAATTTGATTAAACACACGCCCCCCTCAATGTGTATGATGTATTACCCACCCCGGAAGACATAGCTACACACGATAAAGTTGGCCGGCTCCGATAATAACAAATGCACATGAGCAGGGGTAGAAAAGGGGAGGAGGGTGTCGCAAGTAGTTTTTTTACGACAGTGTTCTGAAATATACTCCCTGCAGCTGTAGGGGGAGCTTGTTGAGAAAACATGCAACAACAAAAGTGAAAATCAGCAAAGAAATGGCTAGAGTTGCCAAGTTCCCCTTTAAAACAGACAAACCTTAACGAATAAAAAGTCAAACACACAAAGAGGTACATAACTATGTTTAAGGGTGTGGATGCGCTTTATAATACATATTCTTTTCAAAGCAGCTTTCCATTATTAAACAAGTTGTAAAATAACAAAACTCGTTCAATTTCAGCCGTACAGCAGCTCTACAAAAGGCAAGTGACATTATCCAGCTCAATTCAGTTAAAATTGTTCTCATCCAATAGTGTCAAATGGTGCAGTTAAATCAACATTACTGAATATTAATAATTTCTCTCATCCATCTGTTTTTGAACACAAGAGTGATCTATTTGTGAACTTTCCATGTGAAGTCAGTCTGATCGGGGTCAGGTGAACCCAGAAGCAGTCTAATTATTGCTTGCTTAAAGAGATAGTTCACCCATAAATTAAAATTCTGTTTATCAATTACTCACCCTCATGTTGTTCCATCCAAACTCAAACAACTTTCCAATGAGGTTTATTCTTGTACGGTTGAGCTTTTGTTTTCCATATTTGAGTGATCCACGCATGTTCGCTGATTAATGTTAATTCATGTAAATTAAAGCCTACATTAAATCCGTTCATCATAAGCGATTGTCTCTCTTCAGAAGACTTGGATAAAACCGCTCTATTCATATAGGCTACATTTCTTTTACAGTCTTCTTATGAAAGTTTAGGGTGAAAAGACTTTCAATGGAGGAACAGAAATCTATAATATTTCATTTAAAATTAAATGTTCGTGTTCCGAAGTTTTGCAAATTCCTAGTTTAAGGAATCCTCTGCAAAAAAAAAACATCATAGCTGCTAAGAAAGCCACAGACAAATTTCTTTTTTAACAAGATGAGCTTCTAAGCTTCTGTGGTATGATTTCACTTGATTAATTGCCTGTGCCAAAATTGTATGAATGGGTGGCTTCAGTCTAACAGTCAGCTGGTATTCTGGCTGGCATGAAAGCACACCTGCTAGTGCCAACATCAAAACGAGTGGTTTGTGGCGACTCAACAGCAAGACAGCGCCAAGAGCAGAGGGGGGATCATTACCTGCCATTTATTAGACTGACCGTGCCAATATGTTGTAGCCAAAGTGAGTCATCCGAACACCTGCACAAACTGAGACACAATCACATGCCTGTATGAAGATTCATGGCCTTATCCTCCTAACAACACAGCAAACTCATGTGTGATTTCAGAAGTGGCGATCATTCATACAAACTCATTTATATGCAAAACACAACAACATATCAGCCTCTCTCAATTGTGAAAATTATTCAGTGCTTAAAGTTTCAGTTAAGTTTAAAAGGTTCTCTCAAAGTTTAGACTGCTTTTCCAATTCATGTTCAGGCCTGTGGAAAAATACCAATTGCTATACTAATTGCATCCCTTCCATTTAAAAAGTAGTGATACCTAAGAACACAACGTTCAATATTCTTCTCTCCTCATTAAGTTTGTTACAGATAGGTATTTCATTAACGTCTCCGCTGCGCTCTCATCTACGACTGCACGCTGCCAGTTAATGAGGATTAAACTTAAACGGGTTTACAGTCATTAGAAGCTTGATCGATTTCACAGCATCACAGACAGCGACAAGGTTTTAGGATATTAGGTGGCAGGTAAATAAGTTATGATGGTGGCAAAAATGGTAAAAAAAATATAAAAAAAAATAAAATAATATATATATATATATATATATATATATATATATATATATATATATATATATATATATATATATATATATATATATATACTGCCTCAATATAATAAAATGAAATACTGTATGTAACTATAACTGAATGTAAAGATGGGGTTTCAGTGACTTTCTGCAGTACATAGTTATGCTTGTAGGTGACAACAAATGACTGTCTTTATGACGGTCATTGAATCATTTATTCAATACATTTGTTCAAAAACACTGATTCATCAACTACTGAGTGTAGCTTAGACATGCAAGGGTTGACCCTGCTTGGAAATATTTTGGTATATGCTAAATATCAACACTGTTCCTTGTGTTGTACATAGTAAAGAAAGAATGCGAGTTTAACAAGACTGATGGTGAGAGCATTATGAGTAAATGTGCTTGAAAAACAACCTAATGCAATAACGAAGAAAAATAGACTGATTTGAGGGCAGTAATTTTTTAAAGAAATGAATACATGTATGTAGCAAATTACTCCATGATATAAAAGATTTTTATGACTAAGGCATAAATATATTAAGATTATAAACATTAACATTAATAATTTTTTGTAAAGCTGCTTTGAAAATGTGCAATTCAAAAAGAGCTATACAAATCAAATTTAATTGACCCAAATTCTTTTGAAAAATCTATTTAGTTTCCAAAAAAAAAAAATTGGGCAACAACGGTTTTCAATATTGATCATATTAACGATAATGCAGCCTTATTGAGAACATTAATGTAATATACACTAAATATGTATATAGAATAAATAAAATGTTAATATGTAATAGACTAAATATATAAGATTTTGTAAGCATATTGCATAGTTGTGTTTGGAGTGAATTGTTTATTTTGTGATAACACAAAACTTGCCAGATTGTGTCATTCCTAACTTTTGGCCAAGCTGTCATACAAAAGAAACTATGAATACATACAAAAACATGTATTTTTTTTAATTTTTTTTTTTTTTAAAGATAAATCCTTAAAAGTTTAGCATTTTGTTCTTCCCTCATATTTAAAATATTTATAAAATTGTCCTTATATTTTGATGGTTTAATTGAACAAATATCCCCTCCGAAGATCACTTTTGGACACTACTGTATATAAACGGACATAAAAAAAAAAAAAGAGCAACCTCAACTATATCGAAATATTTATAAAAGTAGAAAGTTTTTAAAACAACAATAAGAGTAGAAATGATCAGTCCAGTTTTGAGGGAATCTGTAAGTTATACAGTGGGAGGATTATTTGCATAAGAGTGGTGATAGGAATAATAAAGCATATGAGGGATTTTAATACAGTAAGTGCCTGCCTGTCCATGCACCTGTATGTATCTGTACTGCCCTCTAGTGGGGCTCTGAACCAAGCACGTTGTAACCACGGTAACAATGCCCTGCACAGGCTCCCCAGCTCCAAATCCTAGCTTCCTGTCACCACAACAACCAGGCAGGGTGGGCTACCCACTGTTCACTGAATGTATTTCCTGTTTTCAAGCAGCGCTTCCGAAACGTGAATGAGAATACGACCGGAGTAAAACTGGGCATTTTTCAATGGACTGGAAGAAGATTTCTAATGAGCTAGAAAGCATTGTTGGGTATTTTTAGATCTAAAAATATCTGCGGTGTCAGGACGTCCCAATAGTGCCTTAAAATAATATTCCAGGTTCAGAACAAGTTTTGCTTAATTGACAGTATTTGTGGAATAAAGAAGATTACCACAAAATAAATATTTTAATAAAGCTGCATTTCTGCATCATTACTCCAGTCACGTGCTCTTTCAGAAATCATTATAATAATATTATGCTGACTTGGTGCTCAATATATATATTTTTTTTTTATTAAATCGCCATCAATGTTTTTATGGACATCCTTTTTTTTTTTTTTTTTTTTACAGGATTCTTTGATGAACAGTTTAAAACATTTTACAAGAAAAATCACAACATTTCGAAATCCTTCTAATATGCTGATATAGGCTAGTGGTCAAGAAACATTTCTTATGATCAATGTTGAAAACAGTTTTTGCCGTTTAAGAGTGTATCTGAGAATTTCACCCTTGAGTCTTCACTGCTCTCTCTACCAGATAAAGTCATGAAGATAAATACCCATGCATTTTGTTTTTACACCATAGTCAAAGTCGGATTACATGGATCTTACATCACATTTACAGTAAAGACCCTGAGAAATGAACTCATTTGAAAAACCCCTGAAGACTTGTCTTCTGTAAGCCAAGTTGAGAACAAAGGATGTAGACAAGCTGATGTCAGAACAACTGGGACAACAGACAGAACAGAAACCTCTCATCCATGACAGGCTCATGATACCACTGACACACAGACGGGTTAAAGCTGGACTGACAAGTGAGGTGGTGTGGCGTAGGGGTTAAAGATGATTAAAAATGGACAGTTGGACTGAAGCACGATGGAGTCGTGCAGACTAAATGGCTGCCGTCAGTGGCCTCTCCTGTGAACCACACAGAGAAAGCTTGAATTATTAAAGAGGAATGAATAGAAGAACAGACTAAACGAAAGGGAAACACTGCAGAGGTTTAGAGTTTGAAAGTCAGACTTGCGTGATGGAGACTCTGGTTCGTGTAAAGGGTCGTGTAACTGATTCAAGACAATCTGGACGGGATTTGATGTAGCTAAAAACATTTCCACAAGACAAAAAAGCATCTTCTCACACCATTCATAAGATATGCATGTAAAAGCATAACTGATAAAGCAAGACCATAATGGAACACCCACTGCTGACAGAATCTCTATGGCAGTGATCTTTAGATTTCCTAAATAAACCTGTTTTAATGTAAATTGAGTGAGAAGCTTGAAAGGGACACGCTTTCTATGGAAGATATATATGTGTGTGTGTGTATATATATATATATATATATATATATATATATATATATATATATATATATATATATATATATATATATATATATGCGCATTTTGGTGCTTAGTGAATATTTATTTTAGCTCCTGATTGATCCGAGTATATATTATACACATTGTACCTGAAGAACAGTTTTTAATTCAAGGAGATTTTAAGAATTTTCACCATTAATTACTTCAGTTAACACAGTGTAATCACCATGGGAAAATCTCTAAAAATCTGTAAAAAAAAAAAGATACACCCGTGTTTTGTCAGATGAGAAGTTTATCATCTTTTTAAAAAATGTACACTCTTAATTCATTTTATAACTCATATCTCTTTTAATTTATTTTATAACCGTTTTAATTTTCTTTGTTTTTATTTTGTGATTATTTTAATTCCTTTCAGTAAAGCACTTTGAATTGCCATAGTGTGAAATGTGCTATATGAATAAACTTGCTGTGCCATTATAGTTGTCAGAGAACTACTAAGATTCTTTTCCAAAAAAGATATACAGGTTAAACTCGAAAAAGCATTATATGGTGGAAAAGTTATAATTTTGATGATTATGGCTTACAGCTTATGAAAACCCCAAATTCAAAATCTCAGAAAATTAGATTACAAGAAATCAATAATAAAAAAAAAAAAGATTTTAAATACAGAAATGTCGGCCCTCTAAAAAGTATAATCATGCATATGTATATAGTTATATATACTAAATATATTAGTTTCACCTTTTAATTTGAATTACTGAAATACACAAACTTTTGCACGATATTCAATTTTTTTTTGTTTCACCTGTGTATTTGTCATCAACATGCCAGACTGTGTATCACCAACAATGTCACAATATGATACACATCACGATACTAAAGCCACGATACACGATATGGATCAATTTGGAATTTAAATTTCTTTTGAGCTGAGTTTAGTAACAGTAATACCTGTTTATTGAATAACCAGTGTTATAACAGTTGTGATAACTGAAAAACAATTTAGTTTTTGTCATTACAAAAACAACGAGCTAAATAAATAAAAAAAGCTTAGAATGGCTCCTTTCTGCTTTTAAAGTCTGCCTCAATAACTGAAATGACAATTATAGTGACACTGAAGCATGTCTACACTGCTCAGTGACTAAACAAAACTTAAAATAGGGATGCTCATATTGACCGTTTAACCGTTAACCGAAAGTAAAAATTTTGACCGATTAATACTATCAGTTAAACGGTTTAAAAAAAAAATTATATATTTTTTTGCTTCATGGTTAAAAAAAAAAAAATACATACTATATATAACCAATATTTGTTAACTCACTGGGCGCATCGATATGCGCAACTACACGCGCCAACAGTCATATTCTCCCTGAGCAAGCAAAATGAAGCGAGCGACAAGAAGTAGCTACTATGTGGGACAATTTCGACAGAAAGGGCGACGAAGTTACTTGCAAAATATGCTACGAGGTATTAAAATAAAGCAGTAGTGCAAGTACAATGCAATATCACTTGCGAAGCAAACACCCACAAGCAAATGAAAGGCGCTTCCCGAAGCTGGCCACTCCAGCGAGACGTTATCTGTATTCACGAACATCAGCTGTGCCATCGGAGACGGTGTTTTCTCTCTGTGCTCCAGACTTACCCAACAGTATGTAGACTGTAATGCTACTTTTTAAGACCAAAACTAGACAAGCTGTGGATTGAGGTAGGCCTGCTATTTTTATTTGACGGAAAAACGTAGTCTGATGGAGAAAAAAAAAATGCCGGTTTTTCAACGCTTCAAACTGATTCAGTGTTTTCTTTTTGTCATTGTAATTTGTTAATTATTTAAGCTAAAAATATATATATTTATTGTAGGCTTATTTTATGTTTTTTATTTATATTCTTTTATTCTTTTTTTCTCTGTTGTCACTGTCAGAAATGCAGCAGGTGCGTGAAAATTTGATCTGAATCCAGGTTCTGTTGATCTGTTCTGTATGCTGCTGTTTGCACGTTAAAGTAAACCCTTTGAACCCATTTTTTAAAATATATTTTTAATGGGTCACAGATACGCGTCAATTTTATTTTTATTTAATGCCAATTCAATCTTATCAGTTAGCGGTTAATAATCGATTAACAAGTGGCGGTTGTCGGTCGGGAAAATTAACCGAAATGAGCATCCCTAACTTAAAACATTCCATAAAAGCAAAAACGGTAACAACTTAAATTTAACTATTTGGCCTTAAATGTTGGAATGTGCACCAAAAAAATTAATTTCTTCTACGCTGAAATCATTTTAATGCAGAAACAACAATTAATCGCCATTCTCAGGGCTAAGAGAGTGACAGCAGAATATCTCGCTTAACTTCATCATTCAACCGGGGAATTGGCGTTTCTGTAAATTTTTTATGCTTATTTAAGACATAACCAACTGAGGATACTTACCAAGACCGAAATTTTTGACATCATTTTGCGTGTAGTCTGTTAAAGCGATATAATCTCGCGAACTGTATGTGAGGCGGCTTTACTCTATTGTGCACGCAGAGAAAACCAACTCTCAGAGAGCGCGCAAGTAGCCTACTGAATAGTTTAAAATCGTTTGAATGTTTAAACTGGTAAGACTTAAAGACGTGCAAATGGTAAACTTTAGTCACGATGCAATGCTGGCCCGATTATGCGAGTGAATATTCCGTCATGTCCCGACTCCTGAACGCGAGCGCGTGTAGTTGCATGGGCGCAAGCACTGGACGCTTGCCTTGAGCAACACCTGTTGAGAGACGAGAGAGAGGCGACGCCGCACCGCTGAACTCACGCTGTTTGTGAAATTGCGTCTCGCAGAAAGCTTTAAAATGAATGATTTGATTGTATAATCTGTGTGGATTTATTTACTAATACAACCTACGGTTACACTTTATTTCGATAGTCACTTTAGACGTTCTACTAATTATAAGTAACTGTTCAACTACATGTCAACTAACTCTCATTAGAGAGTTAGTATATTATAGTAGACTGTCAGTAGACTGTTAGGTTATGGTTAGGTGTTAGGGTTCGGGTAAGGAGAATAAGTTGCTTATATTCACTTGAGTGTCTGTTGGGGGACCAACAAAATAAAGTCTTAGCAGATATTAAGCAGACAGCCTACTAATACTCTAATGACAGTTAGTTGACATGTAGTTGAAAAGTTACTTATATTAGTAGAATGTCTAAAGTGTAGGCTACTATCGAAATAAAGTGTTACCCAACCTACATGCTAAAGTGAATCAATGTTTGCGGGAATTTCCCGCATTATAAGTGGGAGAGCTGCGACAATGATTAAAATTATGCCCAATACCCGCGCCGAAATTCGAGCCCTGAATTGGCTACATAACATTCAAAAGCACGACAGTATCGATACGGCAGCTGCTGTATCGATACGCGCATCGCCAGGAGTTCATGACGATGTATCGTTGTATCGATATTCTGAGCACAGCCCTACCAGGCATGTGATAATTTACAAAAATATTTATACTCCCTTTATTAATATAATATAACATAACGCATGTATAATATATAGGCTATATATATAGGCTATATATATATATATATATATATATATATATATATATATATATATATATATATATATACACACTACCGGTCAAAAGTTTGGGGTCAGTACGATTTTTTATGTTTTTAAATGAAGAACATTCATTCTGCTCACCTTGAACTTCTGCTCACCAAGGCTGCAATTATGTGATAAAAAATAAAAAAAAAACAGTAATATTGTGAAATATTATTACAATTTAAAAACAGCGGTTTTCTATGTGAATATATAGTAAAGTGTAATTTATTCGTGTGATCAAAGCTGAATTTACAGCATCATTACTCCAGTCTTCAGTGTCACATTTTTAAAATTATTATAATATGAAATTATTATAATATGATGCTCAAGAAACATTTATGATTATTATCCATGTTGAAAACAGTTTTTTACATTTTTATTTCAGGATTCTTTGATGAATAGAAAGTTCAAAAGAACAGAATTGATCTGAAATGGAAAGCGTTTGTAACATTAATCACTACCATTTAAAAGTTTGGGGTCAGTAAAAATTTATTTTTTATTTTTGGGGGAAAGAAATTAGAAAATACTTTTATTCATCAAGGATGAGTTAAATTGATCAAAAGTTATACAGTAAAGACATTTATAATGTTAGAAAAGATTATATTTTAAATAAATGCTGTTCTTTTGAACTTTCTATTCATCAAAGAATCCTGAAATAAAAATGTAAAAAACTGTTTTCAACATGGATAATAATCATAAATGTTTCTTGAGCAGCATATTAAATGTAGCACAATTCGTTTTAGGTATGTGGTGTAAGATGACTTGAAACTATTCACAATCCTTTTTTTAATGAGACATTTCCTAGTGAAACAATATTTAGATTATTATTATTATTATACAATGTAATGGGGGATTAATTTATGGATTTGATATGCGAATGTTTGTTTATGATGTTTACTGGGAGACTGGTAGGCCTACTTTATATTTCCATCAACTGTTTGGTTACAGACATTCTTCAAAGTACCCTTTGTCTCTGTTCAGCGGAAGAAATAAATTCATACAGGTTTGGAACTACTTGAGTGCGAGTATGATGTCAGAATTTTAATGTTTGGGTGAACTCTCTCTTTAATATTTAAAATAATGAGCACAGATAAACCATAAACAGTAAGACCAGCAGCATTTATTTAGGAATTTAGGTCATATTGGATTTCATGTTGCCTTTTCTCATTGGATCAGTCCATACTGTGTGCTGGATTCCCTCTGAGACTCACACTCTTTGAGACCATTTGTCCTGTCTGCAGATTAAAAAATATAACTTATCAAATCATATTGCACAGCTCACACTGCATTCAGAGCTTATGTATAATTCATCACTGATATAAAACATTTCATATTAGGGTGCAGTCAACCTCTTTCTACCCCTGTTGTTTCTCTTATAATTTATCGCAGACTCCCTCAGCTCAACACATCTTTTTAAAGCAAGGTATTATAAACAGCCCAGTGGCCTCTAGCAGTGCAGCTCTTTAAAAATTCATCAATGAAAGATCTGCCCCCTCTGCACCATATCAGTTTACCTTTAATTCACAAAAGCGTGACGAGACATACATTATTAACCAGCTGCAAGACCGGCCAAGCACACAACACTCCCCAAGCGAAGGCAGACACACAAAAACAAACATGGATCCCAGAACATGAAGCTGCCCATCTCACACAAAAAAAAAACCTTTTTAGTGTGTCATGGCTGCACAAAGTGAGTCTTAACCGACATAAGAGGGGAAGTGTGAAAGTTCACTTCCTTGCTTCAACACCAAAGACAATGGGTGGCTGGGTGGGTCTCCACCTTTATGTTCTTTCTCCTGTCTTTCATCCTGTCAATGGTATGGCCATCACATCCGGGAGAAGACAACAAATGGTGGTAAGTGTTTTGAATGGGCTGCTCGTCTCAAAGGAATTTGTAGCAACCGTTATGGTGCTGTATATAAAGGTTCAAATTGCACGGGTATGATTTAAAACCAACAGTGAAGACAAATATAAAAAAATATAAAACAAACTCAGCTGATTAAAATCACATGCTAAACTCAGATGTATCAAATCACAGAAGTAATCAGTGAATGAATCTGAACAAATTAAGATTTGAGTTACTGGGATGAATGGAAATTTCCACAACTACTTGCTGATCGAGTCCTAACTGCCTCCAAACTGCCCACAAACTCAAAACCAAAGCGGAACGGTTGCATGTTACAGACCAATGAATCTCTGGCACACCACAAACACACACAAAAATAATATTAATAATAATATATGAATATAAACTACCTTAAAAAAAAAAAAAAAAAAAGTGTCAGATATATATATATATATATTTTTAATAATAAAGACTTAAATACTTTTATTCAGCAAGGATGAAGAATAAATTGATCAAATTATAAATGTTACAAAAATGTATTTTAAATAAATACTGTTCTTTTTAACTTTCTGTTCATCAAACAATAGTGTAAGAAAATATGCATCATGGTTTCTGCAAAAACATTAAGTAGCACACAACAGTAATGTAGTAATGTTTCTTGAGCGGTAAACCAGCAAATTAGAATGATTTCTGAAGGATCACAGGACATTCAAAATGCTAATGAAT
The DNA here is from genome assembly GCA_031834385.1 of Semotilus atromaculatus. NCBI lineage: Eukaryota > Metazoa > Chordata > Actinopteri > Cypriniformes > Leuciscidae > Semotilus > Semotilus atromaculatus. Next base: position 6,607,673 of record JAULUF010000023.1, on the reverse strand, counting down.
TAATTACATCTTAAAATATATAAAAAATGGAAACCAGTCGTTTTAAATTTTAATAATATTTCACAATATTTGTTTATACTGTATTTTTTATCAAATAAATTCAGCCTTGGTGAGGAGAAGACTCTTTCAAAAACAGAAAATCTTAACCCCAAACTTTTGAAGTTATGAATCCAGGTTCCTCAGTAACGGAAGGTAAAATTTGTACATCATAAAGCTACTTACGATTCACACGTCTGGCAGCTGAGAGTCCTTAAAGTGTGGTTCTCCACCTCTGACCTCTGTGAATAAGAGAAAGAAGGTATTAAAGACCATCTCATTTCCTCTTGTTCTTATAAAGGAAAGACAAAAACTGCTTAAATCTGCTTCAATTTTATCCAAATGATTAAGTAAAAAAACATGATACACCTCAGTACACAATCTCGAAGAACAAAGACTACAAAGTAAGTATTAACAGTCATTCTCAAATAAAACCTTTAGGTCCTAGGTATAAGCTACGGGTCACTATTGGATATACTAACATTATTGCTCGGCTGCTCAATTTGACAGCTCATGAGTCATTGTAAGTAAAAAATAAGTAAATAAATATATAAATATAATTAATGCATTGGTTTTTAATTGCTACTATTCATATAAAAAACATGAAATAAAAAAATTCTACATGCATGATATTGAACATAGTGAAGGATTATTCCATAATCTTTTTTTGACCTAGCACTTACCAATGTACAAAGTAGCAATTTACTTTGAAAATTGGTGACGTGCTGAATTTCTCCAATCATTCAGCCTGCCTAAACCCCGCCTCTTACAATCAACTGCAAGCTCGCGTTCACATCTGCTTCCATCCAATCAATAAATATCCCACATTTTTTTTGATAGTTCACTTCAGGATGTACATCACAATAGGTAGAAAAGATCTGTTGCTACTTCCAGTTTAACATACTTCAGGTAAAGTTTATTTATAAATATATCAACCAGGCCTAATACATATGAAGGAGTTGAATAACCATCAAATTGAAGAAACACTCAGAATAGTGACAATTTCTGATAGCGTTTTCCATGAATCGCTTAATACATGCATCTATGTAACAAGAGACGAATGATAGAGAAATCTGTAGAACTTGGTGGCACTGTGCTAAAATTGTTATTCTGGTGCCCTGTGGTTTGCACCTGAAGTGGCTGCTCATTTAAATAATGTTAAAAAACAAAGTCTCTGAACACTACCACATCACATTGCCATCACTCACCAAAGCTCATGTTGGTGGAAATTACATTATCGGTGAACGAATTCTGGTCATTTTGTCACTACACAATTTAAGAGTTTAGATCTAGACTAAGACCTCTAAAATGAAGAGCCAAAAACAAAAATGATTAGTTTGACATGCTGCAAACACTGAGGATTTTTCAGCTGACTCAATGGAGGAGATAAACCATTGTTATTAAAGGGATAGTTTACACAAACATTTAAATTGTCATCATTCACTCACCCTCAAGTGGTTCCCAACCTTTATGAATTTCTTTCTTCTGCTGAACACAGAATATATTTTTAAAGAAAGTTTGTATCCAAAAAGTTGATGGTAGCCATTGACTTCCATAGTATGGGGTGGGAGGGGACACAATACAATGGCAGTCAATGGCTACCGTAAGCTGTTTGGTTACCCACGTCTTTTGTGTGTAACAGAACAAAAGAAACTCGTACGTGTTTAGAACTACTTGAGAGAGAGTAAATGACAATTGTTATTTTTTAGTGAACTATCCCTTTGAGCTTTAAAATCTAGTGAAAGTGGACACGAAGTTTCACTTTAAATGCCTGAGTGTGTATTCCATCAAATAGTTTGGCATGGTGTACTCCTTTTTTATGACCAAGAAACATTTCCTTTCCAGTCAAACATGAGGCATTTTGACAGCGTTGATATAGACTTCTGCAGTGATGACGTATTTTTGTAGTCCAACCCAAAAGCAAGCATCACCCTGGTGGCCTCAACAAAACAAAACAAAACAAAAAAAAGGATTTTTCTATTGGCTTCTGGATTATTGCAGAAAATAAGTTCCGTGACCAACAAAAGGTTATGGTTCATACACATTTTGTGCAAAGGGATATTAGAGATGTATTTTATGTCGTAGAATAAAACATGAAAATATCTTGAGTTTTTTGTTAACCACAGACCTTATTTCAGACATTTACCCAAAAACCAATACAAATAAAATAAAAACACTGGTTTTGGGACGATGGAACCGAAAGTGCAAAAATGCTTTTGCCTACAAAATTATACAGCACTCTATGGGAGATCTCTGAATGAGCATGCATTACATCCAGACTACACAGAAAATAAGAATTACCTGAAATGCACTCCATGATGCCGTTCAATAACACACAGTAGGCGTGACCAGAGAATACAGGGGCCACAGAGGAAACCAGCTCATACAATTTTCAATTCATTGTAAACTTACACCAAAAGAACTGTTTTCATAACCGAATTTCAACTTCTTTCACTCTGATCCCAGAGGTAACATGAGGACAGGCAACTTCCTGCTGGCTAAATACATGCGAAACACCGAAGAGGCAGGCGGGGGCAAAACCTTTAGCACAACTGCAAAACTGGATGACATGTGACCATCAACAGGCACCTAGAAGAGGTGTCTCATATTGAAACTACAGCAATTTCCCATGATTTTCTCAAGAACTTTTTACAAAATTGACAACAGGGGTGTTGAGACCGCATTGGGCAAGAGTGATGAATATTAGATGAGACAAACAAAAGAAAAGTCTTTGGATAACAGCCTGCTTTTAGAATGAGTTCAGTACAGTTGCTATGGGCTGCCGTCTCGATATGCACCACATGAGTTCCCTAACTGGACAAATTTGACATTTTCTTTAGTGAAATGAATTATTTACAAGTAAATATGCATTTATTTATTTTGTTTGTTACATTTTTTTTTTACTTTTTAATTCAGTCAAACTGATAGTGTTCGTAAAACAAAACTGTAAGAGAGACACAAACTAAGATGGGTGAAAAAAATAGAGCCGTAAATAGTGCTTTTTTCAAAAAGTCATTAAAATATAAATAAGCCTAATTATAAAAATTTATAGTGTTCATAAAACAAAACTGTGAGACACACACAAACTAAGATAGGTGGGAAAAAAAATAGAGCCGTTAGTGATTTATTAAAAAAGTAATTAAAATATAAATAAATAAAAATAAGTCTAAATTATAAAAAATAAAACAGGAGTAAAATAACTAAAGTCAACAAATACATGTCATGTGGACTTTAGATTAATCTGTGAATCAGTTTAAACTTCTAAATACTAGAGATGCTCCGATCAGCATTTTTGGGGCCGATCATCGATTACCAAAATCATGATCTGCCGATTGCCGATTACTGCCGATCACAGAATGCAGGGGAATGGGAATTTTTTATCTATAATCTAGCAGAGTTTGCACCATTTGTAGAAATGAAACTATGAATTATGAAATATTTGAAATATTATGAAATATGAAAACTATTGGGAAAAAAAAACCAGTAGACATAAATATGCTACAGTCAAGATCTTGAAGAACCACCAAGTGTTTATTTAATTGTATTTAGAAAATGAGATAACTTAAGGCTACTGTAGGCCATCTTCCCCAAATAAGGGAGAGTAACGTAATATTATTCCAAACAAAGAGGGGTCAGGCAGACCAACACACACTAGATCAGCTTAATGGGATGGGATCAAGTTACACTTAGGCATACTTGGAATTTTGACTAAAATGCCATTAGTTTCAGTCATATTTTAGTCATCTGAATTGTTTTAGTTTTAGTCTAGTTTTAGTCGACAAAATACAATAAGAATTTAGTTGACTAAATCTACAGTAGATTTAGTAGACTAAAATATAATGGGTTTAGTTAAATTGTAATGCATTAATTTAGAACTTCTCAAATTTCCAAACCCATTATATATTCCTGTAGAAAACATCTATTAACCTGTTAATATGAATAATTTTTAAAGATTGAACATGCAATACAGACACAGATTTAGCGCTGTTGCGCGCGCTGTATAGCGGTCTATGTGCAGGGCTGCACCGCGTCGGTTGTGTGTGTGTAACGTTATGTGTGTGTGCGGCTGTGCGCACAGAAAAACATACCGAATAAAGCTCTTTCGCGTCGTCACTGTTATTCAGATAGATAGATCTATATGTCTTCTCTTTCTCCCAGACGTTAAAAATTTTTAACGATTTATGAGACGTGCATCAAGCGCGTGCAACTCGTGTCCCGCGAACATCGGACATCTAATTAATCTCAGGTTAACTAGCAGAGCGTTCATCAAGCGCATGCAACTCGTGAATAGAATTAGAATACACGCTACAAATAGTTAAATCTCGCCGTTAGCAACGTCTCTGTCAGACACTTTGAAAAACTTCCAGAAGGGAGAACTCATGTTGACACTGGCAAGCTCCGCTCTGATGTTGTGTGCCCGTGCGCATGCATGCAGGTGAAAAAAAGTCGCGCGAGTAATTTACGTCACGTGATCGGCTTTTTTGATCGGTGTTTTTGGGGTTCGCCGATCAAGCTCTTTAGCCAATACCGGCCGATCATGATCGGCGGCCGATCAATCGGAGCATCACTACTAAATACTTTCAGTAAAATGATTCAGACTTGCATTTAAGAGAAGCCACTGTTCAGACATGTAGAAAGTTTGCCCAAGAGTGACAGTGGTCCTCATACACATGAAAAGAATGTTTCTAAACCGAGATCATGGCTACATAAAAGTGTACATGAAATAAAAAAAATTCCCCATTCTCTTTATTTCACATCACTGAATTTCACTGCAAATGATTAATCTGTGGACACAATTCTAAAGAATAGGCCTATTCACTCAAATCCATATAAGGGCTTCCTAAGAAACACACAACTTCAGGTGCATACACAAGACATGTAAAGATGCACTTCTCATCCAAGACTCTGGCTACCTTCACGCTGTCAGTTTTTGGGATTGTCAATCACATTTACTTACAGGTGTGAGTCTCAATGTTCCATTCAAACAGCAGCTTACAGTAAGGTCTTGAATATTGTCTGTATGAACATGACACGAGTCAAGTCCGTATTTTCTCTTACCAGTGTTCAAAGTAATATCAAAGATGGTGACTTCCATAAAACGTAAGTCTTATGATCACTCGTGATACAACAAGAGTCTAATCGAGCCGCGAGTTCATGTGTCAAATCTCCATTAACCGACAGCAGCTTTTATATCTAGCTGGAGAGCGTAGCGTTTGAGTCGCACGTAGAAAACAAACCTGACGGGAGAAGCTCTGGTGGAGAACAGTGACTGGATTTAAAACCGTCAGATGACACACAGCTCATATCTCTGTCGCTGCAAGTTACTGAAACCACACATGAAATCCCGCAAACCGATAGAAATGCACTTGAACAGCACAGAGCGTCTCTTTCGCACTGTATAACGTGACAGTCCAGTCCGGTTCAGTCACAGAGCAGACTGTCTGACAATGTACAGGTGTGAGTTCGGTTATAGATGGCAGTTGCAACTCCCGTAAATAAACTGTGTGAACATAACTATATTAAGGAATCATGTAGCCTATTTGCACAGCAAAAACTGAGTAAAGCCAAGCCAATTCGTTTAAATAAAGACATGCTGCTGTTAACATTAGCCTTCAAGACCCTTACAACTGACTCTTGCTGTGACAAGTTACATTTCAATTTGTCTGAAACAGTCACTTTCATACAAGCAGAGAGTTTTGCCAACTCTAATCAAAGAGGGAAACAGAACCCTCCAGTGGTGACACTGACTGCACCCGTCTAATCTTGGGCCAGTGATGTTATGTTGTGTTCCCATGCAAACTCTCAAACAAAGGGCAACAGAGGGTCATGTTCTTTGAAAGCAGCTATGCAACACTCTTTCCAACAACTTGCAGAGATCAGTTTCAGCACACAGCAATACTGTACACTGAGAACAAATGGCATCAACATAATTGAGATAACCTCTTCTGAGGAACTTCGTGGTACCAGCGTTTTTAGAGATACGGGCCAACAGGGTCTCTGGACAACCCCAGATGGAAGTCATCTGGAGAACCACAAGGTGTTAGAAAAGGCAGGTTTAGTTGCCAAATCTCTTACCTTGAAATGTAAATGAAAGCTCTTGCACTAATTTCCAGTTTTACAACACTCATGTCTCATAGTTGAACAGAAATATACACAAGAAAAAACAAGGTTTCTGTATTCCCAATGCCATTTGGAATAGGCTACTTCTATATTGAAATGAATATGATAGACAAATCAATGTACCTACTTTTTAACTGCACTATAATTCACCTTTCCCATCCATTTTTAGAAATTTAAAAATCAGAAATTATTGATTATACACAGTTTACACAGAGATACTCACAACATTAAGCATTAACACATTTTAAAAAAATAAATAAAAACCAACCCTAAAAGGACCACCATGCTGGACAATAAAGCCAAGCGGTTACGTCAATGTAATTTCCCACTGATACTGAAAGTGTTTTTGAACAGGTTAACATCAGACAGCATTACTAACTGATATGCACCTGATCAATTCTGCACATAGGGTAACCTACATACAACAAACTAGACTCGTTTAGAGAAACAAGCTCATGAATGCAAATCCTTTTGTACCCTAAATAAACTTTTGAGCTCAGTAGAAGTTCCATCATTACTAGTAGGAGGCTAAATATGCCGAGTAAATACAGACAAGGAAAACAAACGGAGATCAAATATGAATGTATAAGTAAAAAAAAGAAATGGAATAACATTAAAAAGACAAATAACTGTAGATTTTTGTCAGGTATGAAAAAAAAAATGCAATTCACTATGCAATTTTGTAGCATAATTACTATAATAAAAGTAGCAGGCCTATTAGTACTAGCCTATAATAATAAATTAATATCAGTCAATTATCGGTTGACATGAAAATCTCATTGGCGAAAAATCTAATGCATTCCTAATTGTAAAAGAAAAATCAAATGCTACCAGTGAAATGCATGAAGGGCAGAACATGACCTGCACTCTTTTGAAAGTATGTTTTTTTGAAGAAGAAGAAGAAGAACTGTGAAGAATTGGGTGTCCCAAAAGTAAATTGAGGATGCATCTCCCTGAAATGTACAGGTCTATGAGGAATATTCCCAGCCAAAGTAGTCTAGAGGTGCAAGAGCAGCAATAAGTGCTGCACAATCACAACCTTGCCACCCCGGCAGGGGTTCTCAATGAGAAACCAACACTTGGTGTCTGGGTCAAGTAGATCTGACACCGCGCTTTTCCCCAGAGAAGAATTCACACCTCTCTACCAAAAAACAAAAAAATCCAGATGTGATGGCAGGATCTGGGTTTGTGTGCCGGTTGTGCCAGTTTTAAGGAATTGCATCACATGGAATCAAATTCAAGACTCAAGTTCAAGTCCAAAGGTTGGTTGTGAAGGTTAAAGGAATATGCAAGAGGTCTTAAGAAAATAGGTCTACAAAAGGTCAATTTCATGGAAACCTTTGTTATGTCTTTCCTTATAACAGAGAACTCAACTCCCTCACGATCAGTTTCACACTCTGTACACAACTCAGTTTAGTTCACATTCTTCTTTTACTCAAACAAACCCTTAGGAGGTAGTGCGAGTGCAGCAGAGGGATGGGAAAAGGGTTGTCAAAGAGTTCCTGTAAGAGTGTGAAATCTGTGCGCGTTATCACAGTCCTCTGTAAGGGAGCACATCTTTGTACTCCTATATCTAGTGAATACACAGGACATACATGGATGCACAAAGTATTACACAGGGTGTCAAGTCTGGGAATGAATAGCTAATAATTGTATCCACTAAGATCCGATAAACCATGTGGAGTGTTAGGGAAGCTACTTGTGAGTTAGGGAAGCTAAGTAATGAGTAGCTTGGCAAGCTACAGTTTCTTGCCAAGCTACAGTTTCAGTCTTTACTGAAACTAATTACAGAATTGTGTTAACTTTCCTAGCTTTTATGTAATGCGAATAGTTTAACACATTATATATATATATATATATATATATATATATATATATATATATATATATATATATATATATAAAAAGCTACATTAAATGCTATTCCTTGGTTATTGCGTATCCATCCATCTATCTTTCACTGTTTTTACGTGTATATTTGTATATCATGTACATTAGTCATTGTGCCGCTTGCAGTATCAAATTTGAGATTATGCAGTCTCAGGTGAAACTGTGTCTCACCAAAACCTTAATAATGTTAATCTCTTTGGTGGAATAATAAGAGACATTACTCATGTCTTGTCTCTCAATTAAAAGGGAAACAATTCTGAAAATAACTTTTTTACTGCAGTTAGCATCTGTAAGACATGTGACGTGAGAACATAAGTTATTTTTACTGCAAATAAGTTTGTTGATGGCAAAATGCTAGATGACATTTGAAAATCCACTAGTCTTGATACACCAGTAAAACTAATACTGGCTTCAATAATGCCAGTAAAGTTCAAGCTTATTAAAGATAAGTAAAATGTCAAGAACTAAGAAACCAATTAAAACTAATAGAATAAAGATACAATTTTTAGATACAAAAGATACAAAAACAATTTTTATTTTCTCAGGTAGGTTTATCTAAACAAAAAAAAGATATACTCCAGAAAGAATAGTCTCACTCCTCAAAGACCCTAATTTAACATGCAAATCAGTGAAATCATGTAAGTCAAAAGTGTTTTTAGTCAAATGGTTGATGCTTGACATTATGCTTGATATTAAAGAGTTGTTAAAAGCATGAAAGAGAACTTGTGCTGTTCCTCAGGGGGCTTTCTGTGTAGACACTTGGAGCAAAATGAATTTTGAGAATCGGGAGCATGTCTAAACGGTCAAATACATGCACAAATTTGTCAAAAAGCCAGGCTTGGCGAGTATTCACGTAAACCTAGTCGGTTAGTCTTAAGTTAACAAACAGTTGAGAAAAATGTAATGTGTAGGCCTAACAGTATATTGGATCCATGCATTCGGCCTTAATTGATAGCATCCGAATAAACCTGCTCCAGTCTACAGACAACAAAAGAAAATGAGGGAAAAAAAAGAAAAAAGGAAGAAAAAAAAACTCACTGCTCTTGATTGAATTACAAGTAGCTTTAATAGGAATCCAAGCAAGATTCATTCTTAAAGTGAAGACTATGCCGTTTTATTTTACTTTTGATTATTCAATTTCTGTAGTATGCTGTTAGCTGAATACTTACTTGCATGAACAACTTAAAGCACTTTTTCTTTTATTTGAATATTTTTTCTATTGTCTTTGTCCAATTGCTTGTTCTTTGCTTTATTGCTTTTATTGTATTATTGACTGTTTCAAATTGTTTTCAATAATTCTAGGACTTTTTTTTTTTACTTCCGTTATCCTGGTATTCTGCTGTGGTATAGAAATATGGCCTGATCATAATAGTGTTAAATAATCATAATTACAGTATTGACCAAAATAATCATGAGGATTGTTGCAATTATCGAGCAGCCCTACTTTAAACAATTTAAGTTTGGCAGGAATTTTGTATGAATCAAAATCCTGGGGCTAACGGTTAGCAACTAATTATAAACTATTTAAATACAGGTATGTTGAATTTCAACACAGTGGGCTTTGAGACAGTGGGCCATGACTTGAACGCAACATCTGGAGACCACACAGATCAAAAGCATGTTTTTTACAGAAAGAATAAAAAACTGAGTGATGCACAATACTTCACTACCAGAAGGGAGAAAAAAAAAGAAAAAAAAACACTTCCATATTCTTAATCTGTACACGTCTTTTTTTTTCTTTTTCTTTTTTTAAATCTAAAATTAATTTAAAAATAATGTAAAAACCTGCCAGAGGACCAAGACAAATTGCACTTACAAGCACTAGTGCTTTTTAATTACACTAGGAAATAACAAATATCATACTGCAAGACATCAGAAAACAAAAGAGCAAACCCAAATCCATTACAAGAATTATAAACCACACAATGCCATGTGTCTGACAATGTGTCACTGTACAGATCAAACTTGTTCCCCGATCAGAAGCACAGGAGGAGTGCTGGCACGGCTGCACCTGGAAGTGAATCAGGAGAAGCGAGAGAACAGCATTCATAAATCATAGAAAGAATGTGCCCTCGTTTCCTCCACCCGTCCTGCTCCTCTTCATGGAGGTGTTGGTTCTCTGGTTCAAGGCAGCCAGGACAAGTTTTTCTCATAAGACTGTTGGGTTAGGGTGGGGTACCTGATCTGAAATCGGCACAGTAGGGGAGCTTTTATTAGGAGCAGGCTAAACCTGACAAATAATGCTATAAAGTCAAGCAATGTGGCCCATGGCACAGCTCCACCGTGAGGCCCACCACAGAGATCCACGGCAAGGCTCAGGTTACAGTGCGTTCAGGTTCAGATAGTGTTGGGTTGGGCCAGCAAGTGTCTACTCCAGTTACGAAGAAAAAAAATGTGGAACAAAGTGAGAGAGACAAAAGAGGGAGGGAGGAATTCCAAAGATGATACAACTTCTCCCATGTGGTGAAACTCTAATATTATAATCCGTCATAATTCAATGTATGTATAATACATAATTCTATGAACTCTACAGTACATCAACAAAATAAACAGTCCATCCTCATGAGGTTTGTTGTTAAAATGAAAATCAATCCCGCCGTAATTAATAAATGAAAGGAGAATCATTAAATCTAAAGGCCAGGATTCCACGTGCCGATTTCTTTACTCGTTAACATAGTTGGAGAATTCCACAGGCTAATAGAACTTAACAGGTCCTCTGTGCAGTGCCTGATTGGAAATCCAACAAATTGGCTTCAAGATGCATGTTGTCGTAATTACGTCCATTTTTGTCTTTAAATTACATTACACAGAATATATATAAACCAAGCTATAGATTGTTTAAAATTTCATGTTCTTTGGGTTTTCTTACAAATACTTTTTTTTTTAATAGAGACTGCTGGGGAAGATTTCCATTTGTCCAATCTTTGGAATTAAGAGATAAACTAAACAAAAAAACAACACAAAAGCAAGAACAAAACAAAAAAAATTAATTGCAGCTCAATGGACTACGCAGAAATTTACTCTTACCATAGAAATGCCCATGACTTAACATTATTGAATTTATGTGAATTTTACGCATCTGTATGTCAATTTTAAAATTCCTTATTCTTAATCTGTGAGTGTGACAGACCTCTGACAAAATAGAGTTGTTTCGAGGCTGGCTAGCATGATGCTGCATTAAGACTGAACACTCAAATGAGCCATTTCAAAGGCAAAGCCTTCCCTGAAAATGCAGAGAGGGACACCATGCAAGCTGTCAAACACTGAGAAAAATGTCCCCTTGACGGAAAAACCCATGACAACATCTGAAACTGTATATTCAGGAGCCAATGTCAGACCTCTAAGGGCATAAACATCCAACCAATCACATTTCATTAACTGCCTCTTACTAGAAAGGGCTGGTTGAGTTTATCAAGGCAATTTCTACCTCGAGATCAGAGTTAACAGGCCACAGAAGTGCATTAAGTAATAGACTGAGCAGATAACATGGACCATTTCCATTGGACCATATCTTATTTCAAACCAGAGCCAGCCGACAGACTAGAAAGAGCCCATTGAGGAACAAAGTTTGCTAAACATATGGCTGTACGGCTGGGAGAGGTCCAGATGCTTTTACCACTGTACCGTTATTGTAAGTGCCCCAAACATCTCTATAAGAAATTTTCATCCATTCTATCAGGCCGATGATAGGGAGACATTGTAGAGGTGACGCAAACCCAGCAGTCTGATGTCAGAAACGGGAGGACAAGGTTGGGGAAGATGGGGATGAGAGAAAGTGCATGTCTCTTATTCTCCATGTAATCTTATCATCTCCCCCCTCTGAGATGATCGCCATCCAGATGGGCCAGCAGTCTCAAAAAGCCATTTGTCTTCATTAGATCTGAGAAAATGAATAAACAGACTCTGCCGTCTGTTTTCCCTGTGCAGACTGCGGGCAAAAAGGAACCAGGTGCAGAGTATCAAACGCCAGCACTTAATAACAGATACGATACACCTTGACACCTACCACGTTTCAAACCAGAGGTCAATGACATAAGTTCCCCTGATAAAAGAAAAAAAATACATAAGGATGTGCCAAGTTCTCTTCTGAAATGTACCATTTATATTCATGTTGGTTTAATATGGTTTTTAAAACCTTTTAAGAAAGATTTAAATTAGGGGTGTCGCAACAATGGTAACCATGACATTTAAAAAAATTCAATACCAATATCATGTTAATACTACACAGGATGATGATATAGTAAATCCAGTGCCAGTAACTTTCTGGTTGACACAGGTTAGAGATTAGCACCGTAACGCTGATTGCCACCAGTCATAAAATAGAGAAAGACCACAACTACTTCTGAACAATCATGTGAAAAAGAGATGACAAACAAAAGCGAGACACTATACCCACACCCTAACAAAAATTTCACCATAGTGGGAGGTTTTTGGAATCCAGAAAAAAATATTGGAGAGTTTGACATCTGCATGAATGGCAAATCAACAGTAAATTATTGTATACACTATTTTTCAGTTTTTTATTTTTTTATTTTTTTGTACAGTTGTACAAACTTGTTCCCTGCCTTCCTACACATATTTTGAGTGTGACTCACTTCCCAAAAACAATGAGAAAACAAATTAAAGTTAAATAAATTATTTTTAAAATTTAATGTATATAGATAATCACAGTAATGTCATAAACGATAACAGTTAACTTGAAGGGCTACAAAAACCATGACTAAAAATGTCAAGCAAAAACATTTTCTGTAGCATTATTACTGACCCACATTCATTAGACTATGTTTAGACATGTTTCATTTGAGAACCACAACACATCACTTAAAATCTCTACAAATTTAGACAACTAAAACAATAAAATAAAAAATAAAAAAAAGACTAAAGCCCATGAAACATTCTGTTTGAACGTGGCTATGACTGGCAGCACGCACAAAGAGGTAATCCCAGAGTACAGCTCGGAGACAGTCACAAACCGGAAAGCCTCCATTGTCCTTAAATCTATCAACAGCTAGTCATCAGTTCCCCTAAAACTCTAAGTGGAGACAGAGGGAGTGAAAGGTGGAGGTGGTGGTGGTGTGTGTGTGTGGGGGGGGTGTTGCTATATTACATTTCCACCACGGTGAGGGAGAGCAATTTCAGTGGATGGAATTCAAGACAGTGTCTTCTAAGTTTAAAGCATCTTGCAAGTGAGCTAGGCTGAATGAAGCAATAGGCACACAAAAAGAGAGTGAAAGATGAGGGAAGGGAAAGCGATGCAAGAGAGTGCTCAGACATTTGCTCAGATAAATAAGAAAGGTAACATGGAGGAAAGCTTGAGCAAATTCCAGGGCTGATTGCTGGGAAATTGCACTGTCTGCTCAAAACAGCTGATGTAAAGAAGTGACTCTGCATCAGCAGTTTTATGAACATTGATGTTCCTCCTGTTATGAAAATTATGTCATTATTCACACTCATGTCATTGTAGATTTTGTATAAGATTATAAATATTTAAAGATTATAATCATAAAAGTGGCCCACAATTCAATTGTGTTCTATATTCCAGAACTTTTGTAATATGCAAGCTTTGTGCGAGAACAGACTCCAAACTTAGTTTGTTATTCACTGTACATCTTGATATCCTCCCTTAATCTTTGCACAATCACGAGAGAAAAAGAGTTGTACAGTTTGTGAACAAATAGTTGTTTTAAATCAAATCTGTTGGTTTAGTTCACAAAAATGGTCTGAACGATTCACAAATTGGATCGATACAATTCTTGAGTTCAACTCACTGATATGCCCTATTCCACAATAGTTTGCGTTCTGAAGCCAGAGCCTGTTCTCAGCCAGGCGAACTGAAGCCTGTCGCGAATTGGCCATGTGCTTCCACAGACTTGAGGTATGAACGGTGATGTAATGCTGCTTGTAACGTGTCGTTTCCCTGACTGTAAATGGACTAAAATCAAACGATCCCCGTCCCGGTGTTTGTGCAGGCAGTGCGGCACTGCTGTTTTGCTACCATACCGGGAGTGATTCTGGACAAAAAACAGTGCAGAGTACAGTGCTTTGGCCTTTAAACACATACATATTTTACAATGGCATTAGAGTACATCTGTCCAATAAAGGACAATGCCTACAAACTTAGAAAACTGGACAGCAGGGCATTTCACTAGGTTTCGGAACAGAGATGTTTTTGCTGTCGCTCGTGTCGGTCTTAATCTTAAGACACTCATATCCTGACGAAGCACCTTTCAAAGTCAGACAGTCTCCTCTGAATCGGTCCGTCTCTTTCTCACTCTACAGTAGAACAGGGGTTTCTTTCAGTGCTCTGAGGAAAGGTAGAACGGTCAGACGAAAAGCTTTTTGAGAACCCTCCCCAGATCACTGGACACACACTGGTGCTCATTGTCCAATGTGGTCCTGATTGGGAAAGGAGAACTGTGGGAATAGACACTGCAAACCCTACTGTCTGCGGTCTAGACACTAACCTGATGTCTGATGTACAACTAATACTTGCATTCATTCAGCTGAACTCTCATCTGCCGTTCTGAGTGCTGCAAAAGACTTTAGATATACAAAGACGGTGCACTTGTATTACTATGAATAGGAGGCGGAATATGCAATATGATGGAATAAGTCCCACCTTGTTCTAAGTAAAAGAGCCAATCGGCAATTACTTAAGTCATTGCGTCACTGCAGTGGCCGTTAGAAGCTCCAGTTGTTAGAAACCGTCATTGTTCTGAGATGCAAGCTTCTGACAGCACATACGCATTGGCTGGTCCAGCCTGAAAAATGCAGGTTTTTTGTCATGATTTTAGCTTTTAATAACCAAAATTTGAGACAGTTCTTGTCAGATTTCATTGGTGATTTAAAAAAAAGAAAATTTATCGTAAGCTTGGTGAACAGCTTTGGAGAATTTTATGTATCCCCGTTCAGAGAGAAAGGAGCTGCCCTTGCATGACTGAAATAGCTGCCTGAGAGGCGTTTCAAAGTTGGCCGCTGAGTGAAATGACTTGCCTGAAAGGGATTTTGGTGCTGCAGATTCTGGTTGTATACTCAACAAATGCTCCAGAGATCAGCAGTTCCAGAGGAGAGGAACCATACAATGACTATGTAGACATAAACCCAACGCTTCATTAAACTCTTGCTTTAATGTAAACAGACAGTTTGGAGAATCTCACTGAGTTTCTCCACATCCTGTGGTCAAGCCCAATCAAATCCATTCATCACTGATCTTGGCCCCAAGTGGCCTGTTGGGATTGAAGCAGTGCCCAAGTCAGGCTGATGGCCTCTACTCCGATATTAGCCTCCGACAATAAAAGCACAAGCATCTGCATCTGACACTGAAGCAATTTTGTTAGTTCCAGAAAGTCTGATAGGTTAGGGTCCCTCAAAACATTTTACATTGTTTAGCAATGAGTATCAAAATGCATCATTAATGATAGTGAGGTTGAAATTATTGGGGTAGATAAGTGATTTATGGCAGTGGTTCTCAACTGGTTTTGATCAGGACCCAGATTTTATCCTGACAATCCAATTGTTTAAATTGTAAAAAAAAACAAACAACAACAACAACAAAAAAAAAAAAACTTAAATGGCTGGGTATAATACGTGTTTATTCTGATCGCAAGGCATTTATTACCTGTATTTATAAGTCTGGGATGCATTTTCTTTTACCAAAGTTTTTTTTTTTTTTTTTTATGGTTTAGTTCAATCTGTCCATTTTGGCTAGTTTCTATTAAGTGACATGATTTTGATACATCTCTAAAATGTCAAGAACACTTACATTATTAACATGTTCACAGCCTGCAAGTAGAGATACACTGATCTACGAAACCGCATGCAAAAAAAAAAAAGACCTTACTACCCCTAATCTTTTTTTGTTCTCAATGTTCTCAAAGTTCTCAATACAAGTTTGTGAAAATGGTCAGCTTCTGTTGCGTTCCCAAATTAACATAGGCAACCCAAACTCTGAGAAGATGCAGAGATGCACTCAAGCATGTCTCATAACAACCTGAACCTACAGAACTCACATCCTCCAGGCCAGAATCTCAAAAGATCAGAAATAAAAAAGTAAAATGTTAAATGTCAGTGTTGAATAACTCCACAGCAAATAAAATAACATCAAGCAACACTCAACCTTGAGGGTCTACTTTGAGTGTTCAATTGAATTGGAAACCTGGAGTAATGGACTCGAGTCTAAAATAAAATCATGCCTTTTATAATTGAGATATAACCTGAACAAAAATCAACTGAGCACGCCTTGAACCAGTGGATTTGCTCAAAATAAAATGGCAATTCACTACCTCTCCAGTGTAATCAGACCATTTTCTCAGAGGAAGCGAAGGTACCACAGATTCCCATGTTGATTACAAAGCCGTGAAGTCCCACAGGAAATCAAGAGCACATCAAGTGTTGGGGGCCTGGTTGCCATAGTAACTGTGGTGTCTGTGCATACAGGTGTCAGATGTGTCTTATCTAGTCAGAAATAAGAGCGTGCCAGAGGACCATATGTGTGGGATCTTGGCGTGTTATCATTCTGCTTTGAGAAAAATGTGGCATCAAATGAGAAATCAGTAGCTACGTTTACATGGACAACTTTTTGTTTCAATCGGAATTAATTTGAGTTCATATGAAAGCTGAATAAAGTTATCGGGTTGATGTGTGCATTTATATGCCACAAGCTACAAATCGGAACTGATTGTTTGAGGTGCGCACACTGCACGATTCACGAATATACAGTTTCTCCCTGTTTGAGCATATTATTCTCCTATATTGTTTCTTTTCTGTTTTAAAGAGTAGACTTGATACTCGGATTTCGGATCCTAATTAGGAGACGACAAGCACAAACTTTGTGCCGTGCTCTGGTGACTTTTTTCAAGCCTTAAAACCGCCCATTCCTGCTCCCAAAACAAGGCATCTGTGGATGAGTCCAAAACGAAGACTGGTGGGACGTTATCATGCTCAAATTCACAGACAATGAGTGGAAGGAAAAGTTTAGAATGACACGACAATCATTTTGACACTTCATTCAAAAACAACAACAACAACAACTCATTCCCCACGTACATGCGTCGTCACACCATTTCTACATCACTGCACATGCGCAGAACATTCCTGTTTCGGTTTTCAATCCGATCATATGATTATCCTCTCGATCAGATTAGAAAGGTTTAAAAGACCCCTTACAATTCAGACGAAATTAACCGGATTTGGTCAATTCCATCCGACTGATGTTATTACATGTGACTGCTATTTCGACTGTGCTAGTAGTCCGATTACAATTGGATTATTAGGGTCCATGTAAAGTTCTAGTTGCTTTCTTATCTGAAAGTGTTCTGTGGGACAAAACATCACAGTCAAGCTTCATATTCAGTCTAAGATACGAAGGGAAGGCATATTGAAGACTTTTAGCATTTAGTATACTAACTGTACATTATCTAACGGTAATAAAGAATCAAAACTTATTGCATTAATAAATGTCCATGGTCCCTCCCAATTACATATATTTCAACTGCTGAAACTTATGCAAGTTGGGTTATTGTTTAAAATATTAATTTCCCTCAGAAACTTAGACACTGAAGGACTGTGAAACTTCATTTTTAGCAATTGCTCCTGTCAACATACTAGCATATGTTTCCAACATCTTAAGTTCAAGAAAGAAAGAATGTCATCCAGTGGTAAACACACAGTGACCTTTATACTGTAGCAGTGAGAGATGTGAAGGTGCTGCAGTTAAGACCAAAGCGGACATGAGTCTTCTAGCAGGCCACGTACAGACTTCCCTCACAGTGACCGCCAGGCCTGAAGGATAAGACAGTGGCCAGAGCTCACGAGAGAAAAAGATCAGCAAAACAATGGCTCCAGGAACAAAGAGGTGTGTGGGGGACGTTCATCCATTAACATACCAAAAAGCCCCTTACATTCACTTTTAAAAGAACACTAGCACAATTGTTTTCCAGTACTTAGCAGAGGGCATTTCACTGCTAGAGGCAATGACTGTCTCAAAAACTAATGAGCTCCCTACCTTGATAAGGTTATGATACCAAAATCTCAGTAGTGTGAAGCAATACCATAATTTCTCAATTCTAGATATCAATGGACCCTTTTTCATATTTCCATTGGCCCAACAGCAAAACATGATTTCTATGACCTTAAAAAAAGTAGTAGCCTATTGAGAGATTGATAACATTGGTCAGAAGAGAGCAAATGTTTAAATTTGCCATCACTCCCTCAGCTTTTATAAAAAAACAAATCAAAGCAGCAGCATTAACTAGGCTGCTGCAATTTAAAGCAAAGGTAATAGCCTATATCACAAAGTAGTGTTATAAATAGTGCATATTTTTAAACAAAAACAAAAAACTGTTAGATTTACAATAATAACAAATGTGAAAATATGTAAAAGGTCCATATGCTATTGACCAAGTTATTTGTTAAAATATTTATTTAATACACAAACTTTCTAATAAAATACATAAAATTACATTTAAAAAAATCTCTTTGGCTACATTTAAACTCAAAAGCATATCCACAGTCATAGGCGACGGTTGATCACTCTGCCAGTGGGTTGTGTTGTAATGCTAAACATATAGGCGAAAGGTAGAATTGTGTGTATTACAAACCCGCCAGGACCCGATGTGACATCCACCAATCAGAGGATCCAGAATCTCTATTGATTTTTTTGATTAATATTAAACAATGGAGAATCTCTGCACTGAGCTGATGTTTGCATCGATAACACTGATATGTTTTTACAAGTTTCAGTTTTTACCCACCTTCTAGCACTCCAACTGAGCCCGATTTAAAAATAAAAGTAAAAAAAATCAGAACCTTTGACATTCCAACTAAACAGCATTTTAGGCATCATGGGCACATTATTTGTAGTGCCAAACAAAATGTTCTTACGATGCCACAAAAAACAAAACAAAAAAAAAACAGCAACTCTCTAGGCTGAGAAACAGCTTCTATATATACATGAGCAAAACACAGCAAAGCAGTCTGGCTTACAGCAGAATGAACAACAGCTATCCAGACGGCGAGGACAACAGAGGATTGGCAGGTCAGCAAACAAACAGACACGTGCCTGCACGCACATGCCTCTCGTTGGATAAGACGGAGGAAACACTGGCAAACGCCTGCACCACACAAACTCTACCTATGGTGCGCAGCCAGCAAAACACCAAATCGCACACACGCACATCATTCTCAAGGCTTCAGGGAGACAAAAGAGGTAGTGGGTGCGCCCGAGGGCAGTGGAAAGACTCTGGAAAAGCTTAGCAGAGCAGCAGGGTTTATGCTACGCTGTTATCTCAGGCTCTGCAGAGAGACAGCCTTTGATGTGCTGAGCCACAGACTACAGGCGAGAGGAAACAGACTGGTTAAGTAAATGTAGGCAGACACACACACAGCACATACAGGAACACAAAGATGCCAGTTAGCATATATCCCAAGGCCAACTCTCCAGCTAGGCAAACACCAGTTTGATTCATGGTTTGAAAGAAAAAAGAAAAAAAAAAGAAAAAAAAGTATGCCACACAAACATTAGAGACTGGTTTTGCCTATGGCTTCTGGGGGGGGGGGGGGGGGGGGACACCGTCTACAGTATGTGCTGTATTTCAACAATCAAGCATCTGTTGCAACTGCATTCAAGAGAATGAATGGGAAGGAAGATTGTTATTGTCTGCATTCAAAGGGTGGCAGACAGATATAATTAAATGTAAAAAATAGCTAAATTCGTATGCCTACTAGGATACACCATTAGTATCTAGTAAGATTTACCATTTTGTTTACATGGCTGACATAAAATAATTTTTTAGCATATTACCTTATTACACAATTACTTCATTCTGAAACTGGCAGTACATATATGTATTTGATGGTTGAACGTTTAAATTAAGTAAATAAGCAGTATTGTAAATATCACTTGAAATTTACCAGTTGACCTAAATGATTTTATTAAACACTTGATTGTCTATTTTACAGTACAATAGTATTACTATTTCTTTCTTTTTTTTTTGTTGAATATTTGTGTGTGTACAATATTTGTATGAATATATGCATTTGAATCATTTTAGTCATAATGGGTCAAAAAAGAATGTGAAATTTTTTTATTTTATTTTTTTAACTGTAAACGTTGTTACTGAAAGAGGTTTGAGCTGGTTCTTGTAAAGAGTAAAACTCAAGTGTGAACAAAGTTACCATCCAAATCGTTTATCCCTAAAAAAAAAAAAAAAGGATGGTACGGGCTCAAAGAGAAAAAAGCCAGTTTTTAGCGTTTTAACATTATTTTCTATGCAGATGTACTCCCAATTATTCACCTGTATCCACCTGTATTTTTATATAATCACAAGATCACAAATTCACAATGTCAGGTTTTTTTTCAATATCGTGCAGCCCTATGTAATATTACTTAACATTTAACAAGACAAATGCTGCAATGGTACAAAAAATACAAAATATTAATATATATTTTTATCTGCTAATCAACCTGGTATTAGTTGACCGGATGAACAGATATATAGACATTTGGATGAGCAGCAATTCTAAGAAATTGACTGCTGATTGATAAATCAGAATTATGTGACTAGTGCAATGAAACAGGATTATTGTATTAACAATAGTAACGATACATTTTAACTGCTGTTTCCACTGTCAAAACGAAAGGGATGCCTGTGCTACATGGACAGCAGATGGCTAAGAAACAAGGACACATTTGCTGTATTCCCATTTTAAATATTTATCAAAAACTTCAAAGACAACTTTTTTGCCATGCTAATAAACCACATAAAAGTGAAAAGAATTTGAAAAATTAACCACAAAACATGGAAGACAGAAAGTGAGAGGGAGAATGTGACTGTGTCTTTCTGTAGGGCTTTGTGGCTCAACTTCCTGTCTCTATAGGATTATCTTCACTAATAGTCCTTAAGTCAGTCTGAGTGAGCCACCAGATGCCCATTACTCTGCATACAGCCACATCTCCTCAGACATATGGACCCAACACATGGAAAGAGCTTTAAAGGGGGCTTATTCTACATGTGGCATTCAATTCTTCCACTGAAGTTCACCTTTCCGACTTCTACACTGTAAAAAAAAAAAAAAAAAAAAAAACTTGAGTACTCAAATATCCAAGCTGTCAGTTAAGCTTAATATTTTAAAAGAACAATAGTAATAGACATTAAGCTTAAATAATAATAAAAAAAAAAAATAAAAAAAAAACTTAATTACAGTGCACTCTTAAAAGTAAAGGTTCTTTATTGGCATTGATGGTTCCATCTTTAACATCCATGGAAGCTTTTCATTGCTCAAAAGTTATTTTGATTATTAAAATGTTCTTCACACTAATAAAATAAGGTTCACTGGAAGGTTCTTTGGAGAACCTAAAATTGCTCTGTTGCATCACTACAAAATCCAGCCTTTTGGAACCTGTATGATATGTAAAATGACCCATGTTATGATTGGCTAATTTCCATAAGCCAAAGTAGTTCATGCTGGTCAGAGTGGGTCAAGTTGCTAATCATTGTACAGGTGTTGTGGCTGGGCATGTGTTAAAATGTTCATTGCTGTAAAGCAGTGTTAATATTTTCTACAGCACCATGCCAAAAGAAATCTGATTTTTGTGAATTCATTGTGAATTGGAGTTTGCAGGCGGAACTGAAAACGACAAGAAAAGTCAGTAACATAAAAACATGACACGTCTTCATACAGAGCTGTTCATGCAAGTAGTGCACAATAAAAAAATCCTTATAGCATGACCAGTGTAGTCCAATTCATGATGACTTATGAACTGGTTCTTTTAATGAATCGTTCAAAAATAGAACATAAGAACTCAGGCTTTACCAGTTTAAATCAGTCTGACGATTCAATCACAGAATTAGTCCAGTTTGAATCAGTCCTTCAATAAATCAACTTCTGACTGACTTTTTCAACATTTCACATTTTAAAAGAAAAGCATTAAAACATTTTAAAAAAATGGTCCGTATAAACTGAGTTTGGTGTTGTAAAATGTTACAGAGTGAATTACTTTAAAAGACAAAGACCCTATGACAAGACATGATTTCTTCAACCATGAACAAGGATACCAGACTAACAAAACTCAAACTACAACAAGCCCTAATCCTTATAGACAAGCACTTCAATTTCTTTTTCTTTTTCTGATGACAGAGACTGAGGGACAAGTTTCTTCAGTGCCCTGGTGCAAAGAAAGGGGGGCTTGTAGCTACATGTAACAAAAGGTTTGATGTGCCTGTCCGTTCTGTAGAGACACATGCAGTCTGATCACCAGCACCTGAGAATTCTGATGCATACAGTAAATAATTCAGTGTCAACGGGGTAGAAAGAATATGTGAATGTGGGCCAACGAAAAAGCAGCCGTTCAGAGAGACGGATGGGCAGATAAGCACCTTTAGGGGTGAATTTTTCAGGAAAAACAGTTTTTGGACAATCTGTTAATTCAAGGAAGGTTGGAAACCAAAAGATGAAGTTCCTCCAAAGCAGGGAAAGGTTGTTTCACATGAGCTCTGAGAACTGTGCTAAAGGCAAGAGGCTCCTTCAAGAATTCTAAATTATGCAAGATTTGGCACATGTGCATTTATTACTTAAAAAGCACAACAGGCTTTGGCTTCAGGGAGAGAAACATTCTTGGAAACTTCTCAGAATGACAGAAAACATCCAGAGTTTGACGTACAGTTAGAGACCCAAAAGAGTTTACAAAGCAAGTGTGTTGCAGATGGTTGGCTTGATTGAATTCGAATCGTCCTGCGGTGCCAGTGGAGGATGCTGGGATGCCACTGACCACAATTCCCCAAAGATCCATTCATACACCCAGGTGTTACCATGGAAACTCCTCTTCACTGGGGGGCCCCCTTCTTCTGAAAGAAGCGTCCTGCATCACAGCAGTCAGTGTAAGGATTGTGTTGGGCAGGAGATGGGGGTGTAAGACCTTCCTCGGAGAACCAAACGACAGAAGTGTTGGAATAAGAGAACCAAGACAGCTCACTCTATAGGCCATTTCATATGACTTGCATCAATGTTCCACAATCTGTTAAAACCTATGAAACGAAACATGAGCTACAGTGTTAACCAAGCATCACTCAAAGTTCATTCAGTTTCAACTGCTTTTCAATTTCAATTGCAGACCACTCGAAGCTCAGGCAATGATTACCTAGTCTCAGCCCAAGACATCACGCACACAGACCGTTCGCTGAACGTCTGATGCATAAGGCACACAAAATGGGAAACACTTCAGGAGTTTTTAAGTCGTCATCATCTTATTGATTGAAGTCTGCTACAGGTTTTCCGGGAGATGCGTGTGTCGCAATCTTTAACGGTCCGAAAGGTAACAAAGCCAACGTGATCGCAAACCCCCTAGTGGAAGCAGAAATCTCTCATGTTTACAACTGTGGCAATGAGCACTTATCAGTATCAACAAAACACTGGATTTTCAAAAGTATGCAAAGATCTTGAATGTATCATTAATTAGATAAACTCACATTTCATAATAGATCATTCCTGTTATCGTATAAACATCGACTTTACATTTTCAAGATCCTAAACACGACGTGAAACAAAAACAAACTGTGATTGGTTGCTAAACATGCCGGTCAAATGGCCTCTTGGGTGGTTCTTGGCCAATGAAAGCTGCAATGGAGTCCATACCTTCTGCCTAAAGGTCTGGCTACGAGAGACTGATTACCAGACAAATCATATAAAATAAAGGTTCCAAGAGAGTTTTTTTGCAGCAACACCAAAGAAGAATCCTTTTAGATTCTCCAAAGACCCTTTCAGTGAACCGGATGTTAAAGGTTAACCATATATGTAAAAAAAATTTTAAAAAAAACGTTATTTTTAAGAGCTTTTGCAATGACATACAATTCCACACTCAAGTTTGTGGCTCTCACACATGGTTTATAGTACAAAGCAACAGGAAATATTAAAAAGTTATTCTAAAGAAAACATCTACTTATTGCTTTAATACTCTCCTTCTTTCAGACATCTGATTTTGGTGTTTTCCCTTTACATCACTTTCATAAAAAAAGAAGCTCAAACTGAAGGTGTGAAGCTGTTTTCCTTTCTAAAACATATAAAATAGTTATGATCTGCATCAGCTGATCCACTTGGCCAAATAGGCTCACTGTCAATTACTAGCTGTCAGTAAAATTAGGAATTGACAATTGATAGTAAAAAAAAATTAAAAAAACGTTTTCCCCATTTCAGCAAATCCCATTTATTGTCATTGAACAGTATTATGCATATTGGCCACCCTACATTTTAATTGGTACATGACACTAGGGGGGGAAAAAAAACATGGGTCGACCACTAGTACCACTGTTTTAAAAAAAATATATACACTTTCTGCTTTCTAGCGATCTAGTATTTTTACAATATCTGCACTTCTATGATAATACTTGCAGCACTTTTCGTATGGAAGTCAAAGCAGCCGTGCATTAATGCCCTGACGCAAGTCATATGAAAGGGCACTTAAGACGAAGGCTTAAGACTTTTTCCTGAAGTGGACGAGGGGTTCCCACGTGAAATCTGGATAATTCTTTTGTCATCCAAGACTGATGTGAAACTGATAAATATCACATTTGTTGATCATAGTTCATGTGAAGAATTGTGAAATCACTTGGTCTCATGGAATACAGGGCCAAGCGAAGGAACTGGATTTTATTTATTTTTTTCATGCTGATGTTCGGGGGAATTGGTGGGGGGCAGGGCAGCTGTTGGGTCCCAGGGTGAAACCACAAAGACACAGAGGACACAAAGAGCTCAAGACAATGCAGAGGGCTACCCTTTCACAACCTCTCACGAGCCATATTGAGAGCTAAAGCAAAATACCCTGGTGGAGGTAATCCTTTTATATTTTGAGAGAGTGAGTTGATACAGCAGCATGCACGGAGAGACAGAGAAAAAGCTTTTCTGTAATGCTCAAACACTTTCCAGGACACAATCCAAAGTATTCACAAATCAAAATATACACAGACATTATCCAGATTCGACAGTCAAGCTCCTTTAACTCAGTAATGCAGCATCTGAGAAATGTAACTTCCACTAAAGAACAATTATTAAATCAATATACAATCTATCTTGTACAATAAAACACTGATAAATGCGTTTTCATATTCTACAGCTCGCTAAAGCCCCTTTCACACAGAGAGTTGATCCTTGAAAATTGCCATTGAATTGCTAGAGTGCCTTCTGTGTGAATGCAAACACGTCCTGGGATTAATCCTGTGGACCTAGTAACATTGCTGCGATCAGTCCTGGAACTGACAACAGCCCTGTCCGAACAAAAGGCAGGACCAATGCCATAAGGGATGTGTCGTAGTGATGATGCTGAAGCTGAGATCATTCACCAGATTAGTGGAACGCTATGCGATGTGCTAGTTTATGATCGAATCAGAAAAAGAAAAAGAAAAATGCACTAGCGTGGATTATCGAGAGAGAAAAATCGCAGATCATAAGCATACTTAAGACGCTGCGGAGACATTAAATGTCACATCCTGATGTCACAGGATGTGTGTGAACGCAAGCACTGATTCCAGAAAATCACTGGTATTGTGAATGAACCAAAATCAACGATCCGAGACAAATCCCACCACACATTATCAGTGTATTTCCCGGATTCTGTGAGAAAGTGGCTTTAAAGAGATAGTTTATGAAATGTTTAGTTTAGAATGTTTCACTGACTCATGACATTCCAAGCCTGTAGGACCTTTTCTTCTGCAGAACACAAAAAAATATATATTTTGAAGAATGTAGAATTGTTGATGATTAAGGATGAAAAAACACTGGACGCCACTGACTTGCATGGCATGGAAAATATATTCTTTTATGTTCCACATAAGAAAACAATCCATGTATTGACATGAGGGTGAGTAAATGACAATGTTTCTTTTTTGGGCGAATTCTCTCACTTATGAAAAAGCAAGCAAGTCTAATTTCTTGTTCCAGCGGTCAGTAGTGGAAAAACACTTTTCGAGTTTTTGCACTTCCGATCTCAAAGCGTTCCATTGATTCTGCGTTCCAGACAAGTTGGAAATCCAAGCTGTAAACTCCAAGTTGCCAAATATAGCTGAAAATAACCAAACTGAACGCAGCTTATGTAGGAAGAGGCGTGTTGTTTGGAAACATTGTGGAAACACTAAATGGGGATCTCAGACAACTTTAGAAAATGTAAGAGTCAGAGAGTAGGGCTGGGTATCGTAACAAAATTTTCGATACCGATACCTTGACTTCGATACCGGTTCCTGAACGATACCTTTTTCGGTACCAATTTTAGGAAATCAGTTTTAACAATATTACATTACCTTTCTTTTTTACACTCATATTTTGAGTCTGTAAAAAAAAACAAATGCTAAAGTTTTCTATGTTTCCTAATCATTTAACAACATGTAGGCCTATTCTTTACTTCAATGAGCTCATTGTTTCTGCCTTAATGCATTGTTTAACAATGAAACAATGAAAATTAATTGAAATGCATTACACATAGTCACTCACCTCTAACAGATCACAAATTGTAATTTAGACACATGCATTTTCTGTAAAGCTGCTTTGAAACGATATGTTTTGTGAAAAATGATATACAAATAAATGTGAATTGAATTAAATATACCGTAAAACTTCAAATAATAGCCGAGTCCCAAATAGACGCCTGTCTCTTTTACACGCCTGTTGTGGCGACAGGTTTGAGTAAATAGAGGCCGGGGGCTCGTTCTTCGTACGTCGCTAACTCAGTTAGCTGGATTTGATTGTTGACGATTTGGCATGATCTTGGATCGTTTGGTTCTTCGACGCTCATCCTGGACTTGCTGTCATAGCAACAGGTGCGCCAGCTTGAACCTGCTCGCGAGCAGGCTTATTTCATGTAAACAGGATTAGATCGCGGCTTTATAAGCGGAGCTGATACGGGAAGTCTTTTAACGCAGCGCGATAGTGTAGGCTACTTTTTGAGAGATATCGTTTTTCTCATGACTCGTGAGGATGTCGTTTACATCATTAATTTGTTGGAAACGCATAAATGTTCGACTCGTCAGACTCGGGCTTTAATAACAGTGCAGGCAAGGCAAGTTATTGCGATTCTTATCCAGATTAGTAATATTATATCAAATTTTAAAAAGGCAGTTGACTGACTAAAATCTCTTAGATGGTGACTATGTTCCATATCACAAATATGGCCAGGATTTGTGCATGACTCAAGAATTTTCAGAGATTTATGCAGATTATTTCATCTATAAAATATCAAGCTCACTGTAGGCTAGCTACACTTATGCTGATCCTAACAGAACTGAATTTTTCCATTAAACAGGTGATTACAACAGGATCCTGCTTGGAGACAGGTGTTTTATGGCCCCATTCCCTGACCCAAACCCCTGACCAGTTATAATGCAGCTCTAGCCAGGACAAGGGCACACAATGAAGTGAACTTTAGCCAACTAAAGGGAAGATTTCAGTGTCTGAAAAGTCTGAGGGTTGCACCTGACAGGGCCTGTGACATGGCATGGGCCATATTACACAACATTGCACCATCAGAAAAAAATATAAAACATTTCATTAATGTTTAATAAAAGACAAGACAAATATGCTTAGTTCTTTGGGTTTTATTTTAATTGTTCTTTGTAAAGAAAAGCCAGTGATCAAGTCATCTTTTGCCTGCAAATAATATATATTGTACTCTGTGTGAAATAATATATTAGCACTTACTCTGAAGTTCCTATGAAGCAACTCTATCACTAGTGCCAGTTTTTTTTTTTTCTTTAAGTTGTCAAGTATTTTCAAAATACTCTGAAAAGTACAACACTGCCCACCTCTGTATCACTGCTTTGTACAGACTCTTCTGTAGATGTGGACTCCTGCAACTCATATTGCATTCAGAAATAATTGGTAGGGCCTACTCAAGTGTAAATTAAGTAAAGTTATTTATGCACTTAAAGATACCTGAGAGGGTTTCTTCACTGTCCTGTGCATTGGGGGAAACATGGGCATTACAAAGTGTTGTACTTTCTTCCCTTTTGATGTAACGTTAGAAAAAGTCTTACTGCACATGGTTCAGCCACTTGCTTGGGAACACATAAAAGTGTTGGTGTATTGTTTAAAACTGCACAAAAGAGGAAAACATAATTGCATTACAATGAAGTACACTGGGGGGAAATGTGATCAATAACTCATGGCTACATATATTTTTTTTACATTAACTATGTAGTTTCACAGTCACACATGTAGACTTTCACAAGTCAAAGCAATTCATTTAACAGCTATGACATGACTGGACAGCCATTTGGATTATAGGCCTACTTAATTTAATGCAGCAACAAATTATTTTAGTGTACTAGGATCATTTAAAGTTCATTTGCCAGCAGTGAAGGTGTTGCTGCTCCTGGCTGTGGGTCTGAGGAAGAGCTGAACCCAGGGATGCCCCTCACAATGGGTCAGTTCACATTCAACCCAAGGGCCAGCTCTTCTGTCTGGGTATACTGTGGGGGTGCAGGACCACCACCTGTTTGTTTTTCTTTTTTTTTCTCAGCCTTTTTCTTGGTTGCTTTTATAAACAGGCAAACATTTCTTTTTAAAAGAGATTAGTATAAGTAGTACAAATTACTATTATGTAGAATATTCTAGTAGGCTACTTCACTTTTACTTGTTCCTAGTAGTGGGTGGTGACTCTGACATTACAATGAACAAAGTTATGAATTATTTAGAAATTATTCAAATATAAAAATATATACTGTAATAAGTGATAAAAAACATCTAACTACAAACTTAATTTGTCTGCTACTTTTTGCCAGCCCCCTCTCCTGGCTTTTGCACACTTTAAGGTGTTCCCTGGCGTTTTAATTATGTTTTCAAATTCAGCATATCCTTCAAGCAATAACTCTTGCTCTTCTGTGGAGAAAAAAACTGCGCGCTCTTTGGCCACGGTGATCAGCCAATAGCAACGTTGCTGATCAATGTTTCTACTATCGATACATATCCCCTTTTAACCCAGCGCGTGAACGCGCAATTATCTCAGATAACTCAATCCAGCTATACTAATCATAACCGGCAGAAGTGTTCGAAGAACCTAATTAGCCGGATCATGATTAGCACGATGATATTATCTCGGATGTCTCATTTGATCTCGGATGTTTTAAGCAACGTACGAAGAACGAGCCCCGGGTCTGTTTTTTAGTTTCGGGTTGTATTTAATCCGCGCGCGCGAGAGAGAGAGAGCGCGCCCCGGCCGCGCGCGCGCCCTCTCACGTCTTCTAACAACACGAGCGCTGTCTTGATCTCTCTCCCTCGCGCATATTAATCAAAATCTATTGACACGATAGTAAAAGGTCGGAAGACCGCAGTTTCACGTGGAGCATTTGGAGATTTTTTAGAGATTAGAGACTCTAGGAACAACATCTCAATGAACAACATCTCAACACTAAATTATAAAAGGCCTGTGTCATATAGACGCCTGTCTCAAATACAAGCCGGTGCAGTTCGGCGATTTGGGAAAATAAAAGCCCGGGCTATTATTTGAAGTTTTACGGTAGGCTACTGGGGTGCGAAGTATACCTCGCGCTAAAAAACAACAACAACAAAAAAACAACAACAACGCATAAAGCTTGCCGCAAGCAGTGGCGAAAGTAGCCTAATGATTATGGATGTGTCGGGAAAAAACAGCAAGGATATATTTAAAATATATATTAAGATGAATATGGCGATGTTGACTCGATCGTCATTCCTGCAGTAGTGAACACGGACGCGCGCCTATGGATTATAATCAAACTCTTTATTTCTAATGGTTTCGTTTTAAAGTAGACATTTTAACCTATATTTAAGTCTATATGCCTATTTCTCGTGTCTGTGAGTCAAGTATCCTATACGCTTAGTTTCGGTTCGTTTGTGACGCGCTCCAGTTCTTGCAGTCGAAGATGGAAAAACGCTCTCAAGTGTTGCCAGTCTTGGCAGCAATTATCTTGTCGAAAATATTGGATCGCGTGCTTCTGACATCGAGTGTGGTACATAGGTAGGTACACTGTTGATCTTTTCCACATATTTTCTATCTATCTGGGTTGGGACACACACACACACACACACACACACACAACAGCCTCACGTGCGACGAGCCACGTCTCTCTGGGCAACCGCGTAAACTAACGTTAGTGTTTTTCCGCCACAGCCAATCATGCTGCATGCTTATTCACTGTTTCACTGACGTTGACTAGATTAACCCCTTAGGTATCGAAATGTGGTACCGAAAATCAAGACATATTTCGATACTCTGTAGTATCGAGACAATTCGGTCGGTACCTAAAAAGTATCGAACTCGATACCCAGCCCTAGTGAAACGTCATGAGGAGTTGTGTGAAGATGAGCTTATAGAATAAATCTATAATATCTATATATAAAGATCAGTCTGTGGAAAGTACGTCTGTAACAAATGGTTTAAAGTCCCCCCTTTTTTTAAGGTTTGCTTTATGTAACAAATATTTAGTCGTGATTCCTTCAATAAATAAATTATAGAAATGCATATTTTTCATAATTTTCAATTCAGACATAGGTATTTTTGTTTATTGTCACCATATAATTTAATCTTGTTTAGGCCAGGTTTCGTTTTAGGCTTAAATGTGTCATTTTGTAATAAAGAACTTCCCTTTGAAGATTCCCAGGTGCACTTGACTGCATCAGCTTCATGCCTATATAGATTGAACACCTAATACGCATTACGTCAGTTTTTACAAATTCACGTTTTTGAAGTTTACACGGAGACGATAATGGCATCGTTTTCAAAAAATTGCACTTTGAAACCCCCAAAACACTGTTGTAATGTAAATGAACATACGTTTTTTGATAATGGTGTGGCCCTGTGGTAATTATTTGACACTTAGCTAACTGGCAAACTCCAGTAGTAACGAAATGATCTATTTTGAATTATTTCATGGAAACTAACAGGTATATAAACCTTAATTTAACATTTAAATAAATTATAAAGAAACTTAACACCTATAGGATTCCGCTGTGGATCCAATCTTCCGGTCAGACGTGGGAATTCATTCTCACACTGCATTATGCGTTGAGTGTAGATCAGTTGTACACTTGTTATTGCGGTGCATTGTGAGATTGAATGAGAGCACTCAATGTCCACTATGGATTAGGACAAGACTACAAATGGCAGGACCGAGCTAAATTCTGCAGAAAAGTGGCCCTCCAGGAGCAGGATATGACATCCCTTAGTGTAGCAAATGAGAAATATTAGCCTAGTTTTCCAGACCACATGGAAAGCAAAAGTAAATCTGCAGCTGGCTGGTTAGAAATGATGCTTCAGCAAGTAAAGCTGGTGAAGGATATCACTACACCATTTGCTGGATGTTGTGGTACATGTAATGTTCTCCCAGCTTCCTATGATCTCTTAAAACCCCTTCATGCAAATCAGAGCCAAGGGCTGGATGGCAAAGCTCTGAATTATTGACACTGGCCTTGCTTACAGTGTCCAGAACCTCTCTGCACATACAATCTCTGAGGACCAGAGCAAAGCTGAAATTGGGCCATAAAAAAAATGATGGAATTGAGAGTGGTAAAAACATTCTAAACTTTAAATATATTATAATTAGGGGTGTAACGATACGCGTATTCGTATCGAACCGTTCGGTACGAGGCTTTCGGTTCGGTTTTCGGTACGCATATTCAAATCGAACGGTTCGTTGGACCATTTTTCCTGCCGACCAAAATTTCGTTATTTTAAATGTAGGCGCGCGTGGCAAGCGCACTCGAGATGCTGGTGCGCCCACAACATTGCCCAACATCAAATGGCAAATGTAATGTAAGCGGAACGAAACTGAGCTACTCGTTATTATGTGGTTGACGGACTGTTTATCAGTTTGGACCAATGCAGCGTGAGCCGATCTCTGTTACTACACAGCGCTGAGACATCCAGTAAAGCATTTGAATTCACTATTGAACTTGAAGTAATAACATCGCTGCGAGATCTAGTGAGAAACATTCACATTTCTCCGTTATTAACGGATCAAACCGCGCTGACGTGGAAACCAGAAAGAAACATTGTGCCCTGAATGAACTATTCAGTGTCCACAGATCAGCAACATCACCATGGATTTACTGTAGTAACACTAACTGTAACCATGGAGGTTTGGCAGGAATAGTAGGCTATAATGCTTTCAAGTAACATTACGTCGGTTTTATTTTGACATTATGAATACAATTGCTGCCCTCAAATGTTAATCTGAACTAAAATAAACCTTTGTTTATAATTACTACAATATAACATTTCATTTTGTCCAAGGAACTGTTTTGTTTTATATGCTCCTAAGAAAAGTCAAGTATAGCTCCATCATTGCTCAAAGTAAAAAAAATATATAAAAAAAAAAAATCATACTTTATGATGTTAGTTTCAATAAAAATATAATAAAATAAAAAATCAAGGAAATTTCTCTGGCATTTCTTTCTTTTTGCTGCATTGAAAACGTACCGAACCGTGGCACAAGTGTATCGTATCGAACCGAACCGTGAATTTTGTGAACCGTTACACCCCTAATTATAATATTATAGTGTATATTTTGAGATGTTAAAATGATTTCTCCTATCCCAGACTAACATGCGACAATAACTATAAGCCATCTGCAGGAAATTCACCAGTTCAAGTTTAACAACAAACGTAAGCACGTGACGCAAGTGCGTTCTGAAGCCCATGCGAGAAGTGGCAGTCAATTCTCGCACAAGCTTCACGTCGTGCTGATGTTTATGTCAAAAATGAACTTATGAACCTGCTTATGACAGTTGGCCAGAAGCGTTGGTTTATAATATTTGGTTAATATATTAGATTTTTTTTTTTACACATTCAGAAGACATTAATTCATCAACTGGGGTCATATGGTTTAGAGCCCCTTTCTGAGAAAATGGTCTCAGAACGACAATATTATCGTTTATCGCAATAATTTCTTGGAAAATTTATCGTCCAGCAAAATTTGTTATCGTGACAGGCCTACTCTAAAGGGAACAGACTGTCTTCAGAAAAGCTTTGATAGGCATTATACGGAGGTATGAAGTAAAGGTAATACAGTTTATAAGCACAGCTTCGTGTACAGCGGAAACGCTATTTCACTGTTGTTCCATAAGCTGTCAGAGTGAATTTACATTTATTTAGTCTGTCTGCTGTTTTTGTTTTGTGCAGGTGTGTCTTATGTAGCTTCATTTTCCTAATCAAAAGACAGACCGTTTTGTTTTTGCTTAATATCCTAACTATACAACCTAATATTAAAGGTAAATAATTTATATTAAAATGTATTTATTATACAAGTTTTTAATGTTGTTTATATGTCTATGTGGTGCTTTTAATATGTTTTAAGACAAACCATGAGCAAATTCATAAGTCAACACAATTATGCGCAGTATTTTCTCCTTAAAACTGCAGTAAAAAAAAAAAAAGAAAACACGGTTTGAATTCGCCAGGTTTCTTACTTCACAAACTACCAATAACGTCAAGATGCAGGCGGGCTTTAGCATATCATTAACTGCTGCGTAGCAGACAACACCTGTTTTGCAGATTTGTGTTGTTGTGAGGGATTCTATTCAGGGGGTTGAATAAGTCATTAAACGTTGCAGTTTCAGTTGAATTTGGGGAAACCACTTGAAACATTTGTTGTGCTGAGCTATTTCAATTAGGCTACTTTTGTTTGATGTGTTCATTGCAAACAGCTGAAAGTCTGTAAATTTTGCCAATAAACATGATTTGCAATGGGGGTTGAATAATTTTGGTTACAACTGTATGCTTTTCTTCACTGACTTACTGTGATGTTCAAAATGTTTCTAAGGATGCTGATTTTTAGAAGGCAGACTGAGATGACAAATGGGAACATGGTTTGTGCAACATTAGCAACCCATTATAAGCTGTTTGATAACGTAGTCAAGCCAAAGGCTAATCATTAATTACCATTATGTGTCCGAAGTTGTAGAGAGTGATGCATAAAACGCGTTTCCATTCTGATACATCGTGTTGTAGACGAGCCTGTATGAGTATACTAAATATACAAAATGAACAAAGGGTATAGAGCTACATTCAAGCTATTTTGAGGCATGAATTTAAATGTTTAAATGTGCCATTTTGGTGAAAAAGATACATTTTAATGAATAAAATGATTGCATACAGTACAGGGGGGACTTTAATTAAAAAACCATAGCATCTTCGGATTGTGATTAAAATCAGTGGTTGCCTCTAATTGTTGGCCTGTTACAGAGCAAATTACAGAACTACAGAATTACAGAACAAATCAATTTGCATAAAAAAAGGGGGGGAGGCTAAGTTAATAGATAGTAAATATATAAATAAATAGATAAGTAAATAAATATCAGCAACCACTATCAGAATCAGCAAATTTGCTTGTAAAAATCTAAATCGCATCCCTAAAATAGAAAATCATGTCATTAACCCAACTGCATTTGAAATGAGCAATTGAAGAGCGGTGGAGTGGAATAAGACCAGGTGTGAGGATTACATCTATATTTACAGATTACCAGTGACAAGACAAACTCTTCCTGAATGAAGTTTTTAGAGGTGATCACTACAGACCAAGACAAATCTGATTTCTTAAATTCTACACAGCCATCAAATATTAGATGTTTTGTGAGGATGGACTAACCGCGCAACTCATCCGTCGGGTTTGAATAGATGATGGAATCAGTCAAGTGACTCTAGTCACAAGATTGGCCTGCTGTGACACACCTGCACAAACAGGAAAGAGAAATGACCTGAACACAGTGAAAGCAAAGAAACACCCTGCACCCTTTCGTCACCAGACAGTGTGTTTAAAACAACTTCACACAGCAGTTAACGCTCAATACACAGATAGTGTTGATACTCAAAAGACTTTTGGCACAGCAACAGGTTGAGTTTCCTCAACAAATTAAGCCTAATTTTCTTGAAAACAGAGTGCTGCAACTCTAGAGACACGCAAAACATAATGACTGAGGTGGCATACATTTCTCAGTCTGCAAAGATCCAATGGAAACAGTGAAGGAAAATATTGAGAAAGTAAAGAGCTCATTACAGCAAAGCAAATAAAACACTCCATAATTCATCAGAAGTGGGACAGGGAGGCAGTGTGTTCACAAGTGTGATTCACAGAACACAAGAATTCACCACCCATACAGCAAGGGCATTCACCCAAGACATAAAAAAAAAGGAAGAAAAAAAAAAGAGAGATAAACAGAGCAAAATTAATCTCTCCAAATGTCACTGAAGGAATTGAAGAGACATTTGTGGAGAAATTAAGCCATAGTTTGCAGTGTTTTGTTTTGATTTTCTACCCAACTTTGTTTTGGCTACAGTAATAGGAACATAAGAGTCAGGAAGTAAAATTATAAGTCATGATCAGATCAGTTTTATTACACTAACATCTATATTTCTCACAATGCTTTAGATAACAGAAAGACCAGTGTTTGAAAAGGCAAGTGTTTGTGAGCAGAGCTCTCAAAAACTGTACAGACTTTTACTTTAAACTAGACACAGGCCAGGGTGGTCAACTAAACATCCAATAACCGACTAGTCAATTATATAACTGACTAGTCACATCTTCACTGTAACAGCCAAATGAAGAAAAAAATCAAGTTCGACTGTGCAGCTGTGGGTAAGCTAACAGTATTACCCGTCCCTAAGCCAACCATCCAATTAGTAGCTAGCTAAACAACAACAAAACAACCAAAAATAGTTTAAGCAGCTATGTTTTCACACGGTTACTGTTATAGTTGCTTTCAGAAGGGTTGCGTATAAATGTATTGCCTTCAACAATACATTAAGACAAATCGAACCGGTTCCATTAAAGACCATTGTTCTGCGTCCGGGATGCACATAAGAAGTTTTGCACCAATCTAGACTGGGGCCAGTACTGACTGAGGCTGCAAGTTATAGATATTTAGCCCATTAGGTAAATCTGCTGAAACTAGTCTGTTAGTTACCCTACTAAAGGGATGTTTTTAGGGCACAAAGCACATGTCCAATCGGGAGCTAATTGACATCACAGAACATAATTAAACAAGCTTTCCTTGACAAGCTGTTCAGACAACCCACTAAATAGCCAATTAAAATATGTAGTTTTCCCTACCTAAAACCAAGGGATGTACAGTGTATAGTCAGCAAATTGTTATGCAAAAGAAACCTCTTCAGAGTGATACAAGACCCCTCGAAAATATCCCTCTTATTATGCAGCTACTTGGCAAATTACAAAAATCAAACAAGAAAAAAAAAAAATATATATATAAATGCGCGAGTGATCTGTTATCAGTTGTAGTCGTTTAATATCAGACTGCTAGATTACACGATTGAAGAATCAGAATTGAGTATTGCAGGTCAAGGAGAAGTTTAAAAATATAAATGAATGATGCATGGACAAATTTGTGAAAGGCCTGCAAGTGCCAGGTAAAGCAAACAATGAATCTACTTCAAATGTCACTACTATACCAAAACAATGTGTCTATACCAGACACAAGCGGGGCGACAAAAGCAAACAGAACCCATTATAATCAGCAATGCTGTCTACAATGGATGTGTTGCACGACGATACAAATTCCCGACAGATTCACCAGTACAATGGGTGGTAATGAAGAGAGACCACAGTGTGTTTTGCATGCCTCGAAAAACTATCTTCTGACAGTATGAAGCCAAAAAAGTTAAGATGCCACTCAGAGACTTCACATCACAAACACAAAAAGAATCCCATTGAAGTTGGGAAGTTAAAGTTGTAGGCTACTGTATTAATAGCAATGTTTTAAATAAATCCTACAGGAGTTTGCAAGCAAGTTCATGTATGAGAGTGTGTTTATGAGGGCATGTGTACTTTATGTATCAGCATGGGGCTTAAAAATATTTTTTGGTAAAACTTTATAAGGTCTCATTTGTTAACATTAGTTAACGCATTAGATAAATGTTTGTTAACCCTTGTTAATGTTAGTTAATAAAAATACAGTTGAACATATAAGTCATGCGCAAGACAGCCTTTCATTAACTGATGTTAAAAAATAGAACATTACAAATAGATACTGATTTTTAGAAGGTAGCCATCTGACTCGGTTTTGAATGGGAACATGGTTTGTGTAACATTTGCAACATTACTAGCTGTTTGATAACAGTCAAGCCAGAGGCTAATCATATAAATTACAGTTATGTGTCCGACATTGCATGTAGAGTGATGCATAAAACATGTTACCAATCCGATACATCGACTTGTAGACAAGCATATGAGTGAAGTTGGGACTCATTTGTATATTCATGGTTCCGTATACTAAATGAAGCAAGGGTGTAGAGTTACATTCAAGCTATTTTAAGGCATGAATAAAAATAAAAAATCATAGGAAAAACATTTAAGTATGCCATTTTGATGATCAAAGATGAGTTTTTGGATACAATTATTGGCTACAGGGGGAGAACTGATTTCACCAAACTCCCTGAAAAATTCACTCCTGAGAGAATCTCCATCCTCTGCTTGTGTCTAATTGTTGTGAGAGCGCATGAAAAAGCAGTAACACTCCCTGGCAACTCACACCTCCATTAAAGGAGAAGACATGACAGTCACGTACGTGACCATTGCCTTTTTTATTTCCCAGCACAACAAGTGAAAAGAGAACCATTCAAAAAACGCATAAGGTACTGAGTGCACTAATATTAAAGGGATAGTAAACCCAAAAATTAAAATTCTGTCAACATTTGCTCACCCTCATGTCCTTCCAAACCTATATCACTTTACTAAATGTTGCACTATTTTTTGTCAATACAATGGAAGGTTACCAATATTCTTCAATATATAATCCATTGTGTTACACAGAAGAAGAAGAAAAAAAAGTGTTAGTCTTTTAAAAAAAGTGTTAAAAGTTTGAAACCACGTGAGGGTGAATAAACAGAATTTGCAACCATGGTGCATCATGAAGCTCAGCCAAAAAACAACCACTGTTCAACAACAACAATTACATCTGAGTCTGATTAGATATGATCCACCTGGGCTTCTTTCCCCCCCACACCTACTCTACAGAGTCCTCGGAGGGTATCTTGGGATATCGAAATAAAAAGTCAAGAGATCTGCAACCTTTATATTATTAGTATTATCAGTACTGATTTTTGTGTAACTCTTTCCAATAAAGTTCCATTTGTTAACACGAATAAATGAAGAATATCAAGTGTTACCAATTTTGTATTATTATTATTAAGATTTAATAGACCAGACAGAGTAGGTTGTATATCCACAGTAGACAGTGTGGATATACAACATATCCACACTTAAACAGAACATTATTAGGGATCCACGATGTATCGGCCTGATAAGAAAATTGGCCGATATATAAAATAATGGATTTTTCCTTCAGCTGAGACACTTCAGACATCATGAAGTGATCACCATGATGGTTTTGAATTGCTTGAAATATGATTGGAATCACTTCAAAAAAGTAAGATACAGTTCAGCGCAACATGTCTGTCATTTATGGGCTACAAATAATAATGAAAAAATTATAATTTTGTATAACTGATAAATATATCAGTTATCACCTTTCAAATATAAAGAATTATTGGTTATCCGTATCGGCCAAAATTTTCTTATTGATGCATACATCCCTAAACGTTATAATAATTTGGTGTGGAAGCTAATATAGATAACATTACAGTTAGCCTACCTCTATACGCATCGTTCTTGGTGGGCTGACATAGGCAACTGAACATTTATTTGTAGATGAGTAACCAGCTAAAATATGTACAAATGTGTAATAAACGAATGAAAAAGATGTTCCAAATCATCCGAAATAAGCAAAGCGATAGCTACAGAGTTCTATTGTTCAGTCTTGTAGTATGCACTTGCCTTAAGCCGAAATCCACAGTTAAGTGAATTAAGAGCTGATTTATCAGCAGACATCCAAGAAGATTTCCCAGTCTTGGAAGACTTGGATAAGCCCTCTCTCAAGTTTATGAACATACAGCAGACCTTTCAACAGAGCAACAGAATAAATCATCTTCCATCACAGGAGAAGCAGAATGCGAGTGAACTTCAAGAAAACTCGCTGGTAGTGATTAGTGAACACCTGGAGGAGTCCAAAGAATACAAAGGGAGTCTGCGCTGAAAGGCTGCTGATTGCTGCCACCCTTTTAAACCAAGACTATCTTTAAATCAAAACCACACAGCAGACCTGGTCTTATTTTAGCTGAGTGCCATTAAGAAGTGGTTGGCCTGAAAAAAAATATATTCTGTTCAAAGAGCCACTCATCAGATGACCCGGTTCCTTTCTCTCATCTCCCAATCCGGTCATGCCTTCTTGTATGCTCTTTTTGTGTCTTGTCAAAACATGAAGGGAATTCAGCAAGTCACAAAGATCCATACGGGAGACGCAAAAGACTAAAACCTTTTCGTCTTTCTTAGTGTAAAGGCCAGTGTGAAAGGACTCAAAATATTAGCATTGACAGATAGCGCTTCGCCCATGCAGGAGGGAGATTCTGGCGTTTTTCAATGGAAATGGATGTTGTGGAAAGGGTGTGTGAGGACGAAAGAGCTTGCACACTATCCTCTGTGTTTCCTGTTTTTTTCCCTCTCTCCCTTCCTTCCAATTTGATCAAACCCTTTCCATTGTATCCCAGAGTGACCTACGAAATTCATAAACTTAAAAACCAAACCTAGCAAACCTAAAGGGTCTGTGCATCACCTTCCTGATGCTTTAACTTTACAACAGGTGATAACTACTAAAACTAGAGGCACATTGCTATGAGACCGTTTTTAAACTTGCAAACTGACCTCTGTCTGTTCTCTAGAGAAACCTCCCTCCCTCCTCCTTACAAACAAAACTTTATTTGACAACAGATATTACATAAACACATGGAGCAATAGATGGCATTACAAACCCTGTAAAACACGTTACATAATATTACAGATGATGCTGAAACTTTCAAACGCAAGACCCTGAACTTAAATAGCAGCTCAAATCTCATAGGTTTATAAATGATTATAAAAGGAAAGCATGTGCCTATAAATGCAAAAAAATAATAATAATGTTTTGTATAGCCATGTGTTCAAACGGTGTTGTTGTTTTCATTTGTTCAATCACCTGAGGTCGCAGAGATGGAAGAAAAGTTCTGTTGTTATTAATATTTTGTGTACGCTGTATTTTAAATAAACTTCCTGAAGAGTTTGAGAGAGAAAAAAAAACTATCCTTTGACAAACTTGCATCGGCTGTAGTCGGTGCTAACATGTGCTTGTCTCGCGACCTGCACGCTCTGCACATAAATCTGTACATTTTAATAATTTCACACTCACAATGTGCCAACCAGGTTAATGTATCCCGAAAATGCCTATTAAAAAGCGAAAACTCTGTACGGATATTGGCGCGTACTTCACGTGGATTTAAAGCCCTTCTGGGAGGCGGCAGTGGCAAAGGATGAACGTCGATTGTTAGCTAGCTAAGCTAACGTGCTAGGTTAACAGCTATCAGATGTTCCACCTGCCTTTGTTGACACGAGCACAAAAAGGAGCACTTTATATTAGAAATGTCATTCTAGAGGAAAATCGGGTAAACATATTTATAAACCAGCTTGTCTTTCGATTGTCCAGCTGTGGGTGCGCTAAAAGTGTTAGCTTAAGCTAAACCTCTTGTCGCTAACCGGCTAAACAAGAGAAAAACATAATGAAAACTACTATTACTTATGAGTTTAGTGATCTTTACTAACCTAAAACGCCAAACGATCTCAGATATATATAAACACACCGTATAAACGGCGTAGTAAATCATCCAATGCATTTAGAGGGCAACAACAACGTTATCTATCTGCTGTGAAGTTACATTTTCACCAAAGAAGAGAAAATGTTTTAATACAATCTAAAGTGGGTGTCAAATCTGTATGAGCAAACAAGCAAAGCAGCGGAAAAGCAATAAGACTTAGATTTGTTTTATGCAGCAACAAAACTATACTAAACTGTATTTAGTGTACGTCCTATTGCTTTGGTTAAAATAGTTTAACTGTTACCTACAATAACAACAGTTGTGAAATAGTGCATGCGAGTGATTTCTATTAGTATAAGTGAAATACTGCAGTTTTAAATACCATGCAAATATCCTTCAGCAGACCAAATAGGCAC
The DNA here is from genome assembly GCA_031834385.1 of Semotilus atromaculatus. Taxonomy (NCBI): domain Eukaryota; kingdom Metazoa; phylum Chordata; class Actinopteri; order Cypriniformes; family Leuciscidae; genus Semotilus; species Semotilus atromaculatus. The sequence goes on along the minus strand of JAULUF010000023.1, from coordinate 6,566,564 downwards.
TCTGAACAGAAGCACATCATAAGCAACGGTAACTTACACTAAATATTATATACACGAGAAAAGGCCATGCAGTCAGCTTCATGTCCAATAACTGCATGACGTTGTGTATTGAAGCTGATCACATGGCCCTTTACTCCTACAATTCAAGTTTGCGTTTCTGCTAAACACTGCTTTTAAACCAGATGTTTTATTAGACAAATGCATGTATTTACCCTGGAAACTGATGGAAAGACGAACAAAAAAAGCTCCTGTGTATAGGAGGTCAGTTAGTTCCCCCAGATATCCTATCCAGAGTCCAGTTACGGTCACCGGTCTCTCCTCTTCTCCTCTCCGGTTTGCCCGAAAGAAAGATGAAACGATCCTCTGAAAACGAGTTGAAGTTTTACAAGCACAAACCAAACATTTTCATCCGATGAAATAAAGTAGGAGCGTTACGCGCACCCTTCCAGTCCATGAAACAGGGAGAGCTTTTACCAACTATTTATCTTCTGAAAAAACTAAAATCCCCCTGTAATATGTAACCGATCTAAGAACGCTATGGATACGGCACACGACTCCGATGCTTCTCTGTTAAAGCGCGATCGCCTTTATCCAACCGATTCCTGTACGACTCCCTGTCAACCGATGATGGCGTCACCATGTCGTCTAGGGAACGTCATCGTGTCGCTTAATTAAGACGTAGTTACGTTTCCAATGCCTGTGGAGTGCGAACTGTTAGGGCCGAAAAAGCATTTTAGATTACTATGGTTTCATTTTAAAACACGATTTTTGGCAAAACCTCCTGGTAAAAAAAAAAATATATAATAAGATGTTCCCTTACTTAGTCAAAAGTAACTGTAGTTCTTCTCTCTTACAGTGCACAGACAAACAAGACATTTGTTTTTAACCTTTACTTTTTTTTAACGTCATCATTGTTTCTTTGTCAATAACACATCTCTGTTGTTTTTACAAAGTTATTATTATTCATCTTTATTTTATTTGAAAAAATATATTAGCCTATTGTGTTGCACATTTTTCGAAAGAGAATCTGTCAAATAAAATAGGCTATTTTACATAAATAAAAATAAAAATAAATAAAATATATATATATGAAGAGTTCAGATGCAAAAGCCTCTATAAGTGCCATTTGAAATTTTCTTCTAGAATGATCATTTTTATCAAGCTTGTATATTTAAGTTCAGTAATTTCACTCAAATGACAATTAATAGGTCATCTTCATTGCCATTTAAGTGAAATTACTGAACTTAAATATACAAGCTTGATAAAAATCATCATTCTAGAAGAAAATTTCAAATGGCACTTATAGAGGCTTTTGCATCTGAACTCTTCATATATAAAATAATAGTGCAACAGGAATGCACAGATAAGCTGCCAAACCACTGCAATCTAAAACCACAACAAATATAACCTGTTTAGGTCAATAATAACTAACAAAGAAATCTGTATAGCTTTATCATTAATACACGAGTACATCAACACATTCAAAACCTTACAGTATCTGCACACATGACCCTGATCAACAGGGGTTTAAATCCAAACAGATCAGACAAGACTGGAGAAGGAACAATCTAATGAGTTCCATCTGGTGTTGTTTTCCACCACTGTTAAACTGAAAGTGCAACGGTTCTGCTGGGCCACATGACAGCAGGACTGCACTTGCCTAAAAGGTAAAAGGTTTCACTCAAAGGTAAATAATGTTCTTTCATAATCCCATAGTATTCCAGACCTTTCCTTTGGCATTAGAGAATGCACTCAGATGTAGAACAAAAACAAAGTTAGGGTCAGTTTATTGAAAAAGTGCAGCATGAAATATAACTATGCTCATGTGTAGATAAGATTATGGTAGGTAAATAAGGTGTTAAGTGTATTCCTTCCTATAGTCTACTGAAATTACCAATTTATTGCTCAAATAAAAGCAGCCGTGGTGAGCATAAGAGAATTCTCACAAAAATATAAAAAATCTTACCGACGGTATGTGCATATAATGAGAACAACACACATGAACAAGCAAGAACAACGATAACAGAAGTTCCTTTTTAATATATATATATATTTTTTTTTTCAAACATAGGAAATGTGTTGGTGTTTTCTCAGTGATTTATATGGCAATATTTAAATTGTAAACATACACTTGCAATTCTGCATAATGTAAAAAAAAAAAAAAAAGAATACATCAAATGTAATAAAATTTACAAAGGTTAAAAGAATAAAATCTTTATAATTTAAATGGAATGATGAAATGCATGTGAATATTCGAAGTTCTGTGGCAAAATCATTATTACATGATACAAACAAAACAAAACTGTTTAAAATTTTGCTGTACTCCATCAAAAAGTGGTGAAAAAATCAATATCAAAAGTACACAAGAGGATCATGCAGCTCCCAGTAGAACTGTTGTATCCCGTTCAGTGCAACAGACAGAAAAAAACATGTTTATTTCCTTTTTTAGTGTCAAACCGATTAATCGCGATCAATCACATCTAACATGGAAGTTTGTAAATATATAATATATATGTGTGTGTATGTATGTATACATAGTCACACACACACACACACACACATATACACAAACTTAGATGGAAATAATCGCAAATAATCGTTTTGACAGTACTAGATTTTTCTCATCCAAACACCAATGTTCTTCACACAGCAATCTTTAGTATTTTACAAATATGTTTTAACATAAAGTTATTGCATTATGAAACACAATATAAAACCATTTCCCTTAGTATACCTCAACATGTAAAGCCTACACTGTGCAACATCGGATATGAGGACGCTGCTGAAAACAGCATCAGGAACAAAGCAGGTACCTGTAAAATAAGTGAGGAAAAAATGGATTAATACAAATATTTACCAAACTACACTGACAACAGTATGTTGCTGTAGACATTTGTGGACAAATCTATAAACTTCTGTGCATTTGTGTATTGTACAGTCTTCAACAATGCTGTATTATTCTGAAACTGAGTGAAACCGATTCTCGAACGAGAAAAATAAAAGTCGGGCAGGACTTGATTTTGTCCATACAGAATTGATGGGACCGTTGGATTGTTGTGGTTTGCCATCCCTGTGATGTCATGTGATCGACAGGTTGTCCCGCACTCGCGCCAGTGAACACATCTTTTTGATTAAAGATTACGAGGGCATGATTTTGAAAAATAATAATAGTGTGCATGGATAAATCATTTAAAATGATAAATACTGCAATATTCCATAAAATATCTCATGGTGACTTTCGGTTTCAAGATCAGATCAGCTTTCTTTTGAACTCAATTCAGCGTAAACAGAGCTGTGCCCTTACTCCTGTGCTGATGTGGCCTCCGATATTATCCGTTCATGTTTATATAAACATTAATTTGTCATTCTTGACATCACCTAGCCTTTGTGTAGCTTGCTCCCCCATAGCGCTTGATACCAATCCGATCCTGGGAAAAACACAGTCTGCATGACGTAAGCTTACATTCCTGGCTTGTGGACTCTGACCCTCTGGTGTTCCCAGGGAGAGCGAGACAGAGAGTACGCAAGAGGGGGGAAAAAGAGGTCCTCCTCATCTCTGGCCCGGTCTGAGCCGTGCTTCCACGCATGCCTGCTGTAATGACTACCAGATGTCCATGCTGGCAGAACCGACCCGGGGGTCAGAAGTCAGCAGTCACAGCTATTCTGTTCCTCGTACGCAGCCTCATCAAAACAAACTTGACAGAATGACATAGTCTGTGTGTGTCTCCATTAGTAAGCAAGTGAATGTCGTCGGGTGTTTGTGTAAGTGTCGTTCGCACCTCTGTGCTGATTATATGGAGGTCAACAGACAATGCTGCTGTTTATTATTCTGTTGGACTGCCACTTCAAAACTATTTGACAATCTAGTCACTTGACAAGAGTCAATGCATCACTAAAAGTGTAATCATGTCTTGACTTTTCAGTGTTTTTAGAAAAAAACAACACCGTAAAAAAAACTCGCTACCTAAAAGTTTTAAGTACAATCAACTTGGCTGTGTATGTCATTTACTTTAATTACATTAAACTGACTTTAAAAATTAGCTGAATCTTATATGATGAGTTGAAGAAACATGTTGTCATGACTTATTGATCATGTCATTTTTTTTATTTATTTTTTTACAGTGAATGTGTGTTCAAAAAGTATAGCGATGTACAAACTTGATGCCACAATATGTAGAGGCCTACTGTTATTAGGTTTTAATTAATTAATTATTTAAATAATTTAATTGCGAATTATGTCAAATAAATGCTGTTCTTTTTAACATTATATTCATCATCAAGTGTTATGGTTTGTGTGTTAGTGTTATGATTTCTGAAGGATCATGTGACACTGAAGACTGGTGTAATGGCTGATAATAATAATAATTATTATATTCAGATTTATTGAGTTCCAAAAACAGCGTAAATGTGAACTGAAAAACGTTTTGGTTAAACTTTATTTCGATGGCCCACTTTAGACATTTTGCTGTATAAGTAACTTAACAATGTCAACTGACTCTCATTAAAGTATCAGTAGACTATATTTAGACTGGTAGGTTAGGTGTTAGGGTTCGGATTAGTAGAATAAGTTGACATACTTGAAGTACTTGAAGTTGAAGTAGCAAAGTTACTTCTAGTCAGTAGAATGTCTGTTCAGGGAGCATCAAAATAAAGTGACAGCAGATATTAAGCAGACAGTCTATTACCACTAATAGAGTAGTTGACATGTAGTTGCAAAGTTAGTAGAATCTTTAAAGTGGACCATCAAAATAAAGTGTTACCGTATATATATATTTTCTTTTTTTTCTTCCTTTTTTCTGTGATCTGTTTACTTTTTGGTGACTGAAAGAAATCACTTAACACTTTACGGTTATGGTTATTTTCCCTATGTTTTATGTCTCTTGATTTGTTTATTTGTATATGCTTTATATAAAGTATGTATTTTATTTATTTTTCTGTACAGCACTTTTGTCCACTTCGGTTGTTTTAAAGTGATTTATAAATAAAGTTTGATTGATTGATTGATTTACAATAAGGTTTAATAAGGTCAACATTAGTTTACATACTTTGACAGAATTGATTAATCTTAGTTACTATTAATCTCAACATTTACATTACATTTTTAAGATCCAAAGTCTGTTTGTCAACATAGTGAACATGAAAATTAGCACTTTTATTAATGAACATAAACTAATATTAACATTAGCATTAAGTTAAAGGTAAGAAATGCTGTAAGGAGATGTTGGTCATTGTTAGTTCATGCAAGTTAATGAATTAACTATATTAACAAAATGAGACCTTTTTGTAAAGTCTGAAAGAGTTACTATTTCTTGTGGTAACAGAACATGATCAAAACATTAAATTGTATTCGTATGTCATTTTGATTTCTATCCTGGGATCTACGCAGCAACCTAAGAGGTTTATCATAGTTCAAACTGCAAATGTTATGACAAAATAATCGATATATGCTATCTTCACCAAATTTTGCAGTCGTAATAAACAGTAAAAAGTTTGCATAGGGAATGCTGTTGTGTACAGTAGCTCTTGACTCTGAGGGGCATTCAACTAGAAAGTAAAGTAAGAGGTAACCTTATGTCATTTCACAGTTCCAGGAAATGATACCTTACACATTACATTACAGGGTGTGACACACGCAAACACATTTCTTCATGCTTTGTCTTGCACCACTGCTCTGTGTTTCACATATAAAAATGGGCACACCTCTGTGGACCCTTATTATTTTTCAAATGTCTTTTTGGGAAAAAAAGCCTCCACAACGCCCAAGAAAAAAAGCAAAGTTTCAAGTTACTGATGAACCCAACGGCTGCTCTGTGTATTTTGCATATACTGTACATTTTTTAAATGTTATTACAACCATTTATATCACTCTTCTTCATTACTTGGAAATTATCTAAATTCAGGATGAAATGCAGTGAAATATGATGTGTGAATGTAAATAATCAAGTAATGCACAACATCTGTCACAGATCAGTCCTGAAAATTAAATATTTGCATGCTAGTACAATGGCTTTCCTGTTACTAACCGCTAGACAGCTGTCCAAGCCAATACTGTACTGTGAATATGCTCTGACTTTGTTCTAAAAAAAAAAAATGTGTAGCTTTCCCAGGTTTAGACTACATCTTGCATAAAGGAGGGAATAATAAGTCTAGTGTACTCACTGAAAAGCTATTCATTATATTTGGCCAGTGTCCACTTTCTTGCCTCCATCTGCAAGCAAGCAATGAAAAAACACAGATTCTTTATGTTAAAAGCATTCAACAAAATATGTTCCACTTCTTATTTTTCTTTATCATATAGAAATAGATCATACATTTAAATAACTAGTACAAACAACTTCAAACCTATAAAAACAGTATATTTGTATGTAGGATGTTTTGAACCTTAAGTTCGTGTGGGGAAAAATTGGTTGTTTTAATGTGAGTAAGTTTAAAAAAAACTCCCTAAAGAGCAACTTTCTTGCAGCTGAGGAAGTTTCTTTGAGCATTTGAATGTTTTTAATGCAATTGCTCCCCCTGCTGGTCGAATACTGTTCAAATTAATGTAATACACTCAGTGTAATAATGTTGTTGTTTTTTAAGCAAAAAACTAATTTGAGAATATACATATGTAAAAACAAAACACACCATTTTCAGTGTCAGTAAAAGGGTCAATTCTGAAACTAGCATGCATGTTTTTTTAGAACACCAGATTGTGATTCTCGCCAGAATCTGTGGTTTGGATTATTATTATAAATGTGCAATATCTGAGACACGCCAAGGCCCAGACCGTGACTCACAGTCAGAGGACGTTACTAATAGACGTTTTAGTGGTGACCTTTTGATATCCAGTTTTCTAGATCTTCCATTTCCAGCTCCATCACTGATGGGATATCATCCTCAAACATCGGCCTGAGGATCAAGAAAAGAACAACACAAGCGTTCGTGGGCTGTTTATTATGAGGAGGAAGTTGATTTTGACTGATCTGGCAGATTTGTATCTTTAAAGAGGAACCAACTAACCATGAACAGCTTTTGTGGAACATTGAAAAAAAAAGTACATGGTTCACTGTGAATGTTTTACAAAGTACGTGGTTCAAATATACATTTCAGATGAATACTAAATAATGAGATTACTAAATGAATGACTAAATAAACACAGGGAAATATGACTAGAGAGAACAATTGAATAATTATTTATTTGAAGTTATCTAAATTTGATTTTGATTTATTTGGAAAATAAATAATAAGTACATGGTCTTAAATAATAGTATCCGAAAAGTATGAGAGTTGCAATCAAGTAATGCTTAAAATCTATTTTAAGTTTTGAAAGATTTTTTTTTTAGAATACTTTTTTTAATGGTTTTGTGTTCTCATGGTCTGATAACACCCAGTTTTGCAGCACTGGATAGCAACAGATTCACTCGGATCATAAAAGCAGTCTATGTAGGGTCAGAAATTTGTTTTCAGAAGATGAACGAAAGTCTTACAGGTTTGGAACGACATGAGGGTGAGTAATCAATGACAGAAATGGTCTTTTGGGTGAACTAACCCTGTAAAGTGTGTACTTACATTGGAACCTTTTCATGATCTTCATGATCCAAATAAGGATCTTCTTTTGTGTCTACATAAAAAAAAAGATGACAAAGATGTTAAACATTACACACAGTAATTTTCTTAATTTATTAGACTTCGATTATAAGACAGTTTCAATTGCCTTCAAAGGAACTGATAGGACACTGTTAAAATTTAAGGGGAAAGGGAAGAAACACTTTTTTAGAGTGATGGATGGCAAAAACTATGTTGCAAAAATGTAATTCAATTTGAAATTATTAAGTGTTCACATTTTTTTATTTGTGAAATGAATCCGGAGTTTACAAATGCCACCCAGTGGGTTTAAAACAGCGTCCATTCAGATTCCAACACCCCGTTATCATATTTACCATCCAGTTTCATCTACCATTGGATGATTCCAAGGAAGAGTAAATATTTGTGTCTTTCAGATAGCCTAAATATGTAAACACATGTAAACAACCCCTAACTGATGCATTTAGCAGGTTATTTGGACAAGTCATCCTGACATACCAGCATCTTGTATTCTCCCCCTGCGGTAGACCATGACTACACACACGATCACAGCGATGATGACGAGTGTGAGAACCAGGGGTATGATGATCATGATGATCGAGTTGAGATCCTCTGTGTCTGTCTCTGACTTAACAGTCGTCTCTATTCCCTCAGTATTAACAGGGTCACCGTTTGGTATGGAGCCTAAATCCAAAGTACATGCAATTGCAGACGATTTAAGTAAAGGATGATTTCCTGAACCTGAAAGTCACAGTATATAGGCTATAAATTGATCAGATGAAGTTTGAAATGCTTATTTCAGCTTGAGGTCAAGCATGTGAAAAGTGCAATGCGTACCATGGTTCTCCCCAGATCCAGATTCTTCCCCTTGCCCAGTATTCTCTATAAAGAAATAAAGTAATCATGAAAATACAACTAAACAAACATCTACACTTAAAACAGGGTATACACAATATCTCTGTAAATGAAAATGACTTATATGGCTTATGAACTACACAATAGGCCTAATTTGTCCTACATAGTACAGCTGTAAAAATGGCATTGATACAGTTGAAGTACAATAAACAGCTTGAAATTTGTAAAATGTAAAGACATGGTTGAAACAGCATTTCACTGTAAAATTAAGAGTAGGCCTACACTTTTTACAGTTATTTTAGAGGTTTTCAAACTGGGAAACGCAAAGGGTTCACAAAATGTGAGAGAAAAGAAAAAGATTTTACGAAATGAATGATTTATACACATTTTTAGGGCTGTCAGAGTTTACATAAAAATGCTTTAGGGTGATATTTATTGTGAAAAGATCATTACAAATAAATCTGAACTGCAACTGTTTCTTTTCGGTTTTATATACTGTATCTAACATTACTATAATGGGTAGAAAATAATATATGCTTAATATTTTCTATATAATATTTTAATAATTGGCTTTAGTAGAGTGAAATGAAAAGGCTATTATTTAATATTATAACATACTGTATATTAATGTTCAAAATGTATTATTTTTGTAAATATTTAATATTTTTGAAAGTCTCTTGTGTTCACCAAGGCTGCATTTATTTGATCAAAAGGACAGTAAAACAGTAATATTGTTAAATATTATTACAATCTTAAATAACTTTATTTCAATTTTAATATATTTTAAAATGTAATCTATTCCTATGATGCAAAGTTAAATTTTCATCATCATTACGGCAGTCTTCAGAGTCACAGGATCCTTCATAAATCATTTTATTATGCTGATTTGCTGCTCAAGAAACATTTCCAATTGTTATACATGTTGAGAACAGTTTGTTTTGTGGAAACACATTTTTTTCCCACACAATAAGAGCATTTTTTTTTTTTAAATCACAATCTTTTGTAACATGTCTTTGGTGTCACTTTTACATCAATTTAATGCATCTCTTTCAAAAAAACAAAACAAAAATCTTACTGACCCCAAACTTTTGAACAGTAGTGTATACATTATAAATGGGCTTTTTGAAAATGAAAATATAATACCTTTATATCATATCTACTGATGTGTCAAATCAAATGTAATTACCACCAATTCTTACCTGAAGTTGGTTCTGGATCTGCTGGAGGTGTGGGCGCTGTTAAATAAACAGATCCGATTATTTTATGAGAGGATGTGAGTGCTCATCCACTATACACTTTTTCTTTAGATGATAACCCCATTCTAATCTAGACAACTGTGGCAGGTGTAAAGTACAAAATATTTCTTCACATGCAAATACATTTTTAGTTCCATGGCAGTGACCACAAGAAAGTAGATGTCTACAACATATTGCATCTAAAACAGATACTCACATTCATCGTTTTGGACAACATCTGCCCCCGTATCTTCTTTGTCGTCTTCACACTGAACTGTAATGACATGAAACTAAATTACTTTACACATTTAAGAACTGACTGTATAGAACCTTCATTTGATTTTTACACTGAGGATTAGTTCAGACCCGTTGCAGTTCAGAAGAAAGACTTTATCTGAGCATCAGTCTCTGAATTTACCTGAGAGAGATTAGAAACATTCCTTGTCCTGCCTCATGCAATTCATCCTTTTTTTTTCCCCTTTCAAAAGTTTTTTGTTTTAAAACAGCTTTTAAGTTTCTGTTAATAGCCAGGTACAAAAACTTTTAATGGGCGGGTACAGGAATATTTAAATACATATAATGTTAATTTAAAACATATAAAACATATGTACTGTATATAGGGGTCAGGTACATTGTAAATTTATGTTTGTTCATTATACGTTAACTTACGTATAATGAAAGAACATAGCGTTATATATATAATTATATAAAATATATATTTTTATATTAATATATAATTATATTTGTATGTATATATATATATATATATGTATACATAGTACATATATACATATACATATATATATATATATATATATATATACATACATATGTGTATAGATGTAAAATGTTTCAAATATGTTAGCAAATTAGCCTACAGTAAGTAGAGTCTAAAATTCATCAAGGTTAATAATTGCTGTAAAAGTATTGTTTGTTTCAAAGCTATTGAATAAAGTTTAACACATAGAACGTCACTGTAAAGTTATCAACTTAATCTTAACATAATCTTAATATCAAAATTCCTATTCAGCAACAAGAGAACTTTGAGGTAAAAAGGAGTAAACTAATAATCAGTTACAAAGAAATTAAAGCCATACAACCACAAGAAAGATGCATTTGACCTGAACATTATCTTTGTTCGTCAACAGAGACGAGCTGTTTTTTGTTTTGCATGAAACCAAGAGGAACAAAATGAGTCAAAGAACTATTTATAAGGTACTGTGACCATCCTGTCCTCAACTTTATCATTGTCCACTGTGGTCAAAAGATACGACAGGTCATTTGAATGCACTCTTAATGTCCACATGACTCCACAAGTGTTGTGTTGCTTAGGGGCCAATTACAGTGTAAAAAGATTTCTGAGGACCCTGACGAAGAGAGGAGACAGGACAGCGGAGAGTTACTTGATGAATGAATCTAAAATGGAAAAATGGAAAGAGAGAGAGAGATAGGATTCTACAGGAAGAAAAAAAAGATCTACTACCGCGAGTACCTACCAAGTCCAGTACGGCTAGCTGTCAATGCCAAAAGCAGGAATAGTATCAGATTCATTTCCCAGAGTCCTTGGTGAAAGCACTGGCCCACACTATGGATAGACAGAGACACAGACACATTGCATAGTGACTGGTGTCTAACACGCCTTCATGACATCCTGCTTCCTCTTTCAGACCTGATTCACCTAGCTAAAAAAAAAAAAAAAACACCCTCTCATTCTCTCCCTCGGATGTGATGCAATCAAACAGTGAGCCTGTTACCACAAGCCGAGCTGTTCCTCAGTTAGCTGTGAAAACACATTCCTGCATATATGGTATGTGACCTAACCAAAAACCAGAGAGAAAAAGAGAAGTGCCAAAAGAGCTGAGTAAACAGAATCAGCTTTAAACTCAAAGACTTTAAACAGACTGAAGTAGGAAGAGATTGTAAAGAGCTTGTCTACACTGCTACAGCTGTCTTTGTCAAAACAGTTATGTACTTTCTTAGCAATTAAAATGGAATTACAAAAAGAACTGTGACTGCACAGAACTGCACAGTATGACTATCTTTTTTTTTCTTTTTTTTCTTAGCATTTAGATGTCAAACATGATGTCAGAAATAATTGATTATTATTACAAAATCCTAAAATAAGATATCTACCTTTCTAAACCCTAAACAGGGTGTGGCAGGTGGCGGGGTGGAATAAGCCCCTTCTGTTGCGATACCCATTTCAAGTAAAACAGGTGAAACAAAGGCTGCTACTGCCACAACATTGTTTTGATGTCATTCAGGGGGATCAAGCCATCATTTGGTGGGGGTAGCAGGCAGGGTCACAAATACTGCAAAACGAATACACACCATTTACATGAAAACAAACAAAAAGAACAGCTCAACATTCAGTTGGACATCTTGGCTAACATCAACATTTTCTGTTTCACAGACATTTATTTTTTAGTTTCAGGCTCTTGCCCTAATATGTATATAGTGAGGCCTTAGTAACTTTCTTATGGCCAAGGACTGAGTCTCCTTATTAATCCTCTAAATATTAAGCCTCTTCAAAAATTCATATTTAGTGGGCAAATAATAATAAAACAATTTTGTGCTGCAATTAAATACTTGATGAAAAGGGGCGGATCATATAAGGATAGCTCCACTCAACCTCCTGGAAAACCTTGGAAACATAAGCAAAATATATTGGGACCTTTGACTTTTCCACTGATCTCTAACTTATGCTGGGTACACACCTAAAGATAATCGGGCTGATTTTGGGCCGATTTCCCCCCCTTCCGACAATCCTAGGTATGTCCCGATTATCTTGATGGTTCTAAAGATTATCTAATCAGATTTTCCTGTGGTGTGAGGTGTGTTAAGAGTGTCCGAACTGGAAGAACATCGGAGCCGCTCCGATCGCGAATCGTAAATATTCAACATGTAGAATATTTACGATCAGAAATCCTGATGTGTGGGGAACCCCGAGGACAAACGCGCGCACGCTCTGGAGATTATCACGTGAAACGAAAGAATATCCAATCAGAAAGCGAGAAGATGGAAGACAGAAGCATAACAAACGCAGTCATGGCCAGCACAAAGTGTAAAACCTACCATAATAGACTGGAAAAGGAGAAGAGATGGTCAGAAATAGTTTCTGCAATGTTATTACCCGGTAGCTAACCAAATAGCAACAGAGTAGATTTTTTTTATGTGTGTGTGTGTGTGTGATTGTGTTCTGGTTTGACCTACATTATGAGGACCCATATTCAAATGTAAAAATGCTGAACGTTTTCTATGTTGGATAGGTTGGGGCTAGAAAATGTAATTAGCTCAGTAAAAAAACTTTCCATATAAGGATAGGTGTACCATTACATATAATCTGTGTGTGAGAGAGAGAGAGAAAATTAACCATGGTTTTATTATAGGCGTATTGAACATTTGTAATAACAAATAAATAGTTAGAATTTTTCATAGCAAAACTATGGTTAATTTGTGGTTATCATGGTTTAACTACAATATCCATTTTTTATTTGTATAAAACCATGGTAAATTTTTATAAGGGGAGAGAGACAGGGCCAGTGTGTGTGCATAACAGAACATCTGAGAAAGGTCACTAAATTCCCGCCGTCTCCACGACTTTACATAAACCCTTTTCTTTTTTTCTCGTACATTTTCTGTGAAAATCAGTCCAAACACTATTCGCAATTTCTTCCTGCATATTGTCCACCATGCTTATTCTGAAGTCTCACGAGATTTTACGAGATTTCCTGTGTTTACAGTCAAGACTCAGGTTGAAAATCTGTTAGTGTGTGGTGTGCTGTCTTTGTCACATCATGGCACACAACACACTAAGGAGCAAAACGGTTCAATGTAGGATTTTTTATCCTCGTGGTTGTGGTCTATCACATTTTGAAAATCTTATAAGATGTAAAAAATCTTTTGGTGTGTACCCAGCATTACACTCTTAAAATCATCAAACCTGATGTCGTTGGTGCATGAGACAAACAAAAAGTCATGGCAACGCAGTCATTCAATCATTAAGAGAGAACTTATATAGTGTTAACTAAATAGATAATATTTTCAGTACTATTCCAAACTAAAGCATAAAGCATTTTTACCACCATGTCCCAAGAAAATCCAATAGTATCCGCTGCGCATGCGCACTTCTACACTCTAGCAAGACGCACGCGCAGTGAGTGAGTTCCCCTTCCTCCACATCTCGCGCCAAACTCAAGCTGACGCTGTGGAAGTGTCAAACATGGTAAGAAACTAAAGTTATTGCATTTAATAATTGTATTACTTAGAATTTAAGTCGCTTATATAAATAAACTGCATTAAGGTTGGCAGAACTGTGTTAAACAGGTCGAATTATTCTAGATTGTGTTGAGATCTCTTTGATTTGTGAATACATTTGTCAAAATGTTTTTATGACATCCAAAATAGTGTTGATTTTGGGCAGTTGCATCAATGTTAAGTTTGTTAGATTAGTTTTTGACGAATTTTAATGCTGTTGGATGAAAGCTTATAACATTATCATTTCACGTATTCTAAGTTAATTCCTAAAAGACATGACCGAGCATTCACATCGCTAGGATGCAATTAACACAAACAGTTTGATTTAATTAAATTTACAATATTACATTGGCACTGGCATGGTCTTCAGACCATAAGTCATTATTGAATAATTAATGTTTATTGAACAGAAGGATGAGATTATTTAATTAATTATTTGTTTTACTTTTGCAATCTTTTACTCTTCTTTCTTTCTTTCTTTCTTTCTTTCTTTCTTTCTTTCTTTCTTTCTTTCTTTCTTTCTTTCTTTCTTTCTTTCTTTCTTTCTTTCTTTCTTTTATTTTTTTAACTCTTGTCATGCTAATTAAAACTGATAAAACCACATAATATTAAAGTCAGCCTTCATCCTGAAGGCCCCCCTAAAATATTTTAGGACAATTGAACAAATGGTGTGTTCAACATTCTGGAACACATAATATTTGAGATAAAGAAGTTTTTGAACCAATTCATTGAAAGAATCAATTAGCAGAAATGAGACTGAATTTATTTAATACAGAAAAATGCAGAATTGCGTTCACCTTATTGATACAAATTCTTTATCTTTTATAATCCACAGTCTAAAAAGAAAGGACTTAGCTTGGAAGAAAAAAGAAGTCGTATGATGGAAATATTTTTTGAAACCGTAAGTACGATTTTACATTCTCATATGAATATGAATTCATTAAGATTCTAAATGTTTGATTGTGTCCATGTCTGACACAGTTCTCTAATGGTTCTCAAACTGTGGAAGATGATGGTAATTAATATTATTTCTCCCCCTTCCAGAAAGATGTGTTTCAGCTGAAAGATATAGAAAAAATCGCCCCCAAATCCAAAGGAATCAGTAAGTTTTATCAACCTGTAATACAATCTTTAGTTTATGTTCCTGGCATTGATAAGTCCATGTCACAGATAGAGGGAGCTCCAAGTGACCCTGCACATTTATTTAGAATGCATGTAATGGTAATCATCATCAGAAAACTGATCCTTACCTGTTTGATGTGGATTGAAAGCAGAGGATTTCCACAGGAGGTGCCAATGTGATTAACCTAGTTGTAGAAATGCCCGGGAAGGAAATTCAGGAAAAGTTCTGCCTTAGAGATTAAGAAAGATCTTGTAATGCTGCTGAAATACATTTACATTGTCATTTAGCAGACGCCTTTATGCAAAGTGATTCATCACGAAGAGGCAAACAACACAAGTGCTCAAAATACAAATTTCCAGACGCTGCTTATAGTAGCATAACCTAAACAAGGGAGGGATTAAAGGAAAAGGAAAGGATCATTTGTTTATTTTTATAAAAAAAAAAAACGAGATTAAGTGCTCAAAGAAGAGATGAGTTTTCAGCTGTCTTTTGAATGTTGTCAGGGATTCTGCATTCCGGATAAAAATGTTCTGGAGAGTGATTTTGTGCCTCTCTGTGATGGCCGCTCATTTACCGATCGTTGGCTTTATCCTCTTTAAAGAGGTGTTTATCCTCTTGAAAGAAGTGATACTGAAATAAACTGGTATGACTTTAAAAAAAAGAAAATGGCTGTTAATCACCACAAACACATAACAAAGCCTCTTTAAAGCAAACATCCATGGTTAGCAAAAAAAAAAAAAAAGTAATGCAGCAGGACATTGAAAAGGAGACAGGCTGTTTTTCAATTGATGTCAATGGATTTTTTGCCAACAGCAATTGACATCATAAAACATAGAAATTAGTAGACCGCTGCAGTTATGGCACATTTAGGCCAACCTGGAGGGGATTTTTTCATTGGCTTTTGGGTTATTATTATAGCTCTGTATCCAACAAAAGTTTATAATTCTAACACAACATGCTTTGTTCATCATGATCATATTCACAAATTAACTCAACTTTTATGAATTTTGAAGCATAAATACAATCACCAGAAATAAAAAACTACACCACGGTCACTTGCCTTTAGTGTCACCACCTTTAAGCTTGTGACAACACTTTTAGTCTTTATTTAAAAAAAAGTGAGTTAAAAAAGTTTGAATGAGTGTGAGTATAAACACAGTGAGGCTGTAAAATTGAACTAGTGAGTAAATGAGTTAAGCTATTCGGCGTGATGATGTTTAATGTCCTTGGGAATCTTTGTAGTCTCATTTATCCTCTTGTTACTAACCATTTTCAAAACAAGTAAAAGCTTAAAGGTGCCCCTTTAATGCGTTTTTAAAGGCTTCTGGTTTTGTTTTCGAGGTCTCCTACAACAGGTGTACATGCATTAAAGGTCAAAAAACAGTTTTAGCTCCGGAGGCTTCAAGCTCAGCGATTGTACACACTGTAAAGACCGTAACGATGGCGTAGATTTTTACCATATTATATGGTATGGATTTATACTAAGATCAGGTAAATTATCTCAAACTTGAAGTGGCAGTGCAGCACTGGCCTGAAAGGACAAGTGACAGTTCTCTCTCACATTGAGCGGTTCATGGGCAGAATTGTTACTGGAGAATTTGTTTAATCTTTTTCTCTAGCTCCTATGTCAGTGAAAGACGTGTTGCAGAGTCTGGTGGATGATAACATGGTGGACACCGAGAGGGTGGGCACCTCCAACTATTACTGGGCATTCCCCAGTAAAGCCTTGCATGCACGAAAACACAGATTAGAGGAACTGGAGAGACAAGTAAGGGCGTCTATTTCTGATATCTCACTCTCGTTAATCTGCACTGCTGCTTTTCTGCTAGTTAACATGTACACTGGAAAAACATACACGTTTATAGTAGAATTCATAGTTAAATTTACTATAAAAAGGCAGCTGTGTTTGCTCCCTTTTTTACTCAAAAAATTCTGTGTGAGTGTTTCAGGTATTATGGGATGGCATATTGATGCCGGATATACCAATAAATCCAAAATAAATGCAAAGAAACGGTTTGTAATATTAACTTATCCTATTTATTTATGAAATAATAAATAATCACTGTCAGGACAGATCATAAAGTGCTTGGAACTATTTTAGATTTAAAAATCTGTACATTTATACGTAAAAAGTCACTGAGTGACTGATTTGAAAAGTTATAAAAGGAGCAACAAAGTAACAGATTACATAAAAAATGTAGCAGGTCTATTATTTAGCATTTACATTCCAAGACTTAATGCACACACAGACCATTTGGCATACAGTATCAGGATCTTTTGTTCCATCCAGTGAAGTCCAGTCATCACTTTCTATCGAATTCATTGCACATTTAAATACGGTTATTAATCCAAAACTGTGCAATTTGTAGTTAGCAGAATGAAAAATATATTATATACAGAAATAGGGGTGTAACGGTTCACAAAAATCACCGTTCGGTACGTACCTCGGTTTTAAAGTCATGGTTCGGTACGTGTTCGGTACAGCAAAAAGGAAGAAATGCCAGAGAAATGTCCTATTTATTAAAAGAAAAAATATTTTTAAATAAGTGTGAGTTTTCCTACATCTTGAAACTTTCAGGTTTATAAATGGGGATAATTTTTGAAGGATGAATATATAATGTTTTGGTCATCACATTAAAAATAACATTTAAATATATATTTATTTATATAATATTTGAGTTTTGAAGTGCTGGAAAAAAATTTGTGAAGTACTTGAAAGCATTTCACTATTCCAGCCAAACTGGTTACAGTTAGTGTTAGGCTACTACATTAAATCCATGGTGAATGTTGCTGATCTGTGGACTTAAAAACTATTACTAGTTCATTCACGGCAAAATGTTTAACCTGGTTTCCACGTCAGCGCTGTTTGATCTAATAGAGATCTACGGTTAATAACGGTTCTCACTAGATCTCGCAGCGATGTTATTACTTCAGTGGCGAATTCAAATGCTTTCTTTACTGGATCTCTTAGCGCTGTGTAGTAACAGTGTCGCTTGATCGAGATCGGCTCGCGCTCATAGAGCTCGCGCTGCACAGATGTTGATGGTCCGACCCCGAACTGATAAATGTGCGTTAAGCACAATATAATGAGTAGCGCATTTGATGTTGCGCAACGTTGTGGTGGTCGCGCCAGCGCGGATTTTGTCAGCAGGAAAAATGGTCCATGGAATCGTTCGGTTTGTATGCGTACCGAACCGGAAGCCTCGAACCGAAACGGTTCAATACGAATACATGTACCGTTACACCCCTATACAGAAAGCGAGCAAAGATCGTCATTATAATCACTGAAACTGTCCATTCAGCTCAATGCGAGGTTCACAAAACTGCACTTCTGCGAATACTCCCAATATTATAAATTAAGCTGTCTATGCTGCACAATGATTCTCTTATTGACATCATGTTTATACTTTGCTGGTTATAATGATTTGCAAGTATGCAGAACAAGGAATGCTCAACAAAAACGATGCCGTTCTGTGCAGTGTTGAGAGGAATCTGACTAACAGCAGTGTCGATTCAGCATGTAGCATGGCATGATATGCAATGCTCGTTGCCGTTATCTCAGGGAGCCGAGGTTACGTGAGTAACTGGAGCATTCCCTTCCGATGCGGTTCACACACCGTACACCTTTATCAGGTTCTACAGCCTGGACGTACCGGCCCTTCACGAACAAGTCCTGTCGGCCTAGAACAGGCTCCACCCTCTCGGTTTTTCTAGACTTGCTATCCTCAGACTCCGGTCATCAAACTGAGTCTGCCTTTTCTGGTCCCTTATCTACATCCTATGTCCCTTATTTTAGTAGTATGCCTGGGGCCCTCCTCGCTAAGTGGCCCTGGGCTACGGCTTCGCAGGACGGCTCCGTTCTTCCCCATAGCGATCAGAGTAGATTCTCTGACGACATGCGAAGTGAACCGTATCGAAAGGGAACTGTATTTCATTAAGATATGTTATGTTAATATCCCAATATACTTGATTTCTTTGATATCTACCAAAATCTTCTTGCCTTAAAATGTACCGATAACTACTATAATAATACAGGTGGTACATTATCAAAAAATGGCAAAATTAACGGGATCAGTTGGTTTAACAAACTGTATGAAATTAACTCTAATGTGGGTAGAAGTTGCATCTTATATCTTGTGTAGATATGCAGTGCTTAAATGTATTAGACCACCAGCCAATGTAAGGTTTTTGCCACAGCTTCCCTGAACTAACAGTATTAGTGATTACCAAAATAATGTTTTATGTTTCTGTAATGGTTAATCCACTAGTATGTGTAAGCTCTTTAGTCACAGTTGGCAAAGTAATGTATATAAAAACAATGCCAGCAAGAATGCAAGCTGTTATCAAGGCCAAAGGATGGCATACAAAATATTGTAAGTTAAAGTTTTTTGGTTATTTTGTGTAAACAAAGACTATGTAGTTGTATCAGTTTGTTATTTGCCTAATAAATGACAATCAATTTTTTTTTTTTTTACATTGTTTTTGACAGATTCCTAAACTATTTGTTTTCTCTTAATTATGATATATATATATAGCCAAGGAAGCTGACATGGCGTTAAAACACCAACCAACCGACAGCAGAAAGCCACATGATGAATCAGTTCAATTAAGTGGCCTGTCTATAAAACATGGTCAATACTTATTTATAGACCGTGCACAGGGTCAAAAGTTAAAACACCATTAGGGTAACACATAAAACCAAAATAATACAATGAAAATGACGTAAACAGAACATGCAACACAAAACTAACTAATGTACATTACTGATAACAAAAATAAGCAGATAAGTAATGTCTTTTTACTGTTCACTGTAAATTATATGGTAATTCATAATGTGTATATGCCATTCATAATGTGTATATGCCATACATATGATCGTGTTTTACAGTAAAATTACATACAATGTGATGTTATACCATTTATAATTTTTCACCATATTAAGGCAACTTAATGCAACCAATTAACTGTTTTTTACTCTACCATATTTCTTTAGAATTCTGTAAAAATTACAAACATTTTTACAGTGTGTGCTTCAATATTATGCCATTGATGTAGATCTTGGTTAAATCATTCTGTTCTGAGATAGAGATTTTTTGCAGAAGTGTAATGTATTGATTTCTTTCTCTTTTTTTTTTTTGTCTTAGCATGAAGAGGGAAATCAGCGTAAAAAAGCCCTTCAGCAAGCAGTTGACAAAGCCAAAGTGGGACGTGAAGTTAATGTGCGTTCACCTCTCTGTCTCTTTAGACTAGATTACTACACTGTACTGTTTGTGGGCTGTTTCTGACTACTGTTTTTGTGTGCTTTTAGGATGAGAGAGAGGATCTCCAGAAGGAACTCGCAGCATTGAAAAACCAGAGAGATCATCTAAAGGTTGAACTGGAGAAGTATAAAGAATGTGATCCAGAGGTGGTGGAGGAGATCCGTGAGTAATATTTATAAATATTAAGCATGGATGAAACTCTCAGAAACCAGCAGTTTTGTCAATAACATTTTTGTTAATTAAAATAAATCTGAAATAAAATATAAATAATTAGATTATTAGAAAATTACAAATGTTGTCTTGGCAACTAACTGAAATAAGTTTGAGTACTAAAATTACTAACTGGAATAAAACAAAAAATGAAATAAAAAAATAAATTAATACTATTTAGAAATATATATATATATATATATATATATATATATATATATATATATATATATATATATATATATAAAACAATAGTAAAAATGACAGAAATTAAAGTAAAATTTAAATTAAAACAAAAATGGAAACTATAACAAATAAAAGGTCATTTAAAATATTCAACAAACCCTATTATGGATGCAGATTTAAGTGCGATGCCAGTGCGTGAACCATGGGTGAAGAATGGTACGGTTTGATTTTTTTTATCGAGAAACGTTACACCCCTAATATATACATTGATGAGCCATTACATTATGGCCACCTACCTTATTACCTGTAGGACCAAAACAGTGGCCACGCGGCGAGGCATTGATTCAACGAGGTGGCGATTGGTCTCTTGGGATATCTGGGACCATAATGTCAACAGCAGATCCTCCAGTTCCAGTACATTGCACAAACCTGCTTTTCCAGTTGAACCACAAATGTTCGATTGGGTTCATGTCAGGTGAATTTGGAGGCTGTGGCATTAACAGTGGTTCCTCTAACCACTCCTTGACGATTCTGGCAGTGCGGCATGGCACATTATCCTGTTTATATAGCTACTTTTATTTTTTATTCCTGTTCTGTTCTGAATTCTTTGAAATTAAAAGGATTTGTTGTGGAGTGAGGGGAACTAAAATAGTTTGTAGTGTTTTTTAATGTTTGTAAACATTGTGCTTTATTTACCAGTATTTTTACATTAATGTAATTATAAAATATGACGACTTATCGGATTATCTTTTTTTTCCCTCAAAAACCAAATTTTATATGTATAGCGTATTTTTTTTAACCATGCAGCAAACATTTTCAAAAAATCTTGAAAAAATATTTTTTAAACCGTTGAACCAATAATAATCGGTCAAAATTCTTACTGTCGGTTAATGGTTAACCTATTACTTATGAGCATCTCTGGCATAGTCAATATAAATGTTCTAGTTATGTTAAATTTTCTAAAGTTTTACGCTTGTTATTTTTTGAAACTCTTATACTAGGGATGCCCCGATACCAGTACTCAGGTGTCAGTCCGATACTGTGCTCATGTACTCAAAAGGTGCTTTCGCAGGGTGTTGCTCCGACTTCACGTCCAGCCGTGCACGAGCGCAAAACCTCACAACACCCGCCCCTGTCGGTGATTGGTTGGAACACTCTTTATTTTGGTTTTGAGTGGTGGTTGTACCCATTGTTTTGTGTGCAGATCTCAGAGCCTAGGCTGCCTACAGAGATGTGGTTTTGGACGGCATGCTTATTGGGGCGGGCAGCTAGCGGATCGTTAGGAAAGATTAGATGAATGTGATCATTTATGTTTCGTCCTTTTTTGAGCCTGAAATGACTGATACAACCTTTAAAGTTGCGTTGGATAATCTCCTCATCGTAAAGGTTAAGAGGCCTATCTATCACTGTTTTCCATGTTCGTAGAGTTAGTTTATGGAGTACATATATAAGCTATAATCTGTGTTTACACAGCCTTTTTAAAAATGGCGGGTGCTGGTGTTTCGCATACTTTCGGCCAATCAGTGCACACTAATCTCATGGTTAGTTCCTATAGTGCTAGTTTAGACCCTACTCTGAAGTAAATTAGTTCTTCCTAGTTCCTGCGTTGCGAACGTGCCAAAATCTGGGTACTTCCGCCAATAGTTCTAGGACTTATGAAAAGGTTCTTCCGGTGCGAAAGCCCCTATACTCGTAAAACTATGGGGATAGAATTTTTTCATTATTCCAAATAAATAGATTGAGATTCACAAACAAATGTTAAGAGATTCACAAAAATGTATCAAATTTACAAGTAATAGATTAAGATACACAAATAAATGTAAAGAGATTTGCATATAAAATAAAAATATTTACAAATGTGTTTTATGTAACACACACAACATTTATTTGTGAATCGCTTCCTGTGCATTTGTAAATCGCTGCACACATTTGTGAATCTCTTGTGCATTTGTAAATCCCCTCACGCATCTGTGGATTTTGAAACACCTCTAGCGTCTACGTACAGACAAATCCACAAATAGGTGGACTCCACCCACTGTTTACTCAAGCCAATCAGATAACAGCCACATTGAGCTGACCATTCGTAGCACGTTCTCTCTACAACCAATCACGGTAGGGCTTTACACTCGGGGTGAGAAGTGGTTCATTTTGCACTTCATTCAAATTGAGCTTTTTGTGTGGTTAAAACACCCTATTTCCAAACGATTATTGGAGTTTAACACTTCTTTATATTTCCATATGGATAAACTCAGGATTACACACAAATTATGATCATCACAGATCCCGAGCATCATGATCTTTATGACTCTACACCGGACACAAGCGGTGCGTCAGAAGCAAATAGTACCCCATTATCTTCCCTACTGCCGTAGCCGTTTCAAATAATGTAAAACTAACACGTTTGCAATATTTACACTTTTTGCCCATGACGTCTGTTTTCTTACCTGCAGATATGAAGTGTAATTTTTTCCTCTCGCCATCAGTCATTCCAAAACTCATGGCAACGGACGTTGGTAGGTTTATATCACAGCCACCGCACTAAACATTATTATTATTATTATTATTATTATTATTAATAATAATGCGTAAGCGTGTTATCCATGCATTAATGGCAAGGAAAGACCCTGAACTTATACTGTGAGCAGCACATATGAGGTGTTTTCTCACTCATTTCTGCTCCGAGGTCTTGATTGTGGCATTTATTTTCTTTATTATGTTGACCCTGTCCTGAGGCCTTCCCATATGATAGGAATATTCCTATTGGAATATTTAAAAAACAATATCTCCCGTTTAGCTCTCCTTCTCTTAACACTACAAAGACAGTTCACCTATCAAAATAAACCACATAACAGAATAAAGTCCAGTCCTGGGTGAACTACAACGGCACGCAAGTTTTTATTTATTTATTTTTATCCAGCGTTATCGTGTGGTGTGATGCGGAGCACAAGAGAACAACAGAGTCTGAATCTGCTTGCTTAAAAGATCTTGCTCGCCTCTCAATCGTCCAATTTCAAAACGGTTTTCACAGGATGAATTTTGAGTTCGTAAGCTTTCGATGATACCTAATCTATGATGATTACTAAAATATGTGATATGGAAAAAAGGCAATAAAAAAGAGTGCCAGTCGTCCCGCTAGCAGGACGTGACAGTTAAAGGTGGGGTATGGGATTTGCATGGGGTATGGTACAACCGTTTTATTGACGGACTTACTGTCCAATAGGGCTTTGACTTTTGCGCAAAAATCATATTCGAAATTCGTTTGTTTAGTAATATTAATATTTGAATATATTCGAATATTAATTAATAATATTTTGACCATTAAATGCCGCGGCGCTAGGGCTGGGCTAATGTTTTAAGTAAAGCCCAGAATATTTTGTTACCTCGTCTTTCTCATAGAGCAAAACAATTAATCAGAAAAACAAATGTGAATAAGATTACAGCTGCCACGATTACCTAATCATGAAAAGTGCATAGGCTATTACAGTTTTATTTATATTTTTACCTCTGCATTAAAGGTACTTGCAACGTGCTTTTGCAGCGTTGAGCATTGTAGCCAATCACAGACATGTCTGTTGAACGCATCAGCCAATCAGATGCGTTTAAATAAGTCGCTGTGCTGAAGGTGTGTTTTGCGCAAGCTCACCGAGTTCTACACTTTTCGCAAAGCTGTCATTATTATTGGCAATAAACTTAAGATGCAAATTAGAGATTCTCGGCAATGTATTTGATATTCTTGATGCTGTTCTGATGCACTCCATTACGCACCGCTCTCTGTTTGTTTTCATGATGACTAAAAGTTCAGCGGTCTAGCTAACTCATCAATGTCAAAATGATTAAAGAAGCAGGGGATTACCGTTCGTTCACAGATGGATGTTAACAGTGAAACGAATACCTGGTAAAATGTAAGTAGCGGCACACGTTGCTTTTCAAATTATCAGGAGTGTAGATTTCGAACTCCTCGTCAGGCGTTGTTGTTGTTGGCGCGGCCATTGTTTTGATATACAAAATAGGCGCTGCACTAACAGGACGCTATATCGTCACTTACAGGAGCCCAGATGACCAATAATTGCCTTGCTAATGAGCTCTTGATTTACAACTTCACCAGGCTGAAAAAGCCTCGGAATCTGAATTGAAAACAACGTTTACAAGCAAACACATTTACAAAAAATAATGCCCATAAAAAGTTCGAATATTAAAGGCTGCCTAATATTCATTCGAATATCATATATTTTTTTAAATATTCGAATTATATTCGAATAACGAAGTTCGGAGTCAAAGCCCTACTGTCCAGTGATTTTAGGTGGTCTTGGAAATGATTGGCTGGAGTTTTTCGAGTCCTGCCCGTTCCACAGATGATTTGAGCTTCTAACTCAGTGGCTGTAAGTGGGTTATGAATAGGATTTCAAGTGATTTTGAAAAAAAGACAAAAAAGAGAATCACGTACCCCACCTTTAAGTTAGTTAAACCGTTTTTTCTCAAAATTCCATTTCTGAAAATCACAGCAATCAGCCGACTTCAGATAACCATAACTTTTGTTACAGACAAATGATAAAAGAAATAAAAACAGATTTGGAAAGGGCTTGAACCCAGCTTTATTATGGTCTCAAAATGTGGTGGGTTTTCCCAGATCGCACCACATATTCAGTTGACATCTCCTCCAAAAGCACCTTGAAAATCCTGTGCTGTTTTGCTTTGGAGCGGATGTTGTTTATGATTTTTACAACGGGAGTCATCACGTGCCCAAAGCCGATCACTTTAGCACATAACGCCTGCTGGTGAATGATGCAGTGGTAATGCAGAAATTTTGGGAAGTCTGGGTCACTTTTACAGTGAGCGATGAAACCTGTATGTCGGCCGATCATAGCAGGAGCCCCGTCTGTAGTCACCGCTACCAGCTTTACCAATGGTACCTTTTTCTGCACGAAAAACTCCTTCACCGTGTTATAAATGTCAACTCCCCTCGTAGTTGTCTTTAAGGACAGTAGTGCCAGGAGTTCTTCTCTTGTGGAGAAATCTTCAAACACCATCCGGATAAAAACTAACAGGTGCGCTATACTGCTGCTGTCCACGGACTCGTCGCACTGGATGCTGAACCAGCTGCATTTCGCCAGATCCCGGTCCAGCTGATCAGCCAAGTTACCAGACATAGCTGACACTCGTCTAACCATCGTAGATGCACCCAGCTGGACGTCGGAGAGAGTGGAGATTAGATCGATTCCATTTTTCTCGTCTTTAAGTACAGTGTTAGCAATTGTCATCATTGCTTCTTTGACAACTTCTCCATCTGAAAATGCCTCCTTCTTCTTGATCAGAAAATGTGTAGCTCTAAACAAGGCTTCGGTTGCTTTTTGTGACTTTTTCGCCGTCCTCGTGAAAAAAGACTGTTGCTTACCCAAAGCTGCCTTTAGCTCACAGGCTTTTTCTGCCTGTAGTGCACTTCCCGGTGGGTAGTTAGTAGGGGTGTAACGGTACACAAAAATCACGGTTCGGTACGTACCTCGGTTTTAAAGTCACGGTTCGGTACGTTTTCGATAAGCAAAAGGAAATAAATGGCAAAGAAATTTCCTATTTATTAAAAGAAAAAATATTTTTAAATTTTTAATATTTTCCTACATCTTGAAACTTTCAGGTTTATAAATGGGGGTAATTTTTGAAGGATGAATAAATAATGTTTTGGTCATCACATTAAAAATAACATTTAAATATTTATATATATAATATTTAGATAATATTTGAGTTTTGAAGTGCTGGAAAAAGATGTGTGAATTACTTGAAAGCATTTCACTATTCCAGCCAAACTGGTTACAGTTAGTGTTACTATATTAAATCCATGGTGAATGTTGCTGATCTGTGGACTTAAAGCCTATTACTAGTTCATTCACGGCACAATGTTTTTCCTGGTTTCCACGTCAGCGCTGTTTGATCTAATAGAGATCTACGGTTAATAACGGTTCTCACTAGATCTCGCAGCGATGTTATTACTTTAGTGGCGAATTTAAATGCTTTCTTTATTGGATCTCTTAGCGCTGTGTAGTAACAGTTTCGCTTGATCAAGATCGGCTTGCGCTCATAGAGCTCGTGCTGCACAGATGTTGCTGGTCCGAACTGATAAACGGTCCGTGAAGCACAATATAATGAGTAGCGCAGTTTCGTTCCGCTTTCGTTTGCCATTTGATGTTGCCAACATTGTGGTGGTCGCGCCAGCGCGGATTTTGTCGGCAGGAAAAATGGTCCAAGGAAGCGTTTTGGGGCAAGAAACTGCATTCAGCTACCATCTTCGCTGCGCCCACTAGATTAACTAACGTTACTCTCCACGAACACTAGTTTTGTCCCGGGCACAATTCTGACCTACATATTTTATAACATATTTTTAAGATGTTGTCATTTTTAAATATATATAAATGCAATGCAAGTGTGATTTAAAAAAGAATAGCAACAGAATACAATTAAATTTCAGACGCAGCTCACTAGTGAGTTGTGCTATTTTTAGACCAGGCCTGCGGGTGACTCATGTGGTCGCTGGGGGTGACCTGGTGCCCGCGGGCACCGTGTTGGTGACCCCTGTTTTAGTGCTATCAGGTTAAACTTAGCATTTTCCCAGATGTCCTACTGCACCTTTAAGTACTCATATCGGTACTTGGTATCGGCAAGTACCCAAATTTAAGTACTTGTACTTGTACCTGGTCTGAAAAAAAGTGGTATTGTGCATCCCTATTTTGTACAGTCCTTACAAATGTCAGGAAGAGTCATAGAAAAAAAGGGTGTGTAAGCCCTGAGGGTTGTCTTAAACTCTACCTTGTCTTAAATTAGGAAGTTCTGATATTTCTTTATGTTATCAATCTTAAATTGATTTCACAATTAAATCCCCATGACACTCACAATTTCTTAAAAACATCAGCACAGACTGCTTTGTCCTCCTATTAGCATGATCTGTGTTTGTCTACATTCTCTCATTGAGTTTCTGTGCATTTAGTTTGTCCATTGGAAAGATCCTCTGTTGTAGCTGATTGCATTTTTTTTCTACTGTGACTTTTTGTAAAGCAATCATCTGCTGTATTCTGACTAAATACTTAGGAGCATGTAGCACAATAAAGAATCAGCTACTGATTGTCTGCATAAATTTGAATAATAACGGGAACATTGCTTACAAAAAGATTTTTCTAAAATCTGACAGTGAATGTCTTGAAATTAACTCTTGAAGGCAGCAAATCTGTACACAAGTGGTGTTTTGAGGACTGTAGTCACAGTTCTTTAAATTAGATGATTTAAGAGACATACAGGGAATTTAAAAATGCTCTCCATTTGCTCAATTATTTTAGAATTGTGTATCTCTTTAAATGCACCTCCACTAACAATTTAAAGCTCTCTAGTCAAGAGCACTAATCAACATCTTTTTGTTGTTGTACAGCCTGTTTTATTCAGCACCTGGCAGTTTCTCAATGCACACATACAAAATCAACTGATTTTGTCACCACCACAGTGTTCCTGGGGGTCCTTAAAAAGTTTTAAAATGTCTCAAATTAAGTTATATCAAATTTAATGTAATACATTTTTTTTAAATGCCTTAAATGGTATGAACAAAAGTCTTAAAGAGATAGTGCACCCAAAAATGAAAATTAGCCCATGATTTACTCACCCTCAAGTCACCCTAGGTGTATATGACATTCTTCTTTCAGCCTACAATCGGAGTTATATTAAAGGGGTCATGAACTGAGAAATAAAATTTTCCTTGAGGTTTTGACATATAAACGAGGCCTAATGGTGGCGCGTTTGGACGTAGCGGCTTGCAGCCCTTCGATCCTACTGTTATTTGTGTTTTCTGTGCTCTTTCGGATACTGCTACAGTCGACAGGAGTTACTGGACATTGGACTCAACTTACAGCTGAAAATTACAGTCGAGTCTTGCAGCTCCTATAACACCCCAACTGAGATAGTGAGACCAGTGGGTGCTCCGTGTTTTTTTTGTCGGTGTTGGCAGGCGGCGAAGACAGCGGAGGGAGAGGACGCAAAAACGGGGATGCCGGTCCAGCCTCCTAGTGAGACTGAGGAAAGATCCCCACAAGCCTCCTCTTTCGAGTATGTTCCTCATCAACGCAAGATCCCTGGCCTACAAAATGGATGAGTTGAATCTACTCACAGAAGGAAATCGCTACATCTGTGACAGCTGCATTTCAATAATATCAAAGACCTGGCTTCATCCGCGGATTCCTGCCGCAGCCGTGCAGCTAGCTGGGCGCACTGTACTGCCATGACCGAAACAAAATCTCCGGTAAGAACAGAGGTGGTGGTCTGTGTATTATTTATGTGCATGACAAATGGTCTAGAGATAACTTGGCCATACATGAACACTGTTCATTGGACCTCAAGTCTTTTTCTGTTAAATGCCGTCCATTTTTTTTCAACAGTAGTGCTAATCACGGCTGTCTATATACCACCTGATGCTAATGTTAGCACAGCTCTCTCGCTGTTGTCAAACAGTATTAACAACAAACTACAGAAGTCTCAGCCCGGCGGTGTACACATTATTGCGGGTGATTGGACATTGGACTCAACTTACAGCTTAAATGTTTAAATGGTAAATGTTTAACGACGTAAAAAGCACCCGTGAAGCGAAAAACACAAATATCTCGGCGGATTCGGCAATGGTGGTGTTTTCACAATTGCTCTTCATTGAGTGGCAGGGTGGTTCATGTAGGTTGTCTACAAACCGGAAGGTTGGTGGTTCAATCCCCAATGTATGAATGAGTGGGTGAATATGAGGTAATATGTAAAGCACTTTGGTTGCCATTGGGTCTGTGAAAGTGCTATATAAATGCAGTCCATTTACCATATACCATTGACTATAGCTCAGCCCACTCACTTTCTCCTGGATCAAAGACTTTCTCACTAACAAACCCCAGTCCCAAGGTTGGACCCAACCTTCCCTCCATTTGAACATTGAGCACGGGCTCCCCACAAGGGTGTGTGCTGAGCCCACTGCTCTACATCCTCTACACCGCCGACTGCAGACCCGTCCACACCAACAACACCATACTGAAGTTTGCTGACGACACAACAGTGGTGGGGTTGATCTCTGAGGGGGACGAGTCTGCCTATAGAGAAGAGGTCTTGGAATTGTCCAAGTGGTGCTTGGCTAACAATCTGGCTCTGAACACAACAAAGACCAAGGAGATCATTCTGGACTTCAGAAAACACAGGGCAGATCTGAGCCCCCTCTACGTCAACAGAGACTGCTTGGAGAGTGTCCACACCTTCACCTTCCTGGGCGATCTCTTTCCCTTTCTTTAAACACATTATTAGTGTATCAGCAAAATACAATATCTGTTGACCTCAAATTCATATGTATTGATGTAAATAGAACATAAGCCAATTTAAGGACACTGTATATACTGAATAAAACATGTCTGGAAAAAAATCAGTGTGCATATTTTTGCGTGAAAAAGTGCATATATATGTCTGTTTTTTTTTTGTTTTTTTTGCCAAAAAGCTGTATTAAGTTATTGTTGAATGTGTGTCTCAGCCTGTTTAATTAATTAAAATAATCTGAGATGCATGATTTATTTTGAGATTATATGGTCTTGTTCTGTATGGACATGTGGTATTTATTTTATTTGTGCAGGTCTTAAAGTCTTAAATTTGGTTTTAAATACTATAGATACTCTGAAACCAAAACACAGCTAAAGTTCTACACAAATTTTCAATGCCTTGTTATAATATTCCTGACCCATTGCCTTGAGTAATCATCTCTCGCAGGCGCTGGTGGAGATAATGACTCATGTCTCTTGAGAGAAAATATAATTTGTAACCTCTCTTTACATCATCCACTGCGTTCATCACCCCATCCCTGCAGTCTCTAACAACCCCTCCAGTTTAAATGCTGTGAAAATGTCAGTAGTCCCTGCTGAAATACTCAATGCTTTCTCTGCCTCTGGGGATTTATGTTTATATTTTAATCACATTTAAAATTGGCTTACAGACAGTCTGAACTATTGCATCTCTCTGAGGTGCCATTTTCAAAAAATATGTTTAAAGGGACTCGTATGATGCGATTTCTTGTTTTCCTTTTTCTTTAGTGTGTTATGTAGCTTTTAGCGCAAGTATAAGATCTGCAGAGTTACAAAGCTCAAAGTGTCACAAAAAAAAGGCTCAGCCATGCCTTCCTAAAACGCTTCGTTTAAACACGCCCCCACAAATCTACATCAGTCTGTTGGAGCAGAGTTTCATAATACCACCCAAATGTATACGCCAAGAAAGATGGTGTAACATTTATTCTCGCTGTATTGTTGCTGCCGGCGCCGCCATGTCATGGAGAGGCTGTTTTTCGTTGCAAATGCCAAACTACTTTCTTTGGCCTTCCAAAAGAGGACACTATTAGAAAACAGTGCTTAAGCTTTATTTACAACTCTAGTCCAGAACAGTACAACTAATTTTCGACTGTGTGCTGCGCATTCGGTGGACTGTTTCCAGAACTTTGGACTGTTCGGTGGACTGTTTCCAGAGAGTACATGGCCGGCTGTGCACAAAGGCTGTTTCTAAAAAGTGGGCAATACATCTTTGCAAGTACAAATTTGTTTTGAAGACGAAAAACGTACCAAGCATAACCATTCCTGATTTCTAACACGCACTCACTGCGTTCAGCGTGGTCTGAAATGAAAGCTGCTGCTCTCCATGTTTTTCCGTCGTCTCTGGGCATGTTCAATATGTAAAATGCGCAAGCTTATTTTGTCCAATAGTTCAAAAGATCTGAAAAAACTCATACATTAACCCGCCCATAGACCCTCTCCTCGAAGAAATCAGGACAGAAGTGGTTGAAAGTGGACAAAAGAGACGGATTAAAACAACAGTAAAAGAGGATGTCTCCCTCATCTACTTGTGATCCGATCGACCAAAACGCATCTTAATACCAGGTGTAAACAGGGCCTGGGAAACCAAAGTATCCTAAAAACACTACCATTTTAAAAGTTTGGAGTTGGTATAAGATAAAAAAAAAAAAAAAAAATTTTTTTTTTAAATGTTCAAAAAAGAAAACAAATTAAAAGAACAGGACAAAGAGCAACGTATATACTTACATATTTACATACTCATACTAGAGATGCATGATTCATTGAGTAAGCAATTTACCAGTAAGTGAAATTGTAACATTACCAGTAAATTACTGGTATGCGTTGTGTGAACGTGGAGTGAAGAATACCGGTATTTTGTATATACGAGGTCAGAATGCGCTGACTTAAGAAGTGATTTGGGCCAATCAGAAGATGTTGAAAGAGCAACGGCTCTGGGCCATTCATAAAATTATGACGCAGATGATGCGTTTACTCAGCACTGCTTACAAATGTCTTCAAACTGGAGTGATACCGAAACTAAAGCGTTTCTTCTCGTCTGGGTGGATGAAGTGATTTGTCTACAACAGTTAACGTCACGTATGATAAAATAACTAGCCGCCTTCAGGAACAAGGCATAAACTTCCTGTTAATGACATCATCCCAGAGTTTACTGGTATTTTGGAACGGATGTGTAAATGGTCTGTTACCGGTAAAAAAACAGAACGCTGTTGCTTTTGTGAACAGGACGGTTTTTTATTTACCAGTAAAGTCGTTCTGGCAATTTTTCGGTAATTTAACGGGATTGTTGTGTTAAACGGGCTTATGACTCAAAAGGTGATTAGTCTATTTTGATCGCTACCATAGACATTAACACAATTAACGCAAATAAATTACAAAAAAACATGAAGCTGTGCCATTAACTTAATTTACATCACGCAGTTAGATGATATTGGGAGTTTATCACACTTAGCGACCGTGAATTGAATTGTACTTTTTTTTTTTTAATGTAATTATTGATAATCAGACTCTAGACAATCGTTCTGCACTGGTTTGGTTCCAAGTGGGCGATAACCCTAGGACTAGTTTGCAAAAGTAGTTTTTTGACAAAATTCAAAATGGCTAAAATGCGAAAAATTTAACTGGACGGAAATTAATAGGGGTGTAACGGTACACAAAAATCATGGTTCGGTACGTACCTCGGTTTTAAAGTCACGGTTCGGTACGTTTTCGGTACAGCAAAAAGGAAGAAATGCCAGAGAAATTTCCTTTTTATTAAAAGAAAAAATATTTTTAAATAAGTGTGAGTTTTCCTGATCTTGAAACTTTCAGGTTTATAAATGGGGGTAATTTTTGAAGGATGAATAAATAATGTTTTGGTCATCACATTAAAATTAACATTTTAAATATATATTTATTTATATAATATTTATATAATATTTGAGTTTTGAAGTGCTGGAAAAAAAATGTGTGAAGTACTTGAAAGCATTTCACTATTCCAGCGAAACTGGTTACAGTTAGTGTTACTATATTAAATCCATGGTGAATGTTGCTGATCTGTGGACTTAATGCCTATTACTAGTTCATTCACGGCACAATGTTTTTCCTGGTTTCCACATCAGCGCTGTTTGATCTAATAGAGATCTACGGTTAATAACGGTTCTCACTAGATCTCGCAGCGATGTTATTACTTCAGTGGCGAATTCAAATGCTTTCTTTACTGGATCTCTTAGCGCTGTGTAGTAACAGTTTCGCTTGATTAAGATCGGCTCGCGCTCATAGAGCTCGTGCTGCACAGATGTTGCTGGTCCGAACTGATATACGGTCCGTGAAGCACAACATAATGAGTAGCGCAGTTTCGTTCCGCTTTCATTTCGTTTGCCATTTGATGTTGCCAACGTTGTGGTGATCGCGCCAGCGCGGATTTTGTCGGCAGGAAAAATGGTCCTAGGAATCGTTCGGTTTGTATGCGTACCGAACCGGAAGCCTCGAACCGAAATGGTTCAATACGAATACATGTACCGTTACACCCCTAGAAATTAATATATACGTTTTGTTGTTCTTGAGCCAAGGATTCCAATCATATAAGGTCTACAACAAGGGGTTTAGGAGTTTTGAGCAGTTTCATGTTTTTGATTGCTGTAGAGCCTTTTTTTGGCCAATATGGGTCATACCTTTATCAGTCTCTCCCAGGGCTCCAGACTAACTTTTTGCCTTGGTTACACTGGTGCGCCTAACTTTTTTTATTTAGGTGCACCCAAATTTTTCCTCGGCCCGCGTCGCCTTTAACTAGGGTATCAGTATCGGTATCGGGTCTGATACTGCCGTTCTTGGCCGGATCGGGTATCGGTTAGACGAGGCCGATCCAAATCTGATATTGTGCGTATACATTAGGGCTGGGTAATAAATATTGATTTCTCGATTAATCGATTCTCATTTTTACGATCCGATATTGATTCTTAAATCTCAAGAATCGATTAGTCATCCTGTTTCGTTTGAATGAATGGAACATTGTAGCACGCATCCAAAACATCGCAATAATCTTTGTCCTTTGTTACTATTTATATGAAACAGTCTAAATTTAAAAATTACGTCCATTTTCTTTCGAAATTCAAAAACATAAATACCGTTTTGGCGCTGTGGCGTGAGATCGCTCTGGCGCAGCTCAAGAGAAGCAGCAGCGCGAAGCGCTTTGATCTCTTCCGCCTTAATAATACCAATACAGCACGAAATAAACCTGAATGAGCAGTGTGTTAAAAGATAGAGTACAACTTATCGAAATCCGAATCATCATGTCACATTGATTCGCTCAATCAGCGTTTCAACCGTGGAAAGACGTCAGTTAAACAGCTTGTAATCAATGTCATGTATCGTCATATTTACCTCTGAAAAACCACATTTGACGATAAACTCATTAGTCAGCTAGAAAAATTAACTCTAGAGAGGAGCATTTTGCTAAATATATGCACCATATTACATATGCATTATAATCTTAATGTTCTTCAATATTTAATGCATTTGAATAAATATTTGGCAGCCACCATTTAAATGTTTGTCATATAATTTTCTTATTATAAAAATAAATAAAAGTGTAATTTAAAGTCCCTGTAAAGGCAATTAAAAAAAAAATATTCTAAACGCATTATAAATGTTAGAAATGTATTGCTAAAACATATTACAAAGACTGAACTGTGAAGTAGTGTTTGTATAGCTACAAAAGTTAATTGTTACCTTCATATTAGGCTAATGAAGCCCAGTTGGCTACAACTAGACTCCCATAGTTTGCAGAATTAGTTAAGAGATTTGATTTCCTTGAGAAAATTGACCATTTATTGTAACTGATATCCAAAATAATCAATATTGAAATCGAATCGAATTGTGAAATTTGTGTCAATACCCAGCCCTAGAATACATTAAGTTCCACAAAAGGCACAAATACATTATAATACTATAAAGTTTTCGTGCACTGTATTATAAGTGTTCCAAAGCCATTTTATAGTCTAATGTGAGGTATTTAAGTTGTTTAATTCAAGCTCACGTAAACTTTCCGCTCCATTGCAGCTGTCAGTCATTCTCCGTTCAGCATCAAACAGCGCGTCGGTTACAACAGTCAAAACGATGAAACCCTCTCCAAGATGATTCAATGTTAATATTATTATACTTGATCTGTAGATAAAGGTCTATGGTTTTGCATAAAATTACTTTATCTTGCTGGACTGTATTGCTGTACCTTAATCATGTTACTTTCTACCGGCTGTCTGTATCACAACAATGGAGTAGAGCACTATTCCTCACGCGCACAACTGAAATTTAAAACTGTTAAAAGAAAATACTGAATAAACTATTGCATATATAGATATTGTATAATACACTACGCATAAATGTCTCTTTCCATACTGCTTTGAACTCTTCAATGTGGACTCGACACGCTGGCGCTGCGACTCATGTTGCTTCAAGCGCACCATTCTGCGCCCGGGATGCGCAGCGGTTTGTGCCGTGCCGTATTGGAGACTTTCATATCATAATACTTTTGCACAATGAAAGATTATTAATAGCCTTTCTTGTTCTGTCCTATCTTTCATATGTTGCTGCCTCATTAAACAGCTGCAGTATACATTAAAAAAGTCTTACTTTTATAGTATATGTAGCCTTTTTTATTTTTTTATCTTTAAAGGTCCTGTTCTTCGCGATTCCATTTTTCAAACTTTAGTGTAATGTTGCTGTTAGAGCATAAATAATACCTGTAAAATTATAAAGCTCAAAGTTCAATGCCTAGCGAGATATTTTATTTAACAGAAGTCCCCTTTCAAAGCCTACAGCGAACGTCCGGTTTGGACTACATCCCTCTACTTCCTTTTTTAATGATGTAACTAGAACAGTTTTTTGACTAATCTCCGCCCACAGGAATACATAAAGGGTGCGTGGTCTTGTTGCACTCCCACGGAGAAGAGGAAGAGTTTCGTTTGTAGAGTGTGTTTGTCGCTATGTTGTCGAGACACTATATTATTTATGTTTTGTAAGGTATATGGGTTTAAGCAGTTTGCTTCAAAGCCCGGGTGATGAACCATACATGTAGGAGGGTCTGCAATCTGCATCATTCGTCGACAAACCTATACATTGATGTGAGGCAGTAATAATTTAATGTGCAGTCACGTAACATTGAACTTTTAATAAATTAAATTATTGTAATGCATGGCAACGATTTCTTTTACACAACATGGCAGCTTCTAAGGCTATATTCATGGTCAAAATAAAGTGAATTTATATAAAGTTTTTTGGATGAAAACCATTTCAAAAGAACTATACACAACAAAAAATGATTTAATTAGGAGGTGTTACAGTACTTTTTGTATTTCTTTGCAGCAGATGTTTTGAACCTCCGTTGGCATTTTGTCACGGTTACCACATGTACACCTATAAAACATATATTACTAATCAAAACTCGTGCACACGTGTAACTAAGGTAGGAATAAACAATGGACTTATTTGAAAAATTCAACAACACCATCGTTAATTCGACAGACGGACAAAACCATATACCACAAGCTTTTATGACAGTTTGTAACATTTAACATTACAATTGAAACAAAAGTATGACAACTACTAAATAAACAGCTTACCACTGTGAAACATCCTGCAAAAGTCGTGTTTGAACAGGTTCTAATCGATTCTCTTCATCTATGTTCTCCGGGTCTGATTCCGGCTCAAATTGATAAGGTAATATGTTTGACATTTTTACAATAACAATCAGCGCATGCATCTCCAATTTATGGTAAGAGGCGTGACCTTTCCGGGCAACGTGCGATAAGCTGCTGTCGAATCAACACAGGAACCGCTGGCACAATCAGAACTCTTTACGTATTTCTGAAGGAGGGACTTCATAGAACAAGGAAGTCATCGGCCCGTTTTTTGGACAGTGAAAACAGCGGTATACAGATAAGTAAATTGTGTGAAAAATACTGTGTTTTTTTACACGCGAAACATGAACACATGTTATATTGCACACTGTAAACACAATCAAAGCTTCAAAAAAACATGAAGAACGGGACCTTTAATGTCAATGTATTTTACAACAATACAAAGAGCGATGTGTAACGTTTTACCAGATTTATTACCACACTTATTGTCTCTTAATTGTTCCCCACTAAATGTTTTTTTTTACTAAATGTTCAGATTTGATCAAATTCTTGTGCACTCGTGAATTTTACTGCTGAATTATCCACTAATGTAGTTTATAATAGCATTTTTGTCATAGATTTTGATAATATATTTTTTGGATTTGTTGTTTTTCTTTATAACGTCTGTATTAAGTAGATTGTGTTTAACAGAGTTATAGAAATTCTACTTGATTAAAAAAAAGCTGCGCTGGTATTGGATCGGTATCGGTCGATACTCAGAACTTTTGGTATCGGATCGGTTCTGAAAAAATGGTATCGGGACATCCCTACCTTTAACGCCACAATTTCAAGGTCACCTTTTTATCACACTCCATATATTCATTCATATATATTATGTAAATGATTTTAAACAAGAATAAGGTGTAGGTAAATACTTTTTTAATTTTTTTATTTGAAGAACAATTATACTGTATATAAAAACAAAAATCTTTTTTAAAACAAGCTTAAAGTGCTTTACTGAGCTGCCAAACTAAAACTTTTTAAGCAAAATAAAACATTTCAAAATAGAAAGTGCTACTGTTTAAAAGTGCTTCCCTGAACTGATGGCTGAAGTAGCTCCATGTCTGGGCTGTTTGTCAGAGCATTGACTGGGGAGAGTGTTCGGGGGGACAGGCCTACTTTTCTTAAAGAAAAAACTCTGTGTCTATTTCTTTTCATTGTTCGTCGTTTATTTTGCTGATGCTTATTGCCGTGGCCTCGTTTACTCTGCAGGTCTTGATGCCCAATGATGATTTGTTGCCTACATCTGATTTTTTGGACCGTCCGTTTAAATTTTACATGTTCTTTAAATTGTGACCCATATCCAATTCATGTGTTTACAATTGACATAGATCTGAAACATCACGCATGTTTAAAGGGGGTTCTTGCACAGATGGACGAACGTGCAGCAAGAGAGATCTCAGGACTGGTGGGAACATACAACACGATCTCATGAAAGTGCCTATATATAGCACAAATTTTATTTCTCGTGCCATTTATACGGCAAAATAGTTTTTGTGTGCATATGATATGATTGCACGCCATAAAGTGTGTATCATATGCAGTGCACGCAATATTTTTGGCGTAAATGGCACAATAAATACAATTTGTGCGAATAGACGCACATTCATGAGATTGTGGCAGGCTTTAACAAGAAGCATTGGGTCCAGAATTTTAGGATGAGCAAGCCAACCTTTGATATGCTGTGTCAACGTTTGTCCACATTCCTCTCCTACAACGACACGTTTCGTTGGGCCATCCGTCCCTTTGCAGATGCGCGTCGGGGTTGCTCTCGCCATTAAACCGCGGAGACGTAGCCTAATGGCTCAGAAAATCCGATCTGCCTGTTTACATGACGGTCACATTGGCACATATCTGATTTATATCTGATTTATTTCATTAACACACTAACTAAAGTTAAAAAAGGGAAATCATATTAATCAACCACCCCTTTCAAACAACTTTTAGGAGTTATTCATTAGAAAAAGTGACTACACTTACAATCCTGTATGTTTTTGGTTCCCTAAAATGAACTGGTTAATGAGAGTCATTCGTTTGAGAATCAGACTGGATTGATTGTGCTATATGGTTTTGATTCAGTAAAATAAACCAGCTTGAAAGAGTCATTGTTTTAGGAAAGGACTGCTGTGCTCTGTTTTGGACTCACTGGATTCATTTGCTGTATGTTTCCTGCTCTATATTCAGCAGCAGTGTTGCAGTTCCAACTGAATAGTAGTGCAGGAAAGATTGTCAGTGCATTATATGACAGTGTTAAGTCTGCGTTGCACATTCCAAAACCCTTTGTGCTTCGGTCGATTACAGTACTTTTTTTTTTTTGTTTTTTTTTTTTGTTTTGTTCTTATTTTCAGTTTCCAACCCTCGTGTTCTTTTCTATGGAAAAGGTTTATTATATCCCCACTATCTAGTATTGTGACTTTTGAGAGCTCTTTATATTTATTTAAGCCTTTATATTTATTTACATTCACCACCTGACCTGTTCTGTTGACCTGTTGCTCTGCAGCGTCGTGCATCTGCTCCTGTCAAGTCAGTATGCACAGGGAGAACAAAAGGCATTAAAGCTGCCCTAGAATGGGGTTATTTTATTATTTTATAATGTTTCCTGGGTTGCTTTTATAATGTTAGTATGTTTTTTAGATCTAAAATAGTCATAATTTAGAAATAAAAGGCATTTTTCCTAGCCTGATTTTAGACTCTGATTTGAACGCTCTGTTTGAAGGGGCGTGTCTGCTGTGTGTAACCGGCCTCTGCTGTGATTGGCTGACATGCTTGCATATGAAATGAACTCTCTCAAATACTTTTACTACAGCTATTATACGTTTTTACTATTACAGCTATCGAGATTAACGAATCGTGAGATGTTTTTAAAGTATTTAGATCTATTCCATCACATAAAATGAGCATTGAGCAAACAGATTACATTCTGTTGATCGCGAGAATAAAGATCTTATCGCAACGCAGTTTCTGCACTCTCTCTAATGCTTTTCACCAATGCTTTCACCAAAGTGTCCAGAAAACTCACATACTCGCGCTATGTGGAATTGTTCTTTGATCGCTTCCTGTATATAATTTATTCACATTTTAAATAAGGTTTTTTTCATCCTACTAAAATAAACGATGTGAAGTTGATATTTTAGTCACTGTTTGACTTACTGATGCATAAACAGTATTGAACGATTTTGAGAGAAAGATTACCTGTCTCGCTGTCTGAACTTGAACAATTCATCAGAAACTGTTGCTTGGTAACGTTAGCTCGATGATTTATTTTCAGACGTTCAT
Organism: Semotilus atromaculatus; assembly: GCA_031834385.1. Classification (NCBI taxonomy): domain Eukaryota; kingdom Metazoa; phylum Chordata; class Actinopteri; order Cypriniformes; family Leuciscidae; genus Semotilus; species Semotilus atromaculatus. The sequence goes on along the minus strand of JAULUF010000023.1, from coordinate 6,526,601 downwards.
CGAGGCCAGCTCTGTATTGTCCCAAGTTAATGAAACAGTCGTCGGTGAAATGTTTGGACCATACACAACTTTGGGAAGTTGTGTCGGCACATTTCCAGAGAAAATAAAATTAACACATCGTTTCTTCAGAGGCTCAGGTGAAGGAACTAAAAAAAACATTTGTGTTCATTTGTACATCCAAACACTGAACAACTGCCATGCTTCGGCTGCACAGCTCCGCCTGTCATTGAACATGGGCTGGCATATGCACATTTTTGGAGGCGTACATATTAATGATCCCGACTGTTGCGTCACAGTCGGTGTTATGTGGAGATTCTGTGTTTTTCAGGGGTGTTTTTCAAAAACGAGATTTAAATAAGAAGGAGAAAACAATGGTGTTTGAGACTCACTGTATGTCATGTCCATGTACTGAACTCTTGTTATTTAACTATGCCAAAATAAATTCAATTTCACATTCTAGGGCACCTTTAAGACTGCAGATTGATCTGCCTTTTTTCCAGATTGAATTTGACCCAAAGCCTTGAAATGGCTTTTGAGCATTTGTTAATCTAGCTCTGAAATTGAAGTGGCCTGGGCAGCACATTCAGTATGATGGATTACATATCAAAGTGGCTCTGCTAACTGTCTTAGAAGAAAATCTATGGTCTCTATGGAAGAGAGACTAGCTAGCGTGATGTACAACCATCTGCTGCACTTTGAGTTGTTCAGTTTCGCAAATCACATGTAGGATCTGCAAAGTCAAAAGTTTAACAAGACACCAACTGCATCTAGCAGATAAGATGTTGTCAATGTTATCAACGAATTTACTGATAAACACGTCTGTTAGAGAAGAGTTTTATTTCACTAATGATAATGAAGACGAGACAAAAAAAAGTGTTGAGATAATTTAGTATTATTTAAAAATACTGTTGACAAATTACAATATCTAAAAAGAATATGATTGTTTTAAATAATCTTATCACACAGGCATATACACATCTTGATCGTGACACTGTAATGTTTCCAAACTTTTGACCAGAAATATATATGTTAACAATATATTTAGTTTTTCAATTTTCACTTTTTTAACTATTTGTATTTTGTCGACTAAAAATACGTTTTTATTAAATGTTGATGTTCAAATGACGTGTGTGTGTGTATATATGTGTGTATATATATATATATATATATATATATATATATATATATATATAGCACGCCATCTCTTGCCCTACGCGAGAGACTGTCCATGAATTATCAAAAAAGAAAAACTATGATTAAAAGAGGGGGGAAAATGTAAAATTATGAACTTCACAATGTAACCTGAAAAGTATGGCCTTGCTAACATGTTCATCCTTTTTCTAGGTAAGGCCAACATTACAGCAAAAGAGGCCGTGTCTAGGTGGACAGGTAAGTCATTTGCGTGCCTCACACCTCCTGTCAAGTCATGTGATGCATCCACAGGTTCTGAAATGTAGGCCACAAACAATCCTGACTATCCAGTTTTGTCAGATCGGTTTAAGATCAGTCCAGCCTTACATCTGCACATATATTATTTAATATTCCAGCACATATAGTTGTCTCAGACTGTTCTTTGTCTAATGAAATAAAATATCACATGCGGTGTTTTGAAATACGACAGACCATCTTGTCTGCTTGCGAAGGTGACCACTTGGCCTTTCTCAAATATTGGTTTGATGCAGAAGTGTTGTTGATTTTGATACCGTGGCCCAAAGTCCCAGTCTTATTTGTGGCTGAGTAAAATTAACTTGCGTGTTTTTATAACTCCTGACTGCTGTGCAGTACAAACCCTTGGTTATTCCCAGGCATGATTTTTCTGGAATGCAGCAGACACTGACATGCACACCACTTAACTTCAGGATGGAAATTCCTTTATGCACTCTGCAAACGTAACTACAAAAGTGGTCTCAGATGAGCAGTGTACGGAAAGTTTTGGTGCGGGCATGTTTGTGAAAACGGCAGACATGTGAAATGGGAAGGGTTTAATGTTCTGTTTACATTTAATAGATCAGATTTCAGCTAAGAGTCAAACACAATTTACACTGTACACTAGGGAATCGCAAACACATGTGGGTTTACTATATTACTGAGTGATCTCATAGATGGAATGGTTTGTATGCGGAAACGATTTACTGTTAGCTTATCCCTAAACCAAACCTGATAATATCAGTAGATTTAATGCAATATATAATTTAACTGAATTATAAGCATTTCAAATAGTAAAAGCAATAGAAAAGAATAGAAAAAATTATTATACATGAATGCATTGTGAGCATTAATAATTTTTGTTACCACAAAGTATAGCATTATAAATGTTTTTATTTTTTATTAAAATATGAAAAACTGTTATAGATTTGGAAATGCATCATCACAGTCTGTGAAAAGGGCCCATTAGAAATTCCATTTTTGAGTTTGTTGCACAATGACTAAGATGAATAGTATTCATAATTCATCTGAATTGGTTTTTGTGTCATATGTGTGTCATATTTCACATTCATTCTTTTCCAGATAATGTTTTTGCAATTAAATCCTGGGCAAAGAAGAAGTTTGGCTTTGAGAACACCAGCTTGGACAAAGCTTTTGGAATACCAGAGGACTTTGACTATATTAATTGACCAAACATTCCCAGCCTCTTGGATCTAGTGATTGTTTGATTTGTTCAACACTGCACAATCAAGCTTTATTCGCTTACATCAGTTTGTTTTACATTTTGTTCTCAGTTCTGCATGCTCGAGACAAAGCTGTGAGCTATATACATTGTGAAGAGTGCGGTGTAAATTCTCAGGAGTGCCCCACCCTTGAAATTTGAACCTTGTCTAGTCTAAGGCAAACTTCAAAGATTGATTTGTCAGCATAAATGGATAAACGATGTTAAAAATGCTCCCGGTGTGTAAGCGGAGAAGGTGTTGTGTTAACCCTTGGCTGCTCAGAGATGCACCCGATAACCATACTGACTGTTTGGACACATGTTGATAGAGAAACGGAGCTTCACTGGTGCTAGGATAATGAATTGATGTGCACATCAAAGGTCAATTTCAAGGAAATTAATCACAGGTTAGAGTTAGTTTGAAGTAAGGTAAAATTGTTTATGAAAAAAAATCTAATAGTAAAAGCATGCATGTTTCTGTATAAAGTATTCTTGTTCATTTCAATTCAGATTTGTTTGGATTTTGGTTTTATTTGTGGCCACTTTTTCACGGGGCACATTTTTGTATGCTGTAAATATGAAAAATGGTCAATGGCTAATAAATGCACATGTTTAAGCACATTTTGTAATGTCCTATCAATTTGCAACATCATAACTACACTTAAATGCATGAAAACACTACATACACACACACACACACACATATTGGTATATTGATACCTATACCACTATGTTTCTATGTTGAAAATAATGAATGCTTGTTCATTTCAATAGTAGTGTTATGTTAAAGTACGGTTTTAAAATATACGTGACTGATTGCATTTTTTTTTTTCTTGTTGGGAAAGCTTAAAAAATACATGTACATAGTTGGATTTATGTGTTTTTTTATTTATTTTTATGACAGAATATTCGTTTTTTTAAGGGTTTATATTTTTAAACAAGTTTTATTAATCCACAATCAAGTACATTTAAACCAAGGCAAGTCTTGAGTAATTGGTATTTTTGGTGTAGATCTGCACCAGCGATTATATTTTGGTGTACTTGTAAAGAATGGTTAAAAAATATATGTTTAAATATACACGTTTTGGTAAATCTTAATTATGACATAAAATGGAATTATGACAACGTAAAAATTATGACGTCACAATTTTGACTTTTTAAGACATAAATGTGACTAGAATTTTCATCATATGACAATGTCATAATTTCGACTTTTTAAGTCATAATTATAATTTACAAAAGCATGCTTTTTTTATGTGTGTGTGTGACGGAAATTGGCTTCCATTGGTGTAATATTTAACAATGATGTAATATTTTGTTTTCCAATTACCAAAATATTGGATATATTAAGTGAATGTTTTGTGAATGTGAATGTTTTAGAAATATAGCAATGTGATCTAAACAGTATAACGTTAAGTGTAGCATCTCTCCACATCTCCACTGCTAGCGATGCGACTAAACAGTCAAGTGTCAGTCAACTGTCAGTCGGTGCCCTGGCCTGTTGGCGTTGATCGTGGTTTGTTTTCCCCCGACTGAACTGAATATGTTCAATCAGCGTTTGTCTGTGTCTGTTGGGGCAGTGTGAACAAGACAGTTATTTTTCAAAAAGAATTCTAAATCCAACGGAAAACTTGTTTGTTGTCGTTTGTCTGTGTTGTGTGAAATGTGAATTGGTCTGTAGAGTGTACGTTAGATGGTTGATTCGCTCGCAGTGTAGATGGCTTGTCTGGCTGTAGTGGGCGACACTCTCACACTTGCATAGTACTGCTGAGAACGGAGGGAGGGTGTGAGTGAGAGAAAGAGAAAGAAGTGAAGCCAGGGAGCTCAACACAGCCAGCATGGCGAGCCAAAGGGACTTCACACACAGAAAAACATGGATTAATGTCCTTCTGCGACTCCTACAGCTGTTATTGCCGTACATTCAACATGGAGAAGCTCAGTTTCAAGGTGAGGAAACCGATTCGCCTTATTTAGTTTGTTCACGAATGCAACGCGAGTGTGAAAATGTCGGAGGAACTGCCGAGGGCTGATTTGACAAGTATTCAAGTGCACTCGTTATGCTGTAACGTTAAGGACACAGTATTCACCCGAAAACTGATCTATTTTATTCTAGTTTCATTCGTCTGTCTATCTGCATAAGGGTTTATTTTTTGATCCAAATCTGAAGACAGACTGCTTAAGCGTTTTTTTTTTTGTTTTTTTTTTGGCCAGTTATTGGTTTTGTTCGATTTCCTGTGTTAATGCGATATGCTACAAAGCTCATATATCTGCATACAGCTGTTATTCAGTGCAGTCTATGGGAACTAAGCGTATATTCTCGATGTTCGCAGAAGAAAACACAAGCTACGAACAGTATTAATGCACATTTAAATGTGTTTCTAGCGGCATGTATGTGGATTGTTGTCATGGTGTGAGCTCTGGACTAAAATAGCTTGTCCGTTCAATTGCACCCCTTTGTCATCCACGCCAGTTCATATAACGTTACTGTTCAACTACTGCAAACGAAACATTAGATAACGCATGATAAGACGAACTAGTGTCATTTTCGGATTTCCTGTATTTTTGTGTAGAGTCAGGAATTGGCCTGGTGTTTATTGATCTGCTCGCTTGATGTTCTATGTTTGTTATTCTTTCTTTCTGAAGCTCTGACTCAGATGTCCAGCGTGGTTGAAGTTTGGCCGGAGGACGCAGACTTCTTCATGCCATCGCAGGTATGTGAGCTGGTTTTTAAAAAATATGACGTCATACGCTGGACGTTTTTATTACAATGCAACTTCACTTCATTGTGAGCCGAAAGCACGTGCGAGACATGGTGCTATCTGCTGTTGTTACATTTGCAAAGGTGGCAAAAAAAAATTCGAAATAACTTTTTTTCATTTGGATTTTTCAATATGATTTAGTATCTATTGATTTTTGCAATGTGATTGTTTATTTAGCTTGGTGAAATGCGTTTCCCTGTGGAGGCGGGAACTGGGAGGCATCTTTCTGTAAGGACACTAGGATCCTGAAAGAACAGAATACATTAATTTTTGCACGGTCTCATGTTTGGGTCTCAAATAACAAACAGGTATTAATTCCAGCAGCATATATTACGAAATCTATTATGTGATTTTAAATTTATATAAATGGAATTCGTAAAGGTATAGTTCACTCAGAAATGAAAATGTTGTCAATTGTATGGACAGAAACACCAAGACATTTCTCATATTATCTTCTTGAGGGTGAATAGCAATATTTTCACTTTTGGGTGAACTGTCCCTTTAAAGGGAAATGTCAAACAAAAACGTGTATGACTTTCTATACTCAGTGGTACACAATAGGTGATGAAAATCAACCATGGTTTTACTTACAAATAAAAACAAAAATCTTTGGTTATCGTAGTTGAATCATGGTAACCACACAATAACCATGGTTTTGCTACCATAGTTTAACCATGGTATTTGTATTTGTTATTATTCCACCAAAAAAACATGGTTACTAAACTTTTACCATAATAAAACCATAGTTAATTGACTAATTCTGCCTTTTAGTCTTAGGCTGAATGAAAGTCCCTACCCTAACATTATTCTTCACATTGTCTTCTGTGTTATACTGATAAAAAGAAAGGGCATACAACTGAGGAAAAAATAAATAATTTACATTTTTGGGTGAATTAGGCTATCCCTTTTAAGTTAATGTCTTTGCATTGTCATGACCTTTGTTTGACCTCATTTAATGCTAAATGTTTTGTCTGTTAATGAGTCAGGGTTAATTAAAACCATGTACTAAAATATCAAACTAAAACTGAAGTAGAAATTAATAAAAACTATAGACATATTGTTTAGGGACGCCGGAAATTGCAGTTTCGGGTTTTGGCCCAGATCTTTAATTTCTGCGTATTTTTTTTTATTTAAAAGCAAAAATAATAAAAATGACAAAAGACACAACAAAATTGATAAAACTTAAAAAAGAAAATGGAAAATATACAAATAAAAACAAATGGAAAATATGAATAAAAACTACAATAGTATCTAATGATATTCAAATAAGATTTCTGAGATCCGCACTTCAAATTGTGGTTAAGCCGGTTGTATGAGATACAATACAACGCCTTACTTTCCCTCCCTGTGATTAAAAAGTTATTAGAAACAAAGTATGAGTTTTATTGCCATGTATGATCTTACCCAGATTTGCATTTGCTAGATGCTTCCTCTTCACAGAGAAATAATAATATAGTAATTAGACATAATAATGAAATAACATATCTAGGCCTATAGAAAAACACTTGACAGAATAACATGTACAGAAGAGTTGCTATGCAGAAGAGGCATAGGTTGTATGATTAAATATTAATATGAATGATGAACATATTGCTAATAGAGCTATGCAAAACCTGATGCCTTTGACATTTGAGCCCAACACCTGGCATAACCTAGTTATAAAAGTGTGCTGTTTCTAGTTTTGGTGGATTTCAAATAATTTTTTTTATCATGATCAGGCACACGAGACTGATTAAAGTTTGATAAAGATATTTTTATCATGTTTCCTTTGGGGCAGGAAGCTAAAGCCACACAAACATGCACAGAGACTGTTGCTGCTTCAGGTTGACAGATAGTTTGCCATTTTTGAGGTTAACAGTTACGCAAGAGACCTGTCTTATGGCTTGAGAATGACTACAATCAAAGTGGATGGAAAAATCCATTTATAGTTCTCGATTTGTTTAAAGGGGCTTAGTTTGTTGGCTTGACAGTACTAGTGGAGGTGAATGCAATGTTATATCAATCTGTACTGAATGTAATCTGTATGTAGTAGGGCTGTCAGAAATAGCGTGTATTCATTTCTGTGATATTTAATGTGTTAAAAATATTTAATGTAATTAAATCAAAATCAGTTTTTTTAATGGCATCCTACAGCGCCACAGAATGAACAGACTATCTGGTTCCACTCACCAGCCCCGGAAAGCGAGAGAGAGCAGCTGAACGAGGGATTTGAGTTCTCTTTTGCATATCATGCTTGAATGGACAAAAATGCACAAAATTATGTCAAAATGATGTTTTGAAACATATCCTCGTTAGCACAGCCTGGTGTTCCTCGTGTGGTGGTGAAAAATGACAGAATTTATTTTCTATTTAAAAAAAATGAATGTAGTGTATTTTAGTTTGATAATGTTTTTTATGTAATATTTAGTATTTTTGGGGGGATTTCTTGGTACCAAATTATATTTATGTAGTAGCCTAGGCCTAGTTATAATCCATTTATGCGTTTTTTGATCATAGACCTGAAAATGAAATTTCCAATTTAAACTATTGAAATCTTGAATGCTTTAGAGAGAGCACTGAATTAAGGGTGCACTGTGTAATTTCTAGCAGCATCTCGTGGTGAAGTTGGAAATTGCAACCAGCAGAAGTTACGGCGGTCGACAGGTAGGGCTGTAATCTCCCAGTCGATTATTGGTCAATACGTTCTGGCTCGACCAAAGTTCTGATTGGTAGATTTTTTGCCTGCGTTCATTTCATCAGTTTTGCCACGTTCATTTCATCTAGGTGGAAAGCACTAATTGCTAATGGGGGTGTCTTCAGAACACCCCCCTTGTTTTCACCTCTTTTGGTTTAGCCCAACCCACTGGAGAAGAGAGACAGATTGGAGAAAGTAGGCTACTAAGGTTTGATGAATATTTTTTATTCAATTGTGAGAGCATTTAATTCATAGTCAGTCCTCTTCTACCATGTCAGCAAAGACATCGACAGTCTGGCAGCATTTTTTTTAAGTTAATAGTCTATTCGTGTCTCTGCACTGATAGTGTCTGTCAGTTATTATAATACATATGAAAAAAACAAAAGTTCTTGTGATGATATCACTAGTTGACAACAGTACTACTATTTTCGGAAAGCATAGGCTATGATATTGCTCAGGTGCACGTAATGCAACGCTGTCAGAGCCGATAGACTTGTGTGTCAGACTCAATTTAGTGCAAAATAATTGGGTCAAAACGATTTAATATACTGCAAATAGCCTACTAGTTTTTTGTTTATTTATAATTAATTTAGGCGGACAACAAGGCTACCAAGTACTGCACACAGTGCGCAGCTAATTAATTTAAAGTGCCCCTATCATGGTATTTTAAAGTTTTCTAATGTTGTTGTAGAGTCTCCTACAACATGTTTACACGCATCAAATGTAAAAAAAAAAAAAAAAAAAAAAACTCTTTAATTTCCTCACAATATACATTTGCACATCACATTTTCCATGATTCTCAAACCGGCTCGTCAAATGACTCAATCTCTCTAAATCCCTCCTTTCCGCAAGTTTATCTGCTCTGATTGGCCAGACAGCTCAGTCTGTTGTGATTGGCCTACCCGTGTACAGCGCGTCTCCAGAGCCTGAGCGCGTCAAGAACAAAAACGCCCATTGCATAACACCGACAGCTCTGCGTGTCCTGAGGCTTCCTACACCGTAAACTAAACACAGTAATGAACAATGACGTCGATTTTACCATATTAATGCGAGCGCGAGTCCGGTGATGAAATATTAGAAGAACTAGTTATTCAACCTCCATCGCAAGGACGACTCGATAATAGTGTCCCACAGCTGATCAGCAGAAGTATTTCAGTTAGACAGTGATAATGAGAGTTAGCAGGAGACCTACAATATAAAACTCAAAACTAAGTATATTGAACACCATCTTTCAAGAGCAAGCGGTTTGTGAATCCTGCATTGAACTCGAGATTTGAGAAGCACTCGTCTATACTATAAAATAAAGGGAACACAGAAATAGTTTAGGATTATACTGCTGTGATATCTTGGTAAAGATGAATTTTAACCACTGATTCTTCACATGCTCATCCTTGGGGAGTGAAAAATAACTGGCTTTACCTTCACATCATGCACAGCGCCGTCTTTTTCGACATGATGCTGTCCAGTTCAGAAATCAGTTCCGGTTTGAGGTTTAAGTTTCCCTGCGAGTGCGCGCGCAATAACTGGGCGCGGCCAATATGCTAATGTTTCGTATCTACGTCACTACAAAACGGCTAATGACTCGTTTCAAAAACAATTAATTTCATAGACTCAGAGTCGACTCTCACTTTTGAAAGACAATAACTTTATATACGTTATATACTTTCAGATATAAAACTTTGCATGATGTTTTCATTCAGTTAGAGCTATATTACACACTACACGAACAGTAATTTTCAAAAATCCATGATAGGGGCCCTTTAAAGTTTTTTTTTCCTAACGCTATTTTTAGTCGATTTTTAGTCTAAAATTTCAGCAGGACTTCAGTCGACGAAGATTTTCTTTGGTTGATTACCGCACTACCGACAGGAGATGATGTCATCGTCAGAGACAGCAGAGAGTAGCCAGTTAAGCAATGAGGTTTCTTTACAAAGATAAATTAAGAAGTTAGGTTTACCTAATTATTCAGTAAACCGATATGTTATTGCAAATATTATTGTTATTTGCTCATCATTGTCAGTGTTTTATTTGCTGACTTTAGCTAGCTTCTTTGCATGAAGAACAACATAGTGATGAAACGCGTTTGTCCGTTTGGGCTACTGTAGAAACATGTTTGCGCATTTCAATGTAAGGGGACCCGCTGTGATAGAATTTGCTCATTCTAAGGTTATAAAAACATAACGGTTTATTAAGTAAGGTCTTTATATGCCACTGAAAACATAGCCTAGTTATGTATATGATATTGCATTTCTGTCAACAGATCCTCCTAAATATTACACAATTCAACTTTAAGTTTGGTCTCTTTTTAAAGAAGACCCTTGGTAGATTATTGCTGAAGTGAAAAACGTTTTAAAAAGTAAACTTATAGTTTAAAAAAAGTTAAAGAATGTACGTTTCAAAAAATACTACTTTCAATTTATATATGAAATAGGCCTAGAGCCTATATTTTCCAAAACATGTTTTTCTCTAAAACATTTTTTTAAATAAATTCCATAAATCTAAACAAGTTGAGTTTCAAATTTGAGATTAATATCTCAATAAAATTAATTATTTAAGATACCAAGTTTCATTCTGATGAAGTGAAAAATTCTTAAAAGATGAAACATACAATTTTTCAAGAACACTAGAGTGTTAAATGAGTCTTAAATGAATGTGAAGATTTGGGAGGAAATCAAATGTGTTAGATCTAAGTCATGTGTGTCAGGTCTTAAAGTGACAGCAGCCCAATATAGGCCTTCCTGCTGCAGTTGGTGTCATTAATGTGAATCAAAAAACAACAAAAAAGAGAAAATCACTCACTACTCTTTACTGAATAACTGTTGTAGCTGTACTGTTATTTCTAACTAGCTTACATGTTAAATAAACCAATTATGTTTTAAAGGTACAATTGGTTTAATATATATACATATTATTTTGTGTTGTTTTTTTTCTAATGTTTGTCATTTGCTTCTTTGTTCTTATTTTTAATAACTAAAATAAAATAACTAAAATAACTGTTGTGAAATTTCACAAAATGCCCACCCTAGGTCTAAGCCTACCTGAAAATCTTAAAGAACTTTTTATTTATTTTGTATCTTTGGTCTATTGTATTCATTTGCACTATTGCTTGTAATTTGTTTATTTTTAAATTTCACTGGTTTTAATTTTCTAAAATTACTCCATCCCTTGAAAAAATCCATTTCATAAAGACATCAGTAGCTGTATTGGAACTGGTGATACTGGCCTTTATTAATAAGTAAAAATATGCTATTAAACAAATATTTTAGATTTTTAAAGCTATTAAACAAATATTAATATATTTTTTTTACATCGCTTATAAAAAGCTGGTGATGTTCATTTTACTTTCACTTTTAAATTAGCTTCAATTCACCCGTTGCAGGGAGTTTGATTGACAGGCGATCTGACCAATCATAATCCCCCATTTTTGTCTGAAAGCAGTCAGGATAGACTTAACGTTGGTGGATTTGAACTTGAATTTGAAAACTGTGTGTACTGACGTCTTTCCACTGTTAAAACAACAGTCCTAATGTACATTCATGTTTATTTGATGCTATAAATTAACTAAGGAAGAGATGATCGGTTCAGCTTTAACTGAGGCAATCTGTCACGACACATTAAAGAGCCACAAAACTAATTTAGTTAAAATACAATATAACCAAGTTAGAAATAAAGTAGGGTCTAATAGTAGTATTCGGGTATATAAATGTAACAATTAAATGTAAAATAAAATTGCATAGTTTTCACTGTATGAATTACATATAGATTAATCTTTGTTAAAGCTGTGTTTTGTTTGATAAAAATGAAAGACATAGACTGTATTTATAGGCTGCTGTCACTTTAAGACTGAATGCACGGATCAAATATAATAACACAAATGTCTATTTCTCTGTTTTTGCGTTCATTTAAGACATAACTGACTGCATTTATGAGAGTAATAGCAAAGGCAAGCATTTTGATATAATTCTGTGTATGCAACTTTTTGCTGATCTGAAAAATGCTGATCTGTGACTCAAACCGTAATGTGATCCAAACCATGAGTTCTGTGATCTGTTCCACCACTAGTACTAAAATAACTAGAACTGAAATAAAAAATGATATTAAAATCATGTAGCCTAGGTCTAGACATGTTAAAAAATTATAAAAATTACCACCCAAAAAAAAAAACTAGTAGTAAAACTTTCACAAAGGAAACCAGAAATTATATTAATAGAATATATAATGGTAGTTTTGGAATGATCTATAATAGCATAGTTTGAAGGCCACTCTTCAAATCTTGGTTGAATGCTTGATGTGGTGATTGATAGAATAGCATAGTTAAAAATACACCATCCGATTGGAGTTTTTCTTCTAGTTGGCATCAGGGGAATATTGAAATGACCTTGCTGTTTAATGGCTGTCAGTATGTTCTGCTGTGGTTCATTATCATTACATAACTGCAAAATAACAGTACAGGAAAGTCACAAGAAAGTTGGTTACACTTCTTTACAGTGTATGAATCATTCTAAAGTTGAATAGGGCAACCTTATCCCTCAGGCTCTATATCAGAGGAAGTCCATGTTATAAATAGCATATACAATATTTTTTCCCCTAAATTATTGTTGAGCTGTTTTTGAGTAAATGTGCTTTATTTTAGATTTAATAATACCATGTTGGATTTGTTTTCTGGGTTTGTTCTACCATGGTTGGTGTGTCCAAGATATGATTTGCTCATTAACGAATAATCTGGATTTTGATACCAGAATTGAACAAAATTAAATGAAATTAAAATGAATTATAAAATTAAAGGTCACATTCACAAACAGCTTTATATTTAAGAAACACATTGTCGGCTTGACAACCGGTTCAAAGCAGAGCCATAAATAGACTTTGATTCATTTGTAGTCAATATAGATGGCAAGAGTGATTGAGTAGACCTGCAGCGTTCCATGTAAAGAGAACCACCCACCTGATGATGGATGGATGCTGCAGTCTAATACTTACATTCTAAGTACTACACTAAAACTCTACAGAATCATTTCATGTTTTCTATTTTGAGGAAGACTCCATACCCTGCATATTCATCCAATCATTGTAAAATGTGTACTTAGTCATCTGACACCAGGCAACCAAGTGGTCTCTATATACACCTATTGTATGCCTGGAGGGCTAAAGTTAGTTCCTATGACTACCCTGCTGTAACACTCGTCAGTCATGGTTTCAAGGCTCTCAGTAAGATGGCTATTTCAGAAAATTCCCTATGATGTGCTACTGGTAGGCCTAGTTTATGCAATACTATGGTTATGTGTCAAAATCGTACAGTGTTCCCTTTCAGTAGTGGTGCTTTATGTATACTGGTGCTCTGAATTTACTGGTTTCTGTTTCCAGTTTTATGTTATTTAGGCAACATTTTTATTTGCAATACTAAGTGAAGGAATGTAATACATTTCTTGCGTATTACATTTATTCATAACTTGCACTACTGTTCAAAAGTCTGCATTTATTTGGTCAAACATACAGTAAAAACAGTAATATGGTGAAATATTATTCCTACAATTTAAATAACTGTTTTCTATTTCAATTTATTTTAAAATGTAATTTATTGCTGTGATGGCAAATCAGAATTTGAACATTACTCCAGTCTTAAATGGTTAGTTCACCCATGATGTACTCACCCTCAAGCTATCCTAGTGTGTTTATGACTTTCTTCTTTTTAAGCCGAATACAATCAGAGTTACATTAAAATATATTTTTACTTTTACTTATATAAAGATTACACTTCAATCAGATGTACCGCTCAGATACTATATCGAGTATCCTCATATCAAAAGCATACAAACACAACAGACAAATATTATGCCCATACATACACCATGCAGTCGTGTTTGCTGTACATCTATTCATCAGAAATGTAAACTTTTTTCTTTTTTTTTAACAAGACAACAACAATAAAGAACTATGTACATGTAGGGAGCAGTTTTTCTGGGCATTCTGGATATTAACTAGAAAATAAAATCAGGTCTTGGAGATGTTGCATATTTGGTCCATTTTTGCCAGCACAAAGCAAATTCTTCCATTTAAAAATGCTGTCATCTTCTCCAATTTGTAAATGTCCATTGTAATTTACATCCAAGCGTTTAGGGTAGGGCTCTCGTGTGACAACCATTTTTTGGTAAAGCTGTTCTTTACAGCCACCAGCAATATATTCATTAAATATGTATCTCTTTTTAACCATTCTTGAGGTAGCCTATATATCCAAAATATAAGGTTTTACTATCAAATGGTATTATACATTTAAAAATGTATTGTAAAGCATTAGGTATTCCTCTCCAATAATCCTTAATAACAGAGCAATCCCAGAAAACATGGGTAACGGTTTGCATTTTGGTTTCCACAGTTTCTCTAGCATATAGAAGCATTACTACCATTAGATCTTTTATTACACTCTCTCAGAAATCATATCAAATTTTTCCAACCAAACTCCCATTTCTGTGACCTGGAGCATTTCCATTGATGCCTCCATATTAGTGTCCTTCGTATATTATCTTGTGTCTGACGTTGTCGTATGAAACCTGTCTGATCATTATGTATCAATTTAGGTAAAAGTTCTTCTAATCGTTTGGCCATGATAGAGGTAAATAATCTATAGTCCATGTTAAGAACTGATATTGGTTTACTCTAAAGGATCCACATTCTAATTTATCCTTGCCTTCTTTTGGTGTGGCTGATATTATCGCTGCTGTCTGCTGTGTGGCTGCTGCAGAACTTCAGTTCATTCAGTCACGATAGAGGGAGCGGAGTTATCAGGTTTACAGACAGTTTGAGGATCCAACAAGATTTACACAAGCTTTTTAAGAACTTTTATTGGTTAAATATTTTTAAGACAGACAGACGTAAAGGTTGACCAATAGCATTGATTTATTGAAGAGGAAAAAAAAACACCACCAAAAAAGGGCACTTCGGAGTAGGGATGTCAATTTTCACAAATTCCCATGGTCGATCGTCGTTCAAATTAACGATCAATTAATCGATCCTCACCAAATTAATGAGAATGTTTTTTTATCTAAATAAAGGGCTAGTGTGATTGTAAAATGTTTCGATGTGATTGATAATTAAATTATTTAATAATCAAATAATACGACTATATAACGTGTCACCAACCGCCTCAGATGCGCTTGTCAGAATGTGACTGTTGTGGACGTGCTCTTCCTGGAACAACGCACTGAAAACGGCAACTAAACCCAATGAATTCACAACGAATTAATAAAATAGTATTCTCATGTTATGTAATATAAGAGTCCCAAATTAATCATCGTTATTATTAGTCGTGCATTCTGCTTGAGCGGCGCGCGCTGTATGAATAACCGTTGAGCACTTTGCTAGCGCGTTATTTAACTCAAAGAAATGAATCCTATATGAGATTAATCCGATATATACAAAATAAACATAATATTACAATTTATATCTGCACAAAATGACGTGAATGCACAAGTGAACTTGAACTAATTACGTGCCATTCAGAATGACTCATGTTGTGGACGCGCTCTTCCTGGAACAACGCGACACGGCAACTAAAACCCAAATAATTCACAATGTTTTATTACAATATTGTTTTCTTTATAATGTTATGTAATATGACAGTCCCAATAGTCATTATTAGTCGTGCATTGCCGTTTGAGCAGCGCACGCTAAAGATCACGCTTTAGCGTCAATTCTTAACCAAATAAGTTACATCCAATATGAGATAAAGCAGATATAGATAGGCGTACACAAAATAAACTATTACAACTTACATTTGCACAAAAAAGGCTGCGAATGCACACGCCAACTTATTGTTACGATGAAGGTGTAAAATAGTCCCAATCATAACTCGCTTACATGTTTCGCGGTTGAGTAGCACGCGCGCATGCTTAATCGATGATCGATAAGTTTTATCGATTAAATGTATTATCGACAATTAATCGATCGTTGATTAATCGTTGACATCCCTACTTCGGAGTGTAAGGGCAAAAAGGGCATGTGCTCTGCGCAGGTTGAGCCCCTATGGTTGAGCCCTACTTGTGCACGTACCCGAGTGTATCTCGCAGTAACTTTCCCACAAACATTGCCGTTGACATGCCCTCTGATCCTTCGGGAAGATTGTAGAGCCTTATGTTCTCCCTTCTAGATCTCCATTCTTGGTCGAGTAATTTGTTTTCTTGGTGATTGATGACTTTTATCATCTTGCTCATCACCTGCTCCACATTTTGAACGCGATCTTCTACTTTTCCAATTCATGTTTCTGCCTGTCTCTGCCAATTTTTGATTAACACTGGTGATTTTTGAGATCATTTCGGTTAATTTGTTTGGTGTCTTTGCGAAAGTCCCTTATCTCCTCCTCCAGAACTTTTGTTAAACTTGCCGCCTCACTCGGTTGAAGGCTCGCGTTAGCTTCATCATCTTGTACCTGCGTAGGAGAGCTGTTCCCTGCGCTTTCTTCGTTCACAGTTTCTCCAGCAGTGCATTTTTTTGTTTCCATCTCTTCTTTCCATTCTTGCCCCACTTTTCGAGCTAAACAGAATTAAAAAAAAGTTATATCTGATCATTTAATAGGGCAGTTAATTGGTTTTCCCAGAGGAGCTGTTGTTTAAGCTGCCAGTGATGACGTCACCGGAACCCCCGCGCCTGAGATTTTGAAGCCCAAAAAAGCACATCTAATGCTATCACATTCTGTGCTTTTTATACCTTTTTATTTTGATGAATGGAAAATCCAAAAGAACATTTATTTGAAAACTTTTGTAAAATTATAATGTTTTTGTCACTTTTGATCAGTTTTATGCCTCTTTTCTGGATGATTTTTTTTTCTTCAAATAAATAAAACAATCATACTGACCCCAAACTTTTAAACATTGTGTGTCATTCTGTTATTTTATTCTAAACCTCATTACAACCTCGTTTCTCGTATTTATTCAAAATATAACTGTACTTATGTAATATGCTGTTATGTAATCTATATAACAAATATATATTTTTTCCTTCTAGGCAGAGGAGCAGCACAGTGAGAATGTTCCTCGAGAGGAGAGGTGAGAATCTCTCTTTACCACAATCCCTTTGAGACTTTAAGAAAGTAGCCTATTTGCATTTTTTTTTGTTGGTATCTTTGCTTCAGGTATGGTTAGTGCAAATATGTTGTTGTAAACCCACAATTTGTTGTATGTAACATCGTTTATAAAATTCTCATGTCCAAAACTTGAAGAACAAAATTTTTACCTTTTTAGCATCACATATACGTTTCTGGGGGTCTATTGTGTACATCCCCTAAACATTTACAGTGAAGAAAATAAGTATTTGAACACCCTGCTATTTTGCAAGTTCTCCCACTTAGAAATCATGGAGGGGTCTGAAATTGTCATCGTAGGTGCATGTCCACTGTGAGAGACATAATCTAAAAAAAAAAAATCCAGAAATCATAATGTATGATTTTTTAACTATTTATTTGTAAGATACAGCTGCAAATAAGTATTTGAACACCTGTCTATCAGCTAGAATTCTGACCCTCAAATACCTGTTAGTGTGCCTTTAAAATGTCCACCTTCACTCCATTTATTATCCTAAATTAGATGCACCTGTTTGAGGTCGTTAGCTGCATAAAGACCCCTGTCCACCCCATACAATCAGTAAGAATCCAACTACTAACATGGCCAAGACCAAAGAGCTGTCCAAAGACACTAGAGACAAAATTGTACACCTCCACAAGGCTGGAAAGGGCTATGGGGAAATTGCCAAGCAGCTTGGTGAAAAAAGGTCCACTGTTGGAGCAATCATTAGAAAATGGAAGAAGATAAACATGACTGTCAATCTCCCTCGGACTGGGGCTCCATGCAAGATCTCACCTCGTGGGGTCTCAATGATCCTAAGAAAGGTGAGAAATCAGCCCAGAACTACACGGGAGGAGCTGGTCAATGACCTGAAAAGAGCTGGGACCACCGTTTCCAAGATTACTGTTGGTAATACACTAAGACGTCATGGTTTGAAATCATGCATAGCACGGAAGGTTCCCCTGCTTAAACCAGCACATGTCAAGGCCCGTCTTAAGTTTGCCAATGACCATTTGGATGATCCAGAGCAGTCATGGGAAAAAGTCATGTGGTCAGATGACACCAAAATAGAACTTTTTGGTCATAATTCCACTAACTGTGTTTGGAGGAAGAAGAATGATGAGTACCATCCCAAGAACACCATCCCTACTGTGAAGCATGGGGGTGGTAGCATCATGCTTTGGGGGTGTTTTTCTGCACATGGGACAGGGCGACTGCACTGTATTAAGGAGAGGATGACCGGGGCCATGTATTGCGAGATTTTGGGGAACAACCTCCTTCCCTCAGTTAGAGCATTGAAGATGGGTCGAGGCTGGGTCTTCCAACATGTCAATGACCCGAAGCACACAGCCAGGATAACCAAGGAGTGGCTCTGTAAGAAGCATATCAAGGTTCTGGCGTGGCCTAGCCAGTCTCCAGACCTAAACCCAATAGATAATCTTTGGAGGGAGCTCAAACTCCGTGTTTCTCAGCGACAGCCCAGAAACCTGACTGATCTAGAGAAGATCTGTGTGGAGGAGTGGGCCAAAATCCCTCCTGCAGTGTGTGCAAACCTGGTGAAAAACTACAGGAAACGTTTGACCTCTGTAATTGCAAACAAAGGCTACTGTACCAAATATTAACATTGATTTTCTCAGGTGTTCAAATACTTATTTGCAGCTGTATCTTACAAATAAATAGTTAAAAAATCATACATTGTGATTTTCTGGATTTTTTTTTTTTTTAGATTGTCTCTCACAGTGGACATGCACCTACGATGACAATTTCAGACCCCTCCATGATTTCTAAGTGGGAGAACTTGCAAAATAGCAGGATGTTCAAATACTTCTTTTCTTCACTGTATATGAAGGCAGGGCTGGCTTGTTTCAACAGTGCATGGCATGGAAAACTAAGCCTCTTTAGGACGCCAGCTTTCTGTTCACGCTACATTTGCATTCATGTGACTGGCATGACCTAAGATCAACACACAGTTTTATTAACTGCATTTCAATAGAAAGATATGAGCACAGTATGTAAACAAAGTGCCAGTGAAGTCTATGGAAAAATACCAATTTTAGCACAAGAGTGCAAGGTGACACATTGTTTGTAGTTGTTTTCTTATATCATCTGACCATGCTTGCATATTTTTTCTCGTACCATTAAAAGATTAATGCGGCCTTTGACACCATAGATCATAAAATTCTCATTCTCACAACAGTTTAGAGAATTACACTGGCATTTGTGAACATGCAGTTTAAGATCCTATTAGTTGTCAGAGCTATAGCTAGGCTATGTGGGCAGCGTGCTAGTCCAAATAAACACAACGTTTATAGTTAACACACTTTATTTGGTGCACAGCTAGGTTTCACAGAAAAACCATTACCGTCCACTCACGCAGAACAGCAACCTGCGCATGCGCTAACCTTTTCACACCGGGAAGCACCTTGTGCTGAAGTGAATAGTGTAGAAGCACCTTGTGCCGAAGTGTATAGTGTAGAGGGGAAATACAGATAGCAAAATAGTGGGCGCTTCAGGCAAAATGAGTTGACTCGCTTTGGGCGATTTCGACTTCTGGCTTGTGGTCCATTCCAGATCCTATTTCCTTTTCTCTTGTCACATAAATGCAAAAAAATATATAACTTAAAAAAGATTGGTCTTACTGCCACCATTTTGTTTGTGTAAGTAAGGAACTGTAACAAGTAAAGTATGAAGTGCCACAAGGCTTTATAAAAGGTCTTTTGTTGTTTCCTTGGATATGCTTCTACAAACATCAGGAAACGTAATTGGCTTTCTTTTATATGCTGATGAGATCTAGATTTCCCCTATACAAGATGGAAGGTGGGAGATAATAGTAGCAAATTATTAGGTCACGTGACAAGGATTTTTTGACACTCATCTAGGAATGTATTTGGTAAATGCTTTTCCATTGTAGTTCATGTGCATGTCTTGTAATATTACAGAATAAAACAGATGGTCTACAAGCAAGCATATACATTTTGCTCAGTATGCATTTTGGAACTAGTATTTGCATCTTGATGTTTCTATCCAACATTTATTTCTGCAGTATCCCAACATTCAAATGGATGGAAGTCCGGCTAGTACTTAGTGTCTCATTCCCTCGTTTATTTGGGGGTTTGACTGTCTCTAAATGCAGTTCAGGTGATGAGTGATTCATGTATTGGTTGCTCTAATTCTGCAGGAGAAGAAATTAGTTGAATGAAAAACATGATGTGTGGACTCTAAGCCAGTGGTATTTATTTTGATAAGATGTATTACCATCATAAACTGTGGATAGTTTGTGTATTTGATCATATTCAAAGGAGACTTAAAGCATCTGTGTTTGTGCATGCAAAATTTAGTTCACTCTCTTTTAGTAACTGGAGCTTTTTTTTGTTTACTTTCTCTTTATTTTCCCCTCTTCATTTTATCTTTGCCACATCCTCTCATGTTACCCGTCCCTAACTCTGTAGATCTCATTCTGCTATCTGCCTGTAGCAGATGTTTCATAGTTCACATTGTCTTTTCATTGTTGACTCAGGGTAGCAGTATGCTCTGTGGTTAAGTCCTAATCAGGGACTATCACCAAGCACAATGGCTGCTTTTAACACAACAGCATCAACAAGACTCATTTCCTGTATCAACAGCAATGTGCAGTTTCATACCCTTGCTGTAACATTGATGTTGAACACTGATAAATGTTTGTATAAAAAAAAAAAAAAAAAAAAAAAAATTCAATGCAGAAAATGAATGCCATCTTTAAAAATTAATTGTTTGGTGACAAACTCAATTCTTCCATAATATATTTTTGTTCCATTTTAAATATTTAAATAGGCTAAACCTGAAGGTGACTGGACTCTAAAACATGAAGCAGAGATTATACCTTCACTCTGATAGGTCTAAATTGAGGTTTTGAATGAGCAGAAATTGCCAAATTGAAATGAAATCTGTCAAGGGTCCTGTAACAGTGCATAAATAATGGCATAGTCATGCTACTTATGTAATGATACTAATACGAATAATAAAAATGAGTGATGATAATAATATATGATAATACAGTCTAAAATAGTAATAATTTTATTATATATTTGTTTATACTGTCTATTATTTTTATGGCCTCGGATCAGCCTTTTAAATATAGTTAAAGGAGCTGTATGTAAGAAATGTATTTCAATTAATCATACATTTTCCCTGATATGTCACTAGACATTAAGAAATCATGTTCATTTCAAATACTTATATCACTGACAACAGTAGTCCGGCCAGGATATTGTCATTTAAAAAGTGAAGTTGCAGCCCTCAACTGATGTTGATGTTGTCATGTTGTGTTTTGGTCTGAGTGCCACCCTCCACCGATCTACCAATCACGAAGTCTGTAGTGTTGCAGCATTCGGGTTGCCAGCTCTGCTCTAGTTACCACAGCTGCAGCTAATAACGTGTCGTAATCGGATCCTGCAGCATATCTGGCAACCTTGAGTCAGTAATTTGAAAGTGATTGCAGTACCAGTTTTGGCCACAATCTTACATACTGCTCCTTTAAAAGGTTGGTAATGTGTTAAGCAGAACTGAGAATACTACTACTCATTCATTGGTAGCTCTATCAGCATTATCAGGTTAGCCAATGTATTTAATAAACACAACAAATATGGGATGTGGTGAAATTAGTTAATACTATTTTAATTCCAAGGCACAGAATCTGTTACCCACAGAGCAACAAAATGCATGTAGGCCTATGCAGCATGCTTTTGGTAATTTCATGGGAGAAGTGTAACAGTCTTTTTTACAGGCAAGCAGAACAGTGCTAGAGGGTTGTCCGAAAAGAGAAGTGAAATCGTTTGACCACACTGCTTGTGCATTAGACAAAAGTCAAACATTGTAGAATCAAAAACTCATAAGGTTATTCCACATATGCTTTTAAATCTTTTACATTGATCTGTCCAAAAAAAAAGTACACCCTAAACACAGAAGTCATGTGGAGGCTATCTTGTAATGTATAACTCTCTAGAAATGTAACATTAGCAGACATTGAGCTTTTCAGGGCGTTTGATTTATGATAGCATTAATGCAGTAAGCAAGAGAATGTGGATAGATAGGACAGACAACTATAGGGCCTGAGAAGCTATTACACATGCATTGCAACAATAGAGTGGTGCAGGTATGACTCACTTTGAAGGCCAATCGGCAGTTAGCATCACACTGGTTCCCTCGACAAAACCCAATAGGATTTTTCCGTAGGCTTTTGGATTATTGCAACAAAAAAAACAAGCTCTGTGATCAAAAGTTTATGATATTTACACGTTTTGTTCATCAAGATAATTTTCACAGATAAACAACTTTTGAAATTTTGAAACCTAAATGCAGTCACCAAAAGTTAAAAGCTAAATGTAGACTATAAACCTACTACAGTGTCGGTCCTCCCTATACGCAAAGTATGCAAGTTGTGTTAATCAAACAACAAAAGAAAACAAGATAATCTGTGCTCTTCACTGAATAACATTAGTAACTTTAAATTTGAATGTATATTTAATTCATACATTGAAGACTTTTACTCAATTCAATTCTTTATTCAATTTCTGTATAGTAGGCAATTATTGGTAGTAGGTTTTGTTGGTTTTGTCTTATTTTATTACTGAACGTTTCAACTCAGTTGTTGGTTGGTTGACAGCGAATCTGCCCTGAAAGAACAGAATACCGGGTTGGGGGTCTTTTTTTTTTAATGCATTGACGGGCCCCCGGACAAAGTTTTGCTTGGGGCCCCCAGAAGTCTAGGATCGGCACTGGAACTTCACCAAGGTTGCACAACTTCAACGTCACTATCACTAAGCTTCCAACAACTCTTTCAGTTTTTATTAAAAAAAAAACAACGTTAAAATGGTTTATAGTTTGTGTCGTAGAATAAAACATGAAAGTGAGCTTGTTTTCACCACAGACCTTATTTTCAGCCATTTAACTAAAGCCCCTTTCACACAGCGTGATGATCCCGGCAAATTGCCAGAACGCCTTCTGTGTGAACGCAAACACGACCCGGGATTGATACTTGCATTGATGCCGGGTTGAGGACCTAGTAACATTGCCGGGATCAGTCCCGGAACGCGCCCTGTGTGAACAAAAGCTAGGACCAATGCCGTAAGGGGTGTGTCATAGTGATGACGCGCGACTCTGTTGCTCTTAGAAGAAAATCTGTTTTCGTCATCAACAAAGAAAGAACGAACAAATGTCTGCAAACTGGAACGAAGCAGAGACCAGGAGCTCCTTACTATCCGCGCTGAAGCTGAGAGCGTTCGCCAGCTTTGTAGAACGGCACGCGCGTGCACATGTTTTCGACGCGTACGTTACACGTCTCATCCTGACGTCACACGGCTTTCCGGGACATTAATGGGATGTGTGTGAACGCACTCACAGATCCCGGCAAATCACTGGCAGTGTGAATGAACCGAAATCAAACAATCCCGGGACAAATGCCGGGTCACATTATCCGTCTATTTTCCGGAAACTCCGTGTGAAAGGGGCTTATAATTCCATTCCAAACAAAGTGCAAAGTTGTATACATCAAGAGACTTGTATGCCTTTAGTTTTTCTTAAGTGTAGACAGACGCTGGGTTTTTCTATCAGGTATAAGATGTCCGGCCACTGCAGCTTTGGCCATTTAGCTGGATCTCTCACCCATTGCCCCGACTGTGAGTACGGGTCAGGAAACCTCACCCCGTTGCTAAGCGTTAGCTTATTAATGTAGGAGAGTCGATCTTCTTCTGGTAAACCATTAAAATAATTTGCGAAAGCATCCGGATGATCCATATTCTTATGGTTTGAATTTGATTTTACTTTTGAAACCTGATACCGCTACAACAATGGTGTCACTTTCTGCAACCAGTTCGGACCCGCCCACAAAAAACGTGATCTCTGTTTACAAACACAAAATTGGTCTATAGCAGTGCATATGTTGATTGCTTTGTAATAAATTCTTGCAATGGATCATATTCATGAATAGAAAAAATCATATTCCATGTGTGTGGTCCACTATTGGAAGAGTACTACTGGTGTTCAGAGTTTGCTCTTTGAACTTTGGCCTTGCATTTGTGCATCTATATTGGTTGGGTGGCTCGTGGCTGTGATGTCATCTGACTGTGTATTGAAGATTATTGACTATCTACAGCATGCAGAGCAAAGAGAACGAGACTGTGTGTTATGGGTTGTCTGAGGTCTATATATGATACATGGATTTGAGTAGTTTTAGAATTTTTTTTGTTTTATCTGCTTCTAAAACACATTATTCTATATTTTGAAGTCTCTTTTGAAAGCGAAGTTGGCCATCATTGGACTACCTGGTATAAAGCTTTGGATTTGAAACACATTTTGAGAGATCTATATAATACGCCTGCTTTATACAAGCTTTGTGAATGTTGGATTGGTCTTTTTGGCATCTAAATGTGTACATAAATTGCATAAAAATATGTATTAAAACATTAGTATTTGAGATGTAGCTGATAACTCTTGAAAGAATATAAACAATATAACAATTTAATATATTTAATTATTTTAAAGGATTTTCAAACACGATGAAAGCTTTATTTTACTACTTTTATTCCCCGGACCTTAGGTTCCCAGAACCTGTCAATTAACCCTGTACATTTCTTTCTTGAGTCTGTTCTTTCTCATGAGATAAATTAGACAATCTGTTATTTAGTATGTGCAAAACATATTTTGGGAAAAGCCTATTTCTGCTCAAAAATGATTTCAGGAAATTATGATTCAAACATCAGGCATACAATCTCACACTACCACCTGTAATGTAGTCCATTACAGATTTACAGATTAATACAAGAAAATGTAGGAAGTTTTGTCAGAGAATTTCAGGAAGCTATGTTTTACATGTCATCTAAACATTTAATCTGGGTTTATTTATTAAAGATTTACAGAACGTTTGAATACTGAACAGATATCCACATTAAGATTCACAATATTGTATGAGAAGTATGATTTAAGTAATGGACATTTAGATGGTTTGTTGTTTTCATATCTTGTGTAATGTAACTGAAAGTACTCTTGCTTAATTGTAGATCATTCTTGATTGCGTTTACACTGTTTGTCCAACATTTCAAATCTTAGAACATTTTAGCAATTCCAGCAGTGCTTTCAGGATGTTACACCATGTTCACACAAGTAAATGGAGTCTATCTTATGTGAGAACATTTGTTCTTCATTGCATAAAACATTCTTGGTTGGGGGAAGTGATGCCACAATGAGTGCTCTTTATGGCATTTATTGTTCATTTTTAAATGTTGTGAAAGAAGGAAAAGATTTTCCTTCTTTTTTTTAAGGCACTCCGGCATTAAATAAATGTATGAAATAATTAATGAAACCAATTAATACATAAAGGATAAAAAGTGTCATATGCAATATTAAAAAAAGTCAAAGAGTGCCACACTTGTGCCTAACCTCAGCTTGTCAGTTTCTCATAAGAGATAACAGGAAAATAATGCAACAACGTTTGTTTCCAGAAGAAAATAGCATCACAGTCCAGTTCTTTGTTTTATTTTTGTTGTAAAAAAGTTATTAATTTAGTTAATTTATATTTATAGCCGTTCTGGAGAAAACCGTTATGTCATCATCCAGCTCAGTTAATTTCTTGTAAAATAGTTTCAATGCAGGCAGATCAATATTATTGTTGAATATTAAATTAAATGTTAAATGTCCCCAACTTAGCAAGCCAAAAGCCAATGGCAACAAAGGTGAAAAAAGTCGAAAAATGCGACCGTGGCAAGGAACCAAAACTTCATCAGATGGCAGAATGGAGAAAAAAAACCTTGGGAGAACCCAGGCTCAGTTGGGGGGCCAGGTCTCCTCTGGCCAATGAATTGAACGGTGTATGATTATGATTCAGACAGCATTATAGGTCAGAAGTCTGATTGGATTGGAACAATCAGAATATTATTAGTTCCATCTGGTTTAAAGGTTGTATCAGTCATTTCGGGCCCAAAAAAGGCCGAAACATAAATGATCACATTCATCTAATCTTTCCTAACGATCCGCTAGCTGCCCGCCCCATAAGCATGCCGTCCAAAAACGCGTCTCTGTATGCAGCCTAGGCTGAAGTTAAAATGAATAACTAGGCTCTCTCATTTTTGGTTTTTCAGTATTTTTTAGCTTCGTCTCTGGTGATATGCCAGACTTCTTCGATCATTAAGTTAATTTAAACTAGGGATGCAGCAATCATGATTTTTCACAAATTCCTGATACTGGTTGCCGATTATGAATAGGCAAATGTATTTGTTGTTTGCTCTATTGCAGACCAAACTGGCCTTAAATAAAAAAATATATATCTGTAGCCAATTGAAATTAGCGGCAACCACTGCGTTTTAATCACAATCCAAACAAAGATGCTAAATTTCAAGATTTAAAGCAAAATTGGAATGGTCTGACTTTAGCTTTGTGAAATGATGCTTCATAAAACATACCTGCACAAAACAAAAACAGCAGATGGACTAAATGAGAATGCAAATTCACTCTCTGGGCCCTATCTTGTACCCAGCGCAAATGACTTTGTACACTGACGAATGTATCATTCCTATTTTGCACCCACGCAAAGTAGGCTTTTCCCTCCATAGACGCGTGTCGGTAAACTAGGAAATGAACTTGCGCTCCCTGGGCGCAAAAAGGAGGCGCGTTTCGGCGCAAACATTCCCTAGTGCTATTTTGCAGTTCCAGAAAACAATTCCGCCACTGACCAGAAAAAACCTAGTCTAAAGTCAGTGGCGCGTTGCGCATTGTTCATAATGCTATTTTAAGCACGCATGCTTGGCCATAATGTAGCGGGTGCACAACGCTCATACACTTTGATTCTCTCATCAACACAGATGCAGCAGTTTTTATTTTTGCAAATCATACATTATAACAAGGAAAAATATAAACACATGAGGGAAATCATTGTGGTGTCCATGAAGATGTAAAAAAAATGTAGGCCTAAATCTAGCTTACACATCCCCATACAACATCACTTCTCTGTCTTTCACTGCCCTGACAAGAACGTCGGTCTCCTCGGCTGTGAACCGCTCCTGGCGCGCGCCTGCTAAATCCGCCATAATAATAACAATCCGCCATGCAACATGCGCACCTGCTCTTAAAGGGTATGTTGGATAACGCTCTGATTGGTTTATTTCACCTTACGCCCAAACCACACCTATGAATAATGAAGAGTCATTTATCCCACCGGTAAAATAGCCCAAGACCCGCCCACAAAGTTACTTGCGCTTCGTGCTTGATACTTGGGGTGGTGGGGTGGTGATGGCGCAGTGGATAAGACACATGCCTTTGGTGTGAGAGACCCGGGTTCTAATCCACTGTGAGACACCAATGTGTCCTTGAGCAAGACACTTAACCCCTAGTTGCTCCAGAGGCGTGCGACCTCTGACATATATAGCAATTGTAAGTCGCTTTGGATAAAAGCGTCAGCTAAATGAATAAATGTAAATGTAAAATGTAAATGATACTTGCGTTTCAGATCGTTAAAATAGGGCCCTCTGACAGTAGGTGGCACTTAGGGAACACTATAGCGTTTCCTTGGTTACTGCTGTACACAAAGCTGTGCTGTGCTTATAAACACTTAACTGGCATTGAAGCATTTCTGTAGACAGTCAGTTCCCTCCAGAGATGCATTCATATAAACACCCACCCCCAATTCAATATTTATATTTTTCTTCCAACATTTCTAGCATTGCAAACAGTGAGTTTGCTGTGACTGGTACAGTATTTTCCTTGCTCTCCTCTCCTCTTTGCATCCGTCTTCAGCGTGTTCCATCTCTGGCCTGTGTTAACGCCATTTTTACAGACTTTGAAATATTTCCACACAAATGACAGTTTGGTAAATGATTGCAATGCAGTTTTTGTGCAAGTCAGAAACCGAGATCGGCTAAAATAATATATATATGTATAAGGATTCATTTATATATATATATATATATACTATCAATGCCCCTGCAACCTGCCTCCACTTTTGAGTGCAACACCCACATCTCAAAGTCCAATCAAGAACTGACGAATAGCACCAAGTCCCCGTCCTGCATATTTTTTCATGATAATCCATTATCTGATTGAGTGGACACCGGAACTCATTCGTAAATGTGGCATTAGGGCCTCCTGAAGTCCCAATTTGAAGATAGCCTTAGTGTAGAGTATGTTCTGCTCTCTCTCTCTCTGTGGTTGCTAGTGCTAATTTTCACACCTCCTGCTGTGATACGCCCTCTCATATCTTCCTCTGCCCTCTGCCAACACCACAAATAGCTTCAGCTCCTGGCATCAACTACATTCCGTTAAGCCCAAAAACATTCCACAATGTTTCTTCTTTGGATCATGCACACTAATATTTAGGGCAGTGTGATTGTGTTATTGTGTATGTGTATTTAAATGAAGAAAAAAAAAGAACAATAACAAAAGGCAAAACAAATTGGCCATCCTTAAACATGTGCTTATTTATTTTCCTCTATTGAATTGTAGACGGATTATTTTGTTTCTGTTTTGCCAACCATGATGTCACATTGACACCAACTAGTAGCAACACATTTATTGCTTGTTTGCTTATTGCTTCTGTCATGTGACCCTCTGTTGTGTAGCAACCAGTAACTGTGGTCACCTCTCACAAAGATGTGCCAAATCTAAATCTATTAGATCTATTGAAAACAGAGCTGATGATATTCTTTTTGTTTATATTAGTCTGTGGATTTTGCCATTGAAAGAACAGTGTGTTTGTATGATCCCCACTGAATTTCGGATGAAATCTATTGCTTTCCTTGAAAGTGTTGAGTCATGGATGTTGAAATATGATAAACCACCAGGTCAGAGTCCATCAAAAGTGTTAGGACAATAAAATCCAAATAAATGTAATGATGAAGACAAAGGTATGGAATTATCCTATTGCTTGTGTGTTGCTTTAGTCTTAAAAAAGCTAAATCGACAAACATATGTATAATCTAAACTAAATAGATAAAACAAAGTATTACATTGGATCATAAACTGGATATTTATATATAAATATAATAATAGTAATATAATATAATTCATATATTGAATGTTCATACTTGACCAGAGAACATACTTTGTCAAAAGTTTGAGATCCACTGCAGATTTCCATTATGTTTTTCATTTTGCACAAACTGCTGAAATAGTGTTGTGGACATTTGCAGATGCACCTTGTCCAATGTATGTAAAAATAAAAAAATCAGCACACACACATGTCTGTGCTTCATTTGACATTGAATAACCAAAAACACACTGCTGAGGCATAAACTGAAAAGACCAGAATCCAATTGAACATACATTTTACTTGCAAAACATCCAAATCAAGCTTCAGCTGAGGATGGCTTGATACACACTGTTGATAAACTAGTTTACCAGTTACCGTTTCTTAGTTCCCGACCATAGAAGAGTGACATTACAAACAGCCAAGTGCATTTTATACAAGCTCACTTGAAACTCTTACACTGTAGTTCCTGTTTCAGTATAAAAACCCATCTATGTACCCACAGGTTAAAATTAAGTGCACTTGATAGTCGATCATCTGATGTTCATGCAAATGATTTTTTGCTGTGCAGTGATTCAGTGAATCTTTACTCACTCTCAGAGCCAGTCCACAGTGTTTCTGTTTTACCTCTAGGCAATATGTTCAGGGTACAACATTGTGCCTTAGAGAAAGTCAAACACACTTGATTGTGTTTTTGTTGACATTTCTTGACAGGATCATGCAATGTTTTGAGAGGTTCTTTTGCTGCTTTCAACACCCGTCAGCTGCCATGTGAAAACACAGCAGGCTGATGAAATAAGGGATATCCAGTATCATCAGATGTCTTTTTCATATGTCAGACCCAGTGTCTTTTTATACACTCACTCAGTGATGGTTGTCTGAGCGACTTGGATTCTGTGTAGCCCAGAAGTTCTCCAGGTTTGATTTACTTTGATCATTTGCCTTTTATGGAGAACTTTCAAAGTTAAAGAGTTCTCTGAGGTTCTGATGCTACATAAAAGTATTGTTGGTTTGTTTCATAAGTTCTTTCCTGGAATTGGTTCATACCTCAAGTTCTCTGTTATGGAGGCCACTGATATGTGCATCTTTATGTCAGAGTTCCCAGCGGTTGAAAGCCTGAACAAGCCACTGACAGTGTCGAGAGGAAGGATTCCCCCACGACTCAACAGATGGTCTGTTCCACTCACCGGAACCCGCTAGAGCTCCAATTTTGGAACATTAAAAACAATAATTAGATAAAAGAGGGGTCACAGGCATTTTATTAATAAACAAGTGAGTAGATCTTTAACTATTCAAAGCTGGTTATGATACATATTTGTGCAGTTGCTCAAGATGAGCTATTGCTTTTGGCTTTAAGTTTGCTAATTGTATTTTCAGGAATGGAAATCCATGTCGATAATGTCAGTTTTCAACCCTTTACACACAAACGCAATGAGCGTTTAACTTAAATTCCAATTCAAAAGCTTTTGATTATTTAGATTTTTAAATTGTTTTGATTAGATTTATGTAATTTGTCCTTTTGAAGGATTCAATAAAGGAACCAACTCAAATGACTCATTAGTTATAGGAATCAGGCTACTTGTTTTGAACTTGTATTCATAACTGAAATATGAATGTAATTTCTTTTGTCATGGTGCTAAAGATTCTGCTGTGGAGAAACCTAAATTTGGATATGATGATATTTGAAAGTGTGACAGTGACACATCTGCAGTTAAAAACTTTGGAAAAGTACTTGTATGTTTTTTGTTGTTGTTTTTTTTACACAACCCCTGAAATTAAGCATAGAGTTAAAAAGGATTCGGGATTTTAAGTATCTCTATCACTGTTTTGCATTTTTACTAAACATAAGGACATGATTTCCATTACACGAGAGTAGATGTTAAAACTTCATGCTGATTTGTACTCTGCTTTCGCCAAGATAAGCAACACTAAGACGTAGCTTTACAGTAAACTATGCTTCTCCATCCATTTACGCTTCTTTCCATATGAGGGTGTGACTCCCCTTCTGTCCGGCATTAACGGCTGCAGTGTACTTGGCGCGTCAGCACACACGACGGCTGCAACTACAGTGTGGTCTCCCCAGTGGACCAGCACAACAACCGTCTGGATTGAGCCGAGTAGGGGACATCTCTAGGGTCTTCAAGTGGGCACCTTCCGTCCTCAGTGTTTCGTCGACTAGCCCACGACACCTCAAGAGGGCTCGACAGTGACTCTGGCGTCCCAGAGTCACCCCCCTCCGTCCCCCACTCAACTCAGCCCAGCTTACTGACCTCTACTTCCCTCCTGCTGCTGAGACCTAACCACAATCTCACTACAACCCAACCATACGCGCCAACCCGATTGACTAAGGCTGTCGAGCCCCACTGGTGCGTTAAAGCAGTTACAGTGGCAACGGTTCCGTATGGCATACCACCTACCGCAAAACACAATATCTGCCCAACCACCCGTCATTCTATACTATACAACCTATACAAATTGTATAGTATACTATACAACCTATACTATACAACCTATACAAATAAACCAACAGACTCTTCAAGTTTTTCAAGAATTCTACGAAACCGTAGCGTGGCGGCCTGTACCTTGCCAGCTAGAATCTTTCCGTCTCAACCACAGCCAGTTGCTGCTCCTTTCTGCTGCTTCAGATAAGTTCTTTACTGTGCGACGCAACTCTTGGCCGCTGAATCCGACGTCTCTGAGGAACCGGGTTGTAGAGTGTGCCACAAAACCTCGACAACCCACTTCCACTGGATAAACCTGGACTCTCCATCCTCGCTGTTCTGCTTCAGTGGCCAAATGAGCATACCGCAGTTTCTTCCTCTCATATGCCTCATCTACAGCATCCTCCCATGGCACTGTTAACTCTATCAGTTGAACAATGCGTGCTGATCCAGACCACAAAACAATGTCTGGTCGTAGGTTAGTGGTGGCAATCTCAGGTGGAAAAATAAGCCGTTGATCAAGATCAGCCAGCATCTTCCAGTCCCTAGCAGCTTCCAGTTGTCCTGGCCGAGAATTGGTGTTAACACCTTTTCTTGGTGGTTGCTCGCCTGGGCGGAGGAATGTTGTCTTCTGCGTGTAATGTTTTGCTAGAACAGGCGGCAACTTATTGGTCATACTACGCTTGCCTTCCAATGCTAAAGCCAAACATCTCAGTACTTGGTCATGGCGCCAAGTAAACCGACCTTGGCTAAGAGCCACCTTACATCCTGTCAAAATGTGCCTTAATGTGGCAGGTGATGAACACAAAGGACAAGAGGGATCCTCTCCTACCCAGAGGTTTAGGTTCTGCGGTGATGGGAGAACATCATATGTTGACCTAATAAGGAAACTGATCCTACTCTCTTCCATTGACCAAAGGTCTTTCCAGCCCATTTTGCGTTGTTCCACACTCTCCCATCTCATCCACTCTCCCTGCTTGGCCTGGGAAATGGCCTTTATACTCCTCATCCTCTCCTCCTGCTTTCGCACCTCGTTGACTACCAGCTTCCTCCTTTGAGCTGGGCCTGCCTTGTGCCATTTAGGAGGAGCTAAACTGAGCCCAAAACCCCCTCTTCCATGCTGTACCTGTCCCACGATATCCCCTATTTGAAGGTCAGCCTTTGCCTCTACTACAGATTTCTTTGCTGACCACTTTCTACCAGTTTTTAACACAGGGGCTGCCTCCCTTACACATTTGTCACGTGACTCTACTAATGTCATTTCCAGTCTGACCTTGGCACACTTAAAATCCTCGGTTAAAGCAGAGACTGGCAGCTGCAATATTCCTTTACTATAAAGTCCCACTCTGCTGAGGCAGCGTGGAACTCCCAACCATTTCCTGATGTATGAACTTATTAACGCTTCCAGCTTATCCACTGTTGTCAAAGAAACCTCGTACACAGTCAGTGGCCACAGCAACCTCGGCAGTAGACCAAACTGAAAGCACCAGAGTTTTAGTTTGCCTGGTAGAGCACAGCTGTTTATGCTCTTCAACCCTTCCACTGCTTGTCGTCTAACTTCTCCCACTCGAACTGTGTCCTTTAGATCTCCATCGTACCATCTCCCAAGACTTTTCACTGGCTTCTCAGAAACTGTTGGTATTGCCTCACCATTAATGAAGAATGTTTTATCTACTACCTTTCCTTTAACTATGGAGATGCTCCTTGATTTAGAGGGCTTAAATTGCATTCGTGCCCATTCAATATTATCTGTTAACTTCCCCAATAACCGATTAGTGCAGGCTACTGTTGTAGTCATGGTTGTCATGTCGTCCATGTATGCTCTGATTGGTGGTAGACGCATCCCAGGAGCCAAGCGCTCTCCTCCTACTACCCATCTTGATGCCCTAATGATTACTTCCATTGCCATGGTAAAAGCCAGTGGAGAAATTGTGCATCCTGCCATTATTCCAACCTCTAAGCATTGCCATGCAGTGCTGAATTTTTGAGTTGAGAAACTAAATTGCAAATCTCCAAAATAGGCTTTCACTAAATTTGTTATTGACATTGGTACTCTGAAAAAATCAAATGCTGCCCAAAGAAGCTCATGTGGCACTGAACCATATGCATTGGCCAAATCCAGGAATGTCACATGGAGCTCCTTCCTCTCCTTTTTTGCTGACTGAATTCGTTGCCAGATAACATTGATGTGTTCTAAGCATCCTGAGAACCCTGGAATGCCCGCTTTTTGAACTGAAGTGTCAATGAAGCCATTCTTTAATAGGTAGGTGGACAATCTCTGGGCAATAATGCTGAAGAAAATCTTACCTTCAACGTTTAATAGTGAAATAGGACGAAACTGACTGATGCTTGTAGCATCTTTTTCTTTAGGTATAAAGACTCCACCTGCTCTGCGCCATGCTCTAGGTACAACCTGTTTTTCCCATGCCACTTTTAACAATTTCCACAGAATTCGCAGAACTCCTGAAGCACTCTTGTACACTCTGTACGGAACTCCATTAGGCCCTGGAGATGATGAAGCCCTTGCCTTTCTCACAGCCTGCTCTACCTCTTTCCACTTAGGTGCACAGACCTCCATTTGGTATTCTGGTGGGTTAATAGGTGGTATGTCTGATGGAATTGACATATGCTCATGCCTTTTTGCATCTGTATGCGTTTCCTCCAAATATCTCTCTAGCTCAACTCTAGATGCTTTTAAAGTGCCATTCTTCTCACTGGTGAATAACTTCTTTACGAATTTGAATGGGTCTTTATAGAAATTAGCCCTCGCACGTTCCTTCTTTTTGTAGCGTTTCCGTAGACGCTCAGCTCTGCGTAATGTTGCCAGCTTATCTTTTATGTCCCTTTGTAAGAGATTGAGTCCCTCCTTCTGACTTTGTTCTGCTCTTTTCCATTGCTTCCTCAGCTGTCTCCTTTCTCTAACTAACCCTTCAATTTTCTGCTGCCGTCTAGACATTCCAGGAGCAGTTTGTACTTTTTCCTTCCTTTTTTCCACACCAAACCTCTCACTTCCATATGCGTAAATGATGTGCCCAAATTTATCCAACTTCTTTTCAACTGTACCAGTTAATCTTTCCAATGCAAAGCATAGATCTGTGTTTACCGTATCCCATGCAGTTTTCTCGCAAGCTCTTGGCCATCTAACTCCAGGCCTATGCCCGTTGAGGTTCTTTTCTCTCTTATGCTGGTTAGTCTGACCGGTTTCACAAGTATGAATATGTTCATCACTAACTGTGCAAGCCCTCCTCTCCTCTATGACAGGGGTGCTGATATCCTGCGAGCTGTAGTTTGCTTCCTGTCGCTGGATTTCATTCGACTGACTTGACAGACTTCGTAAGAAGTACTGATCAATGCGAGGCCCTTGTCCCTTCTCCCTCAAGCATTTCATTTTCCCTTGATGAACCTTCAAACCCCTGACCGTTGTCGCCTTGCTCCAGCCACAGACACAAACTTGGAGTTCAATGACTTTACTAACTGCAGATCTTGAACTAGCCTTACTCTCCATATTCATATCCGTTTCCATTCCTAAGTCGTTAACCATGTTGTCCAACATCGAGTCATCTTCCGCCCCCGCTCTCGCAGACTCTAGGGGTATTTTTCTCTTTAATTTCTTAGAAGCCTTGGGCGGGTGTCTCCAGCATCCTGTAAACACAAAGCTGGATACTGCCGACAAGGGTAGCTAACCCTTACCAGCCCCATTGGGGTCTCTTTCCTCCTGTCAGCTGTCTCTCCAGGCTGTCACAAGGACTTTCCCTTGTTGCCAGCAGCACTATTCACCGCAGTCACTGGACGTATCCAGATCTTCATGATTTCCATTACACGAGAGTAGATGTTAAAACTTCATGCTGATTTGTACTCGGCTTTCGCCAAGATAAGCAACACTAAGACGTAGCTTTACAGTAAACTATGCTTCTCCATCCATTTACGCTTCTTTCCATATGAGGGTGTGACTCCCCTTCTGTCCGGCGTTAACGGCTGCAGTGTACTTGGCGCGTCAGCACACACGACGGCTGCAACTACAGTGTGGTCTCCCCAGTGGACCAGCACAACAACCGTCTGGATTGAGCCGAGTAGGGGACATCTCTAGGGTCTTCAAGTGGGCACCTTCCGTCCTCAGTGTTTCGTCGACTAGCCCACGACACCTCAAGAGGGCTCGACAGTGACTGTTTATCATCACTCAGTACCAAAACCCGTTCAGCTTATTCATCTCAACTCAACAGCAAAACTTCTTGGAATAATTTCATAGCTCTTTTTGTTTGCCCTGTTCACCTGCATTATTAGGTGTTTTCAGAGAAACGGTGCAATGTATGAAGTATTAGGAGAGTATAAACAAAGGTGTTGATCAAAACAGTCTGCTTTGCCCTGCTGCCCACTTTAGCTTCCTGTTGTTTTTAGTTTCCTGTCACCCTTTTGCCACACTTGTGTTGTATTTTTCATTATACTCTGGTGTTTTATTATAGCTCACTTTGGAGTCAATAACTGATATAACTCAATAACTCAATGGATGTTCATTTAGCTTTTCTCCATTTTTCTCTAATGTTCATACTAAATCGTAAATGCACTAGAAGTGTTTCTCAGGAGGAATAAAGTCCTTTTTTTTTTTTTTTTTTACATTCATGCATGTGAAATGATGACATTGTGTGAAAAAGTAAATTCCCTTTCGCTTTGTCGAACTAGTGAAATCGTCCAGGCAAAAAACAACAACAAAATTAGTTCTTAACGCTGATTTGAATAAGGGTTTTTGCATCATGAGATCTGCTTGATCTGAGGTTTAAAATGGCTTGGTTACATATTACTACATAATATTACATGGGCTACGTAGTCATATTGTTTTGATTTGTTCAAAACGTCACTACTTCTCAGCATATCGTATACATTTTCCCCACCATCCCCAGAGAGTAGCTCTTAAGTCGTCCTGGTGGTTTGATTCTCTTGCTTGGTACTTTTCAAAAAGCATTTTTTTCTGTTTTCTTGTTTTTTTTATTAGTTTTTTTTTATTTTTGTAGGCCTAGCTCTTGTATTTTTTTAATTCAGTTTTTGCCATGAAGATAGCCACAGATGCTTAGCCTACATGGCATTAAATAAAACTCTACTGATACTGCAATTTTTAAAGTACCTATTCATGTAAAAAGCATCAATCTACATGGCATTCACATTTCTTTCTTCCTTTTCTCCTCCTCAGTTCCTCGTTTTATGTGCAGGAGAGTGGGAGACAGCTCCAGTTTCAGCCGCCCACACTGGACTTCGGCCCACAGTAAGAGTTTTATATTTCATACATTCATACATCAGCATACACTTGGTCCATAATAGGCTTGTAATAGGCCATAAAATGTTAGTAGTTAATGGCAATGCCAGGAAAATAAACTTTCGTTTTTCAAACCATACCATAATATATTAAATGGATATTTTTTTATTTAAAAGAAGTTACATTATATAAATAAATGATTTGTATTTATTTAAGTATTTTTCAAATAAGTAAACATTACCCTACAATGAAAATTAGCTGTGCAACAGTGTGCAGTTTTTTTTTTATTAGGAAAAACTTTGTTCATGTTTA
This sequence comes from Semotilus atromaculatus, assembly GCA_031834385.1. Classification (NCBI taxonomy): domain Eukaryota; kingdom Metazoa; phylum Chordata; class Actinopteri; order Cypriniformes; family Leuciscidae; genus Semotilus; species Semotilus atromaculatus. The sequence goes on along the minus strand of JAULUF010000023.1, from coordinate 6,489,481 downwards.
AATGTGGAAGGCTTTTTTGTAAGTATTGTGGACATCCAACGCGTGCGCATAGAAAATGTGAATTTTATTGTGATTTTAAACCATTCAAGTGCAAGAAGACCCACGCTGTTTTCTGTGAGGCGCACACATCCAAAACATGCGCACAGAAACCTGCCTCTCATATTTTTCACGTCTTTTTGCTCTTGAACAGACAAATGCAGACAAAAATGTAAAAATATTTGAATAGTGTCTTAAGTGAATGTAAACCGTTGGCAAAGAAAACGCATAATTATATATTTGATCAGCTAAGTGGCAGCACCAGAGAAAATTTTTTTCTTGATTGAATAACTTTTGCAACTATATTTGTAATATAGGCCTATATTTTATTTATATACCTGAATACCTGAAAATCTTAAAACACTGTTTACATATTTCAATCGGATCTTTGTTCAGTTGTATTTATTTGTGCGATTTTTCTTATTTATTTTTATTTTTTATTTTTTGGTGTTCATTTGTCTTTAATAATGCTTGAAATTTATATTAGTTAGACTTAGCAGGGGGCGTAGCCTTCATTTCAGAAGTGAGGGGGACAGAATGTCAAGTGTAATACCAGTTTGTTTGTTTTTTTTCATACTTTTGTTGACAGGTTTTTGCTTAATTGGCTTAATATGCTATTTATTTTTAAAGCAATAAAACAGAAAGAAAGAAATGCAGATGTTCAGTACTTTATTTTGCACATGCAGGGTTTTTCCTGGCTTAAAATGAGGCGGAGGTGGTAAAACCCTGATCATGTTTCTTAATAAGATAATAAAATGTGTATTTATCGTAGAACATCATATAGCCTATTGTTTCCTACCCACAGTATTTTTCTAGGTGGATCTCAGTAGTTCTAGGGGGGTCAATTTTTTGTACATTTTAAAGATAAATTCATTAATCTGGTGCACTTTGAGTCCCCCGAATACACTGTTAAAAATAAATAATCCACCCGCCAACCATATGATATTTTCTGATTTAGATATCTAATCATCGGATTACAATTATTCAAATTATCAGTGTTAAGCATGATAATATGGTTAAATATCACATTGAACCTGATTTAAAAATAACATTTACTTAAAATAAAAGTTCTTCTTTTGGCAAAATTACATTTCCTCAATAGCCTAAACAAAGTCTGTCTTACTAAACTAAAACTTTCCAATTGAAAACCTTCAAACTTCAAGCTTTTAAAACTACTTCAAACTTTCTAGTTAGGTATTTTCAAGAGAAAGTAAAGTTTGTCTATAAACTTTTTTTATCTAATTGTAAAGTGTTACCGAATTATGATAAACATCACGTAGGCTACACATGTTCCAACGCTGCCTGATTCAAGCAGATCGTGACGGTTGATGCATGAAAATACACATTCAGCATTAATAATCTCCATGTTTATTCTAATTTGAAGGGCTTTGATAACATATCTGTGAAAATAAAAGACATTACGAGTAAAACAAGATTGAAAATAAGTGCACGTTTCGTTTGTGCGGGTAGTGAATATTTTCAATTTAGCCTACAACAAAACTTGTTAATTATTCAACAAGAGAAATAGGCAGAGTTATTCATCACTGTGCAACACAATTCGGATACATGACAACTTAAGACTTTTTCGTGAAAAAGGAGTGAAGAATTTTTTTTTGCTGTTTTGAAATCATTGCGACCTCTTTGAAACTGATGTGGGTGCGAGCATGGGCGTGTCGTGATGCACGAGTGACTGATTACCATGGAAACGTGTAAATAGACTATCCTTGACTCTTTGGATTTTAAATCTCGATGTAGGCTATAATGTTACACACCCGCGAAAACCTCAGCTTGTCGTAGACACACTTGCCCTATGAAAAAGTGTGGGGGACGAATTTACATTTTATAAAAAGTGGTCCCCCCGTAATCTACGACAATGACACTTTGGTAATCAAACTTTGGTAAAGGGTTGGTAATCAAAAATCGGTTCCAATTCTGAAACCAAATACTTGAGGTTAGGAATTGGATACTTGTCATAAAAGTAAAATTGTGATTCCTCTTATCGATTCCTTTGTGTGAAGTTTAATATGACCATTCAAGCGCAAGATGACTCGCACTTTTTTCTGTGCTGCGCATGCATCCATAGTGCTCACAGAAATCCAGTAGCACCTCATTGCAGTACACGAGATCCAGGGGGCGGACTCGGATCCAGATGAAAGGGTTGGGGTTAGGTAGGTTTAGGGGTGGGTTTAGGGATCAGGGGGTGGAGCTGGGTAGGTTTAGGGGTTGGTTTAGGGATTGGGGGTGGAGCTGGGTAGGTTTAGGGGTTGGTTTAGGGATTGGGGGTGGAGCTGGGTAGGTTTAGGTATATGTAAGGTGGGAGGAGTTGGATCTGGATCCGACTCCTCCCCGTGGATTTCATGTTCTGCAGTGAGGACCATCTCTAGAAAAAGGGATTTTGATGAGATTTTAAGCCACGTGCACAAGAACGCACTAGGGCTGGTCCGAATACCATTTTTTGAGCTTCAAAGCCTCGGTAGTAATTTAACACCAAATATTCAAAGCTTCGATAGTAATTTAACACCAAATATTCAAAGCTTCGGAGGGAGGGGGCTGAACATATACTTCTCACTAATAAAGGCAGGAATCTATGTGTCTGTCTGTCTGTTTGTGTTTTGATTAGCCTATGTCGAGAACCGCTCATCCAATCAACTTCACATGTGGCGGGTGTGTTGCTGCGGACCCAAGGGAGTGCGGTGCAGTGTCGCATTTGGTGCAATATGGACACGCGACACGTTAATGAACTACAGAACAGCGCGAGCCGGAAACGGCGCGCCTCAAGCGGCAGGGCTTATATGATCCGAGAACGGACACTTCACTAGTGATACAAAACTCACAGGTCTGTTAAGAGCAATACTTTTAATAAAGGTAGCCTAACATTTTTCTGACAAACAAATCAATCCCAAATCAGAAATTGGCAGCACAGTAATTACTGACACAGTAAAGGGTAGGCTGTTTAAATAAAAGAAGATCGAAAAAATGAATGAACGAGCAACTAATAAATAAAGAACACGGTAGCATAGGCGACTTTTAATATCAGCATCTCACATTTCAATTAACAAACAATTTGAATAAAATTTAAATGAATTCCCTTATATAGAATAAAACAAACTGTAATAGGTTAAATAGAACAGGGTAACGTTGGGCTGGCTAGCGCAATTAGCACAGCTCACATTTCAATAAACGTGACGTCCCAAAATCTCAAGTTTGTGTTTTACCAACCTCATATTTCACAGTAGATTCATTTAGATTGATAATAATGGGTTAAAAGGCTAATACATTTTGTTTCTGTTATTCTATTTTCTGCAATGTCAAAGCAACGCAGAAATTCAAGCTCTGACATGCACTTCTGTCCAAACAAGCTCATGCAGGTGTGCGCCCTAGACAGAGAATACTCCAGTTGCAGGGAACACTTTAGTAGGCTAAGAAGCAGTAAATATATTTATTAATTATAACAAGGTTCGGTTGCTTCAACTGGCCATCCTGTTAGAGATAATTATAATAATTGTAAATAAGATATAAGATTGATAAATAAGATAATTGTAATAAAAAAAAGAGAGAATTGTATTTCACCAGATTTTAGTGTAAAAATTTTCAAGCGCAAATGAGAGCCGTTCCGAGGGACGAAAAAACAACAACAAAAAACAACAAAAAAACGGAAAATCGTATACCAACTCACCGAACGAATATTCGGGTCCAGCCCTACTGCAAACACATGCAAAGTCATTTTAATGTGATTTTAAACCATTCATTCACGATTCAGATTCTTTTCGATTCCAATAAGGTAAAAAAAAACAAAAAACTTTGATATCATTCACATTTGTTTTAAGTGTTATTGCACCGGATTCTTATCGATCCCAATAAGGTAAAAAAAAAAACTTGGATATCATTCACATTTATTTTAAGTCTTATTGCAAAACATTTATTTGTAGCTTAATACGATGAACAAAAATCAACAGGCTAAAGAACTAGGACTGGGGCGGTATGGATTTTTTATAGCGCGCAATACATCCCGCGTGCACACAAGCGCACACACAAAAGGCTAAAGCCTTGTTTATACTCGACGCGTCCGCACGAGCGCGAGTCTCCGCTGACTGCGCGCGTACCTTCCCAGAAAGGACGAGGCGTTTATACTTGACGCGCTCGCTGTTGTGCTATTCTGCGAAACGACAGCGGGCGACTGAAGTAATTGTCCTCTTAACCATCAGGAATCAACGTGAGAAGAAAGGTCCACACGTGACAATGTTTATTTTAGTACATCACCACCAATAACACTACAAAAAGAATCGAGTAAAATCCAGTAAACCCTGAGATTTATTACTTCAGTGATATTAGATTAGAAAATATGTGGATATAAAAACATGTAGGCCTATGTATTTCATACAACTCAATTAACGATCTCTTAAATATTTTCCTACTTCACTAAACATCATTAGGTTTCATGGACATTTTATAAAACATGGAACTTTATTTTTATTAAAATGGCTTATGTCTGAAATAGGCTCATTTTGTAAATGTAAGAAACTAATTTAAGATGCACAAACTGGGTGCCGGTGCAGTGAGACATACATGCTTGCTCAGCCAGATTCGGCTCGAAGTTGTTCATCTTCGGATGCGGCGCCGTGCGTGATGTTACAAAGAGTCTTGCGCACCCAACGCGTGCGACCGCCCACACCGCAATGACGTCATTTTTGCCGCTCGCACCTATATGCAAGGCTTTAGGCAATTGAACTTAATAAGGAACATGTTTATTTAACATTTATTATTTCACATTTAGAACAGGAACATTTAGAACAGAAATGGAATGATGTCTAGAAAAACGTGCACGTGCAGGCACTTTTTTTTTTTTTTTTTTTTTTGATGACGGTGATGAGCTCAAACCCGCGGTAGGGGTCACGTGACCGCGGTATTGCGGTAATGCGGTAACCGTCCCAGCCCTATAAAGAACACTAACACAAGGAACTTTTGCCTGTTGATTTTTGTTCATGGTATTCAGCTACAATGAAATGTTTTGCAATAAGACTTAAAATAAATGTGAATGATATCTAAGGTTTTTTTTTTTTACCTTATTGGGATCGATAAGAATCCGAAACGATAAGTAGAATCGGAATCGTTAAAATTCAAACGATACCCAACCCTAGTTAGGCTAGTTGTTTTTGCTGTAGAATTTTTCAACCAAAGGCAAACATTCTTTGTTTAAGTGTTCGTAAGCCTGGTTTACATATGACATGTTTTACATATTTACTTATTCATCTAACCGTCACTCTCAGCAGTGTGGGTGGCGTTGGATGTTCGAAACAGTATTTCGCTGGTCACGTATTTCAAACTTTGTTTTAACCCTGAACTAAAAAGAACTTCGCCATGAGTATATCGGGTCTTTACTATAAATGTGCATGATAGCGATTTTTATTTATTTTTTTACCTTATTGGAATCGAAATTAGGAATCAATCAGCAGAATCGGAATTGTTAAAATTCAAACAATACCCAACCTTTCACAGATGTGAAAAGGTGGCAGGGAAACAATCAGTGTTTTTCGCAGGAGAATATTGATTTATATTTATCCAGACTTGGCTTGTTGTAAAAGGCATGTTGTGGGTTAAATTAACTTAACAGCCTTATAGAATACAAAGATTTACAAAAAAAATATTAATCTGTATGTTTATTATGATGTGTAGAAAATATTGGCTGTAACTAAGAATTTTAAAATTGGTTATCCTTTCAAAACCATGTGACATTCACTTATTTTGTAATTGTTGTTGCCTTCTAGACTTCTATTGCAAGTCCATTGCTATAAACATAGATAGTTTTATATTTAAAAATTAAGGGTTGAAACAAGTTACTTTATTTGTTAATAGCCAACTTGCTCCATAAAGTCAAAATGGTATTTTAAAGTCTGCTCTATTTTAAAGCTGAACTTGGCTTGTGGCTGAACTCTGCAGACAGGATGACCAAATATGGCTGGAATTTGTTTTCTTCTGAAAACTTTTCTCTACCAGTGGCAGAGTTTGGAGTCTACTGCACTGATTCAAATTTGACCTTAAGAAATAACTACAGTTGGAAAGTTGTAGATGTTCCGATGCTGATAGTCCCATTTGTTGGAAGTATTACTGGAGGTTGTTACCTTTTATTAGGACAACATATAACCTAGAGCCATAATATATATAATAAAGCCAGCTTTCATAGGTATGTGTGCAAAATTTTCTTGGTGTGATTAGATCTGCGTCTACTAATAGATACAATTGATAATTGTTAATGAAAATGCTTCTTTACATTGAATACTAAAAATACAAATTTTAGTTTTTGCCTTGAATTATTTATGTTTAAAAAAAATTCCAAAGCATTTTTATTAAATGCTTCAAAGAGGGTCCCAGGCATGTAATTTTTATCAGGGCATAAATGTTGTAGTAGAAGTGTACACACAGACACACACACACACTAAAGGTGTTGGTCATGACTCATGTATAAAGGAGGAAAATAAATGTGGAATGCACATTTGTGGAAACCACAAATGCAAATAATTTGAACATTTTATGATTTTCAATGTTTTACTATTATAGGCTATTTTATTATATTAATTATATAGCCTACTATTATATTATAATCTGAACATTTTAGTTTTTAATGAAGAAATGACTCATCCGAACAAGTGTGTATTGTTGTTTAACTTGAAATACTTAGAACATGTGCATACATGTCAATTATAAGTAACAGAGAAAGGCGTGCACAACTAATATAACATGAGATGTCAGATTTAGGGTTTATATATTAACTATAATTGAAATCTAATGTGTAACACAAGTAATTATGTAATATATTATCAGTAACTAGTGTGAACTGTTCAATTTCATATATCATATTCTTCCTCTTTCCACCTCTTAGCTAGCTTAATGTTCTTTTAATATTATTGATTAATATTAAAGTAATTTTATATCGATTAATCAATTGTCAGTATGCAGCCTAAGGTACAATAAACATTTTCGATGTTGGGGAACCTTAACTGGGTCTTAAAACAGTATTAGGGCCAAAAATACAATGTCGTCATTATTTATGAAAACCTAACAGCTTTATATGTTTTGTTGGGCTGTAAATCTTTGTTGACAGTGGATCCATTTGATTCATGATTCTTTGGCATTACAAACGTTGTAAATGTGAGTGATTAGAGATGGAAAGGTTATTTAAAAAAAAAGTTAATTCAGTATTTAATCAGTAACCTAATCCAAGCATTACAGCCTGAAAGTAGTTATCCTCAGGGTTTCCTGAAGGCCAATATATAATGAAATGATTGGATGACTGAATGGATTGTGGTCTTCTGTATACAAAAAAACACAAATGTGTTGTCATTGTTCATTGTTTTATCTTTTCACATGTTATATTATAAAAAGTCTGTCAAATATTATATATATATATATATATATATATATATATATATATATATATATATATATATATATATATATATAAATATAATATACATATAAATATATAATATAACTTATTACCCCATATAAATGTAACGTGAATATTAACATTTCCACAGCAATAAAGCCTAAAGTTGGCCACTGTTGCCAAACCAAGTCAATATTTTCTTTTGGTTTTAAATATCAAATGGATTTTTGTACAGATATTTTGACACCAGCTACTCTAGATACACAGAGGTGTATTGCATAATCATGTTTCTTTGCACATGTATGCACAGGTAGGTCTACACCTTTTTCCTGCAATGATACAACACCAACTACTGCATAACCTTTCAGAGAGAGAGACAAACATGCCCTTGTTTCGCCTGGCTTCTAATTTCATCAGTGCTTCTGCACCACCACCTACAACTTATTATCTACCTTAAAAACACACTCACTCACACACACACACGCCTGCATACTCCTTTCATCGTTTCCATTAGGACACACATAGAGAGACAATAACTTAAACTTGGAATGGCATTTCTCAGGCATTGTAACATAATTATAAGTTATATTTGGTTTTTCAAATTTGGTAACCTGTTGCAAACTGTTACCCAATTCTTATTTTTTATGACTGATAACCAATATGCACATCCATTTTTTTTTACGGCAGCAGCTGTTTGCACTAAGTGAAAATAGCTTATTTCCTTAGCGATAGATGCTATTTACACTGTGCAAATAATAGCTTCTATTTATACTATGTAAAAAAAGCAGTATTTTTTTGCAACAAGTGTAAATAGTAGTCAGATACTATTTACACCTCAGCATTTTAGTACATTATAAAACAATATGCAATAATAAAATATTGAGTATAAATAATTATATATATTAAATAAATGCCACCTTAATAGGACAATAAGGCCTACACCTAACCCAAACTGGTAAACACTTTATTATTAAATAACCGGTAGGCACTTTAATTCCACTTTTCACATAGTTACTTCATATTTATTGAAAATAAATGCCTTTCCAATCTGATATGCAATGGAAAAAGGGAGCAGAACAAGTTCGGCAAAATGCGGATTTAAACTCAAAAGTATCTACTATGCGCCTTACTCTCTACGCCACTGCGACTGACAAATTACAGCCGCTTTTTGTACTTTTGTTTAGCTAGCCCACGCAGACATTGGTTGGTGGAGTTAGAGTAAATATTTTTTTTACTTGTTTTAATTTCTTATTTTTATGCAATAATAACTACATGATGATACAAGAACAACAACATGATAATACAAAAACAACAACAATTTATTTATATTTATGTTTTTGTTACGTTAAGTTAAAAATAAGTTGTTGTTGTTGTTATTATTATTATTATAATAGCCTAGTTGTTTATGCCATTATATTTCTAAATCATGGCATTGTTATAATAAATAGAGCCAAATACATTTTTCTGTGATTCGCCAAAAAAAATTTATTATTTTTTTTCAGAAAAGATCTCTGTTAGCTAAAACCCAAATACTGTTTCGGTAATTACATCCGTGTAATCCAGGTTGCTATGCTGTTCATGAAATCATGTTCTCATGACATCAATTAAAACAGTTGTACAGTTATTTAGTTCGCCACTTGATATTTTATCAGTACAAATCTTACATATTTCTACTCGAAACTTTTTTGTCATGGTAAAGTGTGTCCATCCATTCTGCTAACATATTTCCCTGTGTTAGCTTATCCATGTTGTGTGCATGAGATGGCCTCTGAAACTGTCCAAATGGTTCATTAGAGAAGCAGCAATTAAACGTTACTGGTTCGGTCAATGATTTTGGAAATCCTAAACTCCTTTCTTTGTTTCTTTCTTTCTTTTAATTGAGATTTAACTCTCTAATATTTTTCATCTTTGTTTTTGTTCCTAATTGCATATTTCTTACTTGATAATGTTTCTTATTTTAAAAGTTGAGTGATTGCCTATACAGCTGTTGGATGCTATTCTTTACAGAGATGGCAAATGGTGCAGTTTATCAAGAGACACGATAATAAAGAACCGATAACGGATTAGGTTGACAAGTTAGTTATCTAGTCTGTGCATTGGCAGTTTTGGTAACTATAGATGTTGTGTACCTAGTCAGACACATGATATGAACACATAAGATTCAATGCTGGTCTGATTAATTTTTTATTGGCCGCCGTGTTTCATTATGCTGGTATTCACACACCTCTTTTGAAGCTGGCCTTTGACCACAGGAACATCATAACATAAAGAGCTGAGCTGCTAAGCTTTCTGTGGTTAGAATCAGCTTTGAAAGGTCAACTCAAGTCTTTTAATAGATGTGTGTGGCTTTGAATGACATTTACTTTCATCTTTGCTCAAGTGTTGTAATACTGAACCGTTTTCATTGTTCCAAAGGAGATCATTTATTTAGGTCTTCAGACAGAAACGTCTGACTCTCACAGTGCACGCTTCCCTAAAGCATCACAAAGTTATGCTTCAAGGCAAGAATGTTCACATAAGCATAACATTCCCTGACATGCCAGTCATTTAGATCAGCTTTTCTCTTTCACAATGGTTGTGTTCTTCACAGTGACATGAATGTGATTTGGGAGTCTATAATGCAGTATTTGGCTCTTTAACATGTGGATCTGTCATTCTGCAGGCCGGTGGGGCTGCCAAGAGCTGAAACCGTAAATATCCGAAATCCCAGCCCAGAGCTCCCAGTCTCTCTGCTCTCTGTGTTTACATCCAGCAGACATTTTCACATGCCTTCCTTCCACAGAAGGGTAAGTATGCACTCCATTTCACATTTGCTGTGCTCTCCCTCTCCCGCTACATAAATTGTCCCATATAAATGTAATCCAGTGTTTCTTGTCATTCAGTTTCTTGTAGATTGTACTTTCTTTTGTGTTACAGGTAATTCCACCCGGAGGGAGCGCACTTTTTAAAATAATTTTCCTCCCCACAGTGGAGGGCAATGAAGAAATCTCTTTATTTATTAACACATCAACCCATGGGGTGATATCATACCAGGCAAGTTGTATAGAACTAGTCACTTTACACAGTCACTTGTACGCACTTTTCAGAGGTTTCATATACACATCACATATGGGAGATATTCATATTTTAATTGTTTATTTAACTTGGCAGCAGTGCAAATGTATCTATTTGCATAAAATGACAGTTGTAAATGGTATTCCCACAGTTAGTGATCACTTAAGAATGTTTTTGTTTTTTATTTTATTTTTTACCAAATTTTTGTGCAGTTTGCTTTTTTGTCTGCCTTACTCTTAACATATTCTTTCAAATTTTTAAGATATTATGTTTGTCGAATTTAACTGAATCAAGGTCACACTGTATCATTCTGGAAATGTAGGGCAGTTATGTGTTATATACATAGTGATAAGCAACAAGCTTGATGGTACAGATTCCTTTGAAATAACCAGAATAGTGTGATACTATGACTGTCATCAAACAAATTCACCATAATCACCACAGCAATCTGCACTATACAATATTATTCAGGTCATGTAACATGCATTGCAAATGTCTTCTGTAGTCATGTTTTCATTATGAATACATTACTGGTGATCTTTATATGAACAAAACTATTGAAATGCAGCTTACACTACTAGTTAAAGTTAAACTAAATCTTTATTATGCTACTGTTCAAAAGTTTAGGGTTGGTAGGATTTTTTTTTTTTTAATGGTTTTGAAAGAAGTCCCTTACAGTAAAAAAAAAAAAGTACTTTTTTAAAAATAATAATAGAAATTCTTCCTATTTTCTATATATTTTAAAATGTAATTCATTCCTGTGATGGCAAAACTGAATATTTGACAGCCATTACTCCAGTCTTATTAATATTTTTGTAGAAACAATGATTGATATTTTTTAGGGCTCTTTGAGTAGGAAGTTCAAAAGAACAGCATTTTAAAATAGAAATCGTTTGTAGTATTATTGTAGGGTGTTTTCACATCTAGTTGATTTGATTGGGAATTCGATCAGAATCATAACACTCCGATTTCAAGCAAACTCTGGAACTGTTAGACTTAAATGAGAATACGATCAAATCCAACCACTTATTTGCTCACATATGACTTTAAAGGAATAGTTCTTCCCCAAAAAGACAATTTCCCGACCCCAATTTTACTCACCCCAAGGCCATGCACAAAGTATATGACTTTCTTTCCTCATTTGAAGAGAAATTCAGGTTTTGGAGGAAAATATTCCAGAAATTTCTCATCTAGTGCAAGTGAATGGTGCCCAACGTAGATCATTTTTGGCGGTCCAAAATCCATAATTAGGCAGCTTCAAAGGGTCACAAGACCCCAGCCATCAAATAAGTGTTTACTAGCAAACCGGTCAGTCATTTTCATAAAAAAAAAAGAAGATATACTGTACTTAACAACAAGTGCTTGCCTGGGTCCAGCTTTGCAAAGTGCGTTCACAAGAAGGTCACACGTGATGTAGGGGGCAAGAAATGCCCCATTGTTTACAAGAGGGTGTTTACATCCAGGATACACGAACGGATCATTTTAAACAATAAATTGAAACAAAAGACCAATATACAGCAATCACCATATGTTTTGTATCGCACTCCTCCACTGTAAAGGATTCTTGCATGCGTGAGCTTGTGAGTGTGCTTGTATCACGCAAGAGGTCATAAGCGTAATTTGCATAGCTGGAGCATTTGTAGTTAAAAGGTTTTTTTTTTTTTTTTGAAAATGACTGATTGTTTTGCTAGAAAAGACCCTTGGAACCATTAAATGCTGCCTAAATATGGATTTTGGATCTTTGTTGGGCACCATTCATTTGCATTAGATTAGATATTCTGAAATGTTTTCCTCCAAAACATTATTTTTTCTTAGGCTGAGCTTGGATGGCCTTGTGGTGAGTTAATTATCAGGACATTTTCATTTTTTGGGTGGAGTATTTCTTTAACAAATTTTGGTCTGTTTAGAAATGTTGCCTTGTGAACTGAACCAAGAAGAAAAAGCATTATTATAGCAATGTAGTGCCTATTTTTTTGGAACAAAGCAAACAAAAAACAAATATGTATATAAAACATTAACTCATTTGAAATTTGTCGACAAAACTCATTTCAAGCATTTAAGCATACAACTTATTAAAAGTATTTAGGAACACTATTTAATTAAATGTATTATTTATCTAATTATTTATGACTATTCTTATATCATGTATATGTGGTTTCTTTCTCTCTCCTAGGTTTTTGGGGTTGGCGTCCATGGGGGATCAGTCAAGGACGTCCAAAGAAAAGATAGCATTCTGATATTTCCCCACATACAAAGCATTAATCTAACACAAACTCAGGTAATCATCATGCATGCGGGTATACTGTTTGTTTTGTTGTGAGCTTGCACGCACAGATGTTCTTTTTTTTCTTTTTACTATCCTTTGTGCTGAATGACACATGAGGTCTAGCGACAGCTGAGTGCTTCTGTCTCCTGTTACTGTCATAGCCATAAACACACACACACACACACACTCAGGTCATCATACATGGAAAACCAAGCAAACCCACATGACTAAAGTCTCTCCTGTGTTGATGTTTTTCTTACGGCCAGCAGAGAAAGCAAAAATGACTTTATTAGGGGCCGTTCACACAGAACACATGTTTGCATTTCACTGTGCTTCTTTTCCATTATTTTTGTCTGTAAACATTTGTGTGTTTGACCATTGCATTCTAAACATGCAGCGCTCAAGTTAAGAAGTCTTTTTGGGACAATTATGTTAGAGTTGGGTTTGGCAATTAGTATTATTTGTATTAAATACATTTAATGTTTTTTATTAAATATAATACTTTACCCATCTTTTATACAACAAAATATACATTTAACCTAGAACTGCCAAAACTTGCAGAACTAATTCGCGCTCAGGAGTCTAAAATAAATCATGGTTGATTTATGTTAGAGACGCTTTATAAATCACTATCAAACCTGCATCACAAGACCACTGTACGTTTCTTCTCAGTGTTGATATTTGACAGAGGTGTAGATGATGTAGTCTGTTTTATCTCATATAGGTGTTCTGCTGTGTCTTAGCTCTCATAAACAAGTTTAAATATAGACTTGCTTCTGTTGTAGCGGTCACATTTAAGTTGACCTCTAGGTTTGGATAAACCACTGCAGTGTCTCATACAGAATATAAGTGGCATTCCTCTTGAGATCCAGCTGACTGCTCCCGTGGGACAAAATTACTTCCTTCCTTACCTTGAAACTCCTGATACTGGGAACAAAACCTGTATCCACACACTTCTCTCTACTAATTTTAGGCTTAATGTGATCGTGTGTAGTGCGACTCAAGCCGTTGGTTCTACCTGATTAGCTAAAAGTGATTGTCACCTGATACAGTACATTCTTGAGGAGGGATGATGCAAACCTGCTGTTCACTTGTAATTGAACTAAGTGCTTTCAGCTGACATTTCAAGATACTCTAGCATGTGTTGAATTTATCAACTCGAAACAACTGATAACAGTAGGGGATGTTTCACCTATCGACAGCTGCTGAAATCTTGACACTCCTGGAAGAATGGTGCTCAATTAAACCGGTTCTTCTGACATGTCGCTGTCGTATTGCAGTACAATGATTTTTCACCATGGATAATCAGTGTCTTGCTGTAGTGTTTGTAAGATGTGCATGAACTTTTTACAGGGATAAACCCCCTCGAGCTACTTGGTGTTAAAATATAATTTGCTGTGTCATCATTTATTTACTCTCATGTCTTTCCAAACTCATATGAATTTCTTTCTTCCTTGTGACACAAAAGTAGAGGTAGTAGCTAATTTCCATACATTAAAAGTAATGGTGAATAGAGGCTGCCATATTAAAAAAAGGACAAAAAGTACAGCAAAGAAAAAACAATGAAAATGAAAAAAACGTTTAGAGTATCTTCTCCTCAGCCTTATACAACTGCACAAATCAGATTTTCAGCTAATAAAGACTTATATTTCAGTCTTCAGAAGACTTAGAATATGGCACACAAATATTATGCAGTTGACTACTTGTGTTGCTTTATTAGAGCTTTGTTGTCATATTTGGAGCTTGACTAGCCCCTACTCACCATCTACTTTCATTATGTAAAAAAAAAAAGAGAGAGAGAATAGCATGAACATTCTGCATCTCCTTTTGTGATGGTCATACTGGTTTGGGATGGCATGATGGTGCGTAAGTGACAGAATTTACACTTTTGGTGCCCAAGGACACAAAGGTGATGAGTTTGTTAATGTTCACAGATGCACTCACATACACCTCCCACATTCAAATCCCTTAAATTTAAATAATGCTGAAAATCTGTTGAAAGGTCACTTGGTAAGAATGTATATTCAGTAGCAATGCGGTTGGCAGAGATGACTACCTGTCTTTTAAAGGGGCCCGTCTCATTGACTGATGGTCTTGAATGTATAGAATTATTCATGTTGCCTGAGGAGGTGGAGGAAGTGAAAGTGAACAACTTCAATGGAGAACACATGAAGAATGAACAAAAAAGCTGCACTTGGCCCCTGAAGACGCATTCACTACCTTATTTAGAATAATCTACTCTTAAGACACTTTCTTTGTTCACTATTAAAACTGCCACACAGAAATTGTGTATCAATGGAGTTATGCTTGTGTTTTGTTATGTATTGTAAGTTGCTACAGATTAAAGTTTCTGATAAATAATGTAAATTATGTATATATTTTTTTTTAGATGATTTAATATACCCTAAAAAGCGCTTCTGAATTTGAATGTTCTTTTTCTCCTGCAGGAAGATGCTTCTAATATAACAATTTTAGGTCTGCTGCTTGACTGCAGTTTACCAAAAACGTTCTACAATCAGCCCCAGGTATGAATGTTACATTTACTAACCATTGGAATATTCTGTAACTCTTATTGAGATAAGCTCATTGTGCACTGTTAATGTGTGAAGTAATCCCAGTTTCAGGAACTGTTTTAAGGCCTGCATTTGAATGCTATCAATGCAACAGTTTTTTTATGGCGAGGTGTTCTAATTCCTGCCAAGTAAACTGGCCAACCAATAAGATTTGTGCATTTGGTCACATGCTCAGGTACTGCTGAAGTTACAAAAAACTTTGAGCTCATGAACAGACTATTTTGCTAAAGGCTGGGCAACACTAAAAGATTTTTTAAATGTGAGAGACCACAAACATGACGATAAGAAATTATAGATTTAACCGTTTTGTTCCTCTAGTGTGTGGATTGCTGCAAAGTGACCAGGAAAGCACATCACACACTTACAGATTCCATTCACAAACACCCAGAGTCTTGCTTGTGAACACGGGAAATCTCACAAAATCTCTTGCATCAACCATGACTTTAAAGTAAACAAACATGGCAAACGACTGGCAAGAATAAATGGTGCTTACAGTATAGTGTATGGATTGCTTTTTACTGAAAATTTGTAGGGGGAAAAAAAGAAAAATGTTTAGATGAAGTCGTGGACAGTGTGAACATGGACTTTACATGTTACAGCGTGAGCTGGAGGCGTGTCTTCTGTCAGCTCGCTTTCTGATTGGCTGTTTGTGCGTTTGTCCTTAGGGTTCTCCCAACACAACAGGATTTCTGATCGTATATATTTAACATGTTCCTCCGACTTTCTTCCGAGCAGATTCAGTCACTCATAACACACCTCACACCACAGTAAAATCTGATTAGATAATTCTGTAGAACCATGAAGATAATTGGGACTTTATGTAGGATTGTCGAAAGGGGAGAAATCGGTCCAAAATCACAGCTAATGTCTTGGTAGTGTGTGGAGGGCTTAGGCCGTGTGTCCACCAAAGCGGTTTTTCAATTGTTTTCAATAGGAGCGCCGCGTTTTTAGAATGCCATGAGCGTAACAAGGCGCTGAGCGTTTTTTACTGGTCGCCAAGAGTTGAAGAATGTTCAACTTTGGGTAAAACGTAGCGCTCATCGCTGTCACTTTTTACCCAGCCGTCCAATCACAGTAGAGGAGGGGTGGGACAAATACCACACTGACCAACTGTCACAACATTTTTTCTGTACAACGACATCAACCAGCAGAGCTAACCGAGCAAAATGGATGAAAAAATTATTTTTAGTATGAAACAAATTATCTGTGAAATCAGTTACAAGTAAACTGTACTGCGGATATTCTGTATCATAGCAACGAAGGGTCTCAACTGAAAAAACCGCTGCGCTGCCGAAACGCTCTCAAGCGCCCACAGCTAGGTGTTTTCAGCAGAGCACCTTGCATTTTCAGCTGGATAAAAGCGCTTTGGTGGACACACGGTCTTAAGCATCAGTGAATATCAGAGAAAGAATCATGAACCGAATGCAAATCACCTTTACAGCTCCTTTGTTAGTAGCATAAAACCAAGGAAATATCCAGAAAGTAATAAAAGCTCAGGTCCGATCCTGACATCCTCTATCCTCGTTGTTGTGTCAAGGCCAGAATAAATGTATTTTTTATTTACTATTTTTGTCGTATTCGTATTGTACACAGAAACAGCATCACCATGAGTTCCACATTGTAAGTTTGAATGCAGGAGGGAAAAGTCCTGGAACAACATGTGGAGTTGATGGGGCTGTTAACAGCAATCCACTCAAAGAAAACATGTACACCGAAATATAATTCTTTTAAAATTATGCTTACACCTAAAATCATGTAGTGAGGTGATAGCTGTATTGGTTTAAAAGTTATCTGGTGATTGAATGTTCAGACAGGGCGGGTCTTCAGTTGGAACGCTTTGCATTGCTGTAATTTGTGTTGATGGGTGTGTAGCATGCTGATGAAATATGTACCTACAGCCTTTACGTTTCTCTCTCTATCCTCACAGGGTTGGTGTTTAGTATCTGAAGGGGGCAGAATTGCACTTCAGATAAGTCTTTCTGAAAGAGGGGAAAAGCCGACCCACCTGGACAAACTCAAGCCGTACGTGCTGGAGAATATTGTGGTGCTGCTGGTCCTCCCATCACCAGATGCTGTCTGTATGTCAATTTGTAATTTTATTTTATCCATATATATTTTTTTCTTTTCATTTCGCACTTTTGGATTCTAAAGCCATATGTTGTCTGCTGCAGATACTTGAAGTTCTTGATGTGATTTTTTTTACTCAAATTGACCTAGTGATATTTAAAGGTGCATTTTATGTTAGCGATATTTTATGTTAGCGTTTCCCTGGCTTTTGTTTATTTTTCCGAGTCGTATTTGACTTTATTTTTTACACCTATCAGTATTTTTTATCTTGTGTTATGATTCTCATTCCAAACACGCCAATAAAATGGAAATTATTGGATTGTGTCCAAACACATTTACGGTGTCCATGGGCATTTAGTGGTGTGGTCACTGTGTCCATTGTGTTTTCACGCTCCCCGTGTGAGGTCTGCGTGATTTTACTGCTTTTCCACTCACACTCTTTCGTCTGGACTGCTGAATTGCACCTGTGGGTTTGTGGGGCCCCAGGTGATCATAAAAATGCACACAAAGGGTGTAATAATGTGTGTAAAACATTCTTCGAACCGCAAGAATATAAGATGTTTTTTTCTTTTTAAGAGAAGGCACAAGAATATCATGCTCTACATAACTATAGTGTGTGTAATTGGGTATTCAATACAAAAGATTTAATGTAAACGAACAACAATTGAGGCAGACACATGCAAAAGCGAATAGGCCTTTAAGGTTTTGTTTACTCGCTACCCAATTCAGATTTGTTTTTCACATACAATCATTATGGCTAACTCTTTAAAATAAGGTCAGTCAGACATGGAAAAAATTACAAAATTATTCAACTACTGTCATCTACAGCTGTACGTTTCTCACGTATGTTATAGTGTGTGAGAAATATTCAGTCCAAAATTGTGAGGAAATCGTGCATTGTTGATCAAATATTTCATAGTCTGGTCATGTGATCTCAACATGGCCACCCCCATGATACTCTGTGTAAAATTGAGTTCACCTTCTATGTGATTGTACATTATAAATGTAGTTGTCCGACTTAATATTATTTACATCTTTACATCTAAACCTTTTTTCCTGATTACACCTTATTCCTTACCGTATTCCTTGATTACAAGGATCAGTGGTCTTGCATTACGCCACCATGTTTGTTGCATTAATGGATGGTGATCTGATTATCTGCTGATCAGCTGATGTATGGCTATATTACGGTCCCTGTTTATATTAGTGTCTTTATGTACTATATACTTGCCTTACTTTTTTTATTACAATGTACCCTACCATTCAAAAGTCAGTATGATTACAAAATAATTATACTTGCATACAGTACACCAAAAGATACATTAAATTGATCAAAAGTGACAGTGAAGACTTTTACAATGTTACAAATAATTTCTGTTTCAAATAAATGATGTGCTTCTGAACTTTCAGTTCACTAAAAAATCCTGGAGAAAAATGTATCATGGTTTCCAAAAAAAAGATTAAGCAGCACAACATTGATAATGTCAAGAAATCTTTATTTAGCACCAAATCAGTATGATTACTAAAGGATAATGTGACTGAAGACTGGAGTAATGGCTGCTGAAAAATCTGCTTTGCCATTACAGTAATAAATGAATTTGAATATATATTAAAATAGAAAACTAAGTTTAAATTGTAATAATATTAAACCATATTAATGGTTTTACTTTATTTGGGTGAGCATAAGAGACTTCTTTCAAAAACAACAAAAATATCTCTTGCTGACCCTAAACGTTTGTGTGCTAGTGTTTGCATTTGAATGTATGGCATGTACTTTAATGCATTATTGTACTTGCCACTGGAAATAGACTTTTTAGTTTACACCCTGATGTATATAGTAACATACCATTGAATTATTGAAAATTAATGCACACTCTGATGTGATGATTTGGCCACAATGTTTATGCATTCATTTTCAGTAATAGAATGATCTGATGAGTCAGATGAGCCGTTTATACCACAGATGTGGGAACGGCTTCATCTCTGCTTTCAGAACCATTAACCCACTTGAACTCTTCAATAAACTGTTAGATAAGAGCATTAACCCCATTTCACGTCACATGATTAAATATAGAAATATTTTTTTTAAGATTCTCCTTGGATATGATGCATGGTCACCTTGATAACTTTAGGAATTAATAAATATAATTTAGAATTAGATGATTTTAGTGAATAACAAAACATTCGTCAAGAAAAATTCCACCCCGAAATGACCTGGGGAAAAAGTGTGTCATTTAAGCTCAGCTAATAGGAAAGAAGGGAACCATTACTTCCTAGATCATGAAACTTTATTTTCCAGCTGCTTAGCCACCACAGCCCAAAAAATAACTTTCCTTGGTGTCACAGCACCACCTTGAGGCTTTTCCACTGTAAATTCTCTTTTCCAAGTATGTGCAGGTATATTTTATAACTATATTTTTACTCCACAGCAGATCCCAGAATAGGAGTGTTCATGTTGAACTCAGGGGTTAAAAAGCTCTTTGTTAAGGTATGTGTGGTGAGAATAACATTCTGTTGTGGTTAATTTTGCATATAATCAGATAACGTATTATAACATAACATCTTGTGTCTTTTTAAGGAGATCCAGCTCTTGTCAAGGACAGACAGCAGCGTAGAACTCACTGAACTGCTTCTCCAGCCTTCCACTTCTAACTTCACTCAAGTGGCTTCACTTTCCTGTAGACGTCAGTACTTTACTGTCAGCCTAAATTTCTCGTGTGTATTCTAATAGTTCACAATGGACTTGCTATTATGTTATCCATGTTTATTTGGTTCTCTTTTCATTTTCTTTTTTAAGGCTCTTTGTCAGCTAAAAGTAAAAGGTGTCAAAGTCAGTTCGGCCTGCAGATATTAGCAAACAGAACAGTGAATTTATATCCACTGCTGGAAAGCACACACAGGTAAAGATTTCTATGTTAACAGCGTTTTTTACTGTAAATGAAAGTAATGTTTTAATCATTAGCATTATCTGAAGTTAAATACAATTAAATACATTTTGGCCAAGAATGAAAATTCTTTTAAATTCTAAAACTAGCACTGGATTTTTTTGCAAGTTTTAATGATGATAACATTAATAATTGCATATGTACACTACCGTTCAAACATTTGGGGTCATGGAGATTTTTTTTTTTGTCACTTATTATTTATTTTTTTTAAGTAAATTAATAAATGTATTCTGCAAGGGTGCATTAAATTGATTTAAATACTTTTTTTGTGTTGTACTTTATAATGTTACAAAATATTTCTTTTTCAAATAAATTGTTTTTTTTTTCAGATTTTTTTTTTTTTTTTAAATCAGTTTCCACAAAAATATTAAACAGCAACTGTTGTTAACATTGATAAAAACTATTAATGTTACCCTGGCACCAAATCAGCATATTATAATGATTTCTGAAGGATCATGTGACACTGAAGACTGGAGTAATTATGCTGAAAATTCAGCTTTGCCTTTACAGGGATAAATTACATTTTAAAATATATTCAAATAGAAATTGTCATAATAAATGACAAAAATATTATAAATTGTCATAATATTTCACATTATTACGGTCTTGACTAATTGTATAGCTATGGAGAACATAAGAAACTACTTTCAGAAACATAAAAAAAGGATACCGACCCCAATCTTTTGAATGGTAGTGTACTTGCTTTACCTCTGTGTCACCGTAAATGCTGTGTTCATGCTTTTTGATGCAGTTCTTCTGAAGCTGTAGTCACGTTTGTTAGAGTTGTTCCTCTCTGTGTGTTTCAGATGGTCGGACTCTGAGCTGAGTTCTTTAGTTCAGGTCAGACAGAAGGAGAGGGGCTCAAAGCATGTCGAGCTCTGGCTGTCCAACCCATTCCCCTTCACCTTCAGAATCACTAACATCTTTCTTTCCCAGCATAAACTCTTTAAGGTAATGCTCACCTAAACACCAGAGACTTAAATGTGCAGTGAACACATTCCTTCGAGACTATATTGTGGAAGTTCTGCTTACTCTGCTGGGAAAATAGAGGGATTGAGAATTTGGTGGGTCAATGACTCAGTTAACTTTATATTCACTTCCGTATATATTTGGTTTTTGAGGGTTATTATTCAAAGCTAATGTCATATAGTAGGACACTGTTTGTGGACAAAAGCTCTTTTTTTTTTCTCCTGCTATCGCCTTGTATAGAACATGTGCAAAAACTTGAGTCAAAAAAGACTCATCTCGACTAGTGGCAGAGCTTTTATCAACTAGTCAACGTAGCACTTACAACACACATTAAAGGGTAGATTCGACTCATTCATTTGAATTAAACAGAAATCAAGCTCACAAAAATAGGATATTTGTCAAAATGTTAACACTGCAGTTTAATGATGGTGTACATTTTTCCATCTTATAGATTGTAAATTTGACAAAGTCCATGGAAGTGAGCCCTGGTAGCAGGAAGCTTCTGTCTCTTCAGCTACTCTGCAAATCTTTACCCATCAACCTCAGAACCACAATAACCCTGACAACCAGTGTGGGGGTCCCACTGGAGCTTCACCTCCAGACAGATTATTCTGCCTCAAAGGTAAAGCTTTGACTACATCAGCATGAACACACAGTTAAGGGGATAGTTCACCCAAAAAAGAAAATTCTGTCATTAATTACTTACCCTCATGTCATTCTCTATGCATCTCTATATATACGTCTCTATATATCTCTTTATGTACTTTTTGAAACGTCCAAGTGTCAAGTTGCGTAGCTGTCGACGGAAGATTGGAAAGGTCTTAGATTTCATCAAAAAGATCTTCATTTGTGTTTCAAAGATAAACTAAAGTCCTACCGGTTTGAAACGACATGAGGATGAGTAATTAATGACAGAAATTTCATTTTTGGGTGAACTATCCCTTTATATAAGCATATATATGCTTCCGAACAGAGAGATAAGGTTCTTGTTGTGTTGACAGAAAACGAGGGTTTTGACAAGCGAATGCATGTTTATGCTAAATAATATTACTTAGGGTCATATACGTACATGAATGAATTTCTTTTGCCAAACTTTGCTCCCTTTTGCCTGAATTGCAGGGAGATGTTATGTTTGAGGCTGCTGAGGATTGTGGACAGCTCTGTCCTCTTCATATGTCCCGAGCAGGTGAGACACAACTGGACACATTTGAAGATTTACTAAAATTAACTAAAATTATAATATTTCACGATTTCACACGATTCCACAAGTTTTAGCAGCTGAATGCTCCTCAAAGTTCTCATGCTTTTACCCAGTGACTCTTCCAGCTGATCATGATTTACTGGATAAGGATTAAGGATAAAGTTTTTGTTAAATATTTTGTACTCGCAATTTCTTCCTGATAAACTATTTTTGAGATTTGCATAAATAGTAAAACATTTTCTCATTATAAAGTGCCCAGGGGATAAAAAAAATAGGCCACTTCATATATCTAGGTTTTCCAAGACTGTGTGACCAGTTTCATAGGAATCAAATAGTTGAGGGGGTAAATTTAAGTAAGAAATATTTAGATTTTTAGTCTGTCTTGAGGCTCTCTTAGAAGTTTGCTGGTTGAGGACCACTGACTGTAGTCACTTGTAGTAACCTTGTCTTATAAATGGATTGAAATGATTGTAGCGTACTAGTTTGTGCATATCTTGTATGTATGGAGTTGCTCAGTCAAAGACTATGTAATGTCCTCCTGTGCAGGACGTTTGGAGTGGGAGCAATCCCTTCACCCAGAATCCTCCTCATC
Source organism: Semotilus atromaculatus (assembly GCA_031834385.1). NCBI lineage: Eukaryota > Metazoa > Chordata > Actinopteri > Cypriniformes > Leuciscidae > Semotilus > Semotilus atromaculatus. The sequence continues at coordinate 6,466,394 of JAULUF010000023.1, read as the reverse complement.
TCTCTGGAGAGTGGACAGCAGCCTGGCTTCTACACTCTGTGGTCGTTGGCACTGTAGCAAAGAGCTCTCTTGCAGGTAAACATGCAGTGTGTGCACAAATATAGACACCCCGTGGAGTCAAATACTGTATATTCATTTTGTATGCAACTTAAACATGTATGCATTTACCGCAAATGCACATACTGTTTTATGATGTAAATAGTTCTGTTTCTGTTTTTTGTGCGTGTTTTGTTCAGGTGGCCCAGGCTTCCGGCAGACCACTCTTCACCCCTGGACTTTGGTGCCACACCGGTCAATGATAGTAAGGTATGCAAATCACTGATAATGATCTTTTGATCTGAACTTTACCATAGTTTTTTTTTCTTCTGTGAAACACAAAAGGAGTATATTTAAAAATCTTCTAATGGCAATCAACTTTTGATGCATCCTGTGGAATTATTAGCATCGTGTGAATTATTATTTAAATAAGGACTTTGATTTTAGTAAGACTACTATTTGGATCATGAGATTGTTGTACTTTTTATTTCAGGTGAAGAATTTCACTCTGAAAAACCCAACGGGTTCAGTTATTTCTGTGGAGATCCGAACCCTCTCCTCGTACCCCGTTCCGCTTGAAGCACTCGACATGCTGACCAAATGGTATTTACTGTAAACGCACACTCTTCTGGCCTAAAGTTGGTTCTGTCAGAAACCTTAGTCACAATGGTTTTTATGTATTTATGCACAAGGTTAATAGCTAGAGTTTAGCTAGTTTAGTCAAATAACAACACTGTTAATGAGACCAGAAATTACATCATGTATGTATATGTTCTAGGTTTAATATCAGCCCGCTGTCTGTGAATATCACTACAACAGAGTTTCTGCTGTTGGCTACAAACCATAAGGTGAGGTCATGATCTTTGAATAGCATCAGGGCCTGAAATTAACACCTGACCACAGGCCAAATGCGGGTGAATTTTGCAATTGGCGGGTAACACTGTCAATCTACCTGCCACATTGGCAGGTAGCCAATGAGAATTGAGTGATTCATTATTATTTTTTTCTAACTGTTGTTCTTTTACATTTCAACGAAGTCCACCATTTCGTTGGACTTTAGCTAAAATGTGGCGGCACATTAGGGTAAAGAGATCAGCTGAAACAAACAACCAAGGAGACCAGACCTCATGGAATATGCAGCTGCAGCAGAGGTGGAAGAAGAGGAGTGCATCTGCTCCTTTTTTGTGGACTCAGATTAGCAGCAGTCAGTATATGACTGTTAGTGACACGGGAAATCAATGAATAAAAAGATTTAAAAATATATATATATATTCTAATGGTGTGTTCACATCAAACGCGAATAGTGCGTCAAATACGCATCTAACGCGTCTAGTTAGACGCTTGAACATTTTGAACCCATTCGCGCGTCCGCGTCACTCGCGAATAAAAAAAACACCAACACAATTTATTTCTGGCATACGTTTCCGTCATGTCTGAAATAAAAGATATTGCTGCTCTGTACTTGTTGTGGAAGTCCCAAATACGGAGAAAAGCCAAACGCCGACGTGTCTGGTTCCACAGCACCATCCAAAGTGCACTCAATTTCACCGTCTTCTCCAGGAACATCAGTGATAGACTGGACGTATCAATTAGCTCTTCGTTGATTGGCTGGCGCAACAAAGCACCATGCGAATCTTCCGCTTGAGTTCAAATTTTTCAACTTGCGCGAAAGACGTTCGCGGCAAACGCGTCACCCAATTCGCGTTATTCGCGACGCCCGGCGCGGCTGCGTCTATTCGCGTCTTTGCATTGACTTTGTATGCAATCTACTCCCGCAAATAATTAAATTCGCGTTCGGTGTGAACACACCTTAAGAGTTATTATTACTTTGATTCCGGTAATAACTTGACAGCACTTAAATGTGTATTCTTACAAGTTAAAGAACAATATTGTGAAATTCCTGTTTTTCACCTTTATGAGGCAAAAAAAGAGAAAACTGGCTGGTAAAAAGTCACTGTGGCAGGTGGATTTTTAAATCCACCTGCCACAGTGGCTGGTGGCCGAAAAAGTTAACTTCAGGCCCTGAATAGCATTATTAAGTGTACATTGTATTGTACATGTGTCTTGTTGTGGTAACTCTGGTTATAGTGTACTCATATTTTTGCCAACAGGAAAGTGAGCGAGGCAGTATACTTCGATTCCTGCTTAAGCCGTGGGAGTCGAGGACGGTTTCTGTGGCGTACCAACCCACAGAACACAAGCCTGTTACCTCACTGCTCCTGATGAGGTACTGCTCTGCCCTAAATGTGTTGTAACTGACGGATTTGTATGACTGAGCGGTTTACTTATCTCAAATCTGTTTAAAGGATTAAGGAAAATGTTTTGCTTTTTGTCAGTAGGCTGCTATATACAGGACCACATGGTCATAAAAAAAACCTGGGAATGTTTGAAAATTAGAAAATTTAGTTTACCATGCTTAGAATAATCAGGGGAAAAACTTGGCTTGACTGTGAATGATCCTCATTTATTTAGCACTTAGATCATGCTTTGCCTAAATGTGTGCGTAATGAAGTTAAAGGCTCAGGGATGGAGGCGGCAGGAACTGGCAAGCGTTCAATGTAAAACTTAAATCACAAAATAAACAAACACAATAAAAAGAATGTACAGCGGCTTCCCTTCACGGGTGACTGCCTCATAGACTAAACCAAAACCACGCATTAAGTCTCAAGCCTCTCTCATCTTCCCCTGTCATCACTCCTCTGTGGGACTCCAGACTGGTGTGTCGCTCATTAACATTCGCTCCACCGGCCTCACTCCACTCCCATGGCTCTCAGCCCTGCCCTGCCCTGCCCTGCCGCGCCGCAGCATGGTCACATTTACCGGTCACATTCATTAGAAAAGTTTCAAAGACATTTTGTTTTCAATTTACCTCCATGTAAAGTAGTGTTTGTTATTCCAGCGCTGCTTGAGTTTGTGTACAGCCGTTACCAGGGAAAAATCTCTATTTCTTGTGTTCCATAAGAGCCACCTACGGTCTCGTTTCGAAGGCTGCGTCTTTCCGATGTCGCATTTGGCGGCTGCATAAGTCATAAAGGATGTCTTATATCTGAAAAGTACATTTTAAATGTTTAAACTATTTGTTATATTTTCAATTCATTTTTTATAAAAAGGACTGAGCATGACAGTTCCTAGTGAAGCGTAAATTATTAAATTATTGTGGTCAGACTCGTCAGTTTATTTTTAATGAAGCAGCCTTATTAGTGACGAATGTGCCCTCTAGGACACCGCCTTCAGCCTGTCTGCCATTTGTGTTCAAACCAATGTGAAAATCAGATTTTTAAAAAAATATATAAAATAAGCTTATGGGCATTCTAAAAAAAAGAAAAAGAAAAAAAGTGGTGGTTCTAAACAATCTCCCTCATCCCTTTATTTAAAAATGTTTTAAAGGTTACATTGTGAGGTTTATCATTTTATAACACTTTTTTAAAACTCTTAACTTTATTTGAACATGTGTTTATATTAGTAGACAACATGTTAAGTCACCCAACCAACATTTTTTGTTCATTTAAATAAAATGAACAATATACGCTCATAAAATGAGCGTCACAATGCACTTTTTGGTTTTCACAAACAATGTGTGTTAAATAATGTTACATTATTGTTTATGAAAACCAAAAAGTGCATTGTGACGCTTATTTTATTTTTTGTTTTTTGATGTCAATCTTTGTTAAATGATTTTAGTGCGATTCCAGCACGTTTTAACAATATCGATAACTATGATCATTTTGGTCCCTATAATTGGGATATGAAATTTCCACACAGTTTCATCTGTAGTTTCTAGGGACTTCTGTGTGAGCTCTGCATCGTTACACTATTGACAATAAACATTTGCCTGATGTGGCCACGCTTTTGTTTTTGTTTTCTTCGAGTATTTTTGCTAGATGTTATCATACAGTAATTGTGGCTTTATCTGTTAACAGGAACAACCTGACCGTGTTTGACATGGTTCTGGTTAAAGGATTGGGGGCAAAGGAGCTCCTGAGGGTGGGAGGGAAGCTCCCTGGGCCTGCAGCCGCACTGCGCTTCAACGTTCCCCAGTCTACTCTCATGGAGTGCAGAGATGGTGAGACACAGCTGAGCCACTCCTGACATGTCCTTTCTCAGAGTTTGGTGAACACTAAGCGCAAGTAGTGATTGTTTACAATTTAATTGTTCTCTTGAATTTCTTTTTTGTATTTAATTTTCTATTTAAGGTATTTTTTTTAATCCACCCCCATTCGGCCTTTAAGGGCGCCGTAATCTGTTTAACCACATTAACTGGTTAATTACTTGCAGAACCACATATCAGGTTATATGTGTATTTGTAAAAATTTAAACGCTACTATATTATGGTTATAGATGGCCATAAATTATTAAACAAAATCATGGCTACTGTAAAGAAAAGTCAATGAAATATGCACAGTTGAAAGTAGAAAGTATTTAATAAATAGTAACGAAAGAGGATACAAAATGTATTTATTGCATTTTTATTCTTTCTTGTCTTTTCACAGGTTTACGATCAAGTAAGCCCTTGTTTGCCATCCAGAAAAGCTTTAAAGTGGAGAATGCTGGCGAGTTACCGTTGACTGTAGTATCCATGAGCATTAATGGATATAAATGTCAGGGTTACGGTTTTGAGGTGCAGCACTGCAGAGCCTTCAGAGTGGACTACAACTCATCCTCAGAAATCACCATTGCGTAAGAATGTGCAACTTCAGCATCAGTGTTCTAAACCGAGTGCAATTCTTATGCCGTTTTTTGAAAATTTTTCGAGATGAAATAAAATCTGTTTTACAAATAACTTTAGGACTGTAACATTGTGTAGCCTATGCTCTCTGCAGAAAGTTGTCTGTGTCTGTTTAGCGCTGTTGGTAGTATTCTGTGTATTCTGATGAAATAATAATCCACAATGCTGCAGCTAGAGTGGTCTTTAATGAACCGAAAAGAGCACTCGCACTGGTTGCCAGTTGCCGCTCGCATCAAATTCATGTCACTGATGTTTGCCTACAGAACACTGGCTCTGCTCCCTTTTACCTAAACTCATTACTCTTAATTTACGTGCCATCCAGAAACTTTCGCTCTGCAAGTGAACGTCGTCTCGTGCTGCCATCTCAAAGATGCACAAAATCACTTTCTCAGACATTCACCTTGACTGTTCCCTGCTGGTGGACATGCCCAACTCAGCTCAAACTGCTGAGTCCGTAGCCATTTTCAAGTAACTTACTTTTTTTGGCAACACTTGATCCATTAATACTAACACTTTCTGTTCTCTTCTATTCTATATCTATTTAAAAAAACAAATACAGTATTTTTACATATACTGCGTTAGACCAAACTGGGAAGGGTCACAGTGAGAATACATAGTGAGGAATTGAAAGGAAATTTATGATTTGGACCCCAAGTATCTGACTGATCAGAGACAACATAAAAGCCCATTTTAGGTTCCCTTTTCATGCTAATTACTGCTCCTATTGCCTATTCTATTTCTGTGGTCTAACGTCAATGAAACTTAAATGTTTAGCGGCATCTAAGGATTTTGTCACGTTCAGTTTGGCTGACTTTGCTTTTTTTTTGTTGCTTTTTTTTTTTGTCTCTCTCTGTCTTGCTTTTGTCATTCGCCTCTTTATTTATTTATTTATTCATTCCTGCTTGTTTTTTTAAAGGGATTGTTCAAAATTCTGTCATGATTTCCTCACCCTCATGTCACCCCAAAACCTCGGTAACCAAACAGTTTTCATTCAAATTGAATTTCATTCTATTTTTTGTCCATACAATGGAAGTCAATGGGAGCTGAAACTGTTTGATTATCAGCATTCCTCAAAATATCTTCATGTTCTACAGAGGAAAGAAAGTCATACAGGTTTTGAACAACTTGAGGGTAATGAGAGTAAATGATGACAGAAATTTCATTTTTGGTTCATCCCTTTAATCCCAGCCTGGAAGTTAGCCTAATAAGGTCTGTGACTAACAAAATCGTATAATTCTTAAACATTTGTTTGTTCATCATGATAATCTTCACAAATTAACAACTTTTATGATTTTTTGACACGTAAAAACAATTGGCCGGAGTCAAAAGCTAAATGTAGGCTGTAAACGAACCACATGACTTCAGCATCACCACTAAGCTTTCGACAATTCTTTTTTGAGTTATAATGGTTTGCAAGAGCGTGATTATCAACACGAGTCTGTGAAAGTGGACTAGTGAGTAGATGACAGCCTCTGTAGTAGAGCTTAGATTCTCTGCCCGAGCCCGAGCCCGAGCCCGACCCGCGGGCCGTGGGCCGGGTCGATATTTCCCGCCACTATGCTCGGGTCGGGTCGGGCCCTTGATCAAGAATGTCACGTGTCACGCAGCATCTCCTCCACTCTCGCACGCTGTGCTGTATTGTGTATTAAGTTAAGTGCAAAATGGAGCTTGAAGAAGTAAAGAAAAAAAAATGAAAACAGGACAATTAACTGAGCAAGTATGAAGGAAAGTCGGAGGTATGGAACCTATTTTTTTTTTACGTTTCTTCATTCGGATCCATTCGCGATCCATTAGATTCTGAATAAATAAACAACGCAGTTTATGCTTCGTCCTGGTTACATTATTCATAAAGATACTAATTAAATGCACGCAATAAAGGCAATATGCCTTTCAACTTATGTGCAAAATTCAGAATTAAATGAATTTGCACTGTGCAGCAATTTGTACAAAGAGTAGCCTACGTCGTGTTGTAGCCATTAAATAAGCGCATTTAGTTTCATATTTATTAAAATATTATAATGTTATTTTTTTCCATGTTGATTATGAAAGTAACAGACTCTGTGAAGTACTCACAGTACTTAAGATAACAGAGTAGATAGGAGGATGCGCAATATCGGGAGACATGGAGTGGTTCAGGGCAGCCATGCTTTTGACCACTTCATTACATTTTGTTTTGTAGAAAGCCTTTCTTTAAAGTGAATTTCGTTTATCATCAACCAATTGCCTGGATTTAATAAATAAGAAGCAAGTATAGCAGACAATATAATCATGACATGGAGGCGCCGGCGAGCCGCGGTCACCACGTGAACTGGAACATCTCATCATAAATTAAATCAATTCTCGGGACGCTTGTCACCGAATTTAATCGAATATATATATATATATATATATATATATATATATATATATATATATATATATATATAATTGCGCAGCTCCCCCCCTGTATAATATGGTCTAGCACCCTTTCAGCACCTGCGTTAAAAAAAATTATCTGGCGTCGCCCCCGGTTATAACGGTCCACGTATTAAAAATGGTCGGGTTTAAATCGGGCTCGGGCTCATAATTAGAGTTAATGTGCCGGGCTGGGCCGGGCTCAGACACAACGTGCACGGGCTCGGGTCGGGTCGGGCTTGATTTTTTGGGCCCGATCTAAGCTCTACTCTGTAGTCCCATTTAGCCACTTGTTAGCAGCCGACTTTTACAAGACAAGTGAAAGCTTCAAAAAGCTTTTTTTAGAAGGTATTACTGATGTATTTTATATCGTAGAAAAATATTAATATCGTAATATGATATAATAATATCGTAGATGATATTGTGTTCATCACAGACCTTATTTCAAGCATTTAACCAAAAGCCCATTTACTTTAGGGCGATGGAACCGGAAGTGCTAAAATGCGAACTCGTTTTTGGGTTTTGCCCTACAAATGTACGCCATCCCTGCACCACTCTATCACACCGTGTACCCCATCATCCATTTTTCTCAATGTTTTTTTTCTTTTTTTTTCTTGTCTGTTTATATTCTCAACCATTCTCTCTGTATCTCTCTAGATTTACTCCAGACTTCACATCTTCGTGGGTGATCAGAGACTTGACTCTAGTAACAGAGCGTGGCTCTATTTTCCACTTCACCCTCAATGTGACTCTGCCTCACCACATGCTGCCCCTGTGTGCTCAGGTGGTACCAGGACCCAGCTGGGAGGAGTCCTTCTGGGTCATCACACTGGTCTTGACCTGGTTAGCAGCCCATATACATACTTAATCCACATGAAATGCTACTCTGTGCATGCAACTTGAAATGGATTCTGTGCATTAATATCAAACCTGTTCTCTCTACAGTTCCTCTCTTGCTGGTGTGTGTCTGATGGCTTTCCATCAAGCTCAGCACATTCTGAGCGAGTTCTCCACGCCAAGTCCACGTAGCAATCACAACTCAGTACCTCGTGAAACTAGCAGTGTCAACCACAGCTCCTCAAATGGAGTCAGGTGAGTCAGCATCAACTTTTATCAGGGCTGCACAAATAATCCAAATTAAATATATATATATATATATATATATATATATATATATATGTGTGTGTGTGTGTGTGTGTGTGTATACACTCACCTAAAGGATTATTAGGAACACCTGTTCAATTTCTCATTAATGCAATTATCTAATCAACCAATCACATGGCAGTTGCTTCAATGCATTTAGGGGTGTGGTCCTGGTCAAGACAATCTCCTGAACTCCAAACTGAATGTCAGAATGGGAAAGAAAGGTGATTAAAGCAATTTTGAGCGTGGCATGGTTGTTGGTGCCAGACGGGCCGGTCTGAGTATTTCACAATCTGCTCAGTTACTGGTATTTTCACGCACAACAATTTCTAGGGTTTACAAAGAATGGTGTGAAAAGGGAAAAACATCCAGTATGCGGCAGTCCTGTGGGCGAAAATGCCTTGTTGATGCTAGAGGTCAGAGGAGAATGGGCCGACTGATTCAAGCTGATAGAAGAGCAACTTTGACTGAAATAACCACTCGTTACAACCGAGGTATGCAGCAAAGCATTTGTGAAGGCACAACACGCACAACCTTGAGGCGGATGAGCTACAACAGCAGAAGACCCCAACGGGTACCACTCATCTCCACTACAAATAGGAAAAAGAGGCTAAAATTTGCAAGAGCTCACCAAAATTGAACAGTTGAAGACTGGAAAAATGTTGCCTGGTCTGATGAGTCTCGATTTCTGTTGAGACATTCAGATGGTAGAGTCAGAATTTGGCGTAAACAGAATGAGAACATGGATACATCATGCCTTGTTACCACTGTGCAGACTGGTGGTGGTGGTGTAATGGTGTGGGGGATGTTTTCTTTAGGCCCCTTGGTGCCAATTGGGCATCGTTTAAGTGCCACAACCTACCTGAGCATTGTTTCTGACCATGTCCATCCCTTTATGGCCACCATGTACCCATCCTCTGATGGCTACTTCCAGCAGGATAATGCACCATGTCACAAAGCTCGAATCATTTCAAATTGGTTTCTTGAACATGACAATGAGTTCACTGTACTAAAATGGCCCCCACAGTCACCAGATCTCAACCCAATAGAGCATCTTTGGGATGTGGTGGAACGGGAGCTTCATGCCCTGGATGTGCATCCATCAAATCTCCATCAACTGCAAGATGCTATCCTATCAATATGGGCCAACATCTCTAAAGAATGCTTTCAGCACCTTGTTGAATCAATGCCACGTAGAATTAAGGCAGTTCGGAAGGCGAAAGGGGGTCAAACACAGTATTAGTATGGTGTTCCTTATAATCCTTTAGGTGAGTGTATATGTGTGTGTATATATGTGTGTGTGTGTGTGTATATATATATATATATATATACATACATATACTAGGGATGGGCATTTTTCAAAAATATTGCATTCGAATATTCGGGCTCATAAAAATCGAATATTCGTTTAGCCTATTTAAATGACCTTTAACGAAAAAGACGTTATTTTTTAAGTGAAGTTTTTTTTTAAGTTTTTGTCACCATTTCTTAACAAGCTTACGATTAGGCAAAATACACAACAAGCTTACAATATATGTTAAAGTTTTCTTTTAGTTGAAAACATTAACAGTTGGCCTATGTGTAAACAAAATATAAAGAACAAAAGGATTTAAGCTCAAGCAGCGCGAGCGGGAAAAAAACGCCTAATAAAGCAGAGTAGCATCTAACGTTACTGCGCCAGATATCGAACAGAACGTACACGTACACTCGAGTCAGCATGATTATCGTGTTTATATTGTTTCACGTTTATGTCAAGTTTATGTTTATGCTGACGTAGCCTACGTTTATGCTGAAAGGCAAGCTGACTTTTATGCTCGAGTGAGAAAACGCGCAGCACTGACAGATTCAGTGACACAAAGATAACGGCCACGGTGTTCTAAGTTTCTAGCAGCACTTTGCGTTTTCTGTTCTTAAACATGTCTCCCTCAATGAAACTTAAGGGAAGTATGTCTAAAAAATAATAATTTTGCTATTAGATAAGTTATCATCTCGGATCACTCGCGCTACAGCTGCGCTTACCTGCAGACTGCAGTCGTAATGCAGTGATGGACAGCTGTCTTTCCTCAGTCGCCTGCTGTTTGGATTTCATGTGATTTCTCTTTGTGTTGATGATATTATAACTCAGATTAATTAATTCATTTGATCAAAAGTAATTCCATTCTGTAAGATCATTTAGTAACATAATTTTGAACTAGTCTAATTCCAAACTTCGCGAGGCAGACGACGACATTCTGTGATCAAATACAAACAACTTGTTAAACACGCGCCACAGCGCCACCCAGAGGATTTAATTATAACTGCGAGTTAGTGCTTGGGATTTATCAGGGATTCACTGCATTTACGTCCAGCAAAGCATTTAGGCTACGGCTTCATAAATTCGATAAAATTCGAATAGTATTTTATTTTTCGAATAATAATTACAGATCGAATATTTGCACATCCCTAACATATACATTCTTATATTATTTTATTTTTTTACAATTTCAAATATTTTTGTGGACAGAAGTTTACATAATTGCACAAGATTTGTAATTACCTGTAACTCTTAATAATTCTTACCTGTACTTTACTCACAGAAAGTAAAAGATAATAATAATAATAAAAACAACAACAACAAAGGAGGCAATTAGTATTATTATTGCTGCTGCTTCAATTAGTACTATAAAATAAAGATCTAATATTCAATACTTATTTTTATTAAATAAACATGAATAAATAAACCACAAACTAACAAGCAATGCCCTTTTATATAATAATACAAATACAATAGTAAATAGTTTCTACTAGTAGTACTGTAAAATCTAAGATCCAGTATTCAAATAAAAAATAAAAAAACATCATAAACAATTATTAAAAATATAATAAAATAGTAAATTATTATTTCTACTACTAATACTGTAAAATAAAGATCTGATATTTATAAATTACATGTATCATATAAACATTATTATTATTTAAAAAGACTTTTTAGTTTGTTGGTTTTGCACATTGTATTTCTATGTGTTTATTTTTTTTTATTTTTTTTTTATGTGTGTTTGTTTAGTAGAGGAAAAGGCAGTTGTAAGAACTACACTGACACAAGCCACCCCTCTGACAAAGGCAAGGGGAGGGGATCTCCAGCTGTGGCCAATGGGACGATTCGCTCACAGTCCTCATCCAAGAAAAGTTCTGGAGGTTCTTCCCAGCCTCCAAAGAAGCAGACTAAAGTGTCTTTCCTCTACAGTCGATATAAAAACAGCCCTGCATCTGCAGCGGTTTCTGCTACCTCAGACTTTTGCAGCCCTCCAACCGATGATGATAGAGATCACACTTATGAGTTAGACCCAGAAGTTTGTAATAACAACAACAACAATGACATATTTGATGAAACCCTTCTCCCTGCTGAGAATAAAGAGCACTTTAGAGAATCCATGGAGGACAAGGCTTTGCCAGCTGATATGTTTCCTATGGAAACACTTCCTAGACTACCTGAAAACGTCACAGCAGGCAGAGTCCCTCCGCCTGCAGACGAAGTGATGGAAAACGAGGAGTGTAAAAGAAAAATCAATGCTGAAAAAAGGGATTATGTAGATGAAGAGGTAAGAGCCATAATACAGCATAAGAGCATCACCTTTCGTTTTACCCTGATAAAATCTGCCTCTGTGAACGTTTTTCCACGTTTATTCTTTTTCACCTCATTAAGAAAAATGAATTGTTTGTGCCCCTCCTTCAGAAGATAGAAAGAGGCGGCGGTCAGAAGAAGAGACCGGAGAAAGATGCAGAACTCGGAGTGTCTGCCACCAACACCAAAGCGAAGAAAAACACAGGAAGGAGTCGCAGGAAGGCAGCTGAGCTCATTCCTGGGTACGTGTCTGTGATGAAACGAGGAAAATGTTCTTGCGCACAGTTTGTTAGTTATGTTGTGTTACAAGTAGTAGTGTGAATTGACAGAGGATTGATTTTTAAATCATGATTCACTCACTTTGATTCAGTCCAAAGCTATTATTCCCCTAACACTAAAGGACATTGGCACACTATGTTTCCTTTATTGTAAATGCACTATATTAACGCATCATGATTAATTTGATTTTTAGCCTTTTAAATCAATTATTGACCGCAATATACAATTCAAAAGCCATATTTTAAGATTGATGGATATGATGACCAAATTTTCTTGTCGATGACGATAACATTAAAAATGAACACATACAGTATCTGCTGATATTTTGTGCATCCCTAGCTTATTTTATTTTTCTTTCATTCTGGCAACCCAACAGACTTCCTGAAAACAGTGTTGTCATGGTGACAGAGAGTGAGAGAGAACCTCCACGTAATGCTGCTAGAACCCGCAACATGAAACCTGAACTACCTAAAATAGGAACCAACCCAGACAGCCCTCTCAAACACAATGGTGAGGAAGTGATGGACAGTAGTTCCTCTGTCTCACTGCTGCATGTGTGAATGACATCATACCAGTGTTCCTGAAAATCCTAATGTTACTACGGATGTTCAAGACAACATCAAATGGTTTTAAATGATCAAATTGAAAGAAGTCTCTTATGCTCACCAAGTCTGCATTTATGTGATCAAATATACAGTGAAAACAGTAATATTGTGAAAAATCATTACATTTTAAAAGAACTGTTTTCTTTTTTAAGATACTTTAAAATGTAATTTATTCCTGTGATGCAAATCTGAATGTTCTGCAGCCATTACTCCAGTCTTCAGTGTCACATCACATGTATATATGTCCTCATCAGTTCTGTTAATGTTTTTTTTTTTTTTTTTTTTACACAAACGCAGGCACGTGTTTAGTCAGACCGAGGCGTAAGTGTCCAGAGCGACGTCTGCATTGGGAGTCAGGCTCTGATTCGAGCAGTTCATCAGGCAGTGTAAGAGCCAGCCGAGGATCCTGGGGCAGCTGGAGCAGTGCCAGCAGCATCGAGGGAGAAAGAGACCCCAACAGACATCCCTGCAGGAGTAAGAGACCACACATGCGCTTACTACTCCCTTTTGTACTATAGGTGCGTTCACACCATGTTGAAATTACCATCATTTTGAGATTTCAACTTGTAAAAAGTGTTCATATCCTCGTAGAGCTCTTAATTACAGCATGTAAACTGGGAATTTTCTGAGAGCTCCTGCTTGTACCACCTGACCACTGCATATTCATTTAGGCATTGATAGTGTAATAGAAACACACAATTCACACTCCGAGGACGTGAACAGAGGACATTTTGTCATCTCGAGCCTATGGTAATTATGACATGGCGTGAGCGAAGAGAAGATAAATTATTATGAATAACATTTTAATCAAATTTGCTGTTTGGTCTTTGTTTTTTTTAGGAGACAACATCCAGTACCACCCATATCCAAAAGATCGGGAATGTTACCTGAACATGAACTATACATACAAAACCCAAAGGTAAGATGAGTGACTAAATGTTTTTTAACTCAAGTGATTAAGAGTAATCTAGATGTGATTGACGATCTATTTACACATTTGTCCTCAGCATGAACAATCTATACGTCAGGGAACCGTGCCAAAGCCCAGAAGTGTGTCCTGACCCTGTACTCCCTCAGAGCTTCGCTGATGTAGCTGCAGGTGTGGACAAAAACATCGGTGAGGGACATTCACACATTATATTTACAGAGAGGGTCGTAACGGTTAAGTGTGTGTGATCTTGTGTTTTATTTATGCGATTATGCATTTTGGTTTCCACAGACGTAATTGGCTCTAATGTGATTGAAGAGACGTGGTCAGCCGCCTCCGTTCCCCTGACCAATGGATTCAGGTACAACATGACCGAATCTCTTCCGTTTGTCCCTCAGAGTCCCCCATCTGGATATGACGGGTATGTCTCAGGCTTTTAGTTCTTTTGTATTTAATTTTTGACTTCATTTGAGTCCATCCACTGACAAATTCAAATGCTTATGTGTCAATATTATGCAGCTTCCCGTGGAACAACATGAACAGCCAGTGTACCAGTCAGTATCCCAGTCAGTATCCCTATAGTGACCAGGCCAACTACATGCCAACAGGTGAGGGCTTTTCTCTCACTATGAGAAATGTCTCACTGTTGTACATAGTTACCGAAGGATGAGTGACCATTTTCTTTGTTTTGTCCGTGAAGGTAACGGCAATTACCAAAATGCATTCTCGTGCCCTGAAAGCCAAACCATGACCCAAAGCCATCAGCCAGTCTGGGGAGAGAATGGAGCCCATGACATTAACTCCACATGGGACACTGGCAGTTGTGTGGGGAGCAAGGTGAGATTTACACAAGTGTTCATTCTTATGAAGCACTTCAGAATACTGAAATTCTAACTTCGATACAATACTTTGAAAAATATCGATATTTATTTATTTATTTATTTAAATTAATTTGAAATTTTCTTCTAGAATGATAATTTTGATCAAGCTTGTATATTTAAGTTCAGTAATTTCACTTAAGTTACAATTAATAGGTAATCTTCATTGCCATTTAAGTGAAATTACTGAACTTAAATACAAGCTTGATCAAAATTATCATTCTAGAAGAAAATTTCAAATGGCACTTAGAGGCTTTTGCATCTGAACTCTTCATATGTAAATGAGGCTGTAACTAATTAAATATGCACTAATTTGCTTAACTTTCCAGAATAGAAATCCGAACAGTGGCTAAAGCCAGGCTTAAATTTCTTTTTTTTTATGTTGTTGACATATAATCAATGATTTTAGTAATAAAATGTTGTATAAAGTCAGGTGAATAATATATGAAAAAAAATGTTTTCTTTCCGCTAGTCTGAAGCAACACTTTGAAAAGTCAAGTAGCCCAAAATATCAAAATTGACTAATGCATGAAAAACAATTTTTTGCCAGTAGTCTTGATACCATTTTTGCAACCACAGACAAAAATAGCCTCAATTAAAGCCATAACTTTTAAGTAGTATCTTGGTTTATTAACTTTTGACTATAATCAAAATCCATCAGGCCGAACGGTAAGATCCTGTTATTTTTCCACTAAAGCTTGGTTTGGCACAGCACGATTGCAAGCCGTTCTCGGCCCAGAATTAGTTAGCCAACCGTGCTGGCAGAATGCGTTTTAGTGACGTCGCCACTCAGGACGTCATGCCATTGGAACCATATCCGTAACCGCCTGGGTCGGAACAACATCGGTTTGGCCCGATGGTGGACATTTTCTCATCAACTGAAACTGTTGTCTAAGATTACTCAGAGATTATGATAGCTCTGAGGGAGATCATATAAAATAATCATCATTACTTTTTAAGATACAGATATAAATATATTACAATTGTATTACAAATGCACTGTGAAATTCAGGGATGGTGTTTACTCCTTTTACTGTAAAGCGAGTCTCTCTGAGACACTGAAAACCCCAGATCATGAGGATACTTTATACTTGCATCAAAGCTGCGGAAAATGAGTATTGAATGTTTCAAATATTCAGAATCGATATGCATCGGAATTTTTTTTCAACGCTATAAGGCAGTTCTTGAGCTGCAAGAGATAGTCTCATGTTAACATTTAAACTAGTACATTAAGTGTGAAATACAAATATAGGCAGAACATTTGAACTATTAATTCCCACAAAATGCAAAATTTACAATGGCATCTGTTTAAAAACAGTTTGGGCATTCTTATTCTGAGCACCTTAGAAAACACCCTTTTTACACACGTTTCCTGTTGAAGTGTGTAGTTTGTCCTCATTGAGAAGTAGATCCTTTGTTAAACATGGAATATTAAAGCAATGCTTAAAAACTGAACATTTTTCCCTTATCTATCTTTTCCAGCCATACTTTTCAGGAACCAGAAGTCTGTCACCCATGTCCAGTCTATTCGGCTCTATCTGGACACCTCAAAGCGAGCCTTACCAGAACCACTTCCACCCCGAACGCTCCGCTCCCGTCTCGCCCCACTCGCCCATCTCACCCGTCGCACCCTTCAGCCGTGAACCCGGCGGCGCCTGCCCGGGGAAACAGTACTCCAGCTTCAATCCTTTTGGACCACACATGAATTTGGACATATGGAACTCCTCTTCAAACCGGAGCTCCAACTCTCAGCTCTCCAACGATTCAGGCTACTGTGGGGAAATGTGAGGAAACTGCTTTTGAATAATGAGGAAAAAAAGAATGTGCTTTTATCTCTAATCGGGGAAAATGTGAATATTCTTCTTTCTTTTATGTTTGTTGTTGTGGTAAGGTTCAGCATTTCGTTGTATATTTTTCTAGATGTTTTGCAAGTTTGACCATTGAAAATAAAAAAAAAAGTTTTGTATTTGACTCTGTGTTGTGAATTACTTTTAGGTTTAATTTTGTCAGTTGTTTAAATACACTAACATACTATTGTTTAAATACACTAACATACTATTTAGATCACGACAGTGAAAGGAAGAAATGCAACGTAGAGTTTACAAATTAGACATTAGAAAAAGAAAATATTTTATTTTGTTTAAAGCATTTAGATTTTAGAAATGAATTTTATCTAGATAATGGTGACTTTCACACTGCAAAAAAGTCATTGAAACGACATAAGGGAAATTTCAAGCAAAATGTGTGTTTTATGCCACAAAAGTTAATACAACAAAGGAGGACGGATTCAAGCTTTATTGCTACAAAAATCAGGTTTGTGGGTATAAAGGGGAAAGAAATACATTTTGGAATGTATGCAATATTGTGTATATTTTTGTGCAAACAACCAGCACTAGTTCCATGTTTATGACAACAGGACTGTACAGGAGAACAGACGTACGGTGAGACGAGGAAGATTTACTTTCAGCATTTATCTGTTTGGCATTAGTACACTTGAAAAGAACACAGGGCACTTTTTCAGTTTAAGCAATATGAATATGAACATCATTTGTCAACAACACAAAACCACTCTCACAACACATGATCATCACTAACTAATGCATGTCTTCTGATAAACGTTAAACCAGGGGCCCTTTAATATTAGCACTATACATGTTTTTTGTGGTGCTAATTCAGAGTGCATCGGGGTGAATTGCGCATGTGACACATCACAGATTTTTTTTCTCTTAATGGCAAGAATTGATAAGTTAATTAGCATCTTTTTAATTAAACAGTGCAGTGATATTAAAAAAGGTCGTTTTTTGTCTATCTAAACAGCATATCAAGTGATTTATTTCTTGCATATTACGGGCTAAAGTGATTACAGAGATGTACAGTAATTGCATTATGCAAACATTGTATCAACCACAGTTGTGCACATCACAGTCATAATCAGAGAAGCACATATATTGTGGTATAAATTATAAATATTCCTGACATCTCTTTTAAACAACTCAAGCCAATATTGGTGATACTGGCCCATCATAGAGATAATTTTTTTTCTGTTTGATGTGTAGATGTATAAAATTTAATAGCAGTTTGGAATCGCATTACGTACATTCTTATACATGCCAATACTTTGAAGAGTTCCCTTTTTAATCAGCTGAGTGCTGAAAGAACAACATTTAGATTCACACAGTAGAAACATAAACACTTCCCCTAATGTGTAGCAGTTGAGTCAAAAGTGAAGAACAGCATTGCATAACCTAAATCTATATTGTTTCATTCTCAAAGGGAGTTTCAACCAAAAATGACATTTCTGTCATTATTTACTCATCCTTGTGTAGTTAAAAATTATCGTGACATTCTTCCATGGAGCACAAAAGTTTTTTTTTTTTAAGTATTGTGAACAGTCTCTTTCATATAATGAAAGTGGGAAAACAATTAAAAAAGTAGTCCATACAACTCATGCGTCATGACAGATTTGCATTCAAATTAATGGCAAATAAAAAAATTAAAATTGAACATATATTGTTTATCATCCTCTTCACTGAAACTGAAATCAATTACGAAAATGATGCGTCAATGCCAGCATCATTTACGAAATGTATTTGATTTGAGAGTTACAGAGATGATTTTCAATGAATAACAAATTTCGGTCTGTTCCTCACAGCCTCTTCGTATGGTTTGGAATATATGGTTGCAATTCACTTTGAATAATACAGACCAGAACTGCCTATGTATTCTTTGAAAATCAATGTGCCTTTTATATTTCATGGAAAAAAAAATAATTAATATGGATTTTGAACAACATAAAAGTAAAAAAAAAATAAAAGAGAGAATTTATATTTTTGGGTGAATTATTCCTTTGAATTGCAAAACCAATGATTTTAGGTTTGCAAACCTCTATGATCAGGGTACAGAATCCCATTTCCTTCAATTTGTCCTTGTGTCACGAGGCTACAACCACAACGTCAATGCAATATGAGGGTCCCATTTGGCACGAGGGAAGTAGCTTTAAGGAATGAGTGCTATTGTAGATAACGGTATACTTTAAAACAGTGGTTCCCAGAGTCTGCCACCACAACGTGGCCATCAGAGGTGAGACCCAGTCCTTGCGGGCCATACAGAGGGTCTGCGGAGGTGTTGATGTAGGACAAGAAGGATCCACTGCAGTCAAACACCTGGAGTCCCACAGATGGATGATATAAAGATGTTAAATCAACTATTTTTTACCTGACATGACTAAAATATATGTGTACTGCCAGTCATCACACTGTTAAACATATTTAATTAATCTCATACGTTAATGTGTTTACTTTGGTATCCCTAACAAAAAGGTTTAGGTTAATCACATTAGTTGGTGAAATATTCAGCCTGTGTTACCTGTATCCGGCTGTTGCCCCAGTCGGCCACTATAATATTGCCATTGCCATCTACCGCCACACCTGTCGGTGCATTAAACTGCCCATTTCCTTCGCCATTCGACCCAAACTTCAGTAGAAACTCCCCCTCTGGACTGAACACCTGCAATTTGATGACACAATCTGCATTAACACCTCAATATTTAATGAGTGAACTGTTTTCCAAAAAGTACAGACAGCACATTTTAAGAATATGACTATAGGAAATTTTACCTTTACAGAATGATTATGAAAATCAGTCACAATGATTTCATTATTTTGATTCACTGCTGCAAAGTGGGGACCTATGAAAATGAAAGAAGAAGAGTTGCACATTCAACTTTTGGTAAACTAAAGCCCTCATCCCACTAGTCTACTCAATAATAGTCACTGTTGTTTTTGATGAAATCTCTCCTGTTCTTTTTTTTTGTCATTAAGTGTCCCATAAAAGTGCTTGGTTACACAATCAACATAACATTTGTGATATGTGGCTTTTCCTTTTGACTGAAAAATTAGCTAGTGAAAACTCTGTTTTAGATACTGTATAAGCTGAAGGCTGAAACATTTTGAGCAAGCACAAGGTCGTTAGATTAATGCCGCCTTCATGTGTTATCTGAATTTTTTAAATTATTTTTTCTGAAGTTGTAAGTATGACCGCTCCAGAATAGGTATCAAAATTAGCTTTGCAAAGCCATTCATGCTCAATTTCTTACAAGGAAACGTCTATTTACAATAATTCGGATAGCATGTGAAGACTGAATAAGTGCCAGTATGTAACCAAGGTGTACCTGCAAATTGCTTGTCACTGTTGCCTCGGTTTCCGAACTTGGAAACAAGTTTTCCATTGGGCTGGAAAATGAAGACGCAACAAGATTTATTGTCAACCACAATGATGTGGCCATTTCTATCAACCGAGACACCCTTAGGACCCATGAGCTTCCCTGAGCCAATTTTAGTCTGAAAAAAGACACAGAGGACACAAGAGAGAAAAAAAGCGTATTTATAAAAAACATGCCAATAGCAAAGATTTCTAGTACTAACAAGTATTTCGTAAAAAAATCTATTTGCCATGAATTCTTAAAAGTAAACATTTTCTTTAATAATACTAATAATAAAAAGCAGATGGAGATACCTTAAACTTGCCATCACTGGAGAAAATGCTGACCCATTTGTTATCATAGTCAGCAATGATGATGTCACCATTGGGGTGCACAGCGACACCAGTTGGGCGTTGAAGTTGTCCTGGTGATCGGCCCCTCACTCCAAAGCGACTCTTAAATTGTCCATCGTTTGAAAATATCTACAAATGAAACAATTTATATCTTAAATTAAGCACTTGTTTTCTTACTTGTTTCATTTAAATTAAAAGGGCATTAAGAAACTCACATGATACTGTGGGTGATACAATGTATGCCCACGATGATGATAAAAATAAAAAAAAAGAGTAGATTTAAACTGTGATTAGACAGGTGAGGTGTAGAACTGTATACCTGAACACACTGGTTGTTACTATCAGCTATCAGGACCTTGCCAACAGAAGAGGCAGCAACTCCCTGAAGATTGGTGAACTCACCCTTATTTCTGCCTTTAGTTCCTATGGGACAAAAATAAAATAAGGATGGATGAACATTTTTCTTTCAGGATAATATAAATGTTGGATTATTGTATTTTTGTGGACATTCATTCAAAACTGATGATTCTTTTTTTTTTTTTTTTTCATCTGCCAATATAGGATATTTGATTGTTTATTAAGAGTATAGATTTATAATATCGATCAATATTGGACACACACTAATCATTAGATCCACAAAACACCTGGAAATTTAAAAGCTATTTCACTTTAACAAATAGATACTTTTCTCAGCAAAAGTAATATGTACAAATATTTTATGTTTTTACAAATATAAAAGCATTTGTTTTTCCTTATAGTTTAATCATCATCAAAGCTAGTAAAAGCAACAACCTTAGACTGTAGTAGTGATCATTTCGTAAGCCATCTGTTAAGTTTGCTTATCATACCGATTCGGAACATGAGGTCATCTTCAATTGGGTTTTCTTTCCGTTTGCCGGTGCTGTACATGCTGGCAGGGCGCTTGATGGCACGCTGTTTCACATGGCTGCTTCCTGGAGATTTGAGGCGTTTCTTGCCTCCGTCTGCAGTCAGGGAGATCTCTGTCATTTTGTTGGCACGTATGCTGAATGGGCTGCCTTTAATATGCTGATCATAGAGCTTCAGCGAGAGCGAGAAGCGGCCCTCACACGGGGCCGTGTATACAAACTCATAAGTGCCATTTTTATGATCCGTGACTTCACCTTCCCCAACTATGGTGCCATCAGAGGCAGAAAGATCAGCTATGAGCAGAGCATTTCCTGTCCGGCACAGTCCGCCGTCTCTGTCTTTTGTTGTTATGGTCACAGAGGTTGGCTGTCCCACGATGCAGTGCCTCAGGCCTTCACCGGTGGCAACAGTTTCTGCAGCTATAGCATTGGTGGTTACTATAGCACCAAGGTTGTGGATGGATTTGCGAAGACCTTCGGTCTCCACCAAGAAGTCCAGCTGGTTGTTCTCCTCTGGCCGAAGTGGGAGCTCCTGATTGGCCAGCTCGTAAAGACGCTCGCTCATCTGCTTCTTGACCAATAGGACCTCAGCTTCCGAGCCGTGATTAAGTGCCTGCTCGGTGAAACTGCAGCTGCTGCATATGCCCTCCTGTCCCTGCAGCAACGACTCCAGCTGAGCTTGCAACACCTGCAATGACATACAAATTATATTTCAGTCATGACAACTCTCAGAGTGGCATATATTGGCATGGGCATTAAATATACATAGACTTGATTTTGGTGATCTGCTACGCTGCTGCTTCTGAGCAAATACAATAAAATAACCAACAAAGGAAAGGCTGCTGCAAGAAATGGTAGAACCCCAGTAGCATATCTCTACAGGTGGTGCTGGGGAGGAGGAGGATAACAGAAGTATCCATATTGTGCAGCGTGCCGATCGCAGGCTAGGGTACGATATGGTTATGTGGATTTGGAAGTACTTATGATTGGCTAGTGCCGCGGCATTGAAAGGACCAATCGGCATTCAGGTTTACAATAACACTAATTTAATGGCCCAACGCAACAAATAAGTGTTCCTGAATCCAATTGAGCCTGAAGGTTTGTTCACAATGGCATGAATATTTAGATCTGCAACACCACAGACTTAGCAGCACAAACAGATGATACACATGTAAACTGCATATACAGTGGGGTCCAAAAGTTTGTGTTTTTAGATTTAGATTTAGAAAATGTGAAGACATAATGCAAAATATTAAATATTGTCTCTTAGTTTATTTCTAGATCACCAATCAAATGCAATAATAGTGTGATGTGATCATAACTCATTTGAACAGAAGACCAGATGTTTTTGCTTCCATTAAAGGACAAGATGCACTTTGGAACATTTGCAAATCACTCTGGACAACATAATCATAAGGTTTTGTACTTAGGCTGTGTAAAATCAAGTGCATGCTGTCAATTAAACTACTAAAAACCAAACCATTTTCACTTGTGGAGCCCAGTGTCTGTGTAAACAAACAAATGTTAGCAGTTAATCAGTGCTAAAAGCATGTACTGGACAACATAAAAGTCACCTCTAAATGAACATCAATTCCTGAAATGTACAAGTACTAATCATTTACCGAATCTGGAACTTAAAGCCATTCTATCAAAGAAAAAAGGTCTGGTGAATCAGTCAGCATAGCATGACAAGGACCAAATGTACTCAACAGTGACAGATCCATGCTTTGATAAAGCCACCCTGTTCAGTCAGTGTCCAGGCATTTCAAATACAACATCATGAAAGGATATCAAATGAGGAAAAACAGTTTGACCCTATAACAAAACTAAACTCCACAAAAAACTGAATTGAGAATCCTACCTCACCTCAACTTGTTTATCACAGTCCTCTTCCATTACAATGCCCACAACTGCTAGCGACTAGCCGTGCTGCCTTTGTTTACTTTGTGTTTAAAGGCTGACTGTAGTTGGTCTGGTTCCTCCAGATGAATCATTCCCATGTGACGCACTGCCAGCTGCCAGGACTGATGTCAGACCCACACAGAAGCATGTGCTACAGAGTTATTCATTTGTTTAATCATTCACCACAGCAAAACAGTGCGACTGATATGGGAGGAGACCAGATTTTGCATGCGTGCAAAAAAACATTGCAGATAATAAACAAGTCTACTCTACTTTACAGCTTATTTTGTGTCAAGAACTGCCCTTTGAATAAGAAAGAGGCAGGCATGTAAAATAGTCAATCAGAATTCACTCGTTTTTATTTGACATTTATTTGACATTGGTCCACGGCGATTATCTAATAGATACAGTAGGTGTTATCTGTGGCTCTGCCTTCTTTGACATGGAAATTTTCTTCAGTTCATTTCTTCTTTAGTCAGTTGAGGTCAGACACGAGTATAACATGAACACACTGGAGAGCTGCTTTAGAAATTAAAGTTGTGGATTCTAACTGAAAGTGACACTGGCACGTTTCTTTTTTCATGGTTAATACTGTAGAGCTGCTTGCTTTAAAGCGCTCTATTGTATAAAGTGGTATATAAATAAATGTGAAATGACTTCACTGGAGTGCTGAATAGTAAAGAGGATAAATAAACAAATGAAATCAAATAAATTGTTATTGAGAGGAAAGTGTGCATATTTATCTAAACGCCACAGCGGGATGTTTGCCAACAGTATAGCGCTGCTCAGGTATTTCAAACTTCTTTTTACCTCTAAGCGAAGAACGGAAAGAACTTTGCCATAAGTATATCGGGCCTTTAAGGCTATTTTCACAAAAACTTAAAATAATACAAAATGTTGATGGTAAGAACCCGCTAAACAGATAATTACTTCCCAATGATAACATTTTAAAAATGATAGCCTCTAGATAGGTGTACTAGCCTTCTGTTTGAGACCGTAGTTGACCTCCAGCTCCATCAGCAGAACACTCTTCCGTTCATTGAGGGTCTTCTGAAGTTCCTCAAAAGTAGCATGAATCACCTCTTCTATTGAACTCTTCTGATTGCTCAGCTGCTGCAAAATCTCAGACAGAACCTCCAGAGCAGAGTCAATTTCTGGCAGTCTAAGGAAAAGAAGAACAAGTTACTAATATTACTAATATTATAATACTTTTATCTCTTTTTATGTTACTTTTACTACAATTTTCTATACACTTCTATTCAAATGTTTGGACAAATCTACTCCTTCTTTGTTTTTATTACTATTATTTTCCACATTTTAGAATTATAGTAAAGTCTTAAACCTATTTTTTATTTATTTTTGTTTGTTTCCATCACTGTGTATGTTAAAGCTGTGGTTTTCAATCCTGATCCTGGGGACCCACCGCTCTGCACATATGTGACCCTGGACCACAAAACCAGTCACATGGGTATATTTGTGGCAATAGCCAACAATACATTGTATGGGTCAAAATGATCGATTTTTCTTTTATGCCAAAAATCATTAGGATATTATGTAAAGATCATGTTTCATGAAGATATTTTGTAAATTTACTACCGTAAATATATAAAAAAATTATTTTTGTGAGAGGATGCAGCAAAAGTGCGAACATAAATAGAAAAATTGAAAGGTGATTTTCTCAATGTTTCGATTTCTTTCCACCCTAAGATTCCAGATTTTCAAATAGTTGTATCTCGACCAAATATTGTCCTATCATAACAAACCGTACAACAAAGAAAAGCTTATTTATTGTATGTATAAATCTTTCATTTATAATTTATAATAGAATGCATCATTTATAATGATGTATAAATCTCAATTTCTCAATTGACCCTTGTGACTGGTTTAGTGGTCCAGTGTCACATATTATATGTCTTCCTTAAATAACACCTATGTATACATACATTGCCATTCAAAAGTTTGGAATCGGTATGATTTTTTTTATGTAAAAAATAAAATAAAAAAATCTCATATGCACATGAAGACTGCATTTATTGATAAAAAAAATAATATTGTGAAATATTACTACAATATAAAATAACTATTTTCTATTTGAATATATTATAAAATGTAATTTATTCCTGTGATTTCAAAGCCGGATTTTCAGCTCTAATACTCCAGTCTTCAGTGTCACATGATCCTTCAGAATCAATCTAATCTGATTTGGTTAGCTTATCTGATTAGCAAGATTTTTCTTTACAAAAAGAAATTAATACTTTTATTGAGCAAGGATGCATTAAATTGGTCAAAAGTGACAGTAAAGACATTTATAATGTTACAAAAGATTCTAATTCAAATAAATGCTGTTCTTTTGAACTTTTGATTCATCAAATAATCTTGAAAGAATTTGTACACGACTGTGTAGCAGTGTATATACACATAATGTACTTTATATAATCTAATAAAACAGGCCTCCCTGGATGACATATTTGGTGTAGTGGGTGAAATTTACAGAACATTTCAGGTGTTACAGTGTATTTTTATTTGCTTGTCTTCATACTGCGCCTTATTTTTAATAAGACATTTGACTTAAACAGAAAACAATGTAACAAAAAATTCTGTAGCAATGTGTACGTAAGCGTATGTTACATGCCTGTTTTTGACGGCGTCCAGCTGCTCCTGTAGAGAGGCTTTGTGCTGTTCTAAAACATCCTTGAGCGGGACGGTGGCGTGTTCTGCGTGTTCGCCGCTTGTACACTCCTCACACATGGCTGTCTCGCATGGTGGACAGTAGAACTCCATTACCTGATAAAAAAAGAGAGGGAGAAGCATCCCTGCTGGTGACAAGCCAAAGACAACATTTCACATTATGTTTACATATACTCCCTTTGCAAAAACCTTAAGGAATTCCACATACAAAATGGACAGAATGCAACTTGCCAGGAGGAAAATACACCTAACAGTACCATACAGTCAGGCTTCTGTACACTAGAGATTTAGTTATCTTGTACCGCTGTGTAAGTCTTACGTTTCCTCCATGATTGGGACAGGAGAGTGGTTGTCCAGTGGCCACTCCATTGATAGCTTCTGTGCAGTCCTCACTGAGGTTAATGTCTGGGCTCCTCTTTAGCACCTCCATCAGGTTGGTGATGAAGAAATTACTCTGAAGTGCCGCCACACCTTTCTCCGGCAGGATGGAGGTCTGACGGCACACGGGGCAAGACAGAGTCAGACTGTGGGCGGGAATGTAGTTCTGCAGACACCTGGAGCAATAGGAACAGGTTATTGAAATGACAACCTATGTGGTAGTAACTGGCTTTCACCAGAAAGAGACATGTGTAGTGCTATTCTGGAATAAAACGGCAAACACCTGGTTAACACTCATGTTTCCTTTGAAATATAAGGGAAGTATGTAACACTGATGCTGTGTACCTTTCCCTTCCCTTCCCTTTCCCTGTTGTGTGTTGCTTCACAGATATGGAAATGATCCTTTAAAGCATTTGAGTATAGACAACAGCACCATCTGCTGATTTGTATATGTACAACAGCCATAAAGTCAGGAAACATAATGCATATTGTATCAATTTTAAATGGCCACAGGCCATTCTAGTTTTTAAAGCAGTTGTAATTTCTTAAAGTACATAAGCTTTTGTAAGAATTATCACTGCTTCACTAAAACACCAAATCCAAATGGCTTAGAAAAGTACACTACACTCCTCACAGTTCAGACTCGGATTAAAGTTCTGACACGGAAATCGATTGAACAAAAAAATTAGGCTTCGTTTGTCATCACTCACGTGATTATCTGGAAAAACTACAAGCCATGATACAGGGCTTCACTGTAAATTGTGCCACATACATGCATTTGGCACCTTGGTACCATACATCAGTTGCTTCTATCATTTTTGTTAAATCCAAAAAGCTGGTATAGAAGAAGGGATACCCTAAAATGTATAATATTTTTCTCTCTCTCAGTTTTATTACTCCTCTATGATCCTAGACGGAACTGTGTCCAGTCAAACTTTATGGCATCTGTGAATTAGTAATATGGCCAATACTAATATTTTGTGTTTCACACTTGTGGATTTGTTTATGCATGTACAGCTTCTATTTAACACGCATCGGGTTCCCTGCACGTCTCCACAAAAGTGTTGTTGACATATTTTGAAGGTGCCCACTTATACTCTGCTGATGATGTCATAGACTTTGACCACTGACTCTCATCGTATGGACATTTTTCGTGATTCTCAAAAGGCACGTGTATGAATGCATACTGGTTTAGGATGACAAGAATGCGAGTGAATAATAACAGAATTTTTTTTTGTTTTTTGTGTGAAATATCCCTTTAAGTTGTACTCTGTATTACAAAGCCTTTTAATGAGTAAAATTACCTTTACAGAACTAAGAATGGGAAATAAAAAACAATGTAATTTACACTTAGCTTTGCTAACAAAATAAATAGCTGTAAAATAACCAAATGAAGCAATATAATGGAATATCAGAAATGAAGTACCTTTCACAGAAGGTGTGGAGACAGGGAAGGACCTTGGGATTGTTGTAGCGATCCAGACAGATACTGCAAATCAGGAACTGTTTGTTGATCTGACGCACCACAGGACTTGGGAGGGTAGACGTTTCAGTGGCCATCCTAACACTCTATCAAAGGCCTCCCACACGTCTTCAGCCCGGGCCCTGGGGAGAGGGTAAAGGAGTTCAAATAAATCAATGACAAAATAATAGATGAGACATTTATCCTGGAAAGGCCCACCTGATGTAGCAGTTTATTTTTTCTGTGAAAACTTACTGTATTAATGAACACAAATAAGGTCCTAGGTGCAGAGGATTTCACGTCACAACACTGGAATTCCAGTTCTCAAGAAATCCTAAGCTTTCTCCATTACAAGGTAGAGTAGTAATTAAAGCATGCTGTCATGACTTACTGTCAGTGGACAAATGGGTCAAATTAATAATTTAAAGGGTAAAAAATGAGCCATAGCTGACAGTGGACAGTGACCTGATCTGAGAGCAATGTCACAGATATACAGCACAGAAATGTTTACTGGATTGGATTTTTTTTTTTTAAAGGAAAGTTTTCATATATGTTCAAAATGTAATACTGATTCACACACAAGATTTGCGATACACCAATTTAAAAATTCTGACCGATATGATAATATTTGGTAAAAAAAAAATTTTTTATTAAACGTGTTAATAAATTATTATGTGTTAAATATTAACTTTAAGTGGACCTTGAACCAGCTGTCAGGGGTTGCGTGAGCTAAATCTGAGAAGACAGATGCATGACGCTAGCCTGACGTCGTCATACTCAGATTCTAGTCAGAATGTGAGTCTGATACTTCTGCATTGGGCTGTGATTATGGGGTGTGCCGTGTATCTACCGAATCACGAGAGAAAATGCCTCTGCACTCAATTGTATAGACCTACAACCAATCAGAGCAATGGAGTAAATGACGTATGTTGAGCGACGCATATGACTTGATCACGCTTCTCTGTTCCTCTTTTAAAATGAATGCGCTGTCTACATCAGACGCGATGGCTGAATCTACACATCTAAATTCTCCAGCGGCAGTCATTCTTTGTTGTAAACGAATTCAACCTAAGCGCTCTTTGGTGACGAGGATAATTACTAATGATCATCTGTCCATCATCGTATAAAGCCCAACCTGACAATTTGATTGGTCCGAACAGCTTTGGTTCGGGCATACTTGCTTCACAACGGATCAAATCCAGATTGAATTTCCCACACTAGTGACGACTTGGAACCAGGCTTATCCAGGGACGACTTGGACCCGGGCTTAACCAATGATGACTTGGAGCCGGGCTTAACCAATGATGACTTGGAGCTGGGCTTAACCAATGATGACTTGGAGCTGGCCTTAACCAATGATGACTTGGAGCTGGGCTTAACCAATGATGACTTGGAGCCAGGCTTAACCAATGATGACTTGGAGCCCGGCTTAACCAATGATGACTTGGAGCCGGGCTTAACCAATGATGACTTGGAGCCGGGCTTAACCAATGATGACTTGGAGCCGGGCTTAACCAATGATGACTTGGAGCTGGCCTTAACCAATGATGACTTGGAGCTGGGCTTAACCAATGATGACTTGGAGCCAGGCTTAACCAATGATGACTTGGAGCCCGGCTTAACCAATGATGACTTGGAGCCGGGCTTAACCAATGATGACTTGGAGCCGGGCTTAACCAATGATGACTTGGAGCCGGGCTTAACCAATGATGACTTGGAGCCGGGCTTAACCAATGATGACTTGGAGCCGGGCTTAACCAATGATGACTTGGAGCTGGGCTTAACCAATGATGACTTGGAGCTGGGCTAAACCAATGATGACTTGGAGCTGGGCTTAACCAATGATGACTTGGAGCTGGGCTTAACCAATGATGACTTGGAGCTGGCTAACCAATGATGACTTGGAGCTGGGCTTAACCAATGATGACTTTGAACTGGGCTTAACCAATGATGACTTGGAACTGGGTTTAACCAATGATGACTTGGAACTGGGCTTAACCAATGATGACTTTGAACTGGGCTTAACCAATGATGACTTGGAACTGGGCTTAACCAATGATGACTTGGAGCTGGGCTTAACCAATGATGACTTGGAGCTGGGCTTAACCAATGATGACTTGGAGCTGGGCTTAACCAATGATGACTTGGAGCTGGCTAACCAATGATGACTTGGAGCTGGGCTTAACCAATGATGACTTTGAACTGGGCTTAACCAATGATGACTTGGAACTGGGTTTAACCAATGATGACTTGGAACTGGGCTTAACCAATGATGACTTTGAACTGGGCTTAACCAATGATGACTTGGAACTGGGCTTAACCAATGATGACTTGGAGCTGGGCTTAACCAATGATGACTTGGAGCTGGGCTTAACCAGGGGCACGTTCAAGTTCAAAACGTTGCGCAACGTTTTGCTACGATTTCCGTGTTAAACGTCATGTTTCCTGGAAACGGCGTGCACCGGTGTGCAACGGGATTTGAGATACGTTTTCTCGTTTGGTGGGTGTGTCAAAACTGCAGTCCAATCAGCAGCAACATGTATATAAAGCACGCGGTATTAAAGTGAACTCGCACAATGGGTTCAAGTAAAGTAATTTACAAATGTGTTCGATGCAGCTCGGTATACGCAACAACTGATGATATTAGAAGACATGTTTGTCGTAAGTTTTATTGTAAAAATATAGGATATCAACATAATGATGTAGTGGTTTATATTTTCAGCTTTATTGCAAGTGTATGACATTTGGTATAGAAATAAACAATGGTAATTAAGTGCTTTTCCTAAAAATGAGAAAGAAAATACAGGGTATTAAAACAGTATGAACTACAAATAAAGTCAGTATGTGAGGCTAAATAGATCAAATATCTGCATTTTAAGGATCCTTTTAAAAAGGCTTGGTTGTCTTGTTGCAGTGCAGGTTGGAGGCTTTCACCAGTTTTGTAAATATCTATTTTTATTTTTAAGAGATGCATTCTACAGTACCCCTAAGATGTTATTAAAACAGAAAGAGTCGTACCAGTAAATATTTCATTAGGCCTTTAAAAGCTGTCTGTTTTAATGCACACAATGCAAAAAGCCAAGCAGAAGAGCAGGCCAGACGTCCTCACTGCTGAGCAGAGCAGAATCATGCTTCTGTGTTTCGATCCACTGACCACAACGTGCTCAGCCTCAGTGAAAGTCAAACTCTAAACACAGGCTTCAGGACAATATGTACATAACTGACTGAAAAATTATGCTCTGGTGTGGGATATGAAAGCTCATAAAGAGAAAATCGATGGGTTTGTCTGCACTGGATGCCGTATAAGGGAATCATTTTAGAGTGAAACGCAAATCTTTTTGAGTCTACAGTTTAGCAAAGCAAACACCCTCTCATTTCGGATAGATAGTACGAAAAAAAACCAACAATTTTACATTATAAGTCATTCACATTAATATCATATCTTACCATGAAAACAAATACAGTGATAAAAAGTAAAAAAATGTATTCTTTAAAGACAGATAGATAGGTTGTCTTATCCATTCTGCCCTCAGTGATGAGGAAGATTGATGCTGTAAGATTAAAATGCTTCAGATTACCACAATACCAGCATGGTTCCACTCAAACCCATTTGTTCTGTAATTGTTATAATTTCCTGTGTAGAGTATCCTCTTTCTTTTCTTTAAGGCAAAGTGTTTGTGTTTTTTTTTCCGCTGGCTCTGCCTCCAACACTCTTCTTGGACCCTGATGATCTTAAGCTCTTCTTGAAATCAATAACACTGCCTTTTTTACGCATAGCTACAGTGTGAGCTGCATGTTACATGTAAACCATTTCTGCCCAGTTCCTAATTCCAATACTAAATTTGACAAATTTGTCCAAAGTCATTAGTACTGAAGGGTACCAACAGTACAAAGTTGTAGTAACTAAAATTTCTCAAATGGAAATACAAATTAATTAAAACTATATTGAAATATAAATAAATTAATTTAAAAAAATGACAAGAGCACAAAAATAAAAAAAAGAATAATAATAAAAAAAATGAATAAAAATGAAAACGGACAGCATAAAAATAAATTACTAATAGTTTATAAATAATAGTTAAACACCACAAAAAAACTTTCTCCACAGTTGAAACTAAGCTGCAAAATTTGTTCTGTACCTCTACAAATGTCTGACGTGTGCATTTGAACGCATGAACACATGAACCCCCATTTACACATCATCGATGCCTATTTCGTTTTTCATAAATATGACTCGCCCAGTTGCGCTGAGGAAATACGAAGGAAGTAGGATACCACTGATAACATCAAAAGAACTAATGAAAAGAGTAAATTGTGGGATCATCTGTCAGACCATGGGATGTTCCTTTATATACAGTGAAGAAAATAAGTATTTGAACACCCTGCTATTTTGCAAGTTCTCCCACTTAGAAATCATGGAGGGGTCTGAAATTGTCATCGTAGGTGCATGTCCACTGTGAGAGACATAATCCACAAAAAAAAATCCAGAAATCACAATGTATGATTTTTCAATTATTTATTTGTAAGATACAGCTGCAAATAAGTATTTGAACACCTGTCTATCAGCTAGAATTCTGACCCTCAAAGACCTGTTAGTCTGCCTTTAAATGTCCACCTTCACTCCATTTATTATCCTAAATTAGATGCTCCTGTTTGAGGTCGTTAGCTGCATAAAGACCCCATGTCCACTCCATACAATCAGTAAGAATCCAACTACTAACATGGCCAAGATCAAAGAGCTGTCCAAAGACACTAGAGACAAAATTGTACACCTCCACAAGGCTGGAAAGGGCTACGGGGAAATTGTCAAGCAGCTTGGTGAAAAAGGTCCACTGTTGGAGCAATCATTAGAAAATGGAAGAAGATAAACATGACTGTCAATCTCCCTCGGACTGGGGCTCCATGCAAGATCTCACCTCGTGGGGTCTCAATGATCCTGAGAAAGGTGAGAAATCAGCCCAGAACTACACAGGAGGAGCTGGTCAATGACCTGAAAAGAGCTGGGACCACCGTTTCCAAGGTTACTGTTGGTAATACACTAAGACGTCATGGTTTGAAATCATGCATGGCACGGAAGGTTCCCCTGCTTAAACCAGCACATGTCAAGGCCCGTCTTAAGTTTGCCAATGACCATTTGGATGATCCAGAGGAGTAATGGGAGAAAGTCATGTGGTCAGATGAGACCAAAATATAACTTTTTGGTCATAATTCCACTAACCGTGTTTGGAGGAAGAAATATGAGTACCATCCCAAGAACACCATCCCTACTGTGAAGCATGGGGGTGGTAGCATCATGCTTTGGGGGTGTTTTTCTGCACATGGGACAGGGCGACTGCACTGTATTAAGGAGAGGATGACCGGGGCCCTGTATTGCGAGATTTTGGGGAACAACCTCCTTCCCTCAGTTAGAGCATTGAAGATGGGTCGAGGCTGGGTCTTCCAACATGACAATGACCCGAAGCACACAGCCAGGATAACCAAGGAGTGGCTCTGTAAGAAGCATATCAAGGTTCTGGCGTGGCCTAGCCAGTCTCCAGACCTAAACCCAATAGATAATCTTTGGAGGGAGCTCAAACTCCGTGTTTCTCAGCGACAGCCCAGAAACCTGACTGATCTAGAGAAGATCTGTGTGGAGGAGTGGGCCAAAATCCCTCCTGCAGTGTGTGCAAACCTGGTGAAAAACTACAGGAAACGTTTGACCTCTGTAATTGCAAACAAAGGCTACTGTACCAAATATTAACATTGATTTTCTCAGGTGTTCAAATACTTATTTGCAGCTGTATCTTACAAATAAATAGTTAAAAAATCATACATTGTGATTTCTGTTTTTTTTTTTATAGATTATGTCTCTCACAGTGAACATGCACCTACGATGACAATTTCAGACCCCTCCATGATTTCTAAGTGGGAGAACTTGCAAAATAGCAGGGTGTTCAAATACTTATTTTCTTCACTGTATATATGACTTTATATAACAAGATGCTGTACATATCATACAATTGCTCATATTACAACTGAATATCAGCTGGGGAAAAAATTACTCGTAAGACACTGGCATTAGAGATGTAACGAGAAATGTCTTTAAGAGAAAACATCCACGAACTGTCATCTAAAATAGAAACATTAGATGTGATTCCCAGGAAGTGCAGAATAGCTTGCAATGTAGGGCATACATGTCACAAATACTGTAGATCAGTGAGACTGAGAGAAGCAGGACACAGCCACAGTGCTGGAGCGGATCCCTCAAGGGCATCCTGATCCACCCCCTTGTTCAACTGGAAAAGAGCTTCACTGAGAACATATCACCATAGCAACATTGAGAGACGTAAGGAGGCCATGAATATCTGAACCAGAGCATAAGGGGGCGTTCACGTAGGACATTTCTTGAATTTAAACCAGCTAAACAGAACACAACGGAAGTGAATTAACTTCCATATACTGCTGCAAATAAAACAGATAGCGTACCCTAATACGTAATATGTAAATGTATCTGTATATTGATCTGATTGGTCCATTGTTTTAAAACCGATATTGATTTCATGTAAATTGGTGAACTATTTATAACTTGACATGGTGTCAAATCACAGAGATCATGGTGGAAGATGCTGAAAAAAACAATGATAGGCTACATAACACAGTTCACACAGCAGCAGAATACAGTTGTCACTCTAGTATTTGAGACCTTAATTTGGGTCTGTTTACACACTGTACGGTTAATTACGGGAGTGACAACTGCATTCTATAACCGAACTCACACACGCTCTGTGCTGTACTAATGTGTTCCTACCATAAAGGCATATGAGCGGGTGGGACGGTTAGGACATGTCCCCACCACTTTTTGCCATGGTCAATATGGTCCCCCCCCCCCCCCCCCCCCCCCGCGTTTAGGTACGCGGTAGAAGGTTACTCTTATCGAACCTGTTAACACAGCCGATCACAAAGCACGATACAACCATTTGTCTTCTGTGTTTGCGCTGCGCAGCAAGCCATTACATTTCTTTTTGCCAACCAGAGCGCGTGTAACCGCGTCGTGACGTCACGGCGAAGATCCCTATAATTGCGTCAACGCGTCCGTCATTTCGCTAAGGGCAAGACTGCGCTGTAAACAAATGCAAGAGCTGCGGTTTTCTGAAAAAACAAAAAAAAAACTTTACATTTATCAACCGATTTCAGTGGTTTGTACGTGTACAAAAAGTTCCATCTCTAACGTTAGTTATTTAAAATCTCGATAGTTAGACTTTTAATAAGGAATTGTCAAAGCTCAGGCTTGTCATGTAAGTTAGGCTATTTGGATTTTTATTCTTGGATAAGAATTGTGTGAAGTCCCCTATACTGAGATATAATTTAATTTTCACATTAAATTAAATAAAGTTTTCTTATTGTGGAAAAAGTTTTTTCTGTCAAACGTAAAGTGCTGCCATGGCAACTTGCCTCGCAGAAAGTATACAAATGGCTGAGGGAGGAAATATCATAGACAGTATAAGAAGTGGACAGAGCCATCTCATTGGAACTCAGTTGAGACAGTTGAAGCCCATTTTTAGCGATTTTTTAGCACTTCCGTTCCTGACGCGCAAATAATGGACAAATGGAGTCTTTAAACGCCTCAGATGTAAATTTATTCGCTGTCAAAGTGACGCCAAAATGAATGGGAGTCAATGGGAATGCTAACGCAAGTGAAGTTCTGCTACAAGATGGCGGCATGCGGCCGGCTTCAACTTCCGGTCGATGGATTACCCCCTTGGGAAATATGCTAATACGGGACAGTCCGTCAGTGGTCATGGGTGGAGCATGAGCAATATGCTCAGAAAATTCAAACGGCTTTATTATTGAGAGTGTTTAGGCTTTTTGAGGATAAAAAAAAAGGAGTGAATGGATTTTTTTCATTGTATGGTGGTTCTGTCCACAACTGGTGGTTGTGTCCAAGACACATTTATATGCAAACATCATAAAAGTGAATTTTGCATCCGATGACCCTTTTAAGCCCTCAAGTTGTTCCAAACCTGCACGAGTTTCTGTCTTCTGCTGAACACAAAATAAAATGGTAACCAGACAGTTGACAGCAGCCATTGACTTCCATAAAGGAAAAAAAAAAATACAATGGTAGTCAATGGGTGCCGTCAACTGTTTCATTACCAACAGTCTTTAAAATATCTTCTTTTGTGTTCAACAAAAGAGAGAAACTCATACAGGTTTGGAACAACTTGATGAGTAATGACAAAATATAAATTTTTGGCACTAAACATTATTTGCTGGAGTTCACTTTCAAGGTAACAATTGTGTAGACCCTTAGCTATGCACGTATCCCACCACTCTCAAATAACCACTGTAGCCAAGATTAAACATTCAGTGAAAGCAACCTCATGTTATATGTGTTGGCTTGGTCTACGTTAAGGTCACACTCACAACTTATAATATTTGAAGAGTTCAGATGCAAAAGCCTCTAAGTGCCATTTGAAATTGTCTTCTAGAATGATAATTTTTATCAAGCTTGTTTATTTAAGTTAAATAATTTCACTTAAATGACAATTAATAGGTAATTTTCATAGCCATTTAAGTAAAATTACTGAACTTAAATATACAAGCTTGATAAAAATGATCTTTCTAGAAGAAAATTTCAAATGGCACTTAGAGGCTTTTGCATCTGAACTCTTCATTTATATTTTAACATTGTTGTCTATGTTTACCAGTCATTTACCAGTGTATATATATATATATATATATATATATATATATATATATATAGTCAGGGAACTCTAAAACAAACCCATTTCAGGCTCCTAAAGCCCTTGTAATTTTCCGCATACCATCCCTGCTTGGGTCTGTTACATAATATTTATATAAGCAAGCCTTGTGCAGAATTTCTCTGTCACATCAAAGAGTGCATGCTAAAGATGACATCTGATTTTAACACCAGACTGAATAACAACAGCAATTTACCCCTATAAATGAACAGATCATTGTTAGGCTAACACTATACACCAGAAGTCACAAAATAATGTAGTTACTGTAGTCCTAATACCAACCATAATGATGTATCAAGAACAGATTATCCTAAATAGATATCATCTATCAAGATTTTCCACAAACAAATGAGCAATAATGAAGTATTGCTGTATCAGAATAAAAGAAGAAGCCTACATTATAGCCAAAACAACAGTGTAAACACATCATGCCATTGAGTATTATCATCCAGTGACAAAATGTTACCAGCAGCAAGAGAATCAATGGAGCATCAACAGTGCACATCAGAAAGAGCTCCAGCTGAAACCTACCATCAACCAGCTGTTCTCAAGGCACCATCCCACATGTTGATACCCGGCAATGCTGCGTTTCACATCTGCACTGAGAAGAGAGGAAATCTGAACACAGCTGAGCCAGAAAACAGATGACAGCTCATTTCAAACTAGCATATGAGGAGGATTACTGGTCTCTCGCTCTCTCTGGATCTTTAATCAGGCCACACCTTTCTTTCGTTCACTCTCTACGTCATTCATAAATTCAGCATGTAAACATTCCCCCCCCCCCCCCCCCTCCCTCCCTCCTCTCTTTTTCCTCTCATCAACTCACTCTCTCTAAATGCTAACTCACTGCAGTACTCTTTGCAAAGCATTGTGGGATTGTGATGTAATTCTGAGACTTAGAGGAGATGAAGATGCAGATGTCGCCAATGCGAGTCTGTTTCTCAGCCAAAAGGGCATTAGGAGATCAGTGAACAATGATGCAGAAGTAAAAGTGTGAGTGTGTGTGTGTGTGTGTGTAAGAGAGAGAGAGAGAGAGAGAGAGAGAGAGAGAGAGAGAGAGAGAGAGAGAGAGAGAGAGAGAGAGAGAGAGAGAGAGAGAGAGAGACAGAGTGAGAACATGAGAAAGCGCAAGCCAATGAGATACAGCTGCTTTTGTCAGCATGCATCATTAGTGCTGACTCACAGTAAGGCAGTCAGAATAAGAGGGATGGTGTGGGACTGAAACACACACACACAGCTAGAATAAACAAACATATACAGTTCCAAGAATGAAAGCTTTATGAATATAATTTTTTTAATTAATAATAATTAAGAGATGTGATAAAAAACAGATTAAAGGAATGTGAAATAAAAAAATAAAAAAATAAAAAAAACTCCTTCCAAACCTTTTTCTTTCTTGTATGGAACACAAAAAGTGATATTTAGCAGAATGTCCAAGACATTTTTTAATAGACTGAAAGTGGATGTGGATGGAAAAGAAAAGCTTTATTCCACACAATAAAAATTGATGTGTCAAAATATTGCATCTATCTAAGGTCTGGATTTGAAACGACATCAGGGCAAGTAAATGATTACAGATTTTTTTTTCTTTCATTTTGGGTTAACTGTCAGTTTTTCACTTATTATATAACCAGTGTAACTCATTTAATAATAAGTTATGTGGTGTCAAAATTGTTATTATGAAAGTTTATTGCTTTTTTGTGTTAACTATTGAAATTCTGCTATTGTAACAACCCAAGTTTGTACACAAATATGCAATCAGATAAAGTGTAAGAAAACAAAAGCATAAAAGGAAAGACAAATTCATATGCAGTTTTATAATCTACAAGTGCATGGCTCTAATTTTCCAACTGCTCAAAAATAATATTAAATGCATATTTAATATACCCTAACAGCAATATCTTAGGTTTAGCATCAAAGCAAAAGCAAAGTTAATCATGACAAATCATTATTAAGACAATATTTCACATTATAATATGCATTGCTTTAAACATACATTTCATGGTAAGGTTTACTCACTCTCTTACAGAGAAAAATCCTAGGTTCCTTCAGAATGCAGCTATAGCAAAGCATTACTGCATTACATTCAGTTTAGCTCTGCTATAATGATGTTGATCTAAACAGTCCAGCCCATCACAGGGCTTTCCAGATAGAGCTCAGCTGGTTTGTTTATGACCCGCCTTTGGCAATTGACCACATGTGCAAATCCAATGTGTACTGACCATGTGACCATGGTGATGGCCAAGGTCTTGACCACATCAGTCCAAACAGCAAAAGCATAAACAAAGCTCTGTCTTTTAATGAAAAGTAAACCAATTCCTCTTCTTACAGCTGACTGTAGGCTAGGGATTTGACTAAGACCATACTTATACTGATCTGAAATCAGATAATTGATTGTTAATGTTAAATATGCTTTACAATTTAAGCTACATATAGTATTAAGCTACATTTATTTTGATTATACATCTTCCTAAGCAACCAATATAATCATCTACCATTCTGCTGCCTTGACCAGCTCTGGGGGATAATATAAAACTAGCTTATTTTCAATGTACAGTAGATGTGCATTTTTTATATCACTTTGGCATCTTTTTTCATGATTAAGTGCATGGCACATTTTCCAAACTTAAAGTGCTAATTTGATATCCAAAAAGATAATCATGATCATGGCTAATTCCCAAATGCTTAAGCTTATTCTAAATAAAATTTTCATCTAGACATACCTTTCAATTCAAGTAGCATAAGTATATCCTTTCAATATGCAATTAACATGAA
Organism: Semotilus atromaculatus; assembly: GCA_031834385.1. NCBI lineage: Eukaryota > Metazoa > Chordata > Actinopteri > Cypriniformes > Leuciscidae > Semotilus > Semotilus atromaculatus. The sequence goes on along the minus strand of JAULUF010000023.1, from coordinate 6,427,418 downwards.
CTTTTCACTTAAATATGATCTCGTTCATTTAAATTCACTGATCTTAAAGTCGACATGAAACGGTTGTATTTTCCCTATTTATTGTGACGTATATCAAAGTAAAATTTATTGGATCGCCATCATGTGAGTGACAGGTTGCTAGATGAAAAGGATTGAACATTATTGGCCAAGCCCTTGTGCAGGTGCACACATTGGGTTTGTAAAGTATCAACATCTAAACTACATATTCAAAAACCAGTTCATTATTTTTGCAGTATACCACAACAGTTGACCATTTATTGTAGGTATTTGTGTGAGCATTTGCAGTTTGTTAGTATACAGCAGGATAGACAGCAAGGGAGAGGAATCAATCAATGACTTTGTAGAGGCTTATCAGAGAGGTCAAAGATGCGTCCCTGCCTGGGGCCTCTGAAAGAGGGAGGAACACTGTTGTATCAATGCCTAGGAAAGGGTCAACTGTCAATTTTGATGTACTCACTCTCTTACTGTATGGAAAGAAACATGTTAACAGTAAGAATGCACAATATGCACTACACTACAGTGTACACAATTGCTGTGTACATTAGTGCAAGTACTTGCTATCTATCTATCTATCTATCTATCTATCTATCTATCTATCTATCTATCGACCGAAAGAAAGAAAGAAAGAAAGAAAGAAAGAAAGAAAGAAAGAAAGAAAGAAAGAAAGAAAGAAAGAAAGAAAGAAAGAAAGAAAGAAAGAAAAGAAAGAAAAGAAATCAAATGAATATGAAAACGCATACTGGAGTTAAAAAAAAAGAGCGATTCAAGCCATAGATTGTTGGGTCATTCAAACCAAAAAAACATACAAAAAGCGAAAACAACTATTCACAAACTGTCTTTGATTCACTTCTTACAATACATCATTTGACAAAGTGAAAACCCACTTTCTTCATTAAAAAGGATGTAAAATAGGGCTGTGTGATATGGACAAAAAAGCTATCACGATTTCTTTTAGCAATATTGCGATTTCGATTTTAATCACAGTTTTAAAACAATATTTCCTCATACACACATAGGGGAGCGCGGGGCACAACGTAACACGGGGCTAGATGTAACACACTTGTTTAAAAAATTTCCACACATGCCAGCATGACGAAACTTGGTGTATTTACTAGTTGCCATATCAACACCGTATAGAGAAAAAATTGCGCCAAAATTCAGAAATCTTTGCAAGATATCACTGAACATTTATTTAACCATAGCAAAATACATTTCTTACTTTTAAGTTAATTTTTCATCTCTATTTTTTGTGTTTATTTAAAATTAGACAAATCTGATATTATTTTAATCTCCAATCTGTTGTTTAACAGTTGATATAGTTATTTAATGCTTCGCTAACTAGCAGAAGACACTAGCAGGGTTTAATACCCAGTTGTGCAGTTGGGGCATGTTGTAACACTGCGTTAAAATGTGCCCCTATTAGAAATATGCTATTATATTCTATACTTTTATGAATTCTATTGAGAAAACATGAGAAACGAGTCAATGTTCAGAAATTATTCATTATTATTTTGTTTTGAACTATGCTGTTTAGCTGCGTTTTCTGGTGTGTTTGTTGTCAAACTCAAAAATAGTTTATTTTGAATTATTAAAAAATGTCATTATTTTATATGAAAAAGTTAATAATTGTATTTTATTAAGAAAATATTTTGGTTTGACTTGTATATTTTTTTGATTAGATCAGATAGCATTTTAAGCTGTCATATGGTGATGTTACAATGTGCCCCTCACATGTTACAATGTACCCCACCTATGGGGCAAGTTGTCACATTTCACTTCCATTCTTTCGGGGTAAATCAAGAAAAAAGTATACACTGTAATAATAAAACAAAACCACATAATTGTACTAGACATGTGGGAAATTAATGTGGGGGGAATAAAAATTCTCTAAACCTTAAGTAAATTTACACAAACTGAAAAAGTCAAAAAGTGTTACGTTGTGCCCCGCTCTCCCCCTTGTCTTATTGATGATATTTGTGGGCACCATATCTTTGCATAAATGATAGCTTATGTGACGGCGTCGGTTATTTCTTTTTGCCTTTTTGAACTCTTATGTTGTGCAGTTCGCAAATGCCTTTATTATCCATTTTTGTTCATCTGGTTCTGAATGTGTTCCATTGTTTTTCTATGTAATTCCGCACTAGATGGACGTCTATAACCATTGTGCCTGTGCCTTTTGCAGCGTCTCCTGCATGACACAGCATATACGCAGCGGCAGGGCTCAAGGTAAAAGAAGTCCAACTCTTAAAAAAAGGCTGCTTGCAACGATCATTGCAAATCACCTGGCTATATAAAACAACATCTCTCTTGTATCCAAAATATTCCAAACCCAAAAATATTGATTTTTCTCATCATGCCCTTGCCTGAATTCACCGTTTCTGTGTTTTTCTCCGTGTTGTGATGGTAATCCCGCTCGGCATATTCCACAATGATGGGGCTGGCGGAAATATCTTGCTTTCTGAGGTTTACAAATCACACAAACTCACATCGATTTTATACGATTTCAATTAATCGCACAGTCCTAATGTAAAATGTAAATGACATATTTGATGTACCCCTCTAATCACAGTACCACAGTACAGGGGGAGGGAGTTTAATGGCAGGTTTCTGTAACTAGGCACAAGAGCATATTCTGACAGCAAAATCACCATAATTAGAATGAAATATAACTGACAAGGGACTGATGTTGTGCCTTTGTATGTCAAAAGCTGAAAAAAATCTCAACAAATTACATTTTCAAGAGCAGGAGAAACTGAAGTGCTTTTAGTTTCTTGCTTCACCATTTATTATTGTATGATTCACTACAATGGACAGAAAAAGAAAACTCCAAAAGTAAAGCACTTCGAACCTTCTATTTAAGCTGCATTTGAGAATCAAACAATTTAAACATAACCGTTAGCCTACATGCTCACAAATAATAACCCATCTAACTGAACAGGGCTGCATTCCCCCAAAGCATTGATCATAGATATTAATGAAACACCAAAATTTTCGGCAAATGAACATTTTCTGCTGAAACAGCAATTTTAGTTTTAGCCCAATGGTAGAAAAGTAGAAACGTAATTCTGCCTCATGCGCACTGTTTGTTTATTTGAGAGTTAATTATTAAACAATTTGATTAATCAATTGATTATTAAATAAACTTTCTTTTTGGCATTTCAGTAAAAGTTCATTTTGGTGCATCATAAGTAGATATAATCATTCAGCAGCTTTTATGACCTCATTAATTGAAAGGCTACATGGAATATTTTATAAAGATCCATCTGTCACACAGCAGGAATATTTGCAAATGAATGCAATGGAAATATAAATAAATATACACATACACAAACAAGTAAAACAAGTAAAAGTAGGCTATACATCAGAGAACTAAAAAATATGAAAGAAAATTAGACAGCATAGACACGTTTGACCTTTGCCATACATTCACAGCCCATCACCATCCATGTCACACAGGGTCGACGGCCCTCCCCCACCACTTTCATCAGCAGCACTAATCATCTCATCAGGGCTTTAACCCAGACACACACACACACACACACACACACAACCAGGGTATGTGTGACATCCAACAATGAGCACAGGAGAGTCCACAAAGCAATAGTTAAAACAGTACATTCTGCTCATTCATCCCATAACTCTTAAGAGGAATGGCAACTGTGTTTATTAAATCAGGTTAGCTAAATTCCTATTTCTTATGAGTCTAAAAGATAATGAAGTGACCCTACAGTTTTGACGCATCATTCAATAGAAAACTGAATCATATCAACAACCTTTGAGTCTATGATTTCAGAATGAGGGAAGTGGAAAGATCTGGTCAATGCACTGTAATATCTGTCCGTTTTACCAAAACTAAATCACTGGTTTCCAGTAACGGTGGACGAGAGTCTAGTTCCGGCGGAAGAGTGACCTCTGATCCGACGCATTGATGAACGCGGAAGCGCAGAGGATAGAGCAAAACAAAACATCAGTCACGAATTAGAAGTCTAAAATGAGAATTTCGTTATAAGAGAAGAGCAGCTTGAGTTTGTAGCCCAGCCCTATTTATTTATAGAGGCGTCTACTCTCACCTTAGCGTATGCTACATTCTACATCCTACGTCGGGTCACAGGTCACTCTTCAGCCTGAATTCGACTAGCGTACGTTCTTTAAGAAGCCAGTGATTATAGTTATAAATATGGATATTTTTCGTACAAAGACGCATCACTTCACTTCAGAAGGCTTTTATTAACCCCCTGGAACCATATGGATTACTTTTATGATGGATGGATGTGCTTTTTTGGGCTTCAAAATCTCAGGCGCTACTTACTCCCATTATAAAACTTGGAAGAGCAAGGATATTTTTTAATATGACTCCGATTGTGTTTGGCTAAAAGAAGAATGTCATACACCTTAGATGGCTTAATGGCGAGTAAATTATAGGATGATTTTCATTTTTGGGTGAACAATTCCTTTAAATTTCCGTTAAAACAGATTGGTAAGTCTAGTAAATTTTTTTGTATAGGCCTACTCTACAAACTAAAAATAATTATACTGAAACTATGAACCATACTTAAAAACTGCTAAAGTGTGAATTTAAATCATGATAGAATGGTGAAAGGAACTTTATTTGCATACAGCTGTGAGTGCAGCACAGTAGAAAACATGATAAATAAAGGAGGAAGAGATGTGCAGGAAACTGTGCAGGAAGTGGAACATCATTTGTTTTTTGCATGTGTGATATCTTGAAGCAGATTTAGAATAACTTAAACATCAATCTCTTCTACACAATACTTGCAGTATTAATCACCAACCACTTTTGTGTGGGAATAAACAGCGCCCTCGCCATTTTTCTCAAAAAAATACTGTCAACCAAAAAATAAATAAAGGATACAAATAAATAATAATCACACAGGTTCGAACAGCAGGGTGCATACATTATGATAAAATTTTTGGAGGGTTAATTTTTCCTTTCCGTATTAAATTATAGACAAAAATCATGTCTTTAGTACCACTAAAAATATCATGAGCCACTGCACTTCCTGTATGCAAACCAGGACACTGGGCCAATCAGCTGCTTGAGGATGCCTATCTGCATCAGTATGTGTGCTTTACAGCCCAAGAAGACAAAACGATCTTGTTTTCATAATCTGCATTTCCTATCACAGTCTAATTTTGGTTAAGACAAACAATAATACACAATGTTTGTCTGAAATTATGTGTTGATTGTGAAATTATGTGTTGACAAACTGCTGGCTTGGAAGTAGTGCAGTGTTACAGAAAACTGCTATTAAAACTGTGTGTGCGTGTGTGTGTGTGTGTGTGTGTGTGTGTGTGTGTGTGGCAGCAACCTTAACTGATTATATACATTACAGTGATCATTAAAATTTCACTCACTGAGTGATTTACAATAGGAGAGCAGGGAGCACCACCAAGGTCTGTCTAACTGTCAAAAAGATTAACATTACAGAACTGTCTCTCTCTCTCACACACACACACACACACACACGTCTTCTCGTATCAGAGTGGCATATTTTCCTTGAATAGGCGTCAGTGCACAGTCTGCAAGTGTAGATAAACTCTTTCCAGACATGCAGGAAGGGAGCAAGTATGTCACGTTACAATGAATTAGCTAAAAAAGAAAATGGCTTGTGTATAATAATGTTTAAGCATTCTGAATCTGATATATGGTGGTGATGATACAATGAATCCCTTGTGAATAAACCTCAATAAAAGCGTCTGCTAAATGATTAAATTGTAAATAGTGATAAATGGTAGGCCTAACTGTGAGATTTCTTAAAATGACAGTAGGCTACAGGTGACCTGAAGCATCTGAACCAGATCTAAACACACTGCTTGAGCTTCAGTCGAATACCAGGACTGTAGTTTGTATAAGGCTATATATTAATGTAGTGGTGCATATCACCACATAGGCTGCCTACCTGTAAGAACTCTCGTTATGTCTTTTATTAAGAAATGAAATCATTTCAAACAATTGAAACAATTAAATCAATCATTGAAACAAATAAAACAGCTTGTCTGCAATGACATACAAAGTTATAGAAGCATGTTGCATGCCGCATCATTTATCAAAATATTGTTTAAAAATGCACATGTTGCTGGAATCGCAGATTACACAACATTGGGAAAGTGCCTCTCTCTGTGCCTTCTTTTCTCTCTATGTCTAAAAATACTTACACGTTCTCCATGTCTGCACTCCTGCCCAAGCCGATTAATTCCAGAAAACAAAACCGTCAGATTGTCTGTCCACTCATAATGCTCTTGATGAAACGTGAATCACGACTAACAAACTCACTGTACCGTCAGACAGCTACTGTCAAAAGCCAAAGGGAGGAGCTGTAGAAAGTGACCAATCAGAGAAGCTTTGATGAATGTCAGGGCGGAGTTACCGTCACTAGCCGCGACTTATGGCCAATCGCAAAGGTCTATTTTAAATGAGGGCGGAGAATGTGAAGTGTTTTGCGAGGTATACAGTAGCCTAGGTTAAACTCTCACCACGCAGCAGGGATGAGAGGATTAAACAGTTAGTTCAGGTTGTGTATGTGTGTGTTTGCGGATACAAATTTGAACCCAGAAGTGAGCTAAATCTGACAAAATCTCCTGAATCTCCTCCTTTTTTTTTAATTAAAATAAATTGTATAGGCTATTTATAGGATACAATATTATATACATTTATAAATTGCATATTTATATTGGTACACATTAAAATTAACTTGCTATTCTATTGTTTTCACACATGCACTAATCTGTACAGTAGCTACACTATGCCTAAAAAAAGTTCATCAAATAATTTTGATAAGGCTACCCTGTCCTTGTTTTATGCAAAACTAAAGAACAATGCCAAATCGCCTTTCCATGTTGCCTTAAGATATTCAGAGAATGAAGCAAGTCTGCACAGTATATCGATGGCATTCTCTTGAGCGAATCATGAAATCACAAAATGCCTAACCATACTGAAAAATCTGTTAAATGATTGAATGTGACAACCTGCAGAATATATCAATACTGTACTAAGACTGTACTAAGAAGATTGTAATTTAAAATGGTTAAACAGCTTAACATGTAAAAAATAATAGAAAATTATTCGTAGGACCATAGGGTAAAATGACCCCACCCACCTTAATGTTTTCTCCTGACCGTATAACAGAAAATCTCACCTTAGCAATTTTAATGAATAGCTACACTATTTTTTGTCATTTCATCTGAATACCAACATTTGTCAGATTTAGTCAGCTGAAACAGTTTTGAGGTTAATTGCTCTAATTTCGTGTCTCTGGAAAATAGTATCTATGTCATTGTATTATGTTGAATATTAAAGTTGTTGTGTCTCTTTGTTGATGAGGGATTTGTGGACACATGAATGTAGACAATATTAATGGTTAATATGGGCAATTAAATATATAAATATTCAAATACCTATAAATATAATTTTACTTTTCATTTCTATTTTAATTTCCTTATTCTAAACTGTTTAAATTATTCATATTTCTTTTGATTATTTTAATTTCTTCTATGTAAAGCACTTTAAATTACCATTGTGTATGAAATGTGCTATATAAATAAACTTGCCTTGCCTTGCCTTTTACTATAGGATTCTGTTTTGTCTGTCATCGGTTATTCAATTATTCAACTAAATTGATATTGGGTAAGATGGCCTCTTTGAATGATTTTATATTTTGTTCTAGGCTATAACAACTCAATTGGCAAATGTTTCTATTTTTGTTGGCTGATGCATCATATTCCTGCATGCTAATCTAAATGTTACAATTTAAAAGAAAATGCACATTGTTCTTAAGGGGGCATCTTCCCCCATGTTACCCTACAAGTAAGTATCTCTCCTGAGTTTAAAGTTGCAATAGTTGATCTTGGAAATGCACATTTTAGCCTGCTAGCATTGAAAGCATATGTAGATTCCTGTCCAAAGCCACTGCGATGATTGAACGAACATTTTATGGTCTTATGTCTTCCACAGACAATATATATTTAAAAAATATATATTTTTAGAATCCTTAACATAGTGATTTCTGTCAGGATATGAGGAGACTTTCAACTAGCATAACAAAAAAAAAAATTCTGTAGAGAATCACCTATTGCACCTTTAATAATCAGTTTGCAAAGAAATCTGTGGTCTCCAAACACCTTATAAATCATTACATATTACCTTATAGGCCTACATATTTGTCAGCTGCCAGATGTGACTTAAACCAATTTCTATTTTTATTTTATTTTTCAGGTCTTTCAATCAGGGCAGTAAGTGATGCTCTGTTGCCCTCTTGCGTTTGGATCCAAACATTCAGCCTAAATATTTTAATGCAATTATTCGAAAATAAGCCTAAAATAAACCTTGAAGAAAAATAAAATAGAAATAGAAATCGTCGATTGTGTTTTACCTGTAGGCTAATGCTAGAAAAAAAATAAGAAAACTTTAGATTTTTTACTTTTGGTGGTGTTATTTCTATTGCCAACTGCGTACTGGGTCGTCGTGCAATCCATTCTTAACTACAAGTTTTTGCTTTGTAGCCTACTATTTTAAAGCTCTTTGGTTTGTAGTACAACTAGACCGTGTAATATTCGACGCCATTGAGCACAAGTTAAGCTGTAGTTGTGTTCTTTTATTTGCATAAACATTTTGTTACTGTTATAACGTCATGCAATGAAACACATGTTGTATTTTGATTCTTGTTTGCGACTGGGACGACCAATATTGTCTTCCCGTGAACGTAAATCTACAGAAAAGTATACAATTATTAAATTGGTTAAATGTATATGCCTACCTCTAAATTTTAAAACATTCCTGAAACATCCCTAATTCTGATTGTCTCTGTGCCTGACTCATTCCATCTATAGTAGGCCTACATGGTACTGAGTCACGATGAAGAGAGAGACAGAGGTAAATTAAAACGGTAACTTTAGTAGGATAACCCAAAATTTGAATCCATAATATTAGTTACATAGAAATGGTCTACATTAGAATGCATCACTAATATTAGTCTAGGCTCTTCATTTCTGCGCATGATTCTCTCCATCTACTCCTGTTTGAGCCGCCACAGTGGTAAATGTGGGTCATGTGACATCAGTAGGCTAGCCTACATGATGAATACGATAAGTTTAGTGACCCATATGTTTATTACATTAAAATCAGAATGTATGGAAGCAGATTAGTCTCAAGTATAATTCACGCAAAAAACATGATTCACACGTGCGTAGACAATTTCACATGCATGAAACCTAATTCATGTAGGCTTCACACAAAAAGCAATTCACATGCGCAAAATATTTCACAAATGCAAAACACAATTCGTAGATATACAACTGTGCACAAAAACCTTTGCATTTTTAAAATGTATGAGTTCAGTTTATACTTGAATATGATTTTGAAATATAATATGAATATATAGGCAGGAGCCATTTTGGAAAACAGTCTCGACTAGTCGAGCCACGAACGCTGTGCTGTCTCTGTTGCATTCAGTTTTTTAAAAATATTTTTATTTAATTATTTTCTCTGTTGCGTTCAGTGCTTTCTTCGGGAAACAACGGACCATATGAGATTCCAAGTCACAGTTCATCTCACTTAGCATGCCGTTTGTGGTTCGACTAGTCGAGACTGTTTTCCAATATGGCTCCTGCCTGTAGCTAATGTACTTTTTTTAAATAAACTATCTTCTTATTAAACTGTCTGTACACTTTCAAAGTTCTCAATGTTTTAGTTTGCATGTAGGGACCCTCATTATGCTACCGTGTTAGTGTGAGGCTATTTTGAGCCTTGTTAGTGTTTACTTATTCTATGCCCCATATACTAGCGTTACAAGCTCTGTTTTTAGAGATAAAACTCCTTACATTCGATTATCATGAAAACGCATCCCAGAGAACGATCGACTTGGTAACCATGTGTTAATTACTCCTAGCTTCATTTTTCACCAGAATTGTCCTTTAACCATGGCAGAGAAAGCAGATTTCCTTTAATCTAGTTTAAAGGGCCATTTTAGTCTAGGCCTAGGCTTAATCTCTGTCCGGGAAACCACCCCATAATCACATGCACAATTCAACAATACTGACCTCAGTCCTGCCCAAACAAGACAAATAGCTATTATGCCATCTAGTGGTACAACTGTGCAGACTGGAGGATCTTGAGTTAAACAATTAAAGAGAAGAGGTTTGGATTTTTACTACTCCTCACCTAAACATTTTCAACATGTGGAAATTTACTTTTCTTTCTACATTAACAGATCTTAAAATTCACTTTGTCATTTTTGAACATTTGTCAACAGGGTGACTTTGAGAATCTAGACATGCTGCTGTCCTCTTTCCTCTGAGAATGACACTCAACTGCTACATTAACATCCATCTGGACTAACCTCCAGTGGCTGTCGTTCTTCCTATACCTCTCTGACAGCTGATAGCTTTGGCATGTTTTCCACTAATAAGCTGGTGACCATCAGCAACAATTTCTCTACACTTACAACCAGCCACTGCTCTTAGCAATCTGTTGTCATTCACTCCTCTCACAAAGACTGACGTTTCTCCAAATATTCTACCAACTCACCTCGAGGCTATATTTTGCAAGATACAACATTTCTCCATCTCTCACATACATCAACAACTGCACGACTGGTCAGGACTGAGCTAAGGTAATTACTCTGTTGGTCGTCCTTAATTCCAGCACAATTACACCACTAGAAATAATAGGCTACCTTGTATATTTTATGATCACATATCTTATCACAGTAAAACCTCTTCCAATTCTTTTTTGGCCCTTTATTTCAATCTACATATGGGGTCGGGGTGATTTCCTTTGGAAGTCTGTTGTTCCTTTTGACACTAGTGTATTGCTGTAACCAGTTTCACTAAACCCTAACAAAATGAACTTTACTGTAAAAAACACATTATATTTGAAAATATGCATTTCACTATCACTTTTACTTGTACATTTCCCGATGACTGTCACTGTATGTCACATTGGTTTAAATTGTGTGCTAAAGGAATACATATACGAGTTGTCTGTGGTAATGTTTTCAGCTCTTGAGTACAAATGAATTAGGGACAGTGAGTTAAAGAAATTTACTTATAGAAGGATGAATCAGTTTATTCTTGCAAGGCTGTGTGTGGGACAATTAGAGGAAATCAATGACAGCCTGAGAAAGAAAGAAAAAAACCCAGAGATACACTTTAACTTTACTTCCTATACAATGAAGATAAATAATCCCCCATTAATCACTGTAAAAATAGAAGACTGTTTGTTTATACTGTTATTTATAATTCTCTAAATAAACAATACATCAGAAAATTCTGATCTGACCTCAGAGTAAAACCTGACCATACACCGGACATAATAGCTTTAGTACCCAGCAGTGGCTAATTTTGTTAGCTATCAGGATTTGTTTGTTAGGATGGACTTTTGCATTCCTTTCACGAGTTAATTTGCTAAATGTTATTGGTTAACTCCTCCTGAAATTACGTTTGTGAACTTCACTTAAGAACTTTAGCCAGTATTCTGAGAAAGTAAAGTACAGGGTGCTGAAGGTAAAGAGGTCAAAAGTGTCTGTTTGCAATTTTTCTATCCAATAATAAAGCCCAGCTTAGTATGTCTCCAATCAACATCTTTTTAGCATAATACTGATAAACAACAAAGAAAACACAAGTGGCCATTTCTCTTGATGATTCATAAAGTAGAATAAAGCAAGGCTGACTTTAGAGTTGATCAATGCTATACAACACAATTTCTCTAGCTGAACGGTAGAAGCACTAAGAGGGAGATGTAATGCGCAACAGAAAAAGCTCTTTCCGTCCATTCAATATTTAAACAGACCCTGATGTAGTGTGATGGGCATGATGTTTTTTTAGTCTCTCGCTTATCAGGGAGTATTTAAACCAAGCTGGACATATCATCTTTGAATATTAAATATATTGTAATATTATCTTTACCAAGAATGTTAGTCAAATGTTAAATTTGCGCTCTTAATAAAACGCGAAGCAATATTGTTATAATAAAAAAAATCTAGATTTTTTTATACTGATTGTGAGAGATTAAATTATTTTAGTTTAGCTGATATTCCTTCTAGTGGAAACTATTTAAGACATACACACCAAAGTTGTCCAGACAAGCATAAAATACAAGAATAAGCCTTTGTACATGTATGGGGTTTACATACATTTAATGTTTAAACATAGGCCTACATTTAACTACTATGTACTTGTGTCAAAAATTTTAATTAGTACAATGTACTTATTGTGTTCATGTTGTAATGCAATGTGCTTATTGTGTTCATGTTGTAAGGTGAGATACAGGTAAGTTAGTGACATATTTCATGGTATGGTTCGTTTTAAGGATTGGTTAAGGGTCAACAGTGTAATTATAGATATACTTAATGAAATAAATGAAAGCTGTAATTATGCAAGTATTAAAAAAAAAATATATATATATATATATATAAGTACAATGTAAAAACATGTATGTACAAAATAAGTGCACTTTATCAACGGATTAATTTAAATCACTGTACAGATTTACACTTAATATAAAGTGGGAAAAGCAAACAAGCTGTACCTTTGAAGACAGATGACCAGATTAAATGACCAGGTCAGTCATTTAATCTATCTGCACAATAACATTGACATTCCTCACCAACACAATGTGAATCTAAAGCCCAAGTCAAGAGTAAATTAAGCCTTTTGAATGTGTTTGTGCAAACGGTTTTCTGTGTATGTGCAGTATGTGTTTGGCTAGTTGTCAAAACAAGTTGTCAAAACATCACCAAATTCAATCAATTCCCACCTATCATTTTAAAATTTGTAGTGTAATGATGTGATGGATGACATCTGTGAGAGAAACACATCTTTAAAATAACATGAGTATGGCATGCATTAGAAATGTTTCAAACTTACGCTACTAGGTACCCAGCAGTCCTAAGTCCTTTTCGCATTGATTTATAACGATCTTGTTGAGAGAATAACTATTCACACTGCCTACAGCATTCAAAGTGAACATCTTGTAGAGTCTCACTAGGATGCTTTATGTAAGACCAGTTTTATGAATTATTCAGCTGTTTGCGAGGAGGGCGGAAAATATAAATAAATAATAGATTAGCCTTGTTTTCAGAATAAGACTGTTTTAAAAATGAAATCAATGTTGCAGGATACTGTCCTGTGATAGATAGGTGTGTTTCTTTCATATTAATTTAATTCATTCATTCCAGAAAATAGTTTTGGTCAGTGATTTAAAAGTTTAACAGCTAAAGTGAACTATACATCATTCATTTGTGGTGAAGGAGAGGATACTGGAATCCACTGCTGCTTCAATTTATATCTAATGAGTGATTATAATCAAGGTATTAATCAATCTTTTCTTCTAAATATCACATGAGTTGAATGACTTCTCTAGGCTTATGAGATTTTACTTGTTATAGAAGTTACCAGTGTGATTACTGAAATGTTCTTTACATGTATTCTCTAATGTCTGTATTGAATATCTGAGAGGTGAGGGTCTGGCCCATGCCAGGGATGCAGTAACAGTGTTTGCTTATTTAGCCCGGCTTCCAGAAATTAAATATGGACTCGTTTTGTTTGAGAAAGGTCTTCAATGTGTAAAAAAAAACAATCTTCTAGCTCACCATGACGACTACAGGTCACATGGGTAATTGGAACCAATTTTAAGTGACCATTTTTTAGCTAAAGTATTTACTTTACTGTTAGATTAAAGTGTCCTTGAGAGAAAGAACATGTTATCTGGATGTTTTGAGAAGACTCTCCTGTTTATAGTTAGAGCCTGGCCAAATCCAACTTTGAAGAAGCTGTGTGTCTGTGTGTTAATATTCTTGGTTACAGGTTGAGGAACAAGTGGAGATTGACTGACTTGTTTTCTTCAACATGTTGGCGCCTAGACACACAGTCTTGTGACCTTGAAGGGCCACTCGTACCAAACTCAGGGCCCTGGTGGCAGCCATACAGACTATGGAGATATGCTTCAGTCTGTCCATGTTTGGAATTTTAGTATGTTTACTGTATCTATTAATTAGCCAATCAGAATAATTTAACCTGAAGCAATGACACAGCTTAGACCTTGGTGTAGAGTATAATTGCTGTGATCTGTGTAATTGTACGCGGGACGGCCTAAAAACTAGTTTTGAGTCTTGAAGCTGACTTCTGCCTGATGAAACTGCAAACTATCTTCAGTAAAATATTTATTTGATTTATTATAATTCTGACTCTCGTCTTAAATTGACTGCACTTCTAACTCCTGGTCATATAATGAATCATATATGGTCCTTGGATCTTGAACTTTAAATCCCCTAACAGTGGATGCATAAACAGATAATACATAAACATTATCAAATATAGATTTTTTCATGAATAGTAAAATTGTAACTATATTTTTTATAATAGCAGCATCTATCACAGTAAGAGGAACGAAACATATTACTTGACATAGATATCTCAAATTATACAATAGTTGGTCCCACTTTATATTAAGTGGCTTTAAGTACTATGTACTTACATAGAAAAATAAGTACAATGTACTTATTGTGTTCAGGTTGTATTGTAAAACACTTTTGCTGCTATTGAGATGTGATACTGGTATGGTTAGGGACAGGTGTGGTATGGGTCGATTTAAGGGTAGGTTAAGGTGTAAGGGAAGGGTCAACTGTGTAATTACAAATGTAATTACATCAATTAATTACAGTTGTAATTACATGCAGGTATTTTCAAAATATAAGTACAATGTAAAAACATGTATGTACATAATAAGTCCATTGTATCAAAGTAGTAACTTCAATGTAAGTACATAGTACTTAAAGCCACTTAATATAAAGTGGGACCATGCCAGCCTAGTGCTATTTTGAATTTACATGGTGTGCTGATTGCAGGAATAGTTTATTATGTATTGTATGTTGACAATGTATATGTGGATGGACAACACCAACATCAAGTGTTCAACGTGTTAATGTTTCGACTGATAATAGAGAGCCATTTTTTGTTTTAAATGATTTATTTATTGTGTAAGTTTGCATATTACAGCACATGTTAGATCTTACAGTCTGAGTCAGTGTTTTGGAGGTGGGTTCTGGTAGTGAGCATAGCCAGAATGTACCATTTTTCAAGATGGAGAGAGATATGAGTGCTATGAGGTGTTAAATGTTTGAGTTTGTAATTGTATGTTATGCATGTTTGTATTATGATTATTGAATGTCCGAAATGAGTTCTTAAACATTAGTTATATTATTTAGGTGCCAATGTTTTGCTGTGGAATTCAGTGATGAGAGTTACGGGGAAAGGTTCCACCCTGTAACAATGGTTCGTCCCACTAGTGTTTGGTGGGAAACGTGTATATTTAAGGGGCCCTATTTATGATAATTTTAAGTTTCCTAATGTTGTTTTGGAGTCTCCTACAACAGGTTTGCATGCATCAAACGTCAAAAAAACTGTTTCATTTTCTCATAATATACATTTGCACATCACCAGATTTTCAATGATTCTCAAACGACTCACCAAATGAATCAATCATTCAAACGCAACGTTCCCGCTTTTTTACCTGATCCACCATCAAGTGACACTAATAGTTGATCGCGTTCAGTACTTACTCTGCAGTAAATCGCTGAGCCATTTCAAGGTTTGCTGATGATACTTCCTATAGCCTACTTGTTTTCTGCCTGTGGTAACTATGAGTGAAACGTCACTTCATCATTGTTTATCAGACATTGCCACAGAGTGGAATAAAGGTAAGTTGCACTTATTCAGTCATCAAATCAAATATTCAATTGTTATTGTGCAGGAAAATATACTTAAACTGATACACACCTCTATACATTGTTTCACAAAAAATGAATGGTAAAACAGGCATTCTTCTGTATTTTTTTTGTTTGTTCTATTGTTAATAATTCATTTATTGATGAATACTAAAAAGGTTGTTGTCTAACTTTAAAAAATGAATGAGAATGAGGGTAGTGAATGACGCTCACTAAAGAACCAAGTTATGCGTTTAATGGTTAAATGTGTTATTTTCAACTGGTTGTGGAGACTTGTGGTTCAATAACACTCCTTTTTGCAAATCATACTGTATCCTTGAGTATACCTTTTCTATGATGAGTATTTTTTTCATTTTTTAAAGATGTACAGTCACATTTTTATATGCTAGTTGCACTACATGACATTTTAAAATCATTTAAACCTTTATTGAAAATTATTTTTCAAAACCATATTAAACCAATATGAACACAGTATTTTATTTTGATTTTGGACGGCTCACTTTTAGGCCTTCACTAGTAAAGATGTGGCCTACTTGAGGTCGACCTCCTTGTGTTGTCTGTCAGGAGTTATTAAGTAATGAAGCACACAAGACAGGAGTAGCGACCTTCTTGTTTTCTCTTTCAATTCTGTTCTCCACACGTTACGAGAATACACTTTGAAATGGTGGTCAACAATGTACAATTATTCTCTCAGTGCTTGGTTGAGCACTTTTTCTGATTGTCATGTTCTTCAGTTCCACGGATTTTGATGATGCCCTTCATTTTGATTCCACCATAAGAAACAAATTTATTATCCTACTTTTTTTTACATTGCATTTTGCCCCCCAGTTTCTAGTCGTTTATGGTTTGGGAATCATTTTGGTTGTCTTATGCTGTGGCTCCTCCTGCTGGAGACTAGGTGTACTGAATCAATTGCTGAGAATATATTACTTTTTTTTCTTCTCATATGCACCTTGTGATGGTTTTGGAGACAGTCAACTCAGTGTCTTTTAAATAATAACCTAAACTGTTACAGCCAAAGTGCCATCTTTTAACAATATATCACTGCTGAAGGACTTTTTCATTTTATGTTATTTCTGGTTTCTTGAATACAACGTGTCTCTAAATTCATTGGGTGCTATGATTACACCTTACTACCAGTGCACAAACAATTGAATACGTTTGCATATTTAGCTTTAATCCAAAAGGCTGGGCAAGTGGACTTATTTTTTTTTTTTGGGTCAATTTTTCAGGGTCAAGCTCAAACCAATTATATCAACAAGCATCATAGTGTCTTAAACATGTACGGTATGCTTTTCAACATACAGTATGATTACACAATTATCTACATTAAATGCTGTAGGCTATGTGTCGTTTGTGTAATGTTAAATATATTTCAATAAAAACACTTTACACACCTCTATGTTGTTCCAAAACTGTTTCACTTCTTTCTTCTGTGGACCACAAAATACTATATTTTGAGGAATGTTTTAGTGTTTATACAATAGAAGACAATGGTAATTAAAAATGTTTTTAGATGAACTATCCCTTTAAGTGCCATGGACAGAGGTGTTTTCACTTAGTTAAATTGTAGTTTGATATTTAGAGTGATACAAATGAAAACCCCTTTAAGGGTAAATAGTTCTCAACTGGAACAGCATCACTATAGCAACTTAGGAGCTAGAATGGAGGAGACCACCATAAAAGTCAGGCAGTGGGAAAAGGATCTCACGCCAGTATCACACAGCACTGTTTATGCTCTTTCACAGAATGAACAGCAGGTGGCATTCTAGTAGAGAAAACGTAAAAAAGGTAGGATAAAACGAGAGCGTTTGCCCTGAGCTACAGTGGTGTTGAGCTTGTGTGGGTGCAGGTACCGTGTCAAAAAGAAAGACTAACACGGGTTTTTGTTTTGTTTTGTGGTAGCCTGCTTTTGCTGTTATCTGGGTGATTTAAGAGGTTCCCTCTTTTTGTTTGCCTTACTATTCTTCATTTGCATCTCTTTCTCGCTCTCACACAATCACACAACTAAACAAAGGGTGTGGTTCAACTAAAAAAAGTGACCATTGTCAAAAACAAAGTGGATCTCTAAGCACTCCATTGCTAAGTAATATTACCCCCCCCCCCCTCCTCCTCCTCCTCCTCCTCCTCCTCCTCCTCCTCACCCTCACGAGTTTCACAAAAATAACACATTGTATTTCATACAATATATACATATAATACATATAAGTTTTCTCAGTGTACTTTTCACATGTATTTTATTGATTAGCTTATGTTGATTGTATATTCTACAATCACATATGAAAGGGCTCAGAAATAACATTCAAAATATAAAATTCAAGCAATATCAATAAAATATACACACTGACACATATGCCCAAATGTCTGACTGGACAAATGCAACTTTCATTTTTTATTTTAAAGTTATAGCTTAAAGCAATTTTTCTCCAAATTTTGTTAGTTTTATCTACAGCTGGAACAAGGATTCCATTGTGTCAGACTTCACCATGTTGCCATGGATAATATTCTAAAGCATGTTAACCAATCAGTGCTAAATACAGATATGTCAACACATAAACCTTTCTAAGAACATAAAAAGGCATTGAACATTGTAACTGAGGTACACCTGCAGAATCATTGTGAAAAGACAATGATTCACTTGATGAGTGAGCCATAAGAATATAAGAACCAGAGGTGGCAAATATGATTCTAGAGGTAGAAATCAGGATTTTTAGGCATTTATTTTGTTATCATGCTGTGAAATCAGTATTGTCATCTATGGTTACACTTTATTTTAAAGTGTCCTTGACCGTGTTACAGTGTAATTATACACTGCACTGAGTAATATTAATTGACTACATGTAGGTTTAGGATTACATTTGGTTTAGGGTTAGTTGCATGTAGTTATGCATCATTTCTAGTTATTACTATAGCAACTACATGTAACGTGTAACAAGGACACTGTAAATAGCGTTACCCTATCTATTATTGTTTGCGAATTTATTTTTTTGTATTTATAATAATGATAAATTTACATAACCATATTCTTTCTATAGGGTTAAAGAACTCTTGGTGTCTGGTTCATATTGCAAAGCTTTTACCACTGTACTAATCAAAACTAATTATGCTTAAACAGTAACACTTTTACAATATGGTTCAATTTGTTAAAATGAATTGGTTAATGCATTAGGTCTCTAATACTAACAATGAACAGCCGCTTTTATCGAATGTATTAATCTACAGTAGGTCCATGTTAATTTATTAACATTCAATTGTCCAGTGTTATTTCATGATTGTTCATAATACATTTACCAATGTTAATTTTATATTTGTATAAACTAATGTATTAGCATATATATATATATATATATACACACACACACAGTATACAGAGAAATTAATATTAACCTAAATTAATAAATGAAGTAAAAAATATTATTTCATTCTTATTGAATTAATTAGTGTTTAGCACCATACTGTAAAAGTGTTACCCCTTATTCTAACACTGATTTGTTAGTTTTGAGCAACACATGTTTTTGTATGTAAACAATTTTTTGACTACCTGTCAACTTAATTTCAAGCAGATACTGTGAGAACATTTGATGCATACAGTGTATGAACTTTCTCAAAAGTTTGGGCCAAACTGAAACTTCACAGCCTTTCCTCTAGCACCAGGTTTTGCCACTCCCGGTTAACAGTATGGCTTTAAAAAGAAAGAGCTATCAGCATATTCACAGACATGTCACAAATACAGTGTCATCAGCAGCAAGTCAGAGTACAGTGGTGTGTACCCTGCATGAAAAGGCAAATCGAAAATAAGCAGTTCGGCAGCAAAGATTTTGAACATTTCCAAAAATATCACTGTGGAGAGGCATCTTCGAACTACTAGCTGTAGTACGTACTCATTGCATCAGCTACACTAAGGTGTAATTGGATAACATTCATAGACATATTCATCAAACAGTCTTCAGTGTGATTTGTCATCATGCACAGAAAACAGCTAAGTGAAATGTGGATAAATGAGTGTTCATGAGGTTTTTTTTAATGGAAATATTACCCTAGTAAACATTACATTACTTTTACTACATAATATATAAAATAAAGCAAGCATATGGATATATGACATAATTGTCTTCTATTTTATTTGTCCGCAGCAATTTGTGAGAACAGCTCACATAGTCTTTGTAGAATTAATATCTATTATAAAATATAGGGTTAATCTAACACTAAGAACAATTTGTGATTGATGTGTTTTTTTGTGACAGTTGATAATGTGTCAAGTATATGTAAGAAAAAGGCCATCAAAACCATCCTTGTGTGGATGTTGAAGTGCTACTAAATGTGCTGTCAAATGGTGACAGTAGCTCACGTTAATATTAAAACTCTTGGTGAGCATCTAGTGACACAACTTCAGCTACATTTTAAAGGCTGTAGATACATTCAGAATAATTTAAGAGGCTTCTGTGCCTCTTTAGTAAATTTAGTATGTGCAGAAAATTTTGATCTTCTTTGTTAAACATTGTTTTTTGAGCCACTACATATATGTCCATTCTACTTCCATGTAGGTTTGTTGGTCCTGCTCGCGATGGAGTCTTTCATCTGTGTGGATCTCTCTGAGAAACTGCTACTTTTGAGGGAGTGTTCTCGTCCAGACTGTGGAGGAGGAGTGTCACTGCTCCGACTGGAAGCCCTTACACTTTGAACCCTCCTAATAGACCCCCCTAGTTTATCCTCACTCCTTAGCAAAGATACACTACTGAGAGAGTCCGTTCTAACACCAGGCAATTTCTGAGAGCTAGTTCTGGATAAGCTCTTTGATGGTGTTCCTGTTACAGCTGGTGAGGGCAAGTCTTTTTTAGATCTGGAAGATGATGCCACAGTGTTGCGAGCAAAGCTAGGTAAAGGCGAAGAACTTTTTAGGGTGTTGTTGGGACTGTCAGGTGTACTTCCTTCAGAGGTTCCTTGTGTCTGGGCCTGAGCTTGGGCCAAGGCACGCATTGTAGAACGACACATCTTTTCCTCTGCTGCTGGTTTTGAAATGTTACGAACAGGTTTAGAATTAGTTTTTTTGATGGAGGGTCTGTGTTGAGTCGAGTCCCTTGCCCACCGAGAGTTGCTTGGTGTCGCTCCTCTTTGTGCCCTAGGATCCTCTGGAGGGAGGCTTGAATGCCGTGCAGGTCTACCTTGTCTCTCGCCTCTCCTGGCTGGCATGCTTTGGTCACGAAGTGGACGTCTGGGTTCAATGCTCTCATGTCCAGGAGGTTTTTCAACTTTCTTCATACTGCTACTAGATCGATTCTGCCTTGTAATTGGCACCACTTTGCGCATGTTCTGAGTCTCAGTTGCTGTGAGGGTTCTTGTAGGACGACTGGCATGAGCAATTACTTTGAATGGAGACTTGGTTTTGACAAGTATTCTGGGGATGCAGGTCTGGACTGCTTTCTCACCAACTCTTTGCCCTTCAGCTGTGTCACAGCTATCTGTCTCTGCTTCTTCAGTATTTACAGATGGACTGACTGATTCTAGACATGCTTGATCAAAGCTTCCTACTAGAGGTTCATCACTTGATATGGACACAAAGTGACAATCGGTGGACTCAAAATTGGAGGATAGAGAATTGGTGTCCTGACCGACTCTTGGATAGTTGGCCTCCTGTGGCTTCTGGTTAAGTCCAAATCCTTCTTTTATGATAGGAGAAGTCTCAATCTCGGAACAGTCCAACACAATGGAACAATCAGTTTCAGTGCAGTCCATGACATACCCAGGTTTCTTACTGGACACAGAGGGATCAAGGGGCAAAGGGGTGTCACAAGTTGTTGAGGAAAAGGTGCTTGTGTCCGCTTCCTCCTTCTGTGATGAGATCATTTTGTCATTCCATACTTTTTCTGGCTTAGATCCCCCCTCAAAACTCCTACTAGATGGGGGCGTATCAAGGACAAATGCTTTAGGAGGGTCTTCTTCCCTTTCCAGATTTGTTACAAACGCTTCACACTGGTTATCAAAAGAAACATTACTGTTTTTATTGATCTGGCTGGTTATCTCAAAGGGTTGAAGGCCAGAAACTAGTTTGTGTTTCTCCACACAAACACTCATGTGTCCAACACCATGACCAGATGTCCCTTGATAAACATTCTTTGAGTTATTTAATTGAGGTGTAACTCCACCTTCAGAGAGAGTAGTATAATTATTATTATTATAGGGATCCGTGTTCATGTTGTAGCCAAAACTTGAGTATCTAGCTAAAGGACTGATGGGCTCTGTCTCAGCCTTTGGTGAAGCTGCTAACTTCTCTTGGTAAACCTGACTCTGCGGACCCAGCTCCCTATTATCATCCTGTGAGACAAGCCATGCCATGGTCTTTCTTTGATGGTTCCTGCCTGAACGAGGCAGGCTGCTGAATTTGGCATAGTCGCTTTCTGAAGACCCAGAGATCTGCTCCATATAGCCACGGACGTTGCGGTCACTAGAGGTGTGATGGTAACGGCGGGCACTAGACGAGCGGCCCAAAGGACTGTGGGGGCTTTGAGGTCTTGATTGAAGCAGGAAGTCTAGGAGGCCTTCTTTGGTAAGGATGTCAACATCATTTTCGCTGCTGCTGCGACCAAAACCTCCACTATCACCTGTCTCAGTATTGGCTGCACCCCAGGCACACCGTCTCTCCTCCAGTTCCCGTAAGCGTCGCAGTCTAGATTCCTCCTTCAGTTCCCTGTCCAGGTTGTCCTGCAGGAGAGCGGACAAGAGATCACTGTAAGAGGCTGTTCACTGACAGATGATCTGTAGCATGATTCATAAAGACTTTAAAGGGGACCTATTATGCCTTTTTTTACAAGATGTAAAATAAGTCTCTGATGTCCCCAGAGTGTGTATGGGAAGTTTTAGCTCAAAATACCCCACATATATTTTTATAGCATGTTAAAATTGCCACTTTGTGTGTGTGTCCCTTTAAAGGGTTAGTTCACCCAAAAATGAAAATTCTGTCAGTAATTACTCATCCTCATGTTGTTCCAACCCCGTAAGACTTTCGTTCATCTTCGGAACACGAATTAAGATCTTTTTTATTAAATCTGAGAGCTGGATCACTCCTCCATAGGCTTCTAAGGGACTGAAACTTGTTCCCCCGGAAAGCTATTGAAGACATCGTTAAAATAGTCCAAGTGACTACAGTGGCTCAATCTTAAGTTTATCAAGCGATGAGAATACTTTTTGTGCGCAAAAACTAACAAAAATAACAACTTTATTTCAACTATTAACTTCCTTCTCTGTGGGCCTCATTAGTTAACGTAGTGTGATAGCGTAGTGCTACGTCACACGCAGGCTCACTATTGGCCAACGCTGGTCATGTGTGTGATACGTGTGACGTACACCACAGAAGCGCTACGCAGTTTTACTACGAGAACTAACTCGAGGCCGACCGAGAAGGATATGAATAATTGAATAAAGTAGATTTTTTTTTTTTGCGCACAAAAAGTATTCTCATCGCTTGATAAACTTAAGATTGAGCCACTGTAGTCACTTGGACTATTTTAACGATGTCTTCAATAGCTTTCCGGGGGATTTTCAGCTTCAGAATCATTAATATTTTTTATTCTGGTGTCATCATTGTTCTGTGCATTGGGTTACCAGCACCAAGTCCAAGCCTATTCAGCATTTTAATCAACAGTACATTTTTTGTTAACCTTAAACTATGTTTTGGAGTATCAACATATTATCGTATTGTGAGTTCAGTATCGTGATATGTATCGAATCGTGACATGTGGGTATCGTTACACCCCCAGTTGGTACTAATCCATCCTTGACTAACAATTTTTTTCAAAAATAAAACTATTCCACTGCGTCTTTAGCGGCTCTGATGTCGGGAGTATAGAGATATCGACTGTTATGTTCACTCTTACATCCAACAACCCGAGTAGCTTATGAGACATTCTTGTCGCTACAGTTGCTCTGGCCTAAAGAAAATGGCGGATAGTGTACAACTTGCTCAGGGCGGGGTCTATGCTAATACGGCAGAGTCCGTCAACAGTCGTGGGCGGGGCCTGTACAAAGTGACGTCCCTTTGGCCAGAATCTGTGAACGACTTGTTCTATGACACTGCTTATGATTTATGGGGATAAAAAAAACTAAAAAGGAGTGGGTTGATTTTTATCAATATAGGGAGTTTGTGCACAGCCTAAACACATTTATGTGCAAACACCATGTAAAAGGGTGATTCTATAATTGCAGGTACATTTGGTGTCCAAAGTCATGATCTTCTTTTGCTTTTTCTACAGGCCATAACATTATAAGATTTTCTGTAAAAAGTGTCTTATATAGCTGAAAATCATGATTTCTTGTTGTCCGAATTAGTCAGTATATTTTTTTATACTGACTGTAAATCATGTATCATTGTGTGATCAACTACAACATTAAATTGTTTAAAAATAACTTTTATCTTATAAAAATGTGTCCATAAATTTTCCATCAATTCTGTTACCGTACCGTACTTTGCCTTTAAATTGGTGAAATTTTCTCCACAACTATGTAAGATACTAGTAAGATACAGGAAATTGTCACTTTCCCTCACTGATAAGATCTGAAGCACTGAAAGGTATGTGTGCTTTCTCTGAGAAAATATTTGAATCTAGAAAGTTCTTAAACCAAGTGTTATTTTGTAACAATATCAAAATGAAAAAATGTATCACTGATCACACAGTGGGTTATTTAAAAGTATTTTAGTCGTGATTTCATTAGTGACATTTGCTCTTAGCATTTATTCTAGCAAGTGGAGTTTTGGGCTAAAAAAGTTTAAAATAGTACATTCTGTTACCGTCAAACTCTGTTACCAAGGTTAAGTAACAATAATGTCAGTTTATTCATTAAAAGAAAAAAGTAACTTGTGCTTGGCAAGCACGGAATTATTCAAATTGAATATGTTTTCAATAAGATTCTGGAAACAATTTCTGTTAGTAAATTTTTTTTTCCCTTAACTTTTTGAAATACAAAATGTATCTCCACTAAAAAGTGAATGTTGCATAATAGGTCCCCTTTAATGTCTTTACAGATGTTTTGTTAATGTTTTTTTTTTCTTCTTCTTCTTCAGTTTTGCATGTTAGTAAATGTGATATGTACCTTTACAGCTTTTTTGAACTTTAGACAGAAGTCTTGGAAGATTCTGAAGCACTCATCCAGTTTAAATGTGTCTTTGTCTTCACAGAAGAAGTCGATGAGGGAATTGCCCTTTTTACGCAAGTCTAGCCTGCGATGTTTGAGGTCCTGCAGGGCATGTGTAGAGCTCTAACGAATAAGAGGGCAGCAGGTGAGTCATTCTTATTGGCATAAAAAAGTTCATCAAATTATTATAGCAAATATAATAGAAATATAAAACCGTAAAAATAAAACATAAATAACCTTTAGTACAAAAAAAAACATACTCTACTATGGAATTCTAATTGGGGGAATGATTAATTTACCTGCAAAAATGGACCCAGCTGTTTTTGCAGCTCATCGTCATCCTGAATCTTCTGTTCCAAGGAACGTGTTTTGACATAGAGAGAGGAGAACTCTCCTTCTATATTTTCTACTGAAATTCTACAACAATAAAAATCTAAGTCAGACCTGTTGCAAATATTAGAAGAAAAAAAAACCTAATACATTATTAGCACTAGTTAAACCAGAAGAGTTTGGATTGATATTGCTATAGTCTCACATAGCTAGACCTTTACATGATAATATATACAGGACTAATAAAACTCTGGATTTTTTAAAATAGAGTTTTTTAAGTTTCATAAAAAAGATTATTAATAAGAGAAGTTTTGAGAAACTAATTTTTTTGTGTTACCTGGCTGCACTCTGAACATGTGTTAGCTTCTCTGGGAACTTCAAAAGGGCCTCATCCTTTTTCTGTGCTTCCTTTGTGACAAAAGTTGAAGAAAAATCCAAATAAAATCAGTTAAAAAAAATCGTTGTAGTTATTACTATGGCTGGTTTCCTAAAAAATTTGCAAACATTTATCAGTAAATCTGGAGAAAACTACAGTGTACCTGGTTCTGTCCTACTTACTAGTGCCACAAAATGGAGCAGGTTCATGCCAGGCTTGTTGGCCTTCGTATCAGCCAGAGAGAGAAGCGAGGACAGTTTGAAGCCCAAAGCATTGCCTGCATAGCCACCCTACGAAAACACAGAGAACATCAGTCAATGTCTGGTCAATGCTGTAAAAGCCAACAACCTTTCCTGATTTAAAAATGTCAGGGAATGTTTTGGAGAGGAATAGATGAAAGGAAAGAGCAAAGGTGAAAAGAGGACTAGGGGAAATGTCCACAAAAAATGGACAGATGAGGGGTAAAGGATAGGGAACACAAGAAAGACAATAAACTGAAAAAAAGCTGGAGACAGAGAGAGACTTACTGCATTCATGATATTTCCAGCTTGGAGAACTAAGTGTAGAATGGCATGGAGCTCTTCACAAGTCATTAGTTCTGAGGAATAATCAATAGAAATAGAATAACCACAGGCCATTTGGTAAATTACACAACACTCTAAATGCTATTACAATCCTTCCTACTGTCTACAGTCTAAGAAATTTAAAGGAAATCTAAAGACTGAATGCCCATTTAAATTAGAAAAAAATTGCTGACAGTATGTCCTACTGTAGTTCATGATGTGCTGCTAAGATTAGCTAATGCAGGATTAATAAAAAACAATTTGGGTTTTTATAAAGGCTCCTAAAATCAATGTGATGATTAATGGAGTGCCATATCTTTACATTTAAGTACTATTGAAGAGTAGATAGGTCATGAACCATTGGATTCTGATAAGGCTAATACAGGCAAAAATGTCTGAAAATGTAATCCCCTACCCGCAAACCTAACCCTACCCGCAAGTTATCGCTAAAATCAGAGGGAAATGATAGATGAAAAACACTGATGAAGAAGTATCTAACCCTGGTTGTAAGCCTAAACTTGACATAAATTGTAAACGTGTCGCTCAAACCTGATAGGTTGATTTGGAATGTTGTTCCAGGATCAACAAATATGTTGATCCAGGAACATGTTGCACTTGGTGAAAAAAGCTGAGTGTAGAAAATGACTCAGCAAAATGCAACTCAGAATTGAGTCCTAATGAAAGTTCACTCTACTGTTTATTAGTCCACACTTGACATCAGATATTTTGAAAATGGTGGAATGGTGCATCAAATCATATGGGTTGGTGAGTTTGTGTATGAGAGAGAGAGAGCATAAGATCATTTAAAAATGACTTTGCGTTTATTTATCCATAGAGGCTCAAAATGTTTTGCCTACTTAGCTGAAAAGAATTACAATTATTCCTTCAGATTAAAGGGGAAAATGACATAAACTTCAGAACCTCAAAGAGTAGTCTAGTATTTTCTTACCTTCTGTGGCCTGACGCACAATGTTAATCTCACGACTCATGACCGTACAGGATGGGAGAAACTCTTCCTGAAGTACCATAGCCTCAATACACACCTCAAAGCTTTAAACATGAACACACAATCATAGTTGACTTGCCTTTTTGTCATGATGTTGTTAGGTATTATGAAAATGTATATTTGTATCTCATAGTTAAAGAGAGATGTTGTGCGTCTCTTACCGTGGCACTTGAATCAGCAGGAACATGAAAGAATCAGCCAGTGTCAGCTTATTTGGGTCTCCCTTGAATTCCTTCAATCTCTTCACCTAGAGAAGATAAGTGATTTAAATTCACATTCAAATATCAGAGCAAACTGTCAATGTATTTGTACCATTTTTCATTTATCGATAGATTGGATTAATTGTACAAGCATTTTTTAAATAATGTAGATTACCATTGCCATCATCTAGCACTCAAAGTTAATCTGCTGACGGTTAATGAAGATTTGACACATGAACTCGCGGCAGCTTCATTTGACTCTTGTTGTTTTAAAAGTGATTTTACTTTGGTTTTATTTACGTCACCATCTCTATTACTTCAGTCACTGTCTCTATGGACTCGATTCCATGTAAGAAATCCCATTTGATTCACGCATGTTCACGCAAACAGTATTCGAGATGCTTGTGTAAGTTGCTGTGTTAACAGAAAGTTTCGAGACTCACACCTGTAAGTAAATGCGGTTCTCAATTATAAAAACTGACAGTGTGAATGTAGCCAGAGTTCTCACCTCTTCTGCCTCTGGTAGTAGTTTGAGCAGTTCTTTCAGCTGTTCAGTTCCATACTGCTCACTGTTGCCAAGACGGATGTCTTCTACTATTGCGTGATTGGGCCTGAGGGAGAAAAACAGAAGTACAAAACAGACAATCAATTTGTGGCGCTGCCAGATCATCAGCTCAGTAGATCTCTTGTAGGATACTTCAGTGTATTGCTCCAAATTAAGATGGAAATACAAACCTTTAACTTCACAAGGACATTGTGAGTTATGTATAGATGTATATTTAAACAGTGCAGGTATTTTGGGTGCCACTCTTGCCATTTTAGGTGCCTAATTACTATGTACATATATTAAATGTATGGTTATGGTATATTAAATGCATAATGTAAGGTTAGGGGTATATAACTACGTAACAGCAATCACACTAATTCTATTAGGGGTATATAACTATGTAACAGCAATAACACTAATTCTATTAGGGGTATATAACTATGTAACAGCAATAACACTAATTCTATTAGGGGTATATAACTATGTAACAGCAAATTCCTAATTCTAATTCCATCCATCCATCCATCCATACATACATACTGTAAATGAATGTCCCATTTGGAAATCTGCTTTAGTTTTGTAACAGCCTTTGATTATTATTTCTCTTTATATATAAAAAAAAAGTTTGTGAAAACTTGCACAAACATGATTTGGAAATTTGCATTGGCTTCTTTTTCAATGCATGTATCTTTACATTTGACACTAAAAATGGATGCAGGAAGTGACTTGACTCACAGTGTCTGATCAGCCCTACTGTACATGACCACTCACATACACAGAATACATACAAACATGAAAACATTGTCTTTTTGCATAATCATTTATAGTCTCTGAGGATGTTGAAATACCTGTTCAAAAATAAACAAAAACCCTGTTTACACAGGCCACATCCACCTTCAACTGCCCATTTCACCAGGTCTGACGTAAACTTATCTTGTTATATTCTTTTATTCTGGCCTCGTTGTCTGTTGAGAACTGACAACATACCTTGTGTCCTATCTGTTATTACTTTTCACAGTAAATGTATACAGCATCCTCATGTGAACTCTCAAGTATCAATCACAACCCGAAAGCTATTGATCTTCACACAAGATCATCGGGTTTCTCTTGACCACCACCACCAGATCCTATTTCTGTGCTGAAGCACATGCATACAAAGGCTTTTACACATGATGACTCTTAGAAACCTACTTCTTAAACTGTTTGAGGAAAATTCCAACGTTCATTCCTCTCTTGGAGTCCAAGATGCTGATCTGGGAGAACAGAGGAGAGAGGTTAATTAAAACGGATGGAAAGATACACAAAGGACAGACTGTGTGTGTGTTCTCAGCAGAAGCATCACTCCCATTCAAATTTTGGGCTTTCAGGTTGTTGTGGCAAGTTGATTTGAATGCAACTTCCAAAATAAATAGAACTAGTATCTTTGATGGTGCAAGATTACTATAGGTTAAAAAAACTATTTATTTACCTATTTATTATTATTATTATTTTAGTAAAATAGTGTGCATTTGGTTCCAAAATGTAATTAGAAAGAAGGAGGCAGATGAATATCAAGGGCACACAAAATGAAAACCACTAGACTTATATGTCTTATATTTAATAGAACTAGAACTAATAGAATATAACTAAGTTGTGTTTTTAAGTGTGCCATACCCGGAGTACCACTGGTTCCCCTTAAATAAATAGATTTTTATGATATGAGAAAGACAGGAAGAGTTTCTTAGATTAATATAAATTGCTTTGCAGAATAGCTGAACAGAATGATTCTCTTTCCAGTTTCTAGATATGTTATTATCTAAATATGTTATTATATTAATATGTCTATGTTATTATTTATTTGTGTGAATCTTAAAGGGATAGTTCACCCTGAAAGGAAAATTCTGTCATTATTTACTCACCTTCATGTTGTTTCAAGTCCATAAGACTGTTGTCAATCTTCAAAACATGAAGATCTTTTTAAAAAACCCTGAGAAATTTCTGTCCTTTTTTAAGCATGACGGCTTTTAAGGGAATCGACTTTCCATGGAGGGACAGATATCTCTTAGGTTTGATTAAAAATACCGATTTCACTTTATTTTGATGGTTCCTTTAACACATTCTGTTGACTGTAAGTAACAACTAACTTTACTAACTCTCATTAGTGTATTAGTAGACTGGTAGGATTATGGTTAGAATAAGTTGACATGTTGTTGCAAAGTTACTTATAGTCAACAGAATGTTCAAAAGGGACCATCAGTGTAACCAAAATTTCTTCATCTGTGTTTTGAAGATGAGGGAAAGTCTTATGGGTTTGGAACGACATGGGGGTGAGTAACTGATGACAGAATTTTTGTTTTTGGGTGAACTAACCCCTTATAGAACACAATGTTATACAATGTTATTCTCATTAACTCAACATCAGCACTCAACAGAGTAGCGTGATGACTCAATTTGGCCCATGAGATCATTAACTAACTAACATGACAGCCATTTTAGTGGCAACTAAACAGACACACAATCTGTCACTCTCTCTAGATCACACATTTACATGACCCATGTGTGTGATACATGCAATTTGTGACGCATCACAAACTCAAAGGTCTAGCAGGACGGTGTCTGAAATTACAAACGAGGCCACACGCATGGTTCACGCCACCTCAGACAAACAATAAGAAAAGCTTCATTGGATCTGCACAGGTACACTTGGTGCCTTCGTGGATAATTACAAAGCTACCAAGACCAGCGGCAACCACACAAAACAACACAAAAACACAGCTGGTCGCTTAGACACAAAACGACAAGCTCACGGGAGCATATGTTTTGGATGAATGTTTGATTCAGCGACATGTTTGTTTTATGTAGAGATAAGTTGCACACACCTAATAACACTTCTTATAAGCCCGTAAGAAAATCCCCATGCTTCCTACATGATAGGAAATTGTTAGCAAATTAAACATAACAAACATATGAATATCAAAATAACCACTTTGTTTGGAATCAACAAAATTTCTGGGACCACATTTTATGTAGGAATACCAACAATTACTGATAAAATCATATTGAATATAAAGATGTTTCCCTGTATCCGGTAAAGTAAATAAATAAAGTCACTACCTAGATGTAGCCTACTTTACTTCACTGAACAACGCAAATAGTTCAGTGATGTAAAGGCTATGTTAGATTGCACTTCACTTCAAGGCATTTATTTTTGTCAGTGATATAATTCAACTGAGAAGAAATATCAATACTGATAAGTGTTAATACTTAAATAATTACTAACCCAAGTCTATGCCTGAATGCAGAGCAATCATTTTCTAGTATTCTTTCCACAGAATAACTGGATTAATTACAATGACTTCCAAAGACCACATTAAAAAAATAAAAACTATAGCTAATAATACGTTTCTGACATCACAAACTACCTTGTAACCAATCACGTCAACGTGCAGGTGGGCTTTAGCATATCATTAACTGCTGGAACATGGTTTGTGAAAATTAGCAACACTTTATAAGCTGTTGAATAACGTAGTCAAGCAAAAGGCTCGTCGATAACCGTTATGTGTCCGACGTTGAAGAGAGCGATACATAAAACACATTACCTTGGCTACAGGGGGACTTTAAAGCTTTCCTTTTTACAGTAACGTTTTGGCAACCATTATCTATTTTTTCTATTTTTTTTCACAAAATGTATATATTTATATATGTATTGGTTTCTTGCTTCCGTATTTCCATATTGATACACATCGAACAGCTCCTCCACTAATATTTGGCAGTATTGACAAAAATTTTGTCTTGGGCAATCTTAACACAAGGCCAGTTATTCATTCACATTTATAAACAAACACAATTGAAATATGAAGTCTCACGACTGCTGCATATAATCGCAAAACATATGCATATTGTGTAGAGACAAGATACATCACACTGTCTAACAACCTTTAACTGCAGATATTCCAAGCAATGATTCAGTTCTACACAGGTTGCCTTACCTCATCCTTGCTCTCTTTAAATGAACCTCTAGATCTCCCAAGACGAGATTGTCCATCGCTTTTCTGGGTTCGAACCTCCTCCTGCTGGCCGAACAGCTCCTCCACTGTCTTTACGTCAATCTGATACTGCTGCTGTCTCACTGCTAGAGTCCAAATATTAGGTTTACCCCTAACCTTCTCCTCTGGAATGGTTTTCCAAAAGAAGCTCCGTACCCGTCGTTTCTTGCGTGAGGCGTGTTGACCTGGTGCCTGGGGTGGTGGTGGAGGAGGTGGAGGCGGAGGTGGAGGTACTGCCGAAGGGCAGGAAGTGCTGTAATGTCCATGGTTAGGGTCGTTTGTAGAGGTTGTAGAAGGTTCAAATGGCAGTGGATTTACTATTGGTGTGGTACAGTCGCTTGCCGACTCCTCCAGAGCAGTCACACTGGCCATGACAAGCATTACATTAGCAATGACACCAGTCCCGGAGGGGCAGCCTGTGAGGGGAATTTTTGCCCCTTTCCAGAAGACCCTTTTATAAAATGCCAAATAAATCGGGACAGCCTCCTTGTTTGATTCTAGGTGCTGTCTGTTGGAGTCCCAAGGTCTCTCTCACTCATAGTCACTAATATAACAACTGACAGCTATGTAAATAATGAGTTTTTCCTCAAGCAGAATATGTGCGGCGTTCATTCTTAATTAGAATTTAGTGCAAAGAACAAAACTGTTTTACAAATATCTGTCGACTGACTCATGGCTCTGACACGATGGTGTTTCGCAATCTTCTTAGGTCAATGTCGTGAAGTTCTCGCATAGTTTGTCTTCACTTCCTCTACGTAGTCCCATAATGCCAAGCTGTTACTTCCAAGCTTTCACCCACTGTGGTGTGGTCAGAGGTCAAACCCTTGGATCTGCAGGAAGGACAAAACACACACACATTCAAAATCAAAATTACTGAGGTGCAGTCAAGTGAATGAACTTGGAACCTAAAAACAGAGGAAATGAGAAAGTAACAGACATCAAAAGAGATGTGGTTGTACACTCAAGAAAAGGCCCCAGTAGGACAATGCCAAATGCTATTGTTCGTCTTAAGGCATTGGGGCCAGCCTGATATGTGTAAAAATGATCTTGACAGATGAATCAAATCTTCACTAATGAAAACTCACACAAGGCACTTTCAAGGGATTTGTACGTCTCATGACAAAATTATTTGGCACAATTACCTTTACATAACATTAATTATACAGTAGTTACATAACTTGTGGCTTACAGTAGTTTGGTGCTAATCTAAAACGTTGTACACATTAAGAAATAAAAAGTGCTTTTGATGAAGCATCATATGAATGGTGTACACTTACCTGAAATGAAGACTGTACTCATAATAGTTCTACAAGTGTTTCAACTTGCTTCTTTTTTTGTTAGACAGGTATAGGAATTAATTATTGTGTAAACCGCTCTTTAAAACTCACTTGTATTATCAGTGTAATTAAAAATAAAAATAAAAAAATGAGATGATAGAGTTAGCCAGCTAAAGAATACCTTTAAAATAAAATGTGCTCAAGAACTTTGCTCAAGGTGTAAATGATCTAAACATTGCTTTTATTTTACATTTGGAAGGAACTGCCCAATAAGTTAGTATAATATAATAAATATTGGTAAAAGTTTAGCCATTAAACAGTGAATGACATAATTACAATAGTTTTCATACTGGTGATTCACTTGAGCCACATCTGTTATTTGAATATGCAAAGTAACTGACATCAAACAGCCTTCAAAGTACAGTGAGGTTGTCAAGGAGACCAGGCAACAACCAATCCACAAAAAAGCAGCTATTTCACAGACATTAGCAAAGATATGCAACCGAAGCTATATGAAAAGATATTGCAGCTTATCTACTATTTTGATGTATATAATTTACAAGAGCTTACATTGATCAGCACATTCAGAATCAGATGACTATATGGCTCAGGTCTGGTCATGCAGGTGTCTCTGTATCACAGATATCGAGTGAACAGACTGAAGTAAATGGCACTGCAGGTTTTCGTCTTATGTTCTACTGTCAGGAGAGACATACTGCTGTCTGCTGGGAGAGGCCAAGGCAAAATGCCACAGCACTTTTGACTGTCAGACTGAACAGCCATATCGGGAATCTGTTATGTAACCTGTATCTCAGAGAAACTGAAGGTTATAAAAGTCTGATTTGATGGTAAAAGCAAAAACCCATGTTGTAGTGGCATTGTTAATTATGAGTTATTTTTAAAGTCACCATGAAATCAAAATTGACAATCCTTTTTTCTTATGGAATATTGCAGTATTTATAAATGCTACATCCATGCACATTATTATTATTATTTTTAAAATATGTGCCTTTGTAATCTCTATTCAAAATAACATTCCCTCCCTCTTACAGCAACATCTCTTCTCTTCTCTGATGACGTGTTTACTGGTTTACAACCTTTTTTCTTGTTTGAGAAGCCGTTTTATGGAACAATAGGGAAGAAAAGACTTCCGTAACTTCCGTTTCATACCGAATTTAATGCTGTGATCGATGTGTAGACAACACAGGGTTCAACACACTGTGGTGAAAGATGTTCTAGAAACAGAAAATAAGACACCAAGTGCTGTAAACCAGAGCTCATCATACTACTACCTGTTAACAGGGTCTCATTCGATCCTCTAGGTTTTTACTTATTAAAAGACAATTGACGTCACAGGAAGACTCTGTTTCCATGCTGGTTCAGCTGAGTTAGGCTACTTTGTATAATTAATTCATGTGTAAAAGTAGATGTATTTTTCCTTTTAAGGCATCTTCTTCATATGGGTTATGCTGTATGATGTTCTAACATGGTTTTACCCCTTATACTGAGTAAAAACATGCACTTTATTTCAATATCTACGGCTATTTTATATACATTCAATTAAAATAAGATTAGTATAAAATAATTAGTTCAATTCTATTAACTATTAACTACGACATTTGCCTTAATAAACTCCTACTGCTTATTAATAGTTAGAAAAAAGCATTAGTATGTGCTTTATAATAATAAACAGCCAATATCCTAGTATTATGCATTCTAATAAGCAAGTGGTTAATACTGAGAATTGGACCCTAAACTAAAGTGTCACCAAATATAGATATATGTGTGTGTTCAGATCCTAAATGAACATGTACTGTACTATGTTGGCTAGAGAAGAGAATACAGGGTTAACACTGTAACACATTCTTCCTCACCTCAGTGGTGTCTTTGCTGCAATGTCAGCGACAGTGTACAGCAACACACCCAGATACACCGCACCAAATCTCTTAACGATTATACCAACATCACATTTACAAACATGCTGAAAACCCATTTGAGGGGACATTAAAGTAACAATCATTTTAAGATAAATCAGACACTATAATAATGGGATTCAGCACAAACACACAAAGCCTAGCAAATCTAAAGAACGCAAGAAATCCAATCGGAAAACAACACTGTTCATGAAATGAATGAACAAAGGGATTCACAACCCCAAAAATACTGTCATCATTTCCTCACTCTCATGCTGTTTAGATTATCATTAATCTTGAACAGAAATGAAGGTATTTAAAAAAATAAAATAATATTCTCCATGCATTGAAAGTCAACACATCAGCCAAAGCTTTCACACACCAAAAAGTACCAAAATACAAAAAAACAAAAAAGTAATCCAAATGAATCTAGCGGTGTCCTGAAGAGACAACGTCAATGTTGCTGGGCAATCTTGCCGAGCGATTGTTGCTTGGGCACTTTCCCATTGAAAATGGGCAATCAATTTCTATCTGGATCATTTAGATCGGTCATGGGCCCTGTGTCTCATCAGGTTGCCCATTGAAGGCAACATTGCTCAAAAAGTTGCCCTATATTCGAACCTTTACCTTTATACGAACAGATTCAATTTCGACATTTATTCATATATAAACATTGATCAGCCCCCATACCTATAGAGCTCATTAAATATGCCATATGAAAGCTCAACCCTGCTTGGTTGACGGCGTTTGTTGATTCCATGTTTTAAATCCTAATTGCTTTAACGATCAGTCTCCTCCTGTACTGTGATTATAATGTTTTTCCTCTCTCACACAACTTAAACATATGTGATAAACATCTGCCAATCCTGAATGTTTACCTCATTTTGGAGTGGTATGATTTCCCAGATCATGTCACAAATACAATTGATTTAAGCTTGTTTAAACAATGAAGCATGTCCTTGTTTCTGTGTTGATATATATATTTTTATTCATAAAGAATGCAGACTGCCATGATACATCACATGATGTGGACAGCAGCATTAATTTTACTGATAAAAAAGAGAGGCTGTTTTTAAAAAGAGGCTAAGCCTCTTTCTAATAACAACTGTTAGCAGGACTCCGGGACTGTGATTTAAAATCTACCTCATCACAAAGCTGACAATTTTAAGTATACTTAATGGATATTTGAGCACATTTAGAAAGATTGGGGCAGTGTTAATAAACAAACCCATTGTCCCAGACCATTAGACATCTGTTCACATGCTTGGCAGTCTAGCAAATTAATCTGACCTCCTTTTGAGAAAATCTCCTAAAATTTCTCATTGTTTGTTTGTTAGTGATTAGCCTAGTCCTTTTGTTTTTGGAAAAGATGGCGGCACATAATCATCTAATAAACTGAATGGAGCGTAGGTTAAAAGCTTAAATCTGAACATGATTTGAAAACTAAATTTCCCAGGAAGAATACTTATTCTATTGGTTCTATTGGTACTCATTCAAAGGCTGTGTTTAACACTGTAAAAATCTTAAGGAGCAATCTCTACCTGATCTACCCCTTACATTTAGTTTTAACCCAGGTTTTCCCAAACAGGAGTTTGTGAGTTGATGAAAAGCTAATAATAATTATTATTTTGAATGTAAAATCAAAATAATGTACATGTATAGTCTGATGCGCCACATGTTTCAGAGTCAAATTATAATTATCATAATTATTATAATTATCAAAAATTCATTTTCTTATTTTTACAGTACAATATGTACAATGTAATTTTACAATAGTAATATATTTCTGCATTCATTCTTACATACCTGTTACTACAACCACCACTACTATTACTACAACTACTACTAATTATTATTATATTATCAACAACAGAGATTTGTGAACATGTGAATGTGTTGTTCAATTATTGAAATATAAACGTATTAAATATAAATCTCAAGGGATATTTAAAGTAAACAGTTTACATGGGGTTTGGTTTGGGGTTAAGTTTAGGACCCCTGGTTTAACCTAATGTATATAGGCCTATAGGGTGATAATAAAATCAATTAACTTAGATGTTACTGCATTCAACATTTTTAGACTAACATTTTTTTTTCAGTGAGGTAAGGACTGTGATACTGATACTGAAGTGTAGTTGGTGGCAGTGTTCATTCAAAAGACCCTCAGAGGCAGCTTCATATTCATTTTCAGAAACCATAACAGTAGATATGTTTGCCTTTGAGTCTGTTCGTTGCTCTGCTCGTAGATTGATTTCCAGTATGTCTGCTAAAGGAAGCCCAAGGCAACAATCCACCCAACGATTATCTAATACCTTCAGTGGACTATTTGGGTGCAATGAACAGCACCAAAAACAAAGAACCTTTGAGGAAACACACAGCGATTAAGAAATACTTAAGGAGATTCAAGTATTAATGTCTTAATGGTGCTTGTGCTTTGGATTCAGTGTTTTCGGTGCAAGTGTTTCTCTGTAAATCGGCCATATATCAAAGTCCAAACACACACTGCTTTCATAATCAAGGGAAAGACTGGTAATCTAAATGATCTAAAAGGAACATTGATAAAAGCCACTGGTTTTGTTTGAGACCCAGACATACTGACCACAGTATAACATCATCAGCTATGCAAATCATGAGGTCGTTTCTGTATCAAACATTAATTTAATGTCAAAATGTGATGATGGTTTAAAGCTGTTGAAAGCTGATGATGTGGTATGTGATCATCAGCAGGTGATCCAGCAGGTGCGAATCTTGTGTTGTGACATTTTATGACAACTCACCAATTCTCGATTTAGGGTGGGAAATATCAATGAAGACCATCTTTATTTTCTTGAGTAAATATTACAGTGATAGTGTGGCTGATCATCTACTGTACCAGCTGTCAAATGTCAGACCTTGCAAAAGGAAAATACACTCTGCTTCAAGCGCTGTCTTTACATCTTCAGGTTGTTATTTTATAATTGTGTAAAATATACATTTTTATGTATGTGTGTAACATGAGGCAATCAAAGCAATCAAGACTGTACCAGTCAGTAGCTGAGGCCACATTTACCTACTATTAAAATTTTGTATATTACATTGAATAGGCTATTGTTGTTGCAAATTGTGCTAATAAAGATATCACCACCCTAGGGGTGTAGTTCAGTTCACCTGGTCCCTTTGGTCCGGACCAAAAAAGAAAATGATAATTTTAGTCCTGGCTCACAT
The DNA here is from genome assembly GCA_031834385.1 of Semotilus atromaculatus. Lineage (NCBI taxonomy): Eukaryota > Metazoa > Chordata > Actinopteri > Cypriniformes > Leuciscidae > Semotilus > Semotilus atromaculatus. The sequence goes on along the minus strand of JAULUF010000023.1, from coordinate 6,389,090 downwards.
AGCATTCACACAGACAATTTTAACAATTACCAAAAGATACAAAACAACAACCAAAAAATGCCTTTTATGATGTACATTTTTCATTGGAACTTAAATATCCAAAACAATGCTGTGTGCTGGCTAAATGTGCTCATTATGTGCTTGCATGTGATGTTCACACAAAAGATCTGCTGCAAGGAGACATGGTTCTGACAACTGTACTGAACTGTAATGGACAACATTGTGACGATGTTGCATTCTGTCCTTTTTAGTGTCGCATCTTGTGACATCACGTCCTGTTTATGGTTCGTTTAGATGTCTTTGGTCTGTGTCGCGTTCATATTTCAGTCGAATCGCACCAGAGTTTATTTGGAAGTGGACAGAGACCCATCTTTTCAGAATTCTCAATCCTCTTGTTTAGTGCACACCAGGGTTCAGATGGCAGCGGTCACACTTCAAAATAACCGCACTAGCAAAGCAATCGCACCAGTGTTTGTTTTAATCAAACCAAACCTGCCAAATGTGAACACACCCTAAAAGTTATAACTGGTTGACATAGTTGAGGATGGATGAAATAGCAATTAATTTTGAAAACAGTCAAGGCAATCTTTTTTTTTCACTGTATTTTTTTAAAATAAAATGTGCTTAGTAGCCTATCGTTATAGAGCTTCTTAATTTGCAGCTCATATTGTAAATGAAAAACGTAGAAATGTTTTGTAAAGTAACTTAACATTTAATGAAAAACATAAATATTTTATATTTGTATTATATGTTTAAATTCTATCTTTTATCAGTATTGCTGTCACATTCAAAACATCTAGTTGAAAATGTTGCCCTGATATGACTTTTTATGAGGCTGGTTTGGCAGCATCAAAGTGCTTGGATATTTACTCATCCTTCTGCATTCATTCACAATGTGGGACACAAGAAGTGAGAAAAAGACAGATATGTGCTATGGAGGTTTTTTGTAGGATAGTTTCTTCTATGGGACAAACCACATAAACACTGGTAGTCCCATCATTTTTGAGCTCAAGATGCAGTGTATCTTTGATTACAAACCTCTCTTGATCGAATTCTGTATGAATGTACAATGTAACACATGATATGTTTTTCTTTTCTTTCTTATCTAAGTGTAATAGCATAGCACCATGATTTCTCCACTCTGGTGGCTATGATGAATCTTCTGCTAATCAAATTTAACCACAGCTTGGGGAGGGGTGAAGCTTGACCCAAATACAGATTGAGAGGAAGATATTATAATGAAGAGATTAGATACAAAAAAGAGGGAATCAGATATGAGACACATCTGGATACATTCAAGAAAATTTAGGAGAAAATAAATAAACAAATAAAATTCCCTAAAACAGGGTACCCAGCCACCTGGGTAATAATATTATAAATTGACATATAATTGCATAAATGTAAAAACTGATATTTTAACTGAAACAGTGGTGCTGGGAGGTGGTAAGCATCCAGCATGAGAAAGCTTGCCTCTCAAAGCCTAGTGATCTCTATTGATCGCAAATGGCCATTAGAGAAGGTAAATAAAGCAGCAACAAAGACCACCTAACAAGTAACCAGACAGAACTCAGGGAAATCTAAGAGCTTCAAGAATTCTTTAGTAGACAGAGGAATTCTAGAGCTCAAAGAAGCAAAGTTCCAGGATGATCTAATTAACAAAGTGTGACAATTTCTGTACATCACACACTGCATGAATCTGAAGCATCTGTCTGAACAAACGCGATATGAGAAGAGTTTTTTTAATGTGCCCTTTAAGTTTCTGGGAAACCCAAAATTTGTCTATAGGTTCTTTTTAAAGCTGTTTGAGCCCTGAAGATCATCCTGTCTGCATGGGACAAGGACTTTAAAAGTGCACCGACTGGAGTCTGCACTAATGTTAATGGTCCTTGCTGTCAATCACAGATGCTGCATATTGACTGGTGATGAGCAAAATGCTAACTCATCACATGCTTCACTCTAATGTGAACTGAATGAGTGTTTAGTTTGTAATCGACATACACTCACACGTGCTAAAAGGGACCAAATTCGATTACTAGAGAGGACTAGCATTACAGTCACACACTTGGCCTGACTTGCCCTTTGACCACAAACAGACAAGATTTTCTGACTCCCACAGCCAATACAAGCTCCACTAAATGATTCAGAAACCATAGGAACATCTAGTAATAGTAGACAGTGAAATGACCGCAATAAAATATAAATGGGCTCATTCAAAGAGAGCACACGGGTGTAAATCAAACCTCTCAGAATACCAAAACAATCCTAATACATCTTGATATGTAGCATAATAGCATTTCGCTATTAAATATTTAGTAGAGCAATAGAACTAAATAATACTAGATTTCTGATGTTTTTCTAGCCATTTTATACAAGGAAGTAAATCAGCCAGTGGGACGACAGGATGCCTTTTGGTTGCCATGGTGACAGCAGGTGGGAGGGGGAACTGAAGTCCAAACACCTGATGTTTACGTGTGTGCAAATGAAAGAGCTAGACGCTTGCTGCTGAGTCCCTTTAGAGACCATTAGAAGTGTTCAGACAGATTAAGTAAAAACAACAACTGGAACTGTCATGACGGCAGTGTTGTTATTGGTAACTAACACTGCTAAAAAAAAAAAAAATTATAAAAAAAAAAAAAATTCAATTTAAATTAAGCTGAAATAAAATAAAATATAAATATTAGATGAAAACTTAAACTTAAAAACTTGGTAACTAATTGAAATAAAATAAGTTTAATAAGTATACTAAACGTCTCAAACTGAAATAGAAAATACATTATAGCTAAATAAGAATGTTTAAAAAAAAATGACAAAGCACATAACATTATTAAAATTAAAATTAAATAATACTCAAATTACACTGCAAGACAGGCACAGTGTTGTTTCCTGTCCAGATGCTGTATTTCTGTTTTCTGTCTGTTAATAGAAAATTGATCTTTAACATGTCTTTGTTTAACTCAAGTTAAGTGCTTTATTTATCTAGCACTTTTACAATACAGATTGTTTCAAAGACGCTTGACACTGATGACAGGACAATAATGCAACAAAGTTTGTTTTGGCTGTAGAAGATCTAGAAGAAAATAGTGTAATTCAGCCGCAAACAGTGATGTCATTATCCAGCTCAGTTCAGTTCTCATATAATGGTGTCAATGCAATGCTGATCAATAATTTTGTTGAATATTAAGTGTCCCGACTAAGCAAGCCACACTTACTAAAATTTATTAAAATTTACCACTCTGATATTCCTTGTACATGCAATTCACCAAAAACATGAAATAGCTATACACTGTCAGAACCCAAAACAATCCTCAAATTCACAATCATGTGTTACCACGGTAATCAATCAAGACAGTACTATTTTAGGGGGGCTTCCACCAATGGAGTTCCACTACTTTAGGGTGTGTTACCATGGCAATGTGACAACAGACAACCATCCTCCCCCCATTGACCTCACCCTGAGGGAAAACTTTTTCCTAAGCTTTGTTCCAGAACTCCTGAATGGATTGTCTCCAATTCATCTCACCATGAGAAATGGGATGGGTCACTAAAGAAGCTGGCTTCAGAGGATTACAATAAAGCACATCACAACCTGTGACAAAGCAGCACAAAAGCACTAGAAACAGCCCTAAGGGTCTCTGCGGGGCATGAGGAAAGCAGATCAGCAGCAGAAAACTTCATTTTTTTATTTTTACAGTTCTCCTGTCAGTAGCATACTCATTATAATACTGTGTGACTATGACAGATTTCAGATGATGTAATGTTTACAGACCATGTTCCAGGCACAATAGGGTTAAATAAAGGAGGCACTGAAAGCTTTTGAGCAGGGAACCGTGGTAGACTTTTCTTATTAAATGCTGAACATCATATTCAGATTACAGAGAGGTGACTGACTCATGGGAGCAGTGAGGTTACACCAGAAATACTGTGATCTTTAGTGATGCGTCCTATGGCGTGACAGCGATCACAATAAAGTCTACCGAATAAAACCTGAGTGTTAATGAGAAGGAAACACAGGATGGATCGATTAAACCAAAAGGGGAAGACAGGGAGATTTACGGACGAAATTGCAGAATCAATAAATTAATACAGCTGTCAGTCTACACTACTCGTAGCATTTATTATAGCCTACACATAGCATAATAAGCATAACTTTAATATTCTCCTCGACTTGTGATCTTGCATGGTCGCACATTAGGCAAATTATTCCTTTAGGCTATGGCACAGTAGTAATATATATAGCTATTTTGAGTTCTTTCAAATGAGAATATTACAATTTAGTGTCAAAAAGCATATATTTGGCTGTGCGTTCATGCAATTACGACTGGGATATTAAAGTTATGCTTTTACAGAATAAATCCGTTCAGTCGGTCTATGAATGAATGGCATACGCATATCTATACAGGACGCTTCAATATCGCTTGAAGAAACAAATCATTCAGCAGCAAAAGAAGAGTAAGTTAGAAGCAAAACGAAATTTTCGGATCTAAACATGCAAATTAAACTGCGTTAAAAAAGTCTTACCTTGTACAGTTAAAGGAAAATATGTAGGCTACTAGTTGTTTTCCTGTTGCGGCAGGTGCGTGTATCCGAGGGTAGGTGAGTGTGTGTCGGTATCACCGGCATTCTGCGCGTCCAGCGCTGCAGCGACGCTCTCCAAACTGCAGTGCATTACAGCCAAAGGACACACTGCGCATGCGCTTGTGGTGTGTGCCGTGAGACGGCGCATGAGCAGCGCGCGCTCACAGAGACTGGTTCAGGTGAATCTTTGGGACGGGTCGAGTGATGACGTTAGTCACTCGCTTGGTGACGAGTGTAACATAATAGCCTACTGCTCAGACACAATTATTAATATTGACATACATCATCGCTGGCTGTTTATTAAACATAAGCAGGTATATTTGGCAACCATGGAGATGACGGGCATCGATTGGTGTGAATAGCTTTTAGAGAAAATAAATTTGCATAGAGTTTTTCATAATACACAATGTTCCAAAGCAGCTTTAAAATAAAATAATCCATTAATGGCCCAAAAGACGACTTATCTGTGTGTTCTGCAGAAATGGGCAGACCTACTTAAGGACTGATTCTCACGTGTGCTGACTGACACATTGTCACATCGCCCCATTCACAGCATCATCATGATTTATCATTAACGAGTTTTATACAGAACAAGTTATTCCAGTGGTTCTCGACCAGGGCCACTAGAGGCTTCGGCAAACTTACAGGGGAGCCCCAGTCTTAAAATTAACCATCTTGTTTCACATGTTAGAAAAACAGAAAATAGAGGTGTACACCATTTAACTGACATATATATATTTTTTTTTTAAACAAACAAACAAAAATGCTACAAGTAGCCTAAAGCAGCTTTGATAGATGGGCCTTTGAATATTGTCTTGGACAAATGGGGGCTGAGTTATTCTGTTATGCTAGCAGAAAGTCAATGAAAACGCTAGGTCAAGACAACAGTGCCCTCTGTAGGCAGAATGCAGTCTTGACTGTATGATAAATAATGTCAATGTATCATGTGAACTGAAACAATGTTACAAGCCAAAGAATGTTTTAATTCATAACCAGAAAGGGTGTCATATGTAAATATAAAAAAAAAAACCACAAAGTTTTTAATAAACGTGAATACAAAAAGAGAATTATACATAAGAATTAAGAATTCAATTTTATTAGTCTCCCATAATTCAACATTCAGTACTTTTTTTGCCCTTAAACACCCAGTCCATTATTTATCAACAAATCTTCAAAAAAGCACACAGCAAAATTCTTTATACCCAAGGAAAAATACACGATTTTACAAATATATAGATGTGTGATGTGTCTATGAATGTGCCAGTCAGTTCTGTACATTGTTATCTGTCTATTGTTAAGACAGAACTGAAAAGTCACACAGAAACTACAGGTAGTTCATCAAATGAAAGGAGGCAAGAACGGGTGTAAACCAGGTGTGAGAATGTTTAAAGTCTCCAAGATTAAACTACATAATTTTGAATTCTGGCTAGAAGTAAAACATAACATTTTATTTGGCATCCCTATTTTGTATATTTTTTTATATTAATTTGTTCTACATTAATCTCCTTTGACAGTTTTCAGGTTTGGTACTGGGTTAATCTAATTTGAACAAACATTATACTTTTGCATTTACAGAGTTAAATTTATTGGATCCTTACTACAATAATCAGAAGTGAATGCTTTTGAAAATCTCTTCTTCCTTATATATATATATATATATTATAAAAAGTTGCACAGAGAAAGAACAACAAAACCCAAACAGATATAAACAGCTGAGGCAGCTGACATGGTATTTCATGTCAAATTAATTTGGTTTACATTTTGTACAAAATAGTCTCCTGGCTTAGTTATTAAAGAAACGGAATGCAAGGAGAGATTGTAAAAAAAGAAAAAGAAAAAAGAAGATATCTCAGATTGCAAATGTCAAGTAAAAAAAAAAAGGTTGCTGGTTTACGTGTACGCATATGTGATTATCCAGGGCTGCACATATGGCTGTTTATTGGTCCATTATATAGTCTGTAGGATAGCAATGGGAGTACATTTGTTTTTCATAACTCCTGACAACACTGAAGATTATTTAAATTGATGATTGACAGAGCAAGGCACATCAAATCAGAAATGAAGCTCCATCCCCTTCCCATGGAATCTACAAAAGTTTCACTTTAAAAATGTTAGTTAACTTTAAAAGATAAAAAGCCAAAGATTGAGCATTTATGACATCCTATTATCCTGCCTTTTATGTTTTAATTGTGAGAATAGTAAATGCATCATAGCAAACCTTCAAGTTTGTACTAAAACCCTTGAAGCCCTTGAAGGCGGCAGTGTGGAAATCTATGCCATTGTACTTGACAATATAACAATGCAGTTACATAAGAGTTAGGAGAGGTGGGCACAAGTGAGGTCTAGAATTATGTCTCTGACTGGTAATGCTTTCATTTCAAGATCAATTTGATTTTGAATCATCTTTGTGGAAAAACTACTTTAAAGATTTTACAACATTCACATGGTGCTTCATTTCTTTCTGCTTCCTGTTAAATTGTCTGTATTTTTGTATACCATAAAGTGCTGGTAACTTGATTCAAAAACAACAAGATTGTTTTCTTTGTTGTTTTTGTTGTTGTGCAAGAGAGTGCAAACTCTCTGACTAAAGAAAAAGCATTTATTTTAAAAACTAAACTTCAAGTGTAAAGTCAGACATAACAAGGATAAAGAGAGGGGCTAAATAGTTCTCTCTTTTATCAAACAGTTTCCAGTCTTAGACATTTATTGACAGGATTTAGTGTCCTGAAAGGAGTAAAAAGGGAAAGGAGTGATAGAAACATTTTTTCTTTTTTTTTTCTTTTTGGATTTGGTTTCCTTTAGGAGTGCACATATTTCAGGAATGCTGACTCAATCAGTGCTCCTCCAGCCAAGAGGGGGTTTCTCCTCCTGGTAACTTTAGCTTGATGTGGAACTGTTTAAGGGTTTGTTCCAGCTGCTGTTGGTTGCCTGCGAAGTACGCTGCGATGGCGTTATGGAAGAGAATCAGCTGGTTGTGTAAAACCTTCACCTGAGGAAAAGGGAATGAAAACTCTCAGTGACTCCAACCCTGAGAACGTAATCATCAGTACAAAAGAGAATTCAAGAGACATATCAACTATTTCAATTATATTTCAACAATAACAAATGTATTGAAAAAATGGACTGAAATAACCTCACATTTTATAACTGATTATTTCCTAATGAGTAGCCTAGACAACCACAGCGCTAACCAGCCATTTTTGTGTTTATCTTACAGCAACTGAATAATAATAAAAATGCCTTAATCAGTTTGAGTTCATCTTTTCCAACATGATATATTAGTTGAACATTAGTTTTCCAACATGATATATTAGGCAACTTGAAAATGCCTTTGCAACATATTTTACTTCTGTAATGTGATGCGTTGTTTCCAAGTGAACAAAAAAGGTCGAAAAACAAGAGTGTTTAGTTAGATCAGCCAAAAATGAAGGTTGTTTCAGAGTTAGTTCGTTTTTTAAGATCATGAACATCAGCAGCATCACATTTACAAGGAGAAGACATTGAACTTAACATTAGCTCCGTAGGTACAAAATAATCTATAAAACCTGCTCCTACCTAGAAGGTCAAGAAAAGAGGGAAGTAGCAGTGTTAGGGAAAACTCATTATTTCGTACGTTTTGTCATACAAATGGCAATTTATATTAAACTTTCAATTTGGTCAATATAGCGCAAAAAAGTACCAAACAAATATTGAATAGCCACCATATTAACTTTGACACTTCATTTTATTATAGACCATTAAGATATAAAAAAAGACAAATACATTATTTACATGCAGCTGATTTCAAGAGATATATTTCACCAACCTTGTTTTCCTCCAGAAACTTAAGCTTGACTGAGACGTCATTGCGCATCTTTTCATATTTTTCACGGTGGATCTGGAACTGTTGCTGAGACAGCTCAATCTTGGGGAGTGTGTTGGCGTCCCGTGGACCCAGATTGAGCTCCTCTAAATCTGTGCGATACGCATCATATTCAATCCTACCAAAAAAAGCACATGCCTTACAGAATGAGGATGTTTTGCACTACAGGTATATATTATATAAAAGTAGCATACAGTGGTTTATAAATATATATTCAGACCTTGCTGCTTCATATTGCTTAATGTTGATCAAGGTGTCCTCTATAGTTTTATCCACTAGAGTTTTAACACTGGCGATGAAGAAGTTGATAGCTCCTAACAGGGTTTCTCCATTTTTCGCCAGGAGTTTTTGGGTTTCAGCATTGTAGCCAAATTCCTCCTGAAATACAATTCAATAAATAAAAACACACTGAGATGAAATGCGTATTTGTCAACAATAAAACACAAACACACAAAAAAAGACAGCTAGGCAATGAAACACCACAAATAAAACGGTCCCCTCTCTGCAAATTAATGTATTCAAATAACATTTTACTCCCCAAGAAACCAATGCACTTTTTGGTTACAGTCTAGTCATAAAGTATTTAGTATTTGTGGTGGTTCTGGAGAAAGCAATGCCAAAGTGTATCCATGACCATGAATAAATGATACCTTAGGAAGGCATCCAGTTATACTGTCAGAATTGCAATTTTCTTTATCAATAAAAGCTGAAAATCTATGTAGTCTACATAGATGCATTTGTGTCGTATTATAGTGATTCAAACCAAATGTCACAATTATGAAATGATTATTTGATGGCTATTTTCTATTGGTAAATTGCATTTATCTCATATAGACACAGACTATAAATAATAATCATAATTTGGTTTGCTGAGAACATGTATTCTCTTTATATTAACCAGAGTAATCACAGTGAATCAAATGACCTAAAGATAATAGGCAAGGTAAGGCAAGGCACGTTTATTTATATAGCACATTTCATACGCAATGGTAATTCAAAGACGTGCTTTTCATAGAAGAGATTAAAATGATCAAAAGAAACAAGAATAATCAAAACAGTAAATGTACTAAGTTTGACAACCTGAAAGCAAGCACTGCTGCTTTTTTATTTGTATCATTTCAAACATTACTGTTTTACCATTAAAAAACAAACAAGAATTTTGTAAAATAATTGTGAAATGATCTGAGATTATTGGTTTTGAGACCACTGACAGAAAACCAAGTGTGAGAACACGGTTAAAATATGTGTTCATGTTTTATAACCAAATTTATATAGCAAAATGTTAAAACGTACTTAAGAAAAACTACAAACTTATAAGATGATTATTATACATTTTTAATGAAAACTCAAAAACTGATTGATGACATTTTATTTAAAATCAAGAGGCTGTAGCAGATACAACATTAGATGGAACAGTTTTTATACTTACATGTAGTTCGGGTGTCTTGAGACTAAGGTCAGCGAACGCATCACCTAGCTGTCTTTGCGTCTGCAGCATCTGCGCCAGCTGAGTGCACAGCGTCTGCGCCAGCTTGACAACATGCTCGTACTTGCGTTTGTTTTCACGAAGAACCTCGATCTGAGCCTCCAGCTCCAGATCAACCGTACGGGAGCCGCGACCTAACTTCTCGGACAGAATCTGCTTAGTGCACTGTAGGAAAGGGTATAAGGTGAAAAAATAAAATACAAATTAAGAATAGTGGGGAGCAGGACTGAGAAACTGCCACAAGTTGGATTAAACTTCTATCACACATTTTTTCAGCTCCATACAGACCACAACCCTAAAGTGCTATCCACTACAGTTCTGTTTCACAAAAATAATCAAAAATAAAGTGCCTCAAACCCAGCCTTTTTTGACACTGTTGGATGTTTGAGACATTTTTTTTTACTGAACACTGATACCTTCATAACCAGCATGGTAGGAATCACTCACTTTGTAAGTGTTGATGCTCCACTTCCTCACCAGCTCCAGTTTCTCTATGGCAGGGCTCTTCATGTCATCGGCAAGGACCACTGCTCCTCCCATCTGCTGCTCTCTGAAATCACCTGATGACAGAATGACATCGGTTTCCTGACAGTGATTACTATATGTTATTACCCCTCTACTCTTATTGTGACTCACTGGCAAAAATGATTAACCCCAAAATATGGCACCTGATGTGATAAAATGACGAGTGATTGGCTGAATCAAGTCAATCAAAAGTCTGTAGAGAGAACTCCGCATTCAAGATAATTATGCATTTGACACAAAACACGCCAGCGTAGTTATCGCTAACTAAAACAAACTAAAAGTGATAAAGAAACATTTTTGTTAATTGAAATAAAGCTGAAATAAAATATAAATATTAGGATGAAAAACCTCAACTAAATGGAAATTAGAGTATAGCTGATATAAAACAAACTAAAGCGGAAATACAAATAAATAAAACCATTAAGAAACTTTAAAAAAGTACAAAAAACCAGCCATAGCAATTTTGTAAAAAATTTAATTTCTAAATTAGGCTAAAATTAAAGTGAAAATATAAAAATAAATGCTAATTCTAAACATTAATTGAAAACTAAAATAGTATGTAAATAATAATAATAAACTACTGAAACATGGACAAGACTGATACTAGACTAAGCCTACTGTAGTTGAAAAAGAGTCTCTTTTAAAATGTCAGAAGGCGGCAGAGACAGTGAGAATCGACAAAAGCAGTGCATTGTTTTGCATTAACAAAGGCCTGAAAGGGGAAAAATAGGAAATTATTGATGAGAAACGGTATTTCTTTTTTGTGATCCGTCAGAAAGGCAAAAGGTTACAGGGTGGTCAGCCAAGACGAATAAATGAGCCCAGACTTCAAGTTATTAAAGAGGGAAGCAACAAGGAAGAGAACAGGCCTGGAGATAACAGAGTTTGAAAGAACACCATACACCATCATAAATTTAAACTGCCAATCTAATGAATGCTGCAAGACATTTCAAAAGCAGGAAGTGATGTCAATTTTATGTCTCTTGAAGATTGAACATTTCAACAGACATCACTGGAATCTACTAGAATAAAGTCTTTATGATGGTATAGTCTGAAACTGACAGTGCGGTGTTAGTAAGGGAGAGATTAAGGAACGCAGATTCATGCGTGACGTCATCTGTTACAGTATGTGGTACCTTTCTGTGTCTCCACCTGACTATCGCTGATGCTGCGAGCTAGCCGGCTGGCTGCTGCAGGACTGGGAACAACTGTAGGTGTGGTGGCCTGGAATGGCGACTCTAAAAATGGTCAGTGATGAATTTTTATCATTTATACACCGAGTCTGAAAAACTATTTGTAAAATACAGCCACAGAGGGGGAAATGTCCATATATCAAATAAATAAATAAATAAATAATTAATAAGTAAAAAGAATGTATTGATTGTTTGGCCTTGTTGTTTATGGAAAGTATGATGCAAAAATAGGTAAACCAGAGTGTAATAGTAATAGTATCAAAACTACTAGTGCATTAACTTGACCACCCACATTTACACAACCATTTAAAAGTTTAGGGTCAGTTAGTTTTTTTTAAAAAGAATAATACTTTTATTCTGGAATGATGCATTAAAGGTGCAGTAAGCAATTTCTGAGAAGTGCTATAGAAAATTTAAATCAACACCTAAACCATAACTGTAAAAAACGCAGTGCGGCCCAACGCAACACTGTTTTAGAGGTGTCCGTTTTCATTGTTGCACTGTGGTGAGGCCACAGCTGTATGTGTTACTAAGTGTGACGGCAAAGATGGATAGGTAAACTATAATTGATAGCTATCAAAGTATATTACAGTGTTTCTTAAACATTGGTTCACAATATCAACACTGCCCACCACAAATAGATTTTACAAAAGGCTTTGACATCGTTGAATAAAAATGAGCACTGCACATTTCAAAATAAAAATGTGGCACAGGTTTTTTTATATGAATGTACCTTTGAAGGGAACTGACTGTCTTTAGAAAAGTGCCAATGTTATTTTCATTTAATCTTTCTTTATCTTTCCAGATAAAGCAGCATTTATGAGCGCTGCTTTGTGCCGCTCCTAAAGCGCCTCCTGCTGGCACCTCTTTGTGAACTTTACAAACCTGTATTAATACTAGTGTGGAATTTTTCTAAAATATTCACTCATGCCAGTAAAATAGGGCATTCTAAGTCAATCTACTGCAGTGTTTCCTCTCTCAATCGGTAGAAAATGTGGTTAACAGACAGTCATGCTTAAAAAAAAAAAAACCTGTCATATATAGTGAAACCGGTATATTTTGATAAATACTGTGATATAAATTTTTGTTGCATTGATCAATACGCTGTTTCATGTTGCGTTTTTATTGGCTAGTTAGTAGACGTAGGTCGTAGCAGCAAACACACTGCAAGATGATCATGTTAAATTTCTGACACTGTCAGAAAATAAAAGGCAGGCTATCTTTAGTCGCAATACTGTGAAAAAGGCTGCCTTTGAACCTCTCTCACTGTACAACATAGGACCACCGTTCAGGAGTCACGACCACAGAAATCATCACGATTGGTCATCTTGTGTCTAGAGCCCTATTCGCACGGGATTAGTACTATCTGGGGACCTCGTGTGATTTAGAAATTACCCCCCCACATCTGAATTTCGTGTGGCGCATTCGCACGGGATAACCGAAGGCTGTGATTATACTCAAATTTACTGACTTATCTCCCGATGACGTCGAGGCTATTGCTTGGAAATGTCTTGCCGTTATTATAGGTCTATCTGTATGATAGACTATATCATAAACAGAAGAATGTTCCTTACCGCATGCTGCTATACCATTCATCTCCATATAACAACATTATTTTTGTTTTTGCTCTTCTGATGATTTTCAACTTTCTCTTTCTGCAAATTGTATAGTTGTTATAGCGATATGACCCAGCACCCAAAATACTTATCAAAACACTCCAGCGCACCCTCCATTCGTCGCGAAAGATGGATAAAAAGGTGCGCATGAAACAAAAACCTTGAAAAAATTATATACGATCCGCCAAATCACAGAGATGCCGATTCGCACAGGACTAATATTATCACAGGACCTCGGTGTTCAGCGAAATATGGTAGGTCATTTGCGGGGGAATTATTACTTTACAAATTACAGACATGGCCGATTCGCACGGGATTAAGATCTCACAGACAACCTCCGCAATTATTACAAATGACTAGAGGTCCCCATATAGTACTAATCCCGTGCGAATAGGGCTTAGGACAGCCCAAAATCATACAATGTGTACAGGGCACAAAACCAAACTTATTACGAACACTTGAACATAGGTTTGTGTGATAAGAACTACCTAAAATGAAAGAAACCATCTGTACATTTTTTTGATTGGAATTTTTTAGTTTTTCTCATATCGCATTAGACTAAATGGAGACCTATACTGCAGCCAGCCACCAGAGGGCGATCGAAATGCTTTGGCTTCACTTTTCAGGACTTGCGTGTCACTTGACTTTCAAGGCGTCAAGGCGACCATTATTTAGAACCTGTCACTTTAACGTTTCCATGGTGACACGTCATTGCTTGTCACGTGACACAGCGCAACCACAACACAGCGCTGAATGAATGATGATCTGCTTTTATGTAATATTTCCTTTTTTATTCAAAAAATTCACAATTGTATTAGATATAGCATGAAACACTGATATCCCGATTGCCAAATATGTGCAAGTGGATGTGTTTTGTTGTTTAAACACCTTTATAACGATCGCGTTAGTTGACGGCCCCATGTTGGTTTGTGCCACAGTTCAGAGAATCGGATCTGTTGGATTTACAACACGTAAATTTCTCCACTAATCACGAAATGCATGAAAGTAAGTGGCTGGTGAACTGGGAGAAGAATAGGGTAAAATGTAAAGCTACTTACACAATGTGTATCTAACATGAATAAAACGTATCATCTTATTATAATAGAAAGGATTATTAATGCTGCTTCCATAGATAGTAGTGTGTATTTTACAAGCTCAAAATCATTGTTTTGCTAGTACTTATGTTTCTTTAAATGTCTGAAACCTTAAACATTATGTGGCTGAAAACACTGAATAGTTATGATATATGTAAACACTCTGGCACGTGATCACGTGATGCACTGACCGTTTTAATCACACCGGTGTGATCGTACGCTCCAGGGACCAGCCAAGACTGATCACACCGGTGTGATCGTACGCGAAAAATGGTTAAACAATTTTGTGATTTCAGCAACATGAACTGTCGGAGATTCCGATCATAATAGGACTTGTTTACATATGGACGTCTTAAAAGTACGGTATCAACATTAGGGGAAAATCTGAAATGATACAAAACTTTACAATATTGCCCCTTTAAATAAAATGTTTCAAATTGATTTCATTGCCAGTAGGTGATACTGCAGCAAAGAGATGAAACAATCTCCATAGCTTACTAAGATAACAAGTGACAAGGGAAATAATAAAAAGGGGTGATCAGCAATTACACCCAGCTAATGACAGGTTGCCAGGTTTCTGTCCTAAAAAAATTTATTCACATAGAAAACGAGCATGAAATAATGAAAGGGGAAAGCAGATTGAAAAAAAAAAAGATCACAGACGACTCTGTAATGAGACAGGGACACCTTTCTTTACATATTCAAATTCTCCCACTCTCCACAACACACACAAAGAGAAACACAGACAAACAAATGTGGGTTTAAATTAGACGAACCGGATAGTGAGAGGAAATTGAACCTAATGACTGAAGAATAACGCTCTATTCAGCCTGATCTCATTTAATACAATGAGAGGAAGTGTTTTTAAATGATTAACATTTTGTCCATCTCTGAGCAAGTTGCCATGTAATCTTATGTAAGCACAACTGTAACAAAGTCTGTAAAATGCTGAGTCATTGTTTGTATTTGTATGAAGAACAAACGCAAATTATATTCATGTTCAATGCATGCTTAGCGTTATACCTGTGAATGGACCCACTTGGACCACTCCCTCAGTCATTCCATAGTTTTCATTTGAATTGTGGGAGTGTGACATGATTGGTCCAGAGGAGATATTATGTGGCACATCCTTGAGAGAAATAAAAGAAAGAGAACATCAAACAAGAATATAAATGAATGACGCTCAAGAAAGAGATCACAACAAAGCAATTTCTGAGTATACTGTGTTTTCTCCCATTTCCCCCCCCCCCATCTCATTTTTAGCTGTCAAAATTTTTAATTACTTAATATCAAAACTGAATAATTTTTGGTCAATTTCATGGCAAAAAACAAACAAAAAACATTCACTATTAAAATAAACTCAGGGTTAATGTTCTTATTTGCATATTCATGTGATGTGTAAAGTAATGTGTCCAATTAAATCTGCTCTGTGTGTTTTAAGTCACCCTATATGTACAAAAGAATAAAAAATGATTATGGGGTCTGTCCTTTACATCAAAATGCTCTATTTCCTGACACCGAAACTAAATACATTGTGCATTTTTGAAAGTTTCTGTGACTGTACAAAGTTCATGAATATTTAATGAAGTAAACACTAATTAATGTATGATGGGCTTACTTTTGCTAACAACTCGATGTATCATTCTAGCACCATTGTTTCACATTGTATACATTTGGTAACACACCAAATGCATTTTTATAACACTGGGTTAAAAGCGGTGCAAGGCATCTTTAACATTTCTTGTGTGAAACGTTTAAACAGGCACCATATGGACAGTCATGGTCAAAAAGTTTATGCAGTGACGTGAATGTGTTCGCAAAGTGTACGGCTTTAGTATTTGTAGATGTTTCTATGGTATACTGGAAAATGATAAGAATTTCATAAGTTTGAAAGGCTTTTATTGGCAAAAACATTCAATTGATGCAAAGTCTCAATATTTACAGTGTTGACCATTTTTCTTCATAACCTCTGCAATTCGCTCTGGCATGGAGGATATCAGCTTCTGGGCCAAACCCTGACTGATGGCGATACATTCACAATTTGTGGTCTTCTGCTTGTCCACTAGCCTTTTGAGGATTGACCATAGCTTCTCTATAGGATTAAGATCCAGGGAATTGCCTGGCCACGTATCCAAACTTTCAATGTGATGATCTCAATCCACTTCATTATCACTTTTGCCTTGTGACATGGTGATCCATCAAACTGGAAAATGCACAGAACACCACCAAATTGTTCCTGGATCATTTGGATAAGTTGGTCTTGCAGGACATTTTGATACCATTCTTTATTTATGGCAGTGTTTTTGGGCAGAATTGTAATGCTTTTCATCCAAGGGAGTGGGCTCCAACCCCACACATGGATAGCTTCAGGATGCTTCACTATTGGCATGACACAGGACAGGAAGCGTTCACCTATTCTTTTCCGGACAATTAATTTTTCAACAGTTGGAAGGGGGCTTCATCAGGAAAAAAAACCCTTCCAAGTTCCAATCCTTGTAATTTTGTAAAATTTCAGTCTGTCCTTGATGTTTTTCTTGGAGAGAAGTGCTACCCCTCTTTACACCAGGCCGTTGTATTTGCCTCAGTGTTTTCAGATGCAAGTTCTGATAACTTCCATCAGGTAAATGGTTCTTTCAGTTGCAAAATTGTGAGGCATTTTTGATGCATGCGATGATGGTTGCATGTCTTTTTTTGGAGGTAACCATAGCCAACACAAGAACACAATGATCGGAAGCACTTCTTTCCTCCTTTTATAACAATCACTTATATAATCCAATCAGAATGATATGTGATTTCACCTGACTAGTACTTGTTCACACTTTCCCATCTGCTAATGATTGTAACGGTGGTGGCCCGACCATAAATAAATTATAATTATTTTAAAGAAAAAAAAAAGAACCTTCGGGCGCCAGACAGGATCAAACCTGTCACACAATTAATTTAACCCAGGATAGCAGACAAAGTAACCACCTGTTACACAACAAACTATAAGAATAATCCCAGGAAAAAGGTCAGTTCACACGGAATATTTATTTTTCCATACATGTTCATAATCACCCCAAAAACGCAATGGACCAAAAACAAAAAAAAAAAAAGAAGAGGAAAACAAAAAACAATAAGAAGTGAGATTCCCACTAGCGGTCTCTGGTCGTCGAGATCCGTGCCGGGAACCGACCGCGTCACGCTATCCACGGTTGCAGATTCGTGTCCACATGCATTCGAAAAAAAAGAAATGTCCATAAAGAAAAAGAGAAAACAAAAGAAAACATTGCATAACCATCTCATTAAATTCGTGGTAAATTACCAACATTAAATCAACATCAACAATAATTTTTAAATAAGCACACAGAATGTGCGAATATGAAAGCAGTGCGAGTGGGTGTGTGCATGGAAAGAAGTGCGTGTAATGGCGGCGTAGAGGTACTGACCAAGTTTGCAGATATGGAAGGCACCAATGAGTATCACGGGTCATCAGACACCAAGATAGGTGGACAAGCAGTTTTTCGCGTTGCCTTCAGAACAGCTCACGACGGTCGGTCTGGAAGCGCACTGCTTCAGTCACACACCAGACATTACGTTTCACATGGAACAGCTGATTGACACGCACGCTGTCTTTCCACCAAACCGTCACTCATACTGGCAACCCTCATGTGCAAACAAACGGATGACGCTCTAGATTCAGGTACTACACACTCCCTTTAAATACAACTTCCTTCCGTTGTTAATTGACACGCTCCACCCAAAATCACGGTAAAATGAAAGTGAAAATAAACAAACTATTAGCAGCTATGTGACTCGCGGTACAGATTTTCTTCATTGTCACACTCTCCCCCCCTAGGAAAAACAAACAACCCATGGTTGTTGAGAAGAGAGAGAACAAAAATTAAAATCCTAGAAAATCTTCATCATCCGAGGCTTCTTGAAATATATCCAGGAGTTTTCCCTTTTCCTGTAACTCACATTCCTCAGCCGTGGGATAACACATTTTTAAATTGACAACGTGAGCTGTACGTACATCTTCTCCTGTGTCTTCAAGGGCTATTTGGAAGTTCAAAGGACCCAGCTGCTTGAGAATACGGTAAGGACCTTTCCATTTTTGGGCTAGTTTGGCACTGAATTTCCGCTGTGCATTAGACTGTGGAAAGTTTCGCAACCATACTCGGTCTTTGCTTTTGAATAGTTCATCTCTTCTATTCTTGTTATAATTTCGCAGTTGTCTTATTTTGGCTTTCTTGCTATGCTCTTTGGCTTGAGCTTGCAGGTGATGGAGATGATGAACTACATCATAGGAGGCAGCGTCTGGAGTTAGATTAGGCCCACAGAGTATTTTGTCCATTGGACTTTGGAGTTTCCTACCAAGCTGGAGTTCTGCTGGGGTTAGTCCAGTGGTCTCTTGAACGGCTGAATTAAGGGCGAATCTGAATTCTGGTAAGAATTGGTCCCATTTCTGATGGTTGTCGTCCACATAGGCTGCCATCATGCTCTTGAGAGTTCGGTTCACTCTTTCGGTCATGTTGGTTTGTGGATGATAAGCGGTAGTTAATTTGGGAGTAATACTCCAGTTTTCACATAACTCTCTGAAAACAGATGAAACAAACTGAGCACCTCTATCTGAGAGAATGAAGTCTGGTACACCCCACCGTGTCAGGATGTCTTTTCTGAAGATGGTGGCGACATTCTTGGCTGTGGCATTGCGAATGGGGAACAACTCAACCCATCGGGAATAGTAATCGACAAAAACCAACAGGTATTCATTTTGATTTGTGCTCCGGGGTAATGGTCCCATGAGGTCGACTCCCAGCATTTGGTTTGGGCGGCTGGTAGTGATTTGCTGTAGCTTTCCAGCAGGTTTGCGATTATCACTTTTCAGAGTCTGACATTTCACACAGGTTCTCACATGCTGTTTTACGGCTGTCCACATGCCAGGCCAGAATGCTACTTCCTGAAGACGCTTATAGGTCTTGTAGATTCCTCCATGGCCACAGATGGGAGTGGAGTGATAGTACTGAAGAAGGGTGGATCTGAGACTACTGGGAATATAGATTCTGTAATGCAGTTGGTTATTTGTCAGGTATGTTTTGTGGTACAATTTGTCCTCAATGATTTCGTACTGGTCACTCAGACTGGCACAATTATCTGCAACTGATTGCAATAATTTTGAAACTTCGGGGTCGTTGTGCTGTTCTTCCCACAGGACAACATCTGATACAGGCAGTGCAGGATTTTTGCTGCTGGTGTACAAGTTACATCTTGAGGTAACAGAGGACCTGGATAAAGCATCCGGAGCTACATTTAGCTTCCCTTTTCTGTACTCGATAACAAAATCGAATTTCTGCAATCGCAGAACCCAACGGATGAGGCGGCTGGTGGTTTTAGTGGATCTCATGACCCATTGCAATGCAGAATGGTCAGTGACAACGGTGAAAAGTTTGTGCTCTAAGTAATGTTGCCACTTTTCCAAGGCCCAGAGAACTGCAAGACATTCTTTCTCTGTTGCAGTGTAATTAAGTTCGGCCCCAGTTAAGGTTCGACTTGCATAGGCAATAACCTCCTCTCTGGCAGCATCCCTCCGTTGTGCTAATATGGCACCCAGACCGGTGTCACTGGCATCGGTGTACACGATGAATGGACGCTGAAGATCGGGATGGCCAAGAATGGGTGGTGAGGTGAGGCAAGTCTTGAGTTGGTCAAACGCTTGTTGGCACTGGGTTGTCCATTGGTAACTACGTCCCTTCTTTTTCAGTGCGTTGAGGGGTTCAGAAATCTTAGAAAAATTTGGAACAAACCTGTGATACCACCCCGCTAACCCGAGGAAACGCTGTACTTCCTTCAAGTTCACAGGCACAGGGTAGGCATGAATGGCTTGTGTTTTACATGGGTCTGCTGAAATGCCTTGGACACTTACAACATGTCCTAGGAAAGTGAGTTCTTGAAGACAGAATTGACTTTTCTTTAAATTAATGGTGAGACCAGCACTTTCGAGTCTATGGAGGACAGTTTGGAGGTCATGGAAATGTTGGGTTATGGAAGGCGAGTACACAATGATGTCGTCGATGTACACAAAGCATATTTTCCTCCTTAGTTCTCCCAGAACAATCTCCATGAGCCTCTGAAAAGTCGCTGGAGCATTTTTTAAACCAAACGGCATAACATTAAATTGGAAAAGACCTGCAGGAGTGATGAAAGCTGTCTTGGATTTGCTGTCAGGGTCCATGGTCACCTGCCAATATCCACTGTTGAGATCAATAGTGGAGAATATGGCTGCTCCGGAGAGTGATTCCAGGATCTCTGTGATATTGGGAAGAGGGTAAGCGTCACTTTCTGTTACAGAATTAACTTTTCTATAATCCACACAGAATCTGAAGTTGCCGTCTTTTTTAGGTACTAAAACCACTGGTGATGCCCAACCAGAGTGTGAGGGTTCAACTATCCCTTGACTCAACATTTCGTCAAGTTGCTCATCCAGTGCGAGTTGCTTGATGAGTGACAACCGATAGGGTCGTTGTTTAATGGGTACTTGACTAGTGACATAGATACTGTGTTGAAGAACCTCAGTACGTCCAGTACTAAGAGTGCATACTTGAGGGTGGCCTTCCAGGATTTGAAGTAACTGTTGCTTACCTTCCAAGGGTAAATGAGCAGCGTCCACAATTTTTTTAATCAACGTCTTTTCATCAACACTGTCCACGGTTTGAACTTGCAATGGCGATGACATAGGGGGTACAGAAGTTAACAAAGAAAGGTTTTGTGTGGCTTCCTTAAGTTGTCTCCTCTCTTTTTTAGGACTTACATTTGGCACACTTGGATTTCCTGGTTGGAAAGGGTACTCCTTTGATGGATCAAGCTTGAAGGAGTATCTCTGATCAATGACATTGAGTTGCAAGCCACTAAAAAAAATAAAGTCCAACCCCAAGACTACAGCATAGGCTAGAGCTTGGGAGGAAAGTACAGCAGTAGGTAAGGTAAAAGCTTGGTCATGTAAATGAATTGTGGTGTTCAACCATCCTAATGGTGTCTCTGCTTTTCCATTTGCTAGATACAGAGGACCACGAGACCATGGTTGGAGCTGATCTGGTGATGCAAGTTGCCTCATGAGATTCTCATTGATGAGTGTGTAGCTTGCACCAGTGTCCACAATGGCTTTACCTGACCAGGCATCAATACAAAGGGGAACAACTAATTGTTGAGGTACCATTACATGTTCATTAGAGCTTGTAGTTGAGGATGAGGTTTTCTTACTTGCGGATGGTGACTTATGCATCCTATTTGCAGCAACAGAGTTGTTGGATGGGTGACCACTTGACTTGGGGTGATAAGGATGTTTGCCGCTGGTGGAATACTGAGGTCCAGATGTCTGAGGTGACTGGGGAGAGGTATAGTGTGGACATTTTCCGGGTGGATGCTGTCCTCTACATCTCCAACACTGAACTGGGATTTTCTCAGCAGGTTGGTTTGAGGAAGATCGTGGTGATGTGGGTAGATGCTTTGGGCCCATTCGACCGCAGTCATAACGAAGCTGTTGTTCATAATCTTTCTCTAGTTGATGTCCTAATTTTACCATCTCTTCCACCGTGTTCACTCGGCTACGTAATTGGCTTGCAAGGTATGGCTTTATATTCTTTAGTATCATCTTCACAATCTCACCTTCTGTAAGATCGGCCTTCCATCTTTTACAGAGAGCTCTGTAAGAAAACGCAAAGTCTCTAATAGTTTCTGTCTCTTTCTGAATCCTAGTACGGATACGTTCAGCTAATTCGTCCTCATAATCCTCAGAAAGGAAAGCAGATAAAAATGCAGCCTCAAATTCATTCCACGTGGTTATGGTGGTCCGTCTAACTTCCCACCAGTCACG
This sequence comes from Semotilus atromaculatus, assembly GCA_031834385.1. NCBI lineage: Eukaryota > Metazoa > Chordata > Actinopteri > Cypriniformes > Leuciscidae > Semotilus > Semotilus atromaculatus. The sequence goes on along the minus strand of JAULUF010000023.1, from coordinate 6,366,887 downwards.
TGCTGTTCCGTATAGGACAGTACGGAAGGTAGCCAGGATGTCTGCATCTGTCAGGGGATGTAGAGCCAAAAAATCCTGACATTTGGTTAAGTACAATAAGGGGTCTGCATCGTCTGAAGGCCTTCCAAATGTGGGGAAAGTTAATCTTATATGGTCACTCTTAACCACAGATGTTGAAAGAGGGGTTGAAGAAGATGGTGTCACTGAAGCAGAAACAGATGGCAGGGATGAAGTAATGGTGGTGCTGGGATCTGGTGTCAATACACGCAACTTTTGTTGATCTGCACTTTCTTTGACACTTTGAAATCCTTTCTCCACTTCACTTTTCAATTCTTTGGAACTGATGAGGCATTGATCAGTTTGTGTAACACATTGTTGGAGTTGTGAATTTATCTTATCCTGGCTTGTTTGGAATACGTTTTGAACAGCTTTGATGTCCTGCTGAACCTCTGACTGGAGCTGATCAACCATGAATCGTAATTCCGAAACCAAGGTAGATTCCACCTTTTGGAGTTCTCCAGTGATCATTAGCTTCATTGTTTTAATCAGTTTATCTGCTTCAGACTCCTCTTGTTGCTTAGTGGTAGTAAACAGAGTGAAAACTTGACTTTTGTTATCCTCCACTTTTGCAGCAAGATCAGCAATCTGACTCTTGTGATGAGAAGAAGTTTCTTTCACTTCCTTGGTAAGTTCATTCACTCTTTTTTCTTGTCTTGTCATTAAATCAAACAAGGTATCCCAGTTCCCTTGAACCCGAGCAGTGACTTCTTGTATTTCCCTTCCAGGAGTCGGTAAAATGCTGGGTAGATCATGTTGTGCCACTGAAGACGGAGTTCCACCTTCAGATGAAGTACAAAGTTGCATGTTATCCACTTGTGGTGCCCAGGTGAGGGTTTGCACTGGAGTGCTGCCAGCCAGAGCAGGAAAAGACGTGTGCACATGGGTTCCAGGATGACTAGGGCTGAATGGAGTAGGGGAATGGTAGAAAGCAGGAGCACTTGGAGGTGGTACCAGAGACATCCGAGGTCGCAGTACAGGCGGCCATACTGGAGTTGAGATGTCTGGTGGAGGCTCCATTTCCACAAAAGTAGATTGGGAAGGAGGGGTATTGGCCATGAGTGTAAGAATGTTGGGTGTGAAAAATAAAATAAATGTATCAGTAAATGAGATGTGTGTCAGTTTGTTTGTCCCCCCAAAAGTTTTCAAAACAACAAAATGCAACTTTTCACAAATGTTCAATCAATATTTTCCACAAACACAAAAAAAAACATTAAGTCAGAAACAAAAAGCATTCAAGGCAAGTCACCTTCAATTATCTCAATTACTGTGACACCTACGAGATAGCACTCTAATTAGCGTTCACACAGTTTACAAAAAATTATATATCTTTCTTTTTTTTTTTTTTTTTTTTTTTTTTTTTTTTTTTTTTTTTTTTTTTTCCCCACAAAAAGAAACTTTATAAGGTTAATTTCATTGTTTCACAAATTTTCATCAAATATAAAGTTTACAGTCACAAGGTCTCAAGAGTTTTTTAATTTTCTCCAAATATAAAGTTCACAGTTCACAATGTCCAAAGTTCAAGTTCAAGTGTTCAAGTTCAAATGTTCATGTTCAAGTCCCTGTTCGGGCGCCACTCTGTAACGGTGGTGGCCCGACCATAAATAAATTATAATTATTTTAAAGAAAAAAAAAAGAACCTTCGGGCGCCAGACAGGATCAAACCTGTCACACAATTAATTTAACCCAGGATAGCAGACAAAGTAACCACCTGTTACACAACAAACTATAAGAATAATCCCAGGAAAAAGGTCAGTTCACACGGAATATTTATTTTTCCATACATGTTCATAATCACCCCAAAAACGCAATGGACCAAAAACAAAAAAAAAAAAAGAAGAGGAAAACAAAAAACAATAAGAAGTGAGATTCCCACTAGCGGTCTCTGGTCGTCGAGATCCGTGCCGGGAACCGACCGCGTCACGCTATCCACGGTTGCAGATTCGTGTCCACATGCATTCGAAAAAAAAGAAATGTCCATAAAGAAAAAGAGAAAACAAAAGAAAACATTGCATAACCATCTCATTAAATTCGTGGTAAATTACCAACATTAAATCAACATCAACAATAATTTTTAAATAAGCACACAGAATGTGCGAATATGAAAGCAGTGCGAGTGGGTGTGTGCATGGAAAGAAGTGCGTGTAATGGCGGCGTAGAGGTACTGACCAAGTTTGCAGATATGGAAGGCACCAATGAGTATCACGGGTCATCAGACACCAAGATAGGTGGACAAGCAGTTTTTCGCGTTGCCTTCAGAACAGCTCACGACGGTCGGTCTGGAAGCGCACTGCTTCAGTCACACACCAGACATTACGTTTCACATGGAACAGCTGATTGACACGCACGCTGTCTTTCCACCAAACCGTCACTCATACTGGCAACCCTCATGTGCAAACAAACGGATGACGCTCTAGATTCAGGTACTACACACTCCCTTTAAATACAACTTCCTTCCGTTGTTAATTGACACGCTCCACCCAAAATCACGGTAAAATGAAAGTGAAAATAAACAAACTATTAGCAGCTATGTGACTCGCGGTACAGATTTTCTTCATTGTCACATGATATCAGAAATATAATGTTAGCTGCTCATTTCGTGCTAGCGCCAAAATGAAGCAGCACCATAATTTGCTATGACTGTGCTTTTAGACATGCCTGTTGATGAATGTTTTCTAATTATTCTGTTTATGTAAAGAATGCCTAGTATATAGACTTTTGCCATAGACATGACACACATTTAGTTAAATCCTCAACCATGAGCTCTCTGGCTGGCTTGGATGTTGGCACACTTTTATGAAGCTAATAAAAAAAGAAGTCAAGCTCAAAGTAAATCCTTACCCGGATACATGAAAGGTGGGGCTGGGCAAACCAACATAATCCATAACATACAATGATAGCAACTACAGTTCAAACCCTGTGCATTGGTTGGTTATGGAATCAGTATATTTATACTAAACTAAATAATAGGCCTAATAATAATAATAATAATAATAATATATATCAGTGTTTTTCCTAGGTCAAAAATGGTCTTCGGTGGTGGCTGACGGACATGGTCATTCACACACACAGTAAAAAGTAGCCTACCCACGTGATGATTCCCAATACTGACAATAAATTTAAAATAAATGGAATGAAACAGTTTGTGAATTTCCTTATCTTATTTTGATATCGCATACGATGTATGATCTCTTAATGGTGTTGGTTTCTTTTGTTCCTCATCGTTTACACATGGTTGCTCGTTTTTTTTTGGCCCCTCATTTTCTTCCAGATTGTGGCTGTTAAAGGCTATGCAATTATCAGACACCTATACTGTCACCATCACTGTCATCCTTTCTTGCCCTCTTTGCAAATAAAGCTGTCATTTTACCACTGGTTTTCATAGCTTTGTAAGATAAGATCCTTCTTTGCTAGACCAGAAAATTATTTTAGTATATTATCATATCAATATTAGAAAGTAGCATTCCAAAGATTATTTTAACTAATAGTCAAATTTTCTACCATATACAATAGAATAAAATTAGCAGCTAGCTAACAACAACTTGCTTTGTGCTTTGTTCTGGTTTCACCTCACTCCAGTCTAAACTTTAATTAATTACAACACATTGTCAATACAAATAACCTGAAATTGCTGTGGATTATTAAGGTTAAATCTTACAAAACACTTTTGCTAAATGAGGTAAGCAAGCATACTTACTATCTCATTTCTGAGGTGTTCTGAGTAAATTATTTGTTATACATGGATTCAGACAGTGACATCTTGTGAGTTCAGTGTTGGACAGATCACTTGTTTTAAACATTCATGAAAATGAATCGGTTCAAAGGAGTCATTAGGTCGCAAATTGGGCACTAGCGGACGTGGATACGTTGTGTGCTAATCCCGGCTGTTAGGACATCAGAAAACACTTCATTACTGAATAAGATTAGTTTTAGTTTCATTCATTGAAAGTGTGGCTTATGTCAGCTGCATGTGTGGAACACTTGTCAGAGAAGAGGCAACATTTTTTTCACACCCTGCGGTAATTCAGGAAAAAAATGATCAGAATGCGCCACATGCAACATAGATTCTGTCTTCCGACCTTTTACCATTTCTGTCTTAGTTTGAAGACAGAAAATGTGCGCGCGGGAGGGGCTCTTCGCCTGTTCTCTATCTCAGTTAACATGCACCCTGTCACAAGCGCAACAGTTATCTACATCACTCATAAATCACAATAACTGATCAAATAAGGCTTTGGCGGGACAAAGATTCATTTTGGTGACCGCCAAAAAAGTTTCAATGTAGGAAAAACCCTATATACCTGTAATTGTAATTGAAATTATTGAACCCTCATTGCGAATCAGGTTTATTGGCAAAATGTACAGACTTTCAGCTGTTCGCAATGAACAAATCAAACAAAAGTAATTGAAATAGCACAACAAAACAAATGCTTCCCCAAACTCAACTGGAAAATGCTACCTTTAATGACTTCTGCAGTCTCAAAATTATTCAACCCCTTTATGGCAAGCATCTTTAGTACTTGGTAGAACACCCTTTTGCTGTTATGACCTGCTGCAAATGAGACGTATAACCAGACACCAGCTTCTGCCAGCGTTTCTGAGGAATCTTAACCCATTTTTCATGAGCAATGGGCTCCAGTTCATTAATATTATTGGGTTTGCGTGTTGCAACCGCCTTCTTCAAATCTCACTAGATTTTCTAGGGGGTTCAAGTCAGTTGACTGTGATGCCACTCTAAAATCCTCCTGGACTTCTTCTGCAACCAAGCCAAGGATTTTGAGATGCGAATGCGATCATTGTCCTGTTGGAAGCTCCAATGATGCCCAAGCTTCAGCTTCCTCAATGACGGCATGACATTTTCTCCTAGGATTTCCTGATACTTAAAATGAATCAATCTTGCCTTTCACATGCTGCAGGTTTCCAGTGCCAGAGGATGCAAAGTATCCCCAGAGCATCACAGAACCACCACCATGCTTAATGGAGTTATTTTCAGCATATGCTTCATTCTCCTTCATCCAGATACTGTTGATCCATAGGGCCGAAAAGATCCAGTTTTGTTTCATCACTCTACAGAACAGAATCAATGATTGAGCACTTTTCGTGTGCTTTTGGGTCAGAAGTGGTGTACGTCTTGGATTTCTGGCATGGAAACCACATGCATTTAGTATGTGCTATAGTGTGCAAGCTGAAACCTCAGTGCCTGTTGCCACCAAGTCCTGCTGCAGGTCTTTTGCAGTCACACAATCGGTTTTCTCAGAAATCTGGTTGCAACCATTGATAGCTTGCTTTTTCTACCCCGTCCAGGTCGTGTAACCACTGCTCTTTAAAGGTGCTGTATGTAACTTTTTCACTCTACTAAAGCATAAAAATACCATAATATGTTTGCATATATTGAGGTAACATGCTAAGTTCACATACTCGTTTCTCTGAAAAACACTTCTACAGCCAGTTATTTTACATTGAAATGTGCGTTTCCAGGCTGGAATTTTTTATTTTGTTTTGGTCTGTGATACTGAACGTTGCCAATTTGCATTGTCAATTGTGCTTGTCCCTGTTGTGTGTGCTCAAACTGGAAACCCGTATGAGCGCCGTCCAGTCTGAGGAGCAGGTAGCGGGAGAAACCAGACATAATAAATACATAAACACCCTACTGGCCACTTTGGAACGTTGCTGCGACACGTCAACGCGTCAGCCATTTTGCTGGGGGCAAGACTGCACTTTAAATCAAATGCAAGTAAACGGGTGAGCTGCGTTTTTCCTGGATAAAAACAAAAAAGTGGTTTGTATGTGGTGTACAAAAAGTTCCATCTCTAGTTATTTAAAATCTCAATAGTTATATAAGGAATTGTCAAAGCTCAGGCTTGTCATGTATCTGGCTTTTTATTCTTGGATAAGTATTGTGAAGACCCCCATACTGAGATATAATTTAATTTTCACATTAAATGAAATAAAGTTTTCTTATTGTGGAAAAGGCATTTTCTGTGATTGCCCCGATTTTAGCACTAACAAAGATAACTGATGGATCCTTTATGGTAATACATATGTTATGGTACAACTACAGTGCAATGCAAATAGTAAATATAAGATAAAGTGAGAAGTAATAGTAAATACTAAATAGCTTAGTCAGTAAAATAAACAAACAGTATACAGCAAATAAAATAGTAATGAATAGTATAATTATATAATAAGTACAATAATACAATCATAAAAATATTGATAATAGCATATAGTTTGTATAATACTATACTAACAGCAATAGAATAAGAAATATCCATTACAGAATATAGACAATAAAAAAAGTTAAATAGACTTGTATTTAATATTTAACTCTTTTTGTTAAATTTTTGTTTTATTGATCAGTAATAGCCATTATAACAGTATAAGTAGCCTAAAAGGTATAAGAAGCTATACAAGACAAGAAATAAAGTAAATGATTCAGTCAAACATAGAGCAGGATACAAAGTTAAAATACGGTAAAACTTTAAATAATAGCCGAGTCCCAAATAGACGCCTGTCTCTTTTACACGCCTGGTGTGGCGACAGGTTTGGGTAAATAAAGGCCGGTCTCAAATAGAGGCCGGGTCTGTTTTTTAGTTTCGGGTTGTATTTAATCCTCTAAAACCCGTCGCATCGTCCGCTTTTTGGTGGCCGCCAAAGCCTTTTTTGATCGGTGAATGATGTAGAATAGAATAACTGCTGCTCTTGACAGGGCGCAAAAGAGCAGAGAGAGCGCGCGCGCGCGAGAGAGAGAGCGCGCCCCGGCCGCGCGCGCGCCCTCTCACGTCTTCAAACAACACGAGCGCTGTCTTAATCTCTCTCCCTCGCGCATATTAATGAGACCAAAGATCGCCCGAGACATCAGAGCCAGCGGCAAATGTCAGAAGCACTAGCCGAGGTGAGGCTGTTTCAGGCGAGGTACATGAGCGCTGAGCACCCTGTGATCGCCTGAATCTCACAACTCCGAAAACGTCAGATCAAATTTTTAAATAGGCGCTATCTTTATAAATAAACCACAGATTTGAGCTTTAAACAACTACATTGTCGACTGAAAAACTATTAAAACTATATTTCGTGACGTAATAGTGGCAGTATTTTTACATTTCGCGGCCTTTCTCCTCTAAACGTTACTATTACTAATTATATCATGACCAAATACAACCAGAAACAAATGTTCAGTCTTGCTTGTGAAAAGTAATTCCTCGAGACCTGTTTTCAATTGTGTGGCGATTTGTACAGCCACAAGCAGCACACGAAGCAGGCATATTTCTCAATTCCTGGTATGAGAGGTAGGGGAAAGTTGCCCGCCGCAATATAGCGGCGCCATTAACGTACGCTCCAGCGGCCAATAGGGCATCTATGTATTTATTATGTCTATGGGAGAAACGGCGATCTCCGATATTTTGAATTGGACTGCAGTACCTATGTCGTTCTTACAGATGGCACCTTTAACTTTGAACTTGCAAACTATGCTTCCAAGGTTGTCTCAAGAAACATTTAGTGCCTTTGTTATTGTCACACTCTCAAACCACATGGACTCGTTATGTTTTGTCATCACCTGCCTTCCTAACTCATTTGTTGTCACGGACACTAATTACGTTTAGCTGTGCAGTCACCATCATTAACACCTGTATATATGTTCAGTTCTGTTTGAGTTCGGTGTCCAGTGTGTTGTTCTCTGTTCGCCTGTCTGTTGTTCTCTAGTTAAATAAACCTAGCTCAAGCAAACCTGGTGCAACTAATGAAGCCCTTGATTAGTTGCATCAGGTGTGCTTAGACCAGACCTGTTTTGCAGATTTGTGCTGATTCAGGGAGTTGAATAATTTTTAGACTGCAGAATCATTAAAAGTTGCATTGCAGTTAAATTTGGGAAAACCACTTGAAACATTTGTTGTGTTGAGCTATTTCAATTACTTTTTTGATTTGTTCATTGCAAACAGCTCAAAGTCTGTAAATTTTGCCAATAAACCTGGTTTGCAATGGGGGTTTAATAATTTTGATTACAACTAATATATATTAATTTGTATTAAATATGTATTACTGCTGATCTATATGTAACAATATAACAGTCTGTTTAATAGCAATACAAACAATATAATAGCCTTTCCAATAATTAGGAGCAGTTACTCAATGAAGTACAGTCATGAGACAACTTAAGTCATTTTCATTATGTGTCATCATTACATAGTACCTTGGAAACATTCATCTCCAAATATTCTGTGTTCAAATGGCACCATTGTTAGTTGAAAAAAAAAAATGGTTTTGCTCTATGCAGGATGTCTTACCCTCTGAAACACTTCCTCGTGACTTTTGTCTGCTTCTCCGTTCCTGGTGACTGAGATTTGAGCAGCTGGGCTTCTGTGGGCCTCCTCTGCCATAGCCACCTTCAATACACATTACACAGACACACAATTACTAGGACATGAAAACAACATTAAAGCAGTCAAGCTGAAAGTTCAGATGCAGAGCGCTTCCACCACCAGAAAGCTTTGCACAGGGGCTTGTCGGGGCTTGTGAAGTTATAACCGCACCACCATAAGCAAAGAAAATAGAGCTATAAATAACAAAATGGATCAGGTCAGCTGCTGCTTTGGAATAACCATTTAACAGCAACAGGGAAATATAACTATTTAAGAAACTCATTACAGACATATCACCCTGTGGCCCAAGACTGGTTGCCCACTGAAGCCAAGCAGGTTTGAGTCTGGTCAGTACTTGGATGGGAGACCTCCTGGTAAAAATAGGTTGCTATTGGAAGAGGTGTTAGTGAGCAAGGGGTGCTCACCCTGTGGTCTGTGTGGGTCCTAATGCTCCACTAACAAGCAAGCACCGTTCTTCGGATGAGACGTTAAAACTTTTGACTCTCTGTCTGTGGTCATTAAAAATCCCATGACATTCTCGTAAAAAGAGTAGGGGTGTAACCCTGGTGTCCAGGGCAAATTCCCTCCATTGGCCCTGATCAATCATGGGCTCCTAACAATCCCCACCCTTTGAATTGGCTTGATCACTTCATATCCTCTCCACCTATAGCTGGTGTGCGATGAGTGCACTGGCGCCATTGTTCTGTGGCTTCCATCACCTTATCCAAGTGGATGCTGCACACTGGTGGTGGTTGAGAAGAGAACCCTGACATTGATTGTAAAGTGCTTTGGGTGTACAGTAGTACATGGTAAAGAACTATATAAATGCTTGCTTCCTTAATTCATCAGGTACAGGGAGAATAGCCAAGTCTAACTACACTGCCATCTGGTGATCATTGTTTTCAGTTTGAACTAGAGTTTAAAATTTTGGGATCAGGAATATATATAATATATATATATATAAATATATATATATAATTTCTCATTAATATATTTATTAATATATAATATAAAACCCACAATTTCTCTCACACACGTGTATATAAAATAAAATATAGCAACTAAAGCACAACGGGATGAATGGTGGAGTTAAGCATAGGCTAAACAGATTTCCCTTGATTAACCTCAATTCAGCTCCTATCTGCATTTGAATAACAAACTGAAAAAACTGTTCATTATTAGCTCATGTTGCCTCAGGTCCATTAAATAATATTAACTGACAAAACTTGTGTTTTAGTAATGTATTAGTAAATGTTGAAATTAACATCAACTACTAATCTAGTTAACTAATGTTAACAAATGGAACCTTATTGTAAAGTTTTACCAAATAAATAAATAAATAGCCTAAATAAAATCTAACCTGACTGAACTCCTCTGTACACGAGAAAATGTGAGCGATATAGCAGACGAAAACTCACTAACAAGATAAAGCCTAGTGACATTGCATTAGAAAGTTGTGCCAAGTGGCTAAGAAGATTGCTGATGAGCTTTGTGGAGTCTTTAAACGCTCTGATAAAAGCTGAAGTTCACTGAATTACAGTAAGTCCACAGGCAGTTTTCACATGGCACAAGCTAGACAGAAGAGCTTCTAAGGACACTTCATGCACTTTTACTGAAAAGACATGAGAAGACACATTTGAAACGCACAAAAATCCGATCACTCAATCCAGGTACACAAGCTATAGCAATCATACCCGATCCGACAAATGACCATGGACAGACACGATGCAGGAGTGAGAGTGGACACTAAGGCCCTCTTTATACACCTGGTATTAAGATGAGTTTTGGTCGACTGAATCACAAGTAGATGAGGAAGACACAATCCCATTTACACCTGGTGTTTTAATCCGTCTCTTTTGTCCACTTTCAACCACTTCTGTCCTGATTTCTTCGAGGAGAGGGTCTATGGGCTGGTAAAAGAATGTGTTTTTTCAGATCTTTCTATCTAATGGACAAAATAAGCTTGCGCATTTTACATATGAACATGCCCGGAGATGACGGAAAAACACACGGAGAGCAGCAGCTTTCATTTCTGCTTTGATAGCCACAAGACCATGCTGAACGTGGTGATGAGTGCGTGTTAGAAATCAGGAATGGCGAAAGAACATTGTGATTCGTACATTTTTCATCTTCAAACCAAACTTGTGTCTCCAGCCGACAAAGTTTAAATCCGGTGGCTAGTATAATGTTAATGCATTATGTCAGTAGGGGGAGAGTAGGTGGTATTTTGTGTCTGTTCAAACACATTCAACCACATATGTATTTCCAATACGAAAGCAATCCAGTGGAATGCATACAAGTTTAGACCCCGTTTACACCTGTATTTAGCGTCATCCCTTTTTATTGTGTATAAAAGCTTTTATTCCACATGCTCTTAAATTGTTTTATAAATAACTTAAAGGTTTGATTGTATGATGCCTGATGTATTTCAGGTTTTTCTGCATATCTGTTTGAGTCCACTTGTTATATTTTTGTTGTTTTTTAAATTTGTTTTAAATTAGGTACATAAGGTTTGTGTTATGTTTGATACATTGCAGGGTTTTGTTCTAAAATATCCGGCCTTGTCAAACTCAAAATAAAACTAACTAATCCACTTGTGATCCAATCGAGAAAAACGCATCTTAAAGCTGGCGTCGGCAACTTTTTTTTTATCATATTCAGCGAATTCAACACTATATTCCGACAGAACAACATAAATTGGTTTTAGAAAAAAAACCTGAGCTTCTAACTCCACCTGGAGCGTGTTATTTGTTTTGCAAAAATCCACCGCTCCCGGTTCATTGTGTCCAATCAGCGCAGGGGGGAGTGAGATAGGACTGTCAATCACAAGTCGTGCATGCACACGTCAATCACATGCACACGCCTGAAGTTAGCGAAGTAGCGAAGAGTGATGGCGCACTGACGAGCACGAACTCTGTGGGAGGGTATTCGTTGATAGTGGGGGAGGGGCATGAGAGTTGTAAACATTCAAAATTTTGCCTAAGTCCACTCAATCAGCCAGAGTTGCCGACGGCAGCTTTAAAGTAACACCATGTAGCTTTTCAACCTTCATAATATATTTCCAAGACCCTTGTGATGGTACATAGACTTACAATAGGTTAAATGACAGGTCTGCCATAGCCTGACGTGGTCTGTATCGCTTTTACTGGCACTATGTAACTTCGGGTTTTGGGTAGTAACCCGAGCACAAAAAGAACTACAAAATTCGACTGCTTTACCTCAAGCGTTACAATAGTCATTATTTTGTTTTTCTTCATTTCTGATGTCACAATACATAATACTTTCATGAAATCATGCAACATACTCTACCTTGTCTGTGGACATCGCTCATTCCAAAGCCGGTGCTGGATAAACGAGCGTGCGTGCGACAGTAAGCTGCGGTAGGCTAAATTATTTACGACAGCGGAAATGGACAATTCCGCTTCCAACCAGTAGGGCGACCGCAGAGGAAAAGTTACTTGGTGTTGCTTTAATACCAGATGTAAACAAGGCCTAAGGGTGCTATGATTGATCGGTGTGCTTACTTTCCTCCCTAAAAGCCCAAACATGCCCAAATCAGCTAAATCAATGATTGTCATAAAATACAGTCAACTGCAGTTACATGTGTAAATGAAAGCAAATTACGAATGCAAAATACAGCTTGTTGTCACTATTTGGTTTTGATATTTAAGCAACACAACACCTTATTTAAAGATGGCAATATTTTTACAGTGTCCTTGCATGTGGTTTAATGTGTAACTACAAAAAAGGCTATTAAGGTTTGTGTTATGCAGAAAGGCTCAGTGATTTGAATCTTAAAGAACGATCGCTTGTTTGTCTGGCCAGTGAAAACAGCACACAGTGTCCAATAACAGCGCATGAATCTTTCAAAGCCACCTGATGCCATCATGCCAGGAGGACAGTGACTCCAAACTCTCTCAGATGAATCAAATGACAACTGAACTGTGGTTCTCACTGGTTTCTTTAAACAACTCTACAAGCGATTCAAATCTGGATTGTCTTTTGCAGTCACAACTTTAAAAGTCTTATTTACAAACGCTGCAGTTTGTCACCAGATTTGATGATTAAAGCAGCATTGATGAACAGTGCCTCGGTCAAGCCAAACAAAAGAGTCCCCTAGAGTTCAGTTGCTTAGAGACATTAACAAAGAGAGATCCAGAAACAACCGCAATCTGATCAGACATTCTAAAGACAGACCTGTTATCATGATCTCTTCATAAAAGCGACATAGGTTTCATAAATGCTCGAAAAAAACTAAAGATAGGTTTCTTAAGCAAACCTTTAAGTTATCAGAATGAGTCAGTTAACATTTCCTTATCAGGACAGGCTGAATAACTATTTCAATCATGCTGACAGATAAAGTGCAGTAATCAGGCATGTGACTAACTGACAAAAGACAAAAAACTGACATGACTTGAAGGCAGAGTAACCCATGCTCGGAATTTGTCCTCTGCGTTTAACCAATCCAAGTTAAGTTAGTACATTATAAGCAGTGAGTAGTGAACACACACACAGTAAACCGTGGACACACACACCCGAAGCAGTGGACAGCCATTTATGCTGTGGCACCCGTGAAGCGAATTGGGGATTACGTGCCTTGCTCAAGGGCACCTTAGTCATTTTCTGCAGTATTGAGAATTGAATTTACAACCTTCAGGTTACTAGTCTGACTCTATAACCATAAGGCCACGAATAAGCATTTTATAAGCAACAACACATGCAGAGTAGCTTTTTCAGAAACTGAAAATGAACAGTGCAATGCGTAAGACTATTTATTTATATAATTACATCAAACCGTTACTAAATGATGATCACACTAAACCATATCATTTCTCACAACCATGCATTTTCAAAATTCATAATAAAGTTACAGGGCAACTGGGGAGTAGCACAGTTTCAACTGCAAATTTTACTCGCATTTAGCGCTTTAAACCCTGGCAAAACATGCTAAGGGTGTCCCGCAGATGGACACCAAGGCCAAGGCCATTTGCACCAGTCTGCAAATCAGTTGCAGTCACCAGTTTGCCTACCAGAGTCAAATTCCACCTAGATTAAATAGTGAAGTGTTACAAATTTATCAAATGTTTAATTTAGATTTCCAATACTGTAGAATATAAACTGAGGAAGTTTATTAGTGTTCTAGTGTCTCAGCATGTGAAGTGACCTGCTGAGAGGGGTCTCCTCCCCTTGCCTTTTGTCAGTGCGGGAAGGTCTGCTCCATCCTGTTCTCCTGGCTCAGCTAATTTACATGCTTTGTTTTGATGTACCCCCCTCAAGGAAATTCCACCCCCTTGAAATGAATATAAGCTAAAAATGTATCATGTTTTAGTTAGACTTGTGATGATGCTTGGAAGAGACTACAGCAAATCCAGCTCATCTGCAATAAAGAACCTGCAAACGATACAACCGAGTCTCCTGGTTTTCGCTTCTGAATCTTCTATACTTTAGAAGAAATAAGTTCACTACAATAGGAAATACTTCTTAGCAAACTTTCAGTCACAATGGTGTTGACTTGAATTGTTCCCAGGTGCAAAAATTCAACACAAAAAACTTTTGGTTACTTAAGAGTTACTTTTGGTTTCCAGTGAAGGATCCAGCATGTTGAAGGCTGTGGAGAGAACCACATACGGAGAGGACAATGCAACAGAAAATCAGAAAAATCTCAGTGTTTGTAGTCAACATTTCAAACTGGATGACCACGAACACAGTGTTTTAGGCCAAACAGAAGGGACAAAAATGAAAGAAACTGACGCTGTCAGTTCCGCCAAACCTCCGTAGCAAAATACAGTCACATACAGGTAAGAAAGCTGTTGCCATAATGTTTCATTATCACCATAATGCCATCTAAAAAGTAGACTAAGTACGATAATAACTGTTCTGTTAATAACCCTCTGTCAATCCGACTGTCCATGGGCGGGATACAAATATGCGGAAGTATAATCTGTAGTTTTCACGAAAGCCTGGGAGCGTATTGCATCATCCGGCGGACTTTTACTGACAAATATACATGAATTTCTCAGTGCAGGTAACACGGAGAACATTGTTCATTTACATATACTACCGACATTGAAACAATACAAAGCGGATTGAAAATAGGCAAATTTACACTTTAACGTTAGACAGTTTTGATTTATATGCTGTTGAATGATTAGTGATCACTTTGCAACTTGCAGGTTCAAACATATTTTTCTTTGCTTCTTTTTGGAAACGGAGATGCTGTACTATTTCAGAAGATCCGTATAAGTGTCACCTCTCTGCTAGGTTTCCACTGCAAATGTATTATGGTTACATTTAGAGGAATGTACTAGCAGATTGTTTCACTGACACTGGACTATTACAAAACAATGATGCAACATTAAAATTATTTTTTTGTTATGGCTAAAGGCTGTTAACCAGTAAAGGTTGAATGGGTTCTATACTATGCTGTATAAACATACATGACACATTGGAATTACGGTTTGCAGTAAATATACCTATACATCATATCACTATAAATCCCCCCCCCCCCTCTCTCTCTCTCTCAAGTGCATGATTTTATACACAGGTAAATTAGATTTTTCAAAAACTGGGTAAAGTGCATCACATCACTACAATGCATGGCAATGACAAGTCTTTAAACTAAAGAGCATGAAATAGTAAATTAAATAAATGCAATAAAAGCACCGACCAAACAAAATTGACCAGAATAGGTTAAAAAAAAAAAAAAAAAAAGCACCATCACCAATATAAAGGAGTAAAAGACACCTTGCAAAGAAATAGAACAAGAGAAAGATCTTTCATAATGCTGTAACATTCAGGCAAAGGTCCAGTTCTTTTAAAATCACAAGCAATTTGGCTGATTCAAATAATATTTATATTTTCCACTTATGAAAATTCATTCATGCCTGAAATCACAGCAACATGTATGAGCGAGATTAAGCATAAGCCAAGCTACAGGTCTCAAAATATCATTACGGTCACCTTCACTTCAGCTTCTGTCGCCACACTGCTCGCTGTTTCAGAATCACGAATATCCTCAATGATTCCACTAGTTTTACTGTGGGCCTGAGAATCCTCATCTCCATCACCATCCTTACTAAGAGTATTATTGTGGTTTCCAACTTCCTTGTTCTCACTGATGTCAATTTCAGTCATGCGTGTTTCATCCAGGCTGTTTTTTCTGGCCTCTGATTGGCTCAGAGATTCAGAAGTATTTTTGAGGCCCTGTTCTTTAGGGTCCGACTGATTATCCTGTGAAGCATTCTTCTCCGAGTCAAAACTAGCTTCTGACATTCCTGAAAGTAAACATACATATGAGCAACTGACCAAGTTTTTTTCCCTTCTTGTGCTGAATTCAAGTAAATGTTAGAATTCCACAGAGGCTGATGTTTCAGGAAGGGGTTCTGCCATTATACATCACAGAACAAACATCTTTTAAGGATTAGTTCACTTTAAAAAAAAAAACTTTTGCTGATAATTTACTCACCCCCATGTCATCCAAGATGTCCATGTCTTTCTTTAGTCGAAAAGAAATTAAGGTTTTTGATGAAAACATTCCAGGATTTTTCTCCATATAATGGACTTCGATGGAACCCAAACATTTCAAGGTCCAAATGAGAGTTTCAGTGCAGCTTCAAAGGGCTTTAAACGACACCAGACGATGAATAAGGGTCTTATCTAGCGAAACGATCGGTCATTTAAAAAAAAAAAAAAGTTTTATATGCACAAATGCTCGCCTTGCTCTGTTCGTGACTCACGTAATGCACAATTACGATGAAAAGGTCACGGAACGCGTAGGCGGAAGTACCGAGTCAGTGTTTACAAATGCGTGTTTGTGTTTACAAGTGTTTTACAAGTGTTTACAAACGCCACGAACGCGCCATCACAGAACAGAGCAAGGCGAGCATTTGTGCTTATAAAACTTTTATTTATTTTTTAAACAACCGATCGTTTCGCTAGATAAGGCCCTTATTCATCGTCTGTTGAAGCTGCACTGAAACTTTCATTTGGGTTCCATTGAAGTCCATTATATTGAAAAAATCCTGGGATGTTTTCATCAAAAACCTTAATTTCTTTTCGACTGAAGAAAGAAAGACATGGACATCTTGGATGACATGGGGGTGAGTAAATTATCAGCAAAAGTTTTTTTTTAAAGTGAACTAATCGTTTAAGTACAAATCACCTGTAATTATTACAGGTCAATGACCAAGAACCAATGTTGATTGCTGGAATTCAGACCTGGCAAAAGATGGGTTAGTAAATCGAATACAGTGTATGCACCACCTTTCTGTCGTTTCAATTGGGTTTTAGATAATGTTGTTGTTTTTTTTGACAGAAAGCCAAATACAGTCCTTCTTATAAACTGTAGACTGCTACTTGCATTCCTTTACACAAAGAAATGCAAATTCAGGCCTAAAAAGACATTTTATACATTTGCAGCACTTTGTACAGCAGTGACTAGTGACTGAGATCCACCATCTACACTACTCATATCCAAAATATTAAGTTTACTAAGGGAAGAGGTAAATTATAAAGTAGACTAAACTCACAATAGTGAGTTTATGGCTGAAGAATTAGTTAAACTCTTTTATGATAAGCTATACATCTGAATGAATATTGAAATGTATGCACATCTATGTCTGTGCACACAGAGACTCTCCCATGATGCTCATGTATCAGTAAGAGTTGAGTCAACCTAGAAAATGGGGTAAAAGGTTTGTATAATGAAGCTCCAGTTACACATGGTGATGTTTTCTACAAAGATAGGCTCAAATGTTCTTTAATTATTGATGTCTTGTCTACATATTTTCATATCCAGTAAACAATATAAAAATTATATTCAATACCAAAAGCAACCTCATACTATTATCATGCTGCCTCACCAGTGTCATTTACAGTAAGTCCAATTTTATGTTTATTGCTTGCCATCCAAATGTGTCCTAGTTTTGAAGATTGGTTGACCATTCATACATATTAACCATGATTTCACTACAAATAAAACCAAAAAACAATGCTTACTATAGTTAAACCATGGTAATCATGGTTTTGCTACACTAACCAAGTTTAACCATGGCATTTGTGGTAAAACTGGTTATAAAAAAAAAGAGTAGGCTAATCAATTTGCCCAAAAACATGGTTACTACACTTTTACTATAATAAAACATAGTTAATTTTCATATATTGTACAAGAAAATTGTACAAGTGTAATTTACTCATTCCGAGTTTGAAATAAAATATTTAGAATTAACTTAAGCATTTAGTTTTAATAGAAGGAGGGTTAAAAGTAGGCGCACAGGCAATTGTAGGAAGAAGCCCACTCACTGCTCCAAAAAAAAAAAGAAAAAGAAGATGGACAAGAAATTAAGAAACCTATTACGGCGAAGGCTTCACGTTGGAATATCTCACTTAAGTCACGCTAGTTTAAACTCTTCATTGGACCGTCAAGTCACATGACGTTATTAATATTCATGAACAATTCCTTTGCCATAGTAGGATTCGTTATTTCGCGTCGTGGACACGTAAACGCTTTTCTACTTTCCAATGTTAAGCAACGGCGCAAACAAAAACAAAACAAGGTGTATATTTAAAAGCATCATCTTTATGAACACACGTTTTGTTGTATAATTAATGCCATTGTCTTATTCCTTCCTGGAATTCAATCTCTCACTGTTGCACCCGCACGTCACAAAGTTGCTATTGAGTTACTTCCTTTGCCTGGAGCAAAATGCAGTCGAGTTACGTGTTACAAAACGCAATAAACATGCCCTTTTACTCTCTATACACCGCTTATCAACGATGCGTCCTTCATTAATCATGAACATATGAATGATAAATAATATGAAGAGTTGACATTCAGTTTTTTCGCCTCCTCATGTAAGGCGTCAAATGATTAGAACAGAATATAAAACAAGTCGACAGTTTGTTATACTGAATTACTTTTCCAAATGGAAGAGGAGGCAGAGGATCAACCCTGCACAATGAAGCCATCATGCCTGCCATCATACATTCATGAGCACCGATGCAACAGTTGACTCTGTTCAAAAGCACTCACCTGCACACAGATTACAACTGTTCTCTTTCCTGTTCCACGGCTCGTTTCATAAAAATGACCTAGGCTTGAGTTTGAGATGCTTTGTGTATCATTCGATACACAGCGAGTCCCTCCACAGCTCAGTGAAAGTCTTTTCAAACACACCCGGAAGAGGACGTGTGTGTCAGTAGATGATGGCCCTGTCCCAAATCGCACACTTTCGGTCTTGTGGACTTACAATGGCTGCTGCGTGCGCGTGTCCGTTAAGTCCGTGAGACCGCAGTGTGTCCCATTTGTCATTTTTAGATCTCAGAAGGGTGCTCGCGAGCGCCCCCAAGTGGTCGATTTGCGCCCTTGATGCGCACTTTTGCCGAGCCTGCACACGGGCTCCGCAGCGGACTTCTTCCCGACAGTCAAAGCGGCATTACGTCACGAAAGTGCGGACTCAGAGGAAGACCGTGAGTGCGTAGGCTTCCATTTGGGACAGGGCCATACTGGAGCCACAGCATGTCTGTCTCCTAGCGGTCAAAATAACAATGCCAACACCGACCAAACAATGAACATAACATCGTACAGTAACCACAGACTAAACTCAAATACAAATCAGAACCATATTTTATTATTTGATTTATTATCAGTTGATCTTATTATTATTTATATACTTATGTTTATTCGTATTTTAAACGAGCTTATTTATTATATATATATATATATTTAAATGTTCATATTTTTAATTAGTTTTAGTAATTTTGTTATTAGGCCTATTAGTTTTTGATATTTATATGTAGCTTTAATTTTTATTTATTTTTGTATTTTAATAATTCTAGTAATCTTGAGCTAATTTTCATCTAATATTTGTATTTGATTTTATGTCAGCTGTCTTCAGAAAATACATTGAATATATTGACTTTAGTCCAAAACAATTGTGTGGTGGTTAAACCGATGACTACGAAATAAAACTAATATTTGCAGTGTGGTCTCCTCATGGATCATTCCAAAACGTAGCATGCGAATCACAATAATGGGTGTAAAATCTGCTCTACATTGGTAAACGGACAAAATTTTCTTATCAAATTAGCTTATTTATTTTTAGAGTGGTATCTACAGTATGTTGAGTGCAAGTAGGCTAAGCATAACATTTCAACCACTAGATGGCATGGTCGGCTATGTATAGCTACAACAACCCACACATAGGGCAGGCCAGAGCCCGCAGAGTAAAGTTTACAGTGAATCACAATCACTGCCAGTAATGACCTTTTATTATAACCGGTATTCCATTTCAAAAGGTGGCGGGGGAAAAAAAAAATCTAAGCATATATATATATATATATATTTTTTTTTTTAAACTTTTTTATTTAATGTAGCGAGCATTTAACATTTTTGCAAATGTGGTGAATATTAGTGAAGTTTATTGTGATTTTATTGATAATGTTATAGTTAAAATAAGTTTTAATATGCAGTTTGATATAATGCAACATTTAGTTTTGGCCCAGGGTCAGGGCTGAAAAATGTTTAAGCATCTCTGCTCTAGCTGTTTTCAAATTAGAGTAAAACAATTAAAAATAAATAATACGTTTTAAGTTTAGGGCTGTTAATCATGGGATTATTCAGAGATTAATAATTATAATTTTATTCTGTCAACAGCCCTGGTTTTAAAAGTAAGAAAAAAGAAAGGAAAAGTAATAAAGCATTTCTGAATTCAGTGCCACCACTAGGGGCCACTAAAGACCACAAATACTTTAAATAATTTAAAAGTTAGAGGTCTGTTTATCAGGATAGTGTGGAGGATATAGAATTGTTAGTGTATTAGCAGCAAACGTTTTAGTCAAACAATCTTCGTATACATATTGTTTTTTTTTAAAAACTTTAAGAATAAACACCACGAATGATTTTCTTTTCGTAAATTTATTTGCTCTTATTTTGTATTAAGTGACGAATTATCAAATTACATTACATGACGGTGGGTGTTAATAAATGCACTTGACACTAATGAAATGACAACATATTGCTAATGTGACAAACAAATAAAATGCTACAGGTGTTGAAAATATGTACAAACATAAAAACCTGTATATTTACAGAGTATGACAAAAGTTTGGACATTACCATGAGACGAATTCACTTACCAACTTCTGTAGCTACATAAAGTACAATTGAATCAACATTGCTCTAAATGAGCACTGAGACCGAGAGAAAAACATCTCTGTGGTTTTATGTGACTTTACTCTAATACTGGGTAATCATAAGCCAAAACAAAACAAAACAAAACAGCAAACAACTTTGTGAGCATAACAAGAAACAGACCCATACAGTACAACATTATTAATATAACTGACACAGAAAAGAAATAAACCAATATTGTGTATATAAAATTGCTGATTGAAATTCAAAAGGCATAACATAGAAACAGTGCAGTACTTAGGCTCAAGTATGGAGACAAAAACACTGGGCTAAAGAAATGATGCATTTGAGGCCTTCTGATAACTGTCTGGGGAGAATAAAACAATTCACATTAACATACATGATTATGCTTCAGAGACTAAATTGACACGGGATATTTTTAAACATTGAGAATAGAGCCAGCTATCTCATTGTGATCATAAAAGTACTTATAGGAAAACTAACTGTTGCCAGATTCCATGTAGTCCATGCTAAAAATAAAAGTGTCTTCACCATGTTTGATAGAAGATCTTTTATTCATCTATCATCTTACGGCCTTAAAATCTTCACACCTACCATTTTAACATCTCGCATTCATATTTCCAAAATATATGATCAACCCTTTCTAATTAATGGGTCTGGTTATTCCAGTAATTTCTGTGAGGACAATATTGCAATGGCATACAATGGCAGCAATGAAGGTTAAAGATTTTCAATAGGTTTCATCTCTAGGCTTTGTGCTGGCTGGTCAAATTCTTGCACATCTGACTCAATACTATGGAAATTGCTTTGTGCAAAGGGGTATTGTCATTTAGAAACAGAAAAAGACCCTGCCCAAACTGCTTAAAGAAAGCTAGGAGTACAGAATTGTCTGGAATGACATTATATTGTGTAGCATTACAGGGAGTTCAACCAAAAATGACAATTCTGTCAAAGACTTTTTTTACCCCCTTCTTTTCTGCCCCTCCATTTCAAGTCTATTAAACCAAACCTTTGATGCTTCAAAAAGTTCATAAAGGCATCATAAAAAGTGATCCATATATGGGAGACATGATGGCTTTATATGATGAACAGATTTAATTCAGGCTTTTAATCACATAAAACAGTGATCAACACACATGAGCAAATCAAATTCCCATTAATTTCCTATGGTCGGTCACAATTCATTGTGTATAAAAAGTGTGTTTGTATGTGTGTGTGTGTGGGTGAGTGTGTCTGTTTTGCACTATTAATGTTTTAGAGTGTCACCCCTTCATTGTTGAGCACTTTTTTTCTGCATCGTGGCCGATTTGTAGATTGTACACACAACAATTCGGAGAATTGTTGTGTTTTTGTCAATTTCCCATTCATTTCCTATGGTCGATCATTTTTGACCGAAGAGCACAAGTGTGACTATTTTTTTTACGACCACTTAGCCTGGTCTGATCATGACCTTTGTTCACCTATAATGCCATAAAAGTCACCAAGTTTCGTAACATTCCGATGAAGCTGCGATTCATTTTCAGTCAGAAATGACTGCAGAGCATCTGAGGGTTAAGCTGCAATTTTAGCATATTTGTTGAGTTCTATGCATGTGCGTTGATCAACTTTTATTGAATATTATTGAATAAAAGTCCACATTAAATCTGTTCATCATTTAAAGCAATCTTGCCTCTTCATATAGATTAGATGAACTACCTTATAATGTCTTATACATATTTTGGTTGAATAGACTTTCAATGGAGGACAGCAATCAGGTTTCATGAACAAATATCTTCATTTTGTGGTTCGAAGATGAACAAAAGTCACAAAAGATGAACATGGATTTGGAACGACATGAGGGTTTTTGGGTGAACTATATCCCTTTAAAGTTTGTTTTCACTGGAATCAATAGAATGGCCAAACTCGATAATTAGAAGGTTTCCACATACTCTCATTAATCTCAGCCAATTTAAAAATAATAACATTGAAAATTGAGACTAAAGATACGAAACATCTCTCTGGAAATTGTTCTGCACATGAATATTGTGGATGGTAAATATTACAGGTAAAGTAAATAAAACAAAAGTCATAAGTAAAAATGAAAAGTTGAACTGAGCTGAATCTATGCTAGGTACTTTTTGACAGTTACACCCGACAGCTAGACCACCCTCAATCCTGAGATCTGAATGGCCAGTTCTCAAAATGGCACTGGGAAAGCAGACATTAGGGTTTTGAATGAACTTTTGCATCTATATATGGCGTGACTCTAACAGGTCTTCATTTTCAAGATCATTTGAGTGCTCAGTGGACAATCCTAGCACTGAAGTTTGCGAATACTACGGGAAATTCTCTTAAACTCCCGCTGACCCTTCTGCCAGCGCTTCAGTGATGTGATGACTAAATGTCCGTCCATCTTCTGGCCCATCACCAGATAAGCAGCGTTGATGTCATTCATTTCGTCGCACACACACTGAAGACCATCTTTCAGCCAAAGCACTGTCTTCCTGAGGTCACGGTCAGTGACGCCACCATTTAGCTTGTAGATAGTCTTGCTCTTGGTTTCTGGAATGATCTTTGTGTCCCCATTCATGTAGGAGATCTCCTTGACTTTGATCTTTAAAGCTAGTGAGTGAATACGATTGAAGGTTGAGGACAATGGATATAAACAACTGGTTAAATTCATTGCAAACTATATATATATATATATATATATATGTGTGTGTGTGTGTATATACAGTTGTGTTCAAAATAATAGCAGTCCAACATGACTAACATTGATCTTGGCAAGTAATTTACTAGTAGGTGCAGTAGAACTAGTAGAACATGCATTTTGCTGATTCTGTGTAATTAAATTATTAATTGAAAGGGGCGTGTTCAAAATAATAGCAGTGTGGAGTTGAAAAAACTGGTGATAAAACAAGTGGCCCTTATTTAAGGACCAAAGCAGTACTATATTGTACATGGTGGTTACAGTGGATTTCTCTCTGACAATCTGAGTAAAATGGGCCATTCCAGACATTGTTCAGAAAAACAGCGTACTTTGATTAAAAAAAAAAAACTAGAAAACCGTGGAAGAAAACGGAAAACTGACCTTCGAATAGATCGAAGAATAGCAAAAATGGCAAAGACTCAACACTGATCATGACTGATCAGCTCCAGGGTGATCAATTTTTCTTCATGTTTTGATTTCCAATAGAATGTGCAGTGTTCCCAATGCGTTTGCGTGTATTGAAATAAAAGGTATTATAATGATTTTGAGCTTTACTCACTTTTTTAAACAGACTGATATTATTTTGAACACAACTGTGTATGTAAGCTTTTGGTTTTTCTGAACACTTAAAAATAAACGTTCCTCAGTAATTCGTTGCAGATCATTTTCTCATTTTCATATAGTCTGCTGAAGAGTATTAAGATGGCTGAGAGTCCATCTTAAGCCAGCGAAGAACAGTGAACCAGCCTTTACTGTTTTAAGCAGGTTTTTCAGCAACTATGGTATTTTTGGTTCTTCAAGTTGTTGAGCTCTTTAAAGCACCAGATGGTTTTCAAAGGAACAAAAAAACAAAAAACAAAAAAAAAGTCCCTTGTGGAATTTAAAGTGATAGTTCATGTCAGTTTAACCAAAAATTAAAATGCTGTTATGATTTACTCCTGTGTGCGTTTTGTTATTTTGTGGAAAACAAAAGAAGGAATTCTGAGAAATGTCTCATGGACAGTTTTTTCATTCTTCTTCCCCAATTAAGTCACATCAAGTGTTGTTTTGGACCCCAGTTGCTTTAATTTTATGGGAAAATATGAGTTGAAATATTATACAAAATATCTTATTTTATGTTCTGCAGAATAAAATAAAAAAATTAAAAAACCTGTTTGGACATGAGGGTGAATAAATGATCTACATTTTTGGGTGAATATGGCTCACATAGCTTTAGGCTGCATAACCCATTTAGGTAATAAGGAACGTTTATTTTTAATAGTATAAAGCAGAGATACCGCTACATTAAAAATTAGATGCTTAAAGCAAACATAAAACATACTGTATCCTTACCGAAGTCATTTTTGCACAGGCTGTCCACAATTTCATTGTCATTCTCAGGTTTTTCTTTGCAGGCATCACACACCTTTGGAACTAAAAAAAAAAAAAAAAAGAGAGACAAAAGATCAACAAATAAAAGAGGGTAAAGGGTGAAGATGCATCTAAAAAGTGACTTAAACTTTCATACCTTCCGTGGTAACAGGCACTAAAGCATCTGCACCAGCGGGTGGTATGCACAGGTCATTATCCAGAGGGAAGCGATCGCAGTCCAGCATGTCCGGCCAAGGAAACCCAAAAGCGGCCATCACTGGAGCGCAGCCGCTCTTCACGTTCTCACACAGTGACCTGCACGGCTGAATCGGCTCGTCCAGATCATCCAGACACACCGGAGCGAACAGAGAGCAGAGAAACTTCTTGGTGTCCGGATGGCACTGTTTCTGCACCAGAGGGGTCCAGGAAGATGCCTGCTGTAGAACCTCGTTCATGGTTTCGTGTCCGAGGAGGTTAGGCAGACGCATGTTCGTGTACTCGATGTCATGGCACAGCAGCAGGTTTGCAGGTATGGGTTTGCAGTTGCTCTTTTTCTGAAACAGCTCTGGCTGATCGAAGGCGTATAATCCATGAAGCGCATCCAAATATCCAGGTAAGGTAAGCGTAACCAGTAATGCCAGATACGCGCGCATCTTTATTTCAGTTTTGCGGAGACAGAAGTCTAACGAGGTGTCATGGATAACTGAATTCTCTTCTGTGCCAACCTGTTCTCTAAGGAAAGTCTGGGCGGAGCGAGAGAAGGCGCTCAGATGTCCACAGTTGTTGCGCTGTTTCCTGCATATAGCCTAGGTTTGATTTCACAACCTAGTTAGATGCACCCCTAGACATCGCCTTTGGTCATCGAACGTTCGAACGGCGAAATAAATTCTTGAATTTTGAAAAATGGTTCCTCCCAACTAACGAAAGCATGTTCTAAGAACGTTTTGCATACGAGTGTTATAAAAACGTTAGGCTATTTCTGTTCTCTGTACGTTCAAAACGGACCCAAACCTTACAAAAAGGTTATTCAAGCGCGCTATTCTTCTTCATCATCTTACAAACTATGTAGGGCCTAAGATTACTTTTTATGTAGGCTACTTTTCAGATATATAAAACAAAATCATACAAGTGGCTTATTCTTCTTTTTGTAGAGTAAGCTACTTCTATTTCATAAGAAATAATACTTTAAAAAAAAGGTTACAAACGTTTTTTTTTGTTTTTTTTGTTTTGTTTTTTTTACAGCGATGCCATTGGGTTCCCCAAAGAACCTTTCAGTGAACAGTTTTCATGGAACCATATAAGATAATAAAGAGCCTTTATTTTTAAGATACAGTCAAGTGCAATGAATGCAGATTGTTAAAGGGTTAGAATTCACCCAAAAATGAAAATTCTGTCATTAATTACTCACCCTAATGTCGTTCCAAACCCGTAAGACTTTCGTTCATCTTCAGAACACAAATGAAGATCTTTTTGATGAAATCTGAGAGCTTTCTGTCGCTTCATTGACAGCTACACAACTACCACTTTGAGGCTTCAAAAAGTTTTAAAGAGATCGTAAACATAATCCATATAAATTGAGCGGTTAAATCCAAATTTTCTGAAGAGACACAATTGCTTGATTAATAACAGATTGAATTTAGGCTTTTATTCTCATATAAACATTGATCAGGAAACGTGTTGCGTAACACGAGAATGAACCTCATTGGTTCTCGCATGTCAAGCAAACATGTTTGAGCTTCCGTTTACTATACTTAATATTTAAATGTGAATAAAAGCCTAAATTCAATCTGTTCATCATATTTGTGTCTCTTCAGAATATTTGTACTAAACCACTGAATTCTTATGGATTAGCTTTACGATCTCTTTATGAACTTTTTGAGCAAAGTGGTAGTTGCATAACTGCAAGTGTCAACAGAGGGACAGAAAACTCTCAGATTTCATCAAAAAGATCTTCATTTGTGTTCCAAAAATGAACGAATGTCTTACGGGTTTGGAACGACATGGGGGTGACTAATTAATGACAGAATTTTCATTTTTGGGTGAAGATTTACATCAATTGATTTAAATGACTTGATGAGGAGGAGGATTATGATGATAAAGCACTTACACAGTCCTATTACTATGACAATATTTCATATGTAAATATGCAAGATATCCATTCTCTTTTCTTTTCAAGTGATCACTTGATTTATGAGTTGCTGTAAGGCTTTCGTTTGGTAGGTGCATAATTCATATTCTTTGGTGAATGATGTTGTGGTCTTTACCCTTTTCACACTCACGGTCATCTGTCATCATTAAGGCCCAATATGAGAAGTTCATAAGTTTATACAATATAGCTAACATTTTTCATATATATATATGTGTGTGTGCATGTGGTGAAAATGAGAAAGAAGGAGAATGATGGAGAAAATAAGAGAAAGAGAGCTGTCGAGTGAAACTGAACTCCGGCAATAGATCGGGTTCCTGCATCATTCATCACTCTACGGTCCAGTTTTAAGCCACTGAGTGGTTCACACAAACAAACCCTTTCTCATCTCAAGACAGCCTCCCACCCCTCGTAGCTCTAGAGTTAAAGGAAGCAGTTGACAGTGACAATTCTGAACCACACAATTCGTTAAGTGAAGACAAAGGTTCTTTATAGTCTTTATAGTTATTATTAAAATGTTCTTCACACTAAGAAAAAAATGTCAAAATCAAAATTCAAAATGCCATTTCTGCAAAAATCATTTTGAATCCTTTTTAAGAGTGTATAAAGAACCTTTTGTTGAATGGAATGGATCTGTGGATGTTTAAGGTTCTTAACGGAACCATATATATGCCAATAAATAAACATTATTTTTAAGAGTGTATTGTAATGGTCTCGGTGTATGTTATTTTAAGACCCACGTTTAGGGTTTCCTTGTCTTGCATTTGTGAGGAGAATGGCGAAGGCGAATATATGCCGTGCCATTCTGTTCTGGTTTATGCTTTAAAAAAAAAACAACAACAAAAAAAAACAATTGTTAACGGCAACCTGTGTCATGTGGATAATTTACAACACACTATAAGTTACAGTATGTAGCATTGTTAAGACACATTTTTTAGATCTGTCTTGTCACCAGGTAACTGAGTAACAGTTTCTCCTAAAGTCCATGAGGAGAAATTCCCCTAAGGCTTCTAAAGGTCATAGGTTCAGAGGCCCCCATTAAATACAGGTTAGCTGCTGGGGTTTCCCTTCTTTGAGATCCTGCTGGGAAGAAGTAGTCATTTAAAGGCTTGTTTCTAGCTGTAAAGTGATAGCCCTTGGTCTCTATGACGATAAGACAAGTTTTGCTCTCTAGGAGATCTGTGTCCTCCATTTGCCCTTTTGTTGTGCTTATGTTGTGTGGATGTGTCAATATTTGTCTGTCTAGCCAGAGTGGAGGGGTTACTAATATTGATTAGATACCAGATGCTGTCTTCTAAAGTTTGGATCATTCAGGGTCTCATTTTATGAGCATTACAGACAATGCAGTTTTTTTGTTTGTTTGTTTTTTTATCAGTGAAACGGTTCTTAAACTGATTTAGCTTCAGCTGTTGAACAGTCTAACATCAACTGCTTTAACTTAATATTGTGTCAGACAGCTTAAAACTGGTTTAAATAAATTGAAATATCGATTAACTAGTGTTGCTAGTTTTATTAAATCCCCTTTCACCAAAATTACATATAGTTTACAAAAATATGGGGAAATTTCATGGTGAAGCTTGAGTTTGATTTAAAAATGGTTTCTTATGAGATGTACTCAGTGCTCTTGAACTTAGAGCCATTCAGAATTGAATTAATAATGCCTTTTAACTCTTTTCCCATCATTGACAGAATTTCCCAAGTGATGCTCACTGCAGAGACAAATGACGTCCAGCTCCTCCACCTCTCTGGATGTCATGGGTTGAGTCCTCTCGAATCGTCCTTCTGGTAACACTTTATTTCGATAGTCCACTTTAGACATTCTACTAACTATAAGTAACTTTTCAACTACATGTCAACTGTCATTAGAGTATTAGTAGACTGTCTGCTTAATATCTGCTAACACTTCATTTTGTTGGTCCCCCAACAGACATTCAACTGACTTTAAGTAACTTGGCGACTACAAGTCAACTTATTCTCCTAACCCGAACCCTAACACCTAGTTGAAAAGTTACTCATAATTAGTAGGACGTCTAAAGTGACTATCGAAATAAAGTGTAACCGTCCTTTTTTTCCTGTGTTTTCACTTATGGTGGGGGACGCTATTACGCATATTCTGAAGGAGGGTAGAATCTCTGGATCAAAACACAGGCAAAAAGGAAGCAGCAACAAGAGAAAAAAGCATTGCTTATGCACGTTGTATTCTTTGACAGAGCCTATACTAGTGCAAATAGCTCACTTTTAGCAATAGTGTAGGGGTAAGGCGCATGGTAGAAGCTTTTGACGCAAATCGACCAGAGTTCGATCCCACCTTTTGCAGAACTCGTTCTACTCCCTTTTCCCAACACATATCAGACCGGAAAGGCATTTATTTTCAATAAAAATGAAGAAAATATTGGAAAAGTGTAAATAAAGTCTTTAACGTGTATCTAATAATAAAGTGTTTATCGTTAGGGGTAGGAGTAGGTGTAGGGAGGGCCTTATTGTCTCAATAAGGCGGTCTCCATTTAATAATTGTAATAGCCTAAATATAATAATTTACACTATACACTTGCATGCCATTTAATGCACAACAACACTGAGGTGCAAAAAGTAGGCTATCTGACTCTATTTATAAGTATAAATAACATCTAATATTTACACTTAATTCAAAGATAATACTGCCATAAGAAAATATTTTTTTTTACAGTAAATAGAATCTATCGCTATTTTCATTTAGCGTAGCATCTATCTCTAAGAAAATATGCAATTTTCCTTTACTGTAAATAGAATTTATTGCTATTTAAACTTCAAAAAATAATGCATGAATCTTGAATAAAACTGGTTATTATGTTTAAATGAAGAAGCTTTGTTCTTTCTTTTGATGTATTGCAGGTTGAGATATTCATACAAAAAATATTCTGGGGGCCATGGAAGTTTTGTGAAAATGATCAAAAATGCTGGTGGTGGCTGGCAACTTTTTTTAAAACGCTTATGGGGAAAGAGTTGAAATCCAGGTAGAAAATAAGATGCTGTATTTCAATTAGAATTCGAACATAAGTAAAAAATAAAATGTATTGAAATTTTCTCAAAAAATGTCTAGAATTTATTTTTCATTCTAATTGCTAGAAAAAGTTTGTCAAGACAAACTTTGATTATTAGTTTGACAAAGACTTGCTTGAGATTTTTTTTGGGGGTTTGAAAGGTTTAAAAGGCTTGAAGTGTAAAGTGATAGTTCACCCAAAAATGAAAAAGATGCCATAATTTACAGTATTCACCCTTATGATGTTCCAATATGACTTCCTTCTGTAGAACATCATTAGCATATTTTGAGGTATGAGGTATTTTATATTAGTTAGTTGTTGTTGTTATATTAGTTAGAAATGCCAAGCAAATAAGTATCCTATTAACTTTCCTAAACTATTTAAAAGTGTATGCTTAACAAACAGAGGTAATTAACTACTAATTAACAACTAATTAAAAAATGTAACCTGTGATGTTAAGTGTTGTAGTTAGTTAAAGTTTAGCACTTGTAATCAGGTCGCTGGTTCGTCTCCAAAAGGAACAAGCCAAAAAGATTAAAGATTGAATACGTTTTATTAAACAAAGTATGGCTATTTTTTTTTATTATTATGAAATTGAATTTTTATATGTGTAGCATGAATTGTATGTATTTAGCATAGTCTTTGGTTAGTTGTGTTTCTCCTAAGAGTCAGTGCATGGTTAAAGTTGTCTTCGGACCAGTTTTGTGATATAACCTTCACCTTCAGCCTTCATAGCTGACAGCAGGTTCTCATTAATGTGCCCATGAGAAAATGAGAGCCAGCTTGCAGCAGTTCAGCATCTTACATCTGTACCTCTCTAACCTATGTGTCTCTCTCTTTCTTTCTTTCTGTCCTCAACTTCCAACTGCATTACGCATCACTATATAAATTCCCCTAATATTTTTTTTTTTAAATCAAGATTCACATGTCAGGCCACTGTCATAAATAATTATAGAATGTATGCTTTCTCTGAAAATAAAGGTTATTATTATTATTATTCTCTGCCTGTGACCCTAAATCGGTTTTGGAGAATGGATGGATGTACTTTCTGGCAAGAACAAATGGGCCTTTGATAGTTAAACATCTAGTGTAAGTTCAGTTCTTCAGAATATTTATTTCTTGACATTAAAGTACTTTTTCTTTTTCCAATAGGGTGGTCAAATAACAGGAAAGTATGTTGGCTCATACAAACTGTAAATGCTGCCAGCAGTTGTTATTATAGGGTAAATATTTTGTTTCCCAAAGGGCACACAGCAATCATAATGTAACAATTGCATATTTTTCTCATAATTGTTTCTTTGAAATGAATATTCGGTGTTGCTTGTGGTAAAAGAGTCAAAATTTCCGAAGATATGGTTTTACTTTGTAAAACTAAAGTAAGTTGTACGGTGATATCATCTATCATCAAAAAGGGGAACTTGTTATTTTCCAAGGACCAGAAAAAGATACTTGCAGGTCGATGATGTGATACTCTGTTTTTTGTCGTTGTCTGCATCTATTAATTTATGCACAATTTCATTTGAGATCTTCTATTAACTTATCTTTATTAAGTAAAATTCTGATATTTTAATATGTGCCATAAATTCAAAATGGTCAGGGTGATACAAATGTTCATATCATAATGAAGAAAAAAGGCTAATTAAGAGAATGGAAAAAGAGACAAATTTATATTATTATTACAAAAGAAAATTGTTTACTCTTTTAATATTATTTTCAGAGAAAAAACATACTCACTGATAAGTATTTTAACAACTTTGTCTGTCAAGGTCTATTAAAAATCAGGGCTGCATTTCTCAAATGCATTGTGAGCTAAGTTGATCATACAGAGACCACTGTTGGCAACAGTTCTACGATCACCTTAGGCTTAGGATGCTTTTTGGTTGTACTTTATTTTACAGTACAATACGTACATGTACTTCCAGTACATACTTGCCTAAGAAAGTACCCAGTAATAATGATACATTAAGATTAGGTTTTTGTGTAGGTTCAGGGTTAGTACCACTCTACATGTATGTGGAATGGGATTGTGAAATAAAGTGTTACCAATATTATGTTATAACTTTTACTTTTGACACTAGACATATTTAGTCATTACATTTAACCATATGAGATCAACATACATACAAAGATTACTTTTCTAACAATTGTTAAGGATTGAAACTAGAATTCCTTTTCCTTATTGTGAACACTTTTAATTGTCATTCAGGGAATGTGGGGGATTAACTGTGGATGAGATCTAAAGATTCAGCAGAGGGCATTAGCACTCATGTGGACTGTGTCTCCCCTGCTGGGAAGGAAAAGGGCAGTTTAGAGAGAGAAATAAGCTGCAGCCCTAACAAGCTTGTTAGTGTCAGTCTCGGCTCTGCACAGCTTGAGCTGAAGAATTCAATCACACTGCAAACGTATTAATGTAACTGAAGTTCCATGTAGTCATAGAGATTGTGCTTACCGGTACATGCTGTAATTCAAAAATACCCCTCAATAACACATACAGAGAACTGTGAGGTAATTGAGTCAGCATGTAACCAATGGCAGTATAGACTGAATGACTAATGTGGGAAGACTTTCTGCATGTGTGTCTGCATGTGTGAGTGTATGTGTCTTTTGATTTTTTTTTTTTTCAAAAGCAGGCCTATATGAGATTAATTTTATTGCTCAAGGTTCTAGTCACTTCTTTAGTAAATTAAATAAGTCAAAGTCTGGTCCACACTGAGAAAAACAAACAAAAACAAACCGTGCATGTGTTCTTGTGTAACTGGTCTCTTTTTCTGCGTTGTGTTTATTTGGTTGGTTGGAGAAGAACAAGACAGCATTCGGCAGTTTCGCTGATCTTTTATTCCTGATATATACACAAACACATGTAACCAGCCTCTTTAGTGAGAGTCGCCCTCGTTAAATCTCTCACTGCAATCATCAATGCAAAGAGCAATATTCACAAAATGCATAACAGAAAACATACCTGATATATACACAAACACATGTAACCAGCCTCTTTAGTGAGAGTCGCCCTCGTTAAATCTATAAAACAAATGTGATGTACACTTATCACGTGTGCTCTCATTTCACATTAGGCCCAGATGCAAAAATATAACTTAATCGGGATGAAATGACAAAAATAGCCGCACATATAGGTAAAATAATATTATATACATAAATTAGAGTGAAAATATAGACATAATAGCAACAATTCAAATAGAGATTAATTAAGATTATCGGGAGCCCAAAATAACCTCACCTCTCACTGCAATCATCAATGCAAAGAGGAAGAGGAGGGGACAGAACAGGAAATTATATTGACTCATGACATCACATTAATTAAAGGGGAAGGTACACATTCCACTTAGGCACTCATATCAGGACATGTAAACGAACAATTTTGTGTGAATTCTTATAAACTATACATACATTTAACAGTACACTTTATGTACCTGTTACATTCACCCCTCAGAATTTACACCAAAATTCCCAGAGTATAATAAAAAAAAATACTGGTCACTAGAATTACATGGTCCACACTTAAAAAACAGTGAAGACACAGCATAAAAAGCTACCCAAACGAAAGGGATACAATTATGAAGAAAGTTGGCCAAACTTCAACACATATTGTAGGCATTACCAAAGTGCCCATTACACTTTGAAAAATCTCAGACCAGGTGCTTAAACAGAACCAATACGACATTTGAAAATACAAGACTTGACTTCCAGCATTTTAAGAGACAGCGGGAAGAAATAAAAACAGATCTATACATGAATAACTGGAGATACAGACTCAATACCAAGTAAGGTTTCTAGCTGAACCATTGACTCAATCAGCCTACGAACAGGCTTAATTACTCTACCAAGCCTGGTAGTGTAACGATCATCTGTATTTAAATCAGCTACAGGATCTTGCCTAAAAGGTTCACTGGCAGAGACAGGAGTTTGGGGAGAGTGGATAGCACCAGCCACAGCCACAGTATCATCATCAGTCACTGACACAGCAACTTGTGCATGTGGCTCCTCTTGATTGGACAACTGAGAATGCACCCATGAAGAAGTGCGGACATCACTACAAGTAGCAACATTGGAGATGTTCGACATAGAGTCTGCATGTGAGAGTTCCTCAGCCTCATTCTGCCCATCATCTGCATGCCCAGCAGACTCAATTTCAGCAACGTAGAAGGACTCACCACTGCCTGTCTGCTCGGCTAGACCAGCACAGTGTGCTGCATCAGATGTCTGTGAAGGTACACTACAGGCAAGTGTTTCAGCAACCTCATGATCAGGACTAACCATCTCTGGTCCAAACAGCGGGAGGAAGTTCACTTGAAGAAGAAGATTTCGATGCACTATCCTCTCATTACCAGCTCTGTCACTGATCTTATAGACATGTATGGAAGGCTTTGAGGCAACAACAGTGTACATGACTGGCTCCCATTTGTCAGCAAGTTTTCTTTTCCCTCTACAACCCTTGTTAGCCACAAGCACTTGGTCACCAACGGCTAGAGGTAGGCCTTTAGTTCTTTTGTTGTACTGGCTGGACTGGTGTTTTTGTTCCACAACAGCATTTTTCTGTGCTAACGCCATGGCAGACTGGAGGTCGCTGACAAGAGATTTGACATACTTGTCATAGTCACAGATTGTCTTATCCTGCAGGACATTGCGGAACATGAGGTCAACTGGCAACCTTGGTACCCTACCGAACATCAGGTAAAAAGGGGCGAAACCTGTTGTTTCGTGTGCTGTGCAGTTGTACACAAATGTCATTGTCTGTATCAACTGTGGCCACCTCTGTTTAGGCCTAGGTGGAAGAGATCTCAGCATATTTCCTAATGTCCTGTTAAAACGTTCGGTACCACCATTCCCCATTGGGTGGTAAGGGGTGGTTCTTGACTTGTCAACTCCAGCCAGTTCAAGAAGCTCGGCAATCAACTCACTCTCAAAGGTAGCCCCCTGGTCAGAATGGATGCGTTGGGGAAATCCATAGACGCAGAAAAAGCTGTCCCAGAGTTTCTTAGCCACTCTTTTCGCTGTCTGGTCTTGACACGGGAATGCATTCGCCAGCTTTGTGAAGTGATCCGTGACCACTAAAACATCCACAGATTTGTTGTTCCGATCTTCAGCGGACCAGAAGTCAATGCAAACGAGCTCCAGTGGGGCAGTGGTCTTAATACTCTCCAAAGTGGCTCTCGCTGCAGGATCTGGAGTTTTGCTGAGGACACACCTGGGACATTTCTACACGTAATCACGCACATCACGCTCCATGTCAAGCC
Source organism: Semotilus atromaculatus (assembly GCA_031834385.1). Taxonomy (NCBI): domain Eukaryota; kingdom Metazoa; phylum Chordata; class Actinopteri; order Cypriniformes; family Leuciscidae; genus Semotilus; species Semotilus atromaculatus. The sequence goes on along the minus strand of JAULUF010000023.1, from coordinate 6,331,868 downwards.
AGAAAAACCTCTGACGGGTCAAAGACAGAGTACGAGGCTGCCCTTGATGTCCAGCCAGGTCGTGAACACCCAAAATCGCCTCAGATTTCAATGAGTCAGGTAAAACGAGTTGGAACTTCTTGTGCTTGGTGAGCGGGTCTTTAATAGCTCTGTACAGGATTCCATTAAGCAAAGAAAGCTTGTCCCACTGCTTTATAATTCTCAGCACACACTGGTTATCATTGGCACGCTCACGTCTCGATGGTCTGCGCTTCCTGCCGACATAATAAGACACCCTAGCAATGACAGGGTCTTTGTGCTGATGTTCTTGCAAGTCTATCAGTGAAAGAGAATGAAACACTTCCTCGTCTCCACGGATTAAAGAGTTGAGATGTTCTGCAACCGATGCTGCTCTACATTCAGTTCCTGTTTCCCATTCTTCACAGGACGACAAAATGGAAGACACGTCATCAGTGGACATTGATGTATCCAGCCCAGCATCAAGTGATCCTGTCCCTACTGTTTGCGGTTGGCAGGTAAGACGGAACAACTCTTGCACATTTCCATCCTCTACACTGTGTACTTGTCGCAACAGTTCAGAATAAGGCTCGGACAAAAGCCGCTGACTCACTGGCTTGACAAATGGATTCCTACTGAGCGCATCCGCTACCACGTTGAGTTTTCCAGGAACGTATTTGATCTCGAAGCAATATGGAGCAAGTTTCGAGACCCAGCGCTGCTCACATGCATCCAACTTCGGCTTGGTCATAATGTATGTCAGCGGATTATTATCTGTCCAGACAGTAAACTCATGTCCCTTAAGCCAGTGACTGAACTTGTCACACACCGCCCACTTCAGAGCTAAGAATTCCAGTCTGTGTGCAGGATATTTTGTTTGGCTGCGGCTCAAAGCCTTGCTAGCGAACGCTATTGGTCTTGCCTTGTCCTCACCAGCAGGGATCTGAGACAGCACTGCACCTATGCCATCTAATGAAGCGTCAGTACAGAGAAGAAAAGGACGCTCAAAATCAGGATGAGCCAGCACCACACTGTCAACAAGGGCCCTTTTTAGCGCTCCAAATGCCACATCACAGTCAGGGGTCCAGTCCTGAGGTGTCAACTCCCGAAAAGTGCCTGCTCTCTTGTGACTACCAGCAGCTTTCACTGAGCGTTTCTGGCCAGCTGTTAAGTTGAATAAGGGTCTGGCAATGCGTGAGCAATTTGGAATGAAGGATTGGTAGTACAGGACCATACCAAGAAATGATCTGATCTTTTTTTGTGAAGGTGTGGTTTTGTTTTCCTTCATTAAGTCCTCCTTTTGAAAAGCAGAGATGACTTTAACTTTCTCCTCATCAACTGAAACACCAGTACCATCTATCACATGGCCCAGGAACTTAACGGTTTTTCTCAGAAAGTGACACTTTTTAGGTGCTAGCTTCAGGTTGCTGGTTCTCAATCGAGAAAACACAATCTCCAACCGCTTCAATGCCTCCTCTTCAAAAGGTGCAAAGACCAACAAGTCATCCAGATAACAGAGCAGAGTGGAAAAGTTAAGGTCTCCAAAAATACTGAGCATCATGCGCATGAAAGACGCTGGGCTATTGCAAAGGCCTTGAGGAAGACGATTATATTCATACAAGCCCATTGGTGTTGTGAAGGCAGTGTATCGTCGGTCAGACACATGGAGTGGGATGTTGTAAAACCCTGAAGTTAAGTCCATGGTGCTGAAAAGAGCATTACCACCCAAGGCTGCGAGACAGTCAGCTTGATGGGGCAGAGGGTGGGCGTCTTTGATGGTTTTTGCATTGAGCCAGCGAAAATCAGTGCAGACCCTCAGATTTCCGTCTTTTTTCCAGACCATCACCAAGGGTGACGCATACTCACTGACAGACTTGCTGATTATGCTTTTCTCCTCCATTTCTGACAACACTTCTCTCAATTTTTGATAGTGGGCAGGTGGGATGCGGCGATAGGGCAGGCGGAATGGACGCTCATCATAAAGATGGATCCTGTGCACAAAATCCTTTGTCTCTCCACAATCCAGCTTATCCTTTGAGAAAACATCATGGTAGGAACAAAGAAGAGCCACTAATTTTCCCTTACACATCTCAGAGACTTCACATCCATCAATGTCAATGTCTTGAAGACCAAGATCCCTCAGCAGCTGTGCCTGATTAAAGGATGAGTCAGTTATGAGGGGATTTGAATCAGGAACATCACATTGGGCTCTGCTCAGACCCTGCATGACAGTGAAATCCTCCACGGCTAGACAGGAAGAAACATCAGCCACTTTAGTGTTACGGCGAAGTGACACAGATATTGGGTTAGGGTTCACTATCTTCATCGGCACCCATCGATCACCCCACATCGGTGTTACTACACGTCCGACTAGAATGTTTTTAGGAGCTGAACGTGCCGTGGTTGGCTCAACAATTACAGTACTTCCTGGGGAAACAGGCACATTAGCTGGCAATTTGCCCCAAACAAGATACTCACATTTGGGAAGCAGAGTGATTGCCTGACAGAGTTTCACAGTCCCAAGTTTATCAGGCTGTTGAGGCCCAGACCATCGGGAGATGCAGCTCAGAAGCTCAAGGAATTGCTCACATTCAGGATTACTGTTATTGCAGGAAACTAGCTCCCAGTACTTGTCATGCGATTTCATCTTCTGCACAACACATTTGATCACATTACTTCCAATTATAAACTCATCTCTTTGTCCAGGCACCACAAGAGTAGGAACGACAAACTTAAATCCGTAGACTTCAATCTCCAAGTCGTATGAACACTTCGGCTGAATCGTAAGGCCACCACAGCCAACCAGGACCACATTACTTGCAATAGTTTGAGGACGCGGAAGAAGACCATCAGCTTGCAGCTTGGACTCACCCTCTTCACTAAGCGTGCAGGCCATACTACCAGAATCCAGTAACCCCTTTAATGTACAACAGTCGCAGACTGTCACAGGAGCATAAAACAACTCACTTGCCCCATCAACTCTCTGAGACCCCACATATAACACGGTTTTGTCTTCTGGCAATAGTTTGCAGCTGTTAGCAAAAACATTTTGTACATCTTCTGTGAGGGAGGTTTTACTTAAATTGCCCATGCTACCCCTCTCATCGCATGGGCTCTTCAGTTTAACTGAGCAGTATCTGAGGGAGATGTAGGGCATGCTGCTTTAGGACAGTCACTCTTAAAGTGGCCAGGACTGAAACAGTTACGGCATAGCCTTTGACGTCTACAATGTTCATACGTTGTGTGTTCCTTGGATCTACAGACCCTACATGCAGTGCTTAAGTTGGTTTTGAAACCTGGAGTTTTGCCTGGGTGAACCTGACTGGGTGAAGTTAAAGAGGCAGTGCACAACGACAGGACTCTATCCATCATGCCAACAATGTGCTGAAGGCTGGTGTCTGGAGAGAAAGGAACAGCATACGGATTAAGAGGACTTACAGGAGTCAGTGACTGGGCTGGCGTGGAAACTGGCTGCTGAGGAGAACTGGGCATGGAAACAGGCTGTGGAAGAGAACTAGGCACATTATTGGGGCCTGCCATAACAGTGCACTGGTTGCTTGCTGACAAGGACATTGTGTGCTGCTTCCTCAAAGAGACTCTCTTTAGATCCCTCTGATGACTATCCAAGCGCTCCTGGACCTCAGCGGCGCTCCACTTCTCAGCTGGCTTAAACTGAAAAGACATAGCAAGACTCGGGTCCGGGCAATGCGAAATAAACATCCTTCAGCAGCGGGATCCTCAACACTCTTATTATGTCTGTGCAAGCACTCATTAGCAACATCTATGGACTTGTTAAGCCGTATCCAGTAATCCATGGGACTTTCATCTGCTCTAGGGACAGTGTTATAGAAGTCAGCCATAGGCATGTTAGAGTAAGACAACTCACTGAAGTTACGTTTCAGTATGTCAAACACTGCACTTGGGAGTTCACTGGCACTCAGTTCAGGGCGGCTTCGCAGGGACACTTTAACCACATCTCTCGCTTTGCCAGCCAATCTGCTCAGGATGAGATCAGAGACATCAGTTTGCGTTCGGCATTTCATCCTGTTCAAATAACTGTACATCATATCTTCCCACTCGTGCACAGTAAATGAATCACTCTTATCTCCCCTGAAGAATGGTGGAGGTGGTGCATCTTGCTGTACTATCACCTTCAGGCTAGATTTATCAACGTCGTCACTTGAGTGCTGAGACTGGCACGGTGGGTTAGACTGTACTGGGCTGGGCTGGCGCGCAAGGTTAAGGCTGGCTGAAATACTCTCTCCTATTTTCTGAGCCAGATCTGAAATGATACCCCCTAACGACTCAGGAGTAACAACACGTTCAATATCAGGGCGTATGATTGGGGTGGAGCTAGCTGCTGGACCTACAGAAAAACCAATCGCTGAATCAGCGGTGTGCACATGGTCAAGTCCCAAATTAGCTAACGCTCTCCCTCTCCCATAACAACGTGTAAATTCAGACACCCCCTCATTTCTATACATTTCAGACCCACGACCCCTGCCCAGTGGAAAAGTGACATTAGATTGTTTCACGGGGCTGAAATCGTCTTTGCCAGAATCCTCAAACATGTCTCAATTTGTGAAATGAAACAGATAAAACGTAAAAAATTACAGCAAATTATATGCCACAAACAGTGTGACCTTAACTGTTGAAAAGTTCAAATATGCAGGGAAATATGTTAAATCAAATGTCTCAAAACAGTTCAATACCAAAATCCTCAATAAAAATAAAATATATACTTTCTCAAAATCAATTATGTACTTTTTCTTGTTTAAAATGCCTCAACAGTCCTTGATTATATACTGTACAGATAAAGGATACGATGCATGAAGAAAACTGAAGCGTCCCGCGGTGCTTTTCACAGTCTCTGTCGTTCAATATGCACCAACGACAGTGCTCCGGATCAGGAAGTCAATAACTTTTACCGTTCCTTTAAGATGCAACAGTTCGCCCCGCGTCGTCCGCGATGTCACGCACTGTTCATCTCACACACGCGTCCTCCTTATGCGCGAGCACGGAACCGCCACGAGCGATGGCGATGAGGAAGAAGATCGGCGAGGAAGAAGATCGGCGAAGCAGGCGAGCCGTCACGCAACCACGGCGATCGGCGAAGCGCTGATCTGATGATCCGGAATGATCACGGCACCAAGTGTAACTGGTCTCTTTTTCTGCGTTGTGTTTATTTGGTTGGTTGGAGAAGAACAAGACAGCATTCGGCAGTTTCGCTGATCTTTTATTCCTGATATATACACAAACACATGTAACCAGCCTCTTTAGTGAGAGTCGCCCTCGTTAAATCTCTCACTGCAATCATCAATGCAAAGAGCAATATTCACAAAATGCATAACAGAAAACATACCTGATATATACACAAACACATGTAACCAGCCTCTTTAGTGAGAGTCGCCCTCGTTAAATCTATAAAACAAATGTGATGTACACTTATCACGTGTGCTCTCATTTCACATTAGGCCCAGATGCAAAAATATAACTTAATCGGGATGAAATGACAAAAATAGCCGCACATATAGGTAAAATAATATTATATACATAAATTAGAGTGAAAATATAGACATAATAGCAACAATTCAAATAGAGATTAATTAAGATTATCGGGAGCCCAAAATAACCTCACCTCTCACTGCAATCATCAATGCAAAGAGGAAGAGGAGGGGACAGAACAGGAAATTATATTGACTCATGACATCACATTAATTAAAGGGGAAGGTACACATTCCACTTAGGCACTCATATCAGGACATGTAAACGAACAATTTTGTGTGAATTCTTATAAACTATACATACATTTAACAGTACACTTTATGTACCTGTTACACTTGTTCACTGGCTAGTGAAGTATGAAATTCAGACATGCTTATATACCAATTATATATTACAGTATATACCATGCTATATTATATTATGCGGTTTGTTCTTGGCCCACAGATACATAGATTCATATATTTAGCTTCTCTTTAAAGTAGCTGAGATTTCAGTATACAAGTTTAAATCACATACAATGCCGCCAATAGAAAAACATGAACTTTTTTACAACTTTTATTAATCTATGTTAATGTGACGGACTACCATTGTTCCACATCAGTCACCCCTGGCAACACACACAGAGCAGCTGTTAAAAAGTAATTTGGAATTAAAAACTTTGATTTATGTAATAATTTACTGTGAAAAACAGTAAAAGGACAGTCCTAGATGTGCCTGTGTGACACATCACATATGATTATTTTATAAAAACTATTTTGTTTCTTCCGTTAATTTTCTAAACCGTTAATCTGGTATTTTGTTACATTTTCTGTTATTTAGTTAATTTCTATTGTATTATTTTAGTGTTGTGTATTACTCTGATGGAGTTTTGACCCTGTGCACCAGCATTGGCCATGTTTTGTGGACAAGCCACATGCCATTTACGATGCACTTTGATCCATCATTAGGTTTTCTACCACCTGGTGGTTATCTGTACATTTAAAGGTAATAGTTGAGGTAGACTGATAATGTGTTAGGGCAAGTAGACTGGTAAATGAACAGTATTTGTAGTAGCTGTGAGTTGTAAAATATACAGGCTCCAGGGGCGGACTGGCCATCTGTGTGATCTGGAGAATCACAGAACGGCCGGTCCACCACACACGCAGCCATCACCTGTTTTTTCCCCCCACTAATCATAATATTACATTTCTTTTCTACGCAAATGGATGAGGGAGTCGATCGCGCGGGCGCGGCCGACAAGGAGTGTATTTTGTGTGCATGTGAGTGTATTGCCCTCCCTCCCTGTTAATTAGTTAATAGTCTACTAAACTAAACACGCCCTCTTTCACGTCCTGGAACACACCAAGCCAACGCCGGTGAACTAGCCCTGATGAAAGCCGACTGTGCTGTCACCTCACATCGCGGGATAAAAGCTACACTTGTACACGGTGAGAGAACTACAGCCGATTGTCTATCGCTAATGCGCGTTCTGCGCCTGCGTGTAAATGAGACAACTGTCTATTTCTACAGATATATTAGTCTATATTCGTCATTCAAAAAGAGAAACCAACGCTGTCGGCTGCAGACACATACCATAAACAAAGCAGTGCGTGCTTAGTTACCGTTTTGAATAGCAATCCTGCTAAACACTTTCTTTATTCCACTCCGCTCGTGTTAATATAGAAATATTCGCCAAGGAACACTCAGGTAAGATGACGTAACATTAGAACAACCTTCCATCTGTGCTGTTTTGACTTTGCTCGCTGTTTTGCTAATATTGTCGTGCAGTGCACTGACTCGTTCACTAAGCTGAACAGCCAATCAGAGTTCCCTCTTTCACCGACATGTCGAATCGGCCGAAAAAAAGCTGATGAGTTTCAGGACAAATTTCAGCCAACGGTGCAGAACAGTAACACTGAGAAAACTTAGTCGGCCGAAGCACAAAAACTGGCTCCACTGACTAGATGATATGCTGTCTTGATAGTTATATATTAATATATTTATATTACTTAATGTTCTTCTGTTTGTTTCCCTTTGTTTTACAAATATGACCTAATATATGTTGTGTTTCTTAAAATAAATGTTTAAATAGCATTTCTTTTTGTTTTGTGTTATATTTTTATGCAATAAGTGGTGTTAAAAAATATTCTGCACATTAATAGGCCAATGTGTTATGATGTGGGATGTGGTGGGCTGCTATGGGCCAGAAAGTCCAGGGCCACTTTTTGTTCCCAGTCTGCCCCTGACAGGCTCCAAGTTATTATTATTTTTTTTACCGTAAAGTTCATGGTATTGCTAATGTTAGCTACTTGTTTAACACTAACCTAGAATAATAAATGTTGAAAAAGTATTGTTCATTGTTATTTTTATGTAAATGATTGCATTAACTAATGCTAACGTATATAATCCTAAAGGAAAGATTCACCAAAAATCTTTTATCTTCATAAAAGAGCACAAGCTTCCACTTTTAAGAGGACGATCGAGTGACAGAAGCACGGTTATTTTCAGCCGCGTAAAAGAAACATTGCAGCAAGGCTAAGCTGTTAAATGACCGTGGAGCTAGCATCATCATCATCATCATCATAACACAACGGTTATGGAAATTAGAACAACAGTACATTGAATGAAGTTACAAATGATCCACAACATTAAAGAGAATAGCAGTGGCGTAACGAGCCAGCACCGGCCACCAGTGGTGGAAAGTAACTAATTACAAATACTTTCGTTACAGAACTGTCACGGCACGCATACAAAAAGTGGAGAGGAGGACTCAAGTGCAGTGAAGGGAATATATTTAATAAATGAAAACAAAACACAAAGCAAAAACCCACAAGGGGGAAAACATATCAAATAAACACAGAACAGAACCAGGAACATAAACACTAGGAACTGGAACAACATAAGACAAAGATCCGACCAAGACAGCAAACAAGAGGAGACTTAAATAGGGAACAAATCAAGAGGGGACAGGTGGAACAACTCAAACACTAATCAGGTAACGAGGGGGAGGGATCAACAATCACAACAGCACAAGGCACAACATAACAAACACCCATGTGCAACACAAGACAGGACAGGTATGTGACATAACCCCCTCCCTACGGAGCGGCTACCAGACGCTCCATCAGGCTAGGGCAGGGCAGGAAACATCAGGGCGGAACGGAAGGGACTGATTGGAGGGACTGAAGGGATAGACCAGGGCGGGACGGGAGGGACAGACCAGGGCGGGACGGGAGGGAAAGACCAGGGCGGGACGGGAGGAACAGGGACATCAGGCGGCCAGGGCGAAAAAGAGAGTTCATAGGGCGGTGAGGGAGAAAAACATAGTTCATCGGGCGGCCAGGGCGGCGAAGACCCCTCGGGCGGCCAGGGCGGCGAAGACCCTTCGGGCGGCCAGGGCGGTGAGGACCCCTCGGGAGGCCAGGGCGGTGAAGACCCCTCGGGCGGCCAGGGCGGTGAAGACCCTTCGGGCGGCCAGGGCGGTGAAGACCCCTCGGGAGGCCACGGCGGTGAGGACCCCTCGGGCGGCCACGGCGGTGAGGACCCCTCGGGCACAGACACTGGAACTGGCTCCGGCTCGGGAACAGACACTGGAACTGGCTCGGGAACAGACACTGGAACTGGCTCCGGCTCGGGAACAGACACTGGAACTGGCTCCAGCTTCGGCTCGGGAACAGACACTGGAACTGGCTCCGGCTCGGGAACGGACACTGGCACTGGCTCCGGCTTGGGAACGGACACTGGCACTGGCTCCGGCTCGGGAACGGACACTGGCACTGGCTCCGGAGCAGACACTGGCACTGGCGCCGGCTCGGGAACAGACACTGGAACAGACACTGGCACTGGCTCCGGCTCCAGCTCGGGAACAGACACTGGAACTGTCTCCGGCTCGGGAACAGACACCGGCTCGGGAACAGACACCGGCTCGGGAACAGACACCGGCTCGGGAACAGACACCGGCTCGGGAACAGACACTAGGACAAACACAGTCACAAGGACAGATACAAACACAGACACAAACACTGGGTCCGGAACCGACATGAGTTCCGCCTCTGGAACAGGCACCGGCTCCGCCTCTGGAACAGGCACCGGCTCCGCCTCTGGAACAGGCACCGGCTCCGCCTCTGGAACAGGCACCGGCTCCGCCTCTGGAACAGGCACCGGCTCCGCCTCTGGAACAGGCACCGGCTCCAACCCCGAAACGCCGAACACCGGCATGTCCAGAATCCGGGCCAGACGCTCCAGATAGTCCCAGCTCAGGAAGGCCGACGGAGCGCCAACGGTCTCGGACTGGTCAGACGGGACGTGAACAGTCTCTCTCTGGGCAGACGGGACGTGGACAGTCTCTCTCTGGGCAGACGGGACGTGGACAGTCTCTGGCTGGGCAGACGGGACCTGAACAGTCTCTGGCTGGGCAGACGGGACCTGAACAGTCTCTGGCTGGGCAGACGGGACCTGAACAGTCTCTGGCTGGGCGGACGTGACCTGAACACTCTCTGGCTGGGCGGACGGGACGTGAACACTCTCTGGCTGGGCGGACGGGACGTGAACACTCTCTGGCTGGGCAGACGGGACGTGAACACTCTCTGGCTGGGCAGACGGGACGTGAACACTCTCTGGCTGGGCAGACGTGACCTGAACAGTCTCTGTCTGGGCAGACGGGACGTGGACAGTCTCTCGCTGGGCAGACGAGACGTGGACAGTCCTTCGCTGGGCAGACGGGACGTGGACATTCTCTCGTTGGGCAGACGGGTGTCTTCTCCACCTCTGTCCATGGCGGCGAGAAGCCGTCCCAGAGCTGCCTTCCACCGGTCCAGGATCGAAGGGAGGCCAGGATGGCGAGTGATGTTGACCCTCCTCACGACCCCCTCCTCCTCCTTTACAACCTCCCCGGGTCCCACGAAAAATTACCTGGCGGGTCCCCAGAAATTCTCTCCTCTCCCGCTCCTTGGTTGGGGACGAGAAGTCCGAAAACCCCCCGCTGGAACCCAGGTTTGGCGGAGTCCTTCTGACACCGCCAATCGGAGAGAACTGGGTTGATCCAAATGTGGAAATGAAGTAATCCGGGCAATCTAAGTAGTCGTCATCGTAATTCGGACTCCCCCAGCCAAACTCTTCGTCCTCCATTCTGCTGAGTCCTCAGTGGTCGGATCTTTCTGTCACGGCACGCATACAAAAAGTGGAGAGGAGGACTCAAGTGCAGTGAAGGGAATATATTTAATAAATGAAAACAAAACACAAAGCAAAAACCCACAAGGGGGAAAACATATCAAATGAACACAGAACAGAACCAGGAACATAAACACTAGGAACTGGAACAACATAAGACAAAGATCCGACCAAGACAGCAAACAAGAGGAGACTTAAATAGGGAACAAATCAAGAGGGGACAGGTGGAACAACTCAAACACTAATCAGGTAACGAGGGGGAGGGATCAACAATCACAACAGCACAAGGCACAACATAACAAACACCCATGTGCAACACAAGACAGGACAGGTATGTGACAAGAACTTGAGTAGATTTTTCGATTTTTTCTACTTTCTTGAGTATAATTAAATTGTGGTACTTTTACTCTTACTTGAGTAAAATAAAAATAAAGTATTCAACTTCTCTACATTTATTTTTCATACAAAGTACAAAGTAGCCTACTTTGACAAAGGTGCCGACGGAGCAACAGGGCAAGCTGACATTTGACAGACACTTTTCAAACTACTGCGGTGGCTATGGAGCCCTGCGCTTCAGCCAATAACAGACATATCTGAAGCAGTTCAGCCAATAACAGACAGGTCTGACTCGGGTGCAAAAACCAATCAAATCTTCCAGTTCGGCTGGGGGGGGGGGCGGGCCTTCAAACCGCGTTTTTTTGACATTCAATCACTGGCACTCTGTTTTGAATCAGTAGCGCTAACGTTTCAATATTTCAGTGAATGTAAGTGAGTATTCTGCTCATATTTAATTATGGCAACTACTGAAATGGGTCATACCATTGATAATACCAGAGCACTGAGCAGTTGAAGTAAATAAAAAAGCTCGACTCATAACATGGTCGCAGTTATTGCATGGACGGAGCAAGAACAATGTAAGTGTCTAAAATACATGCACACAGTTCAGTTAATGGTAAAGCTCGCCATGTTTAACAATACAGTTAAACTAAATATACGAAGCAAACTTTGTACAAAGCTGAAAAAAACAGTGAAATAAGATCGCATGATTTATGTCAATCAGATGCATAAGTGTAGTTCGTTCAGATAACAGTGGGCTCCCAGCACATTTTCGGTACAATGAAAAAAAGAGAATTTAATTTAACATGTTAACCATACCCCACTTAATTTTTTTTTTACTGGGAATTTTTTATTCATACTGTTGTAAATCTCACCTTTTTTTTATCGGACCTCTCACTTAAACTTATTTGCTTTCAATTATGAAATGATTCAAATCAAAACATTCAAATGATCTTACCTGGACTTACTTTTCAAAATTAGTAATGAAAAAAATTGCTCTTGACAACAGAGAAAGCTAGTAGTCTATATGTGGAGCACTTTTATCATGGATGGATGCACCTTTTTGGGCTTCAAATTTTCTCCAGTCATTCACTGCCATCATAAAGCTTGGAAGAGCCAGGCCATTTTTTAATATAACTCTGATTGTATTCGACTGAAAGAAGAAAGTCCTATCTTCTAGGATGACTTGAGGGAGAGTAAATCATGGGCTAATTTTCATTTTTGGGTGCACTATCCCTTTAAAGACATACATCATTCTTCTGAAAATACCTGAGATAGTTTGATGAACACAGATATATTATTGCTATAATGTGTTTGTCTTCATGTTTCATCAGTAAAAACATCACTATATGCATGTTATTATATCCATATAAGGCATTTCCTGAAATGTCATAAGTTTAATACTATGCATCAGTACTGGGCTTCCAGTATGAATGGAACAGATGACATGAGAGTGTTTAGCGCTCCATTTCGCTATCATCTCCCCATTTTGGGTAAAAATAGAAAAATACTAAAGTACTTTGTAACATAGTTACTTGAGTAGTTTTTAAGCAAACTACTTATTTACTCTTACTTGAGTCATATTATATTTCAGTACTTCTACTTGTACTCAAGTAAATTATTACTCCGGTAAGTAACAATACTTTTACTTAAGTACAATTTGTCAGTACTCTTTCCACCACTGCCGGGCACTTATGCAGGATACAGCACGTGATGAAGCAATGTCCACGAGTAGGCTGCATGAATATGACCGGATAGGATAATAGAGAGACAGCAGAAGAGATGACTGACAAAATCAGGAGTAGGCCTAGCATACGCGTGAAAAAAACACACACAAAAAAAAAACACTGGTGAATGCGCACCATAACGCATGAAAACACACGGTCGCTTCAGGTGCTTCACTCTCTTCACTCGATCTCCCCCTCCTGTGCTATCTTTTTAAAGAAGCTTCCTATTTTTGGCAATTTAGTCAATTTATCGAATTCCTCTTTTCATTTTCGCTTTTGAAAGTAACGGTAACACTTTATATTACGACCCGCAAACTACTGCGTAAGTAAACCGAAATTACGGTGTACGTTTCTGTAATTATAGTGTACTTCCGTGTAGGTATAAGGGAACAATATGTTAAGTTTTGGGTAATAAAGGGGTAACAAGCTCCACTTTAATTTACAGCCTGCAGGAGTTACACTTACCCTGTAAATACACAGATGAAACGGGTAACAAACACTAGGTAACAATACGAAACAACACTATTTGCACAGTAATTACAGAGAAAGGTACTCTTATTATAAAAAAAAAAAAAAAAAACGTTTTAATTACACAGTATATTTGCCCTGACATTTAAGTGTCATTGCAATACAATGTGATAAGGTAAGTACTAAGTACTACATGGTAGGCTACGATCTAAATTAAAATCATAGCAGAAACTTTTTTTTTTTTTGGCTTAACGTTAACTAGCCTAGTTTAGTAAGAAAAGCCAATAAATTAAGTTTTTATACTGTGCTTACATACAGCCATATATATATACATTTAATTTGCAAACCACAGATGTCAAAATTACCCTGTAACATTGCACAAGAACATATTTTGTCAGAAATGTGATAAAAACTTTTATATAGCCTACAACAGTTTTTGCTTGGAATATATTAACAGAATACCTGATAAATAATTTGCTTGTATATCTGCTTGTTACCCCTTTATTACCCAAAACGTAACATATTGTTCCCTTATACCTACCCGAAAGTACACTATAATTACAGAAACGTACACCGTAATATCGGTTTACTTACACAGTTGTTTGCGGGTCGTAATATAAAGTGTTACCAAAGTAACTATTGTGTAATTTGACGACGACTCCATATCGATATTTTCTGTCTCAAGTTCAAAGTTTTTACTGGTTTGCACGCAATAGCATGTTCACTTTTCCGACCCGGGGATTCCCCAGTCCTTATTCGAAACAAATTACACCAAAATCCATCATTGTTCGTTTCACACATGTATTGAATGATCAGTAAAATTATTTATTAAACAAGTTGGCACGCATAGCCTAGCGGCTGCAGTGCATAAAAGAAGAGCAGTGCGTAGAAGACAGCAGCTGTCTTCTACGTTTCTATCAAAAACTAATAAATTATATATTTTTTATTTAAAATAAAAGCGATTACAAAGGAAATGTTTACTGTTCATGTTTTTTTTTTTTTTTGTATGGAAAAATCCCACTTAAAAAAACAGACACCATTACATTTTTCCTCTCGTGTACCCCTGGGGGTGCACGTACCACACTTTTGGAATCCCTGGTGTAAGACATGCCAATGCACAAATGGATGTGACCTCTCACCTATGAGTCTTCAATGTCATAAAGTGTCTTTGAGGATGACTGTGTTCCCTAACATCTGTTTTATCTTGAGATTTGCTCTTGGTAAGTATATCAGAAATCTAACTTCAACAAAGACTTTTCAACTCTTTAGAACAATAAGAGGAATACAGGAGTTCTCTATTAAAATAAAGGATGCATAGTAGTTACAGAAAAGTGAGGACTGCTGTTTTCTGGGCTGATACAAGAACGTATTTCATAGAATAGTCTGGAATAGCGAATGTCAAAGTTCAACAAAATCATCCACTGCATATAGAGTGTTACATGGGCTGCAATGTAACCCAAGGTGACCTGGGGCATTCCTGAGACTTGCTTTGTGGGTAAATAAAGCCTGGCACCCATAAGAGTTTGCCTGGTGGCAAAAAAGGGTTTACAGGCAACAGCCAAACGACCTGGTGATACATGAGGCAAAACAGACACTCAGTAACCCCCACCTACTGTCTCACACATGTGCACACATTTATTCTGTTATGACTGTGATGTATTTAAACCAAAGCTACACTACACAAGGCATGCACAGAGAGTATATTCATCATTACATGGTCATTTGAAAGATGTATTGTTGAATAGATATTTTATTTGGTTTTGTTGCTGTAGACAGGAATGTTGGGCCTGCATTAATCAGATTGATATACGGACTTTTAATCTGTTATGCTCTAGATTATATCGTTTTAACAAGTGAAAGTTGAGTGATTCACATAGAAAAAATCTCAGAAGTCAAGGTAAAAAGATAGAAATCTATGTGGAACCAGCTGTATCAAGAAAGAAGGAATGACACGCTCTCTGGAACATAAAATAACAAACAAGGTTGTAATCAAAGACATTTAGAAAATAAATGATTTTCAACAAAATGAAAGATTTAAAACAAAGGGGATGCTTTTACATCTTGGCAATAAAAAAAAAAAAAACATTCAGCTGGAATTTTGCTATCATGCAAAAACACTTTAAACAAACAAAAAAATGCAGGCTATACTGCTCCAAACTCTCCAAACAGTTTCAGAACTTGTGGGCCAGACTGAACTAGTAAAATGACTTTTGATCTATGCGACATTTTCCTCTAATCTATTGCAGTGTTTTGTAATCAATGTTCATGCTAAGTGCTATCACAAGGTCACCCTTTTCCTCTTCTGTATCACTTCAAGTCAAGTGTTGCACATAATGAAG
Source organism: Semotilus atromaculatus (assembly GCA_031834385.1). Taxonomy (NCBI): domain Eukaryota; kingdom Metazoa; phylum Chordata; class Actinopteri; order Cypriniformes; family Leuciscidae; genus Semotilus; species Semotilus atromaculatus. The sequence continues at coordinate 6,316,348 of JAULUF010000023.1, read as the reverse complement.
CTTGCTTTCATCAAGCTGCTGCTGCATGTTGAAGTGTTTGAGTTAAAGTGGCTGTTTGATTATTATGACAAGGCATGATGAATGATTTTGCAGTGGCTTGAAGTCCCACAGCATGAAGGCTTCTGGGAGTCAGGGTAATTTCTTTGTTGTTTTCTTTAGCCAGAAGGCTGTTCCTCAGACTAACTAAACTTAGTACATTTGGGCAATATGACAAAAAGGAGATTATCATCTTTGGCCCTGACCCAAATGGCACACTTCATGTGCACTTGCAGTCTTGTGAACTTACAATGGCCGCCGTGTGCACATGTCCATTAAGACCACAAGACCATTTTAGTTTTTAGACGAGTGTTCGCGAACACCCCTTTTGGGTCCAATATGCACCCGATGTGCACTTTTGCCGAGCGGCAAGCCTGCGAGCTCCGTAGCAGACTTCTACTCAAGAGGAAAGCAGCATCAAATATGTGTGGTCTCGGAGGAACATCGCGAGGGCTTAGGGTCCATTTGGGACAAGGACTGTATTTGGCTGTTTGTCATCTTTGTTCATCTGAAAGTAATATATTTTGTTTGAAAAACATTCAGAGTAATATTAATGTGATTTTGTTAGAAAAAGATTGTGTAGGTTTCATAAACTTAGACTGTTTGAAGAGTCATGAGTTGTGAATTCAAAGAAATTTAGTTAACCCTTTCGCACGTAAGTTTAAATATTCTATCTGACCCCCACTGCATAATATCACTGCGCCTGCTGCACCCATGGTATGGCAGCAAAGTTCCTTGATTATTACGCAGGAGTGAGAGTATAGTTCCTAGCCATATCGGCCTAGAAAATGAAAAACTTTTCATTTCCGTCAGTCTTAGTAGACAATGTAACTACTGAAGAGTTTTAAATAGGAAAAATATCGAAACACTTTGGTAATTTTTTTGCTAACGGTATAATCAGATTCAATGATCTATGCTAAGCTATGCTAAAAGTGCTACTGCCAGACCCGGAGATTGGCTGAATGGATTCAAAAACAATAAAACTCAACTGTTTAACTCTAGGGGAGTTGGAAATTGTGGGTCCGAAAACAAGTCAGTATAGTGTGACCACCATTTGCCTCACGCAAATAGGCCTTTTGTGTACATAGAAAAAGTCTTAGATCTTTGAGTTCAGCTCATGAAAAATAGGGGCAAAAACAAGTGTTGCGTTTATAATTTTGTTCAGTATATGAAGATGATATTGGTATTTCTCCTCCCTGTTAGGGGTGTTTACAGAATAGGAGAATGAGCAGCTCCACCACTCGCATCTCACCACTCAAGGGTAATCTCTCACCCTTGCTGATACTGGAAGTGCGGGCGTTAGTGATATGCTCTCTTCTTGGCAGAACTGATAATGAGACATAGGCATAATCGCTGTTGCACCCCACTCTCTCATCAGATGCTGTCCCAGTTCAGGGGCTTTATTCTGAAAGAGGGTGAAGATGGTGGCAATACTAGAATACTAAAATGTCATTAAATAGTTTAAAGTTACGTGTCGTCTATCAAAAACCTACACATCCCACCATAAACGCTCCCGATAAATTATTTCTTAATGAAATGGTTACGTTCGCAAACCACTTTAATTTGACAGAAAAGCAAGAATAACTTACTGAATGTGTGATTTAGCATGGCAGCCAATTTGAATAATAAATAACTATCGCCTTGCCTAATGCAGCAAAACAAAAGTTTTATTTAGATTCTGAATAGATTAGATATTGCCTAGCAAGCGCGTAAAGAGCACTTCCTTTATAATTACTAAAATGCTGTCACCTTAATTCAGCAATCTCACAAAGTTCCTCTATAATCAATAGCTATGTTTCCATCACCTTTTTATGCGCATTTTGAAGTATTGCATCAGAAAGGAGTGATGGAAGTGGCAAATTAAAAAACTCCCTCACCTCGCAAAAAAGTTTTTTAAGCTCACTTGAGGTGTTTTTTGACTTGTGCGAAAGAGAGTTAAAGCGAATAATGGCAGATTGAAATGCATTTGTCCAATAAGTTCTGCTGTAGCAAACATTAAACCCACGTGACTACTTGGCTGTTTCCTTATTATTAATTCTGGCTATTTTTAGGGAAGCGGATCATTTGGCTCAGCTCAGTAATAAGAGCTAAAAAAAACGTATAAGCTAATGTAAAACCATCTAACACTATTAAACGTGTATTGAACATTTTATTTATATTGAACTATCCAAAATAAAAAGCAATTCACATTTATAACAGAAGCCATTTATAAGGTTTTTATAGTCCCTGCTCGATATGATAGTTTTACCTTACAGATTCTACGTTCTGCCTTAATTTAGTCTGTTATTAAAATGCACCCAAATGCTACTTCGTCATCTTGTTTTCTGAACAGATATTAAGGATGATATTTTCACCACACTGCTCGACCACACTCACTCCATGCAGTGACTAAGTATGTTAGCACTCACGTACACATCAAAATAACATTCAGCTACTTGACGTGTGGCTGAGCAGTGTAGCGAAAGGATAATCATATTACTCTGTCTTATATTAATATACAAAAATGGAAATCGGCTCTCAGACGGGAACCGACTCAAACTGGTCACTTAAAGGAGCCGGCTCATAGAACTGATTTGTTTGCGAACCACACATCATCTGTTGATGGTGTTTTACTAACTGTTGGTTAGGTTACCAATACCACCGTCATCTGCTCAAACAACTTGATCGAAACGCACCTAATTCTCATTTGTTTTTGTTTTTTTGCCAACTTTGAAAAGATTTGCTTCAAGTTTGGATGGAATCCAGCTAATGAAGCTGACTGCACAATGAATCTCTTATTTAGCCCACATAATTATATGCTTTGTTTGGTATTTGCTAACATGCATAACTCAGCACTGGACAAAAACTCTGGCGTTTTGAGCGGTGAATGGATTCTAATTTAAACACGTCTGATGGGCCATTGCATTCAAGAAATCAACTGATCTGTTTGTAATTGGCTACATTGCTTAACACTGCAAAACGCCTTGTAAATAGAAACCTTTGATGCTCTCAAGAGCGTAAAAACCAAATCTATTTCACCAATATGCTATTATTACGGAGAAAACTGATCCTAGACCAGCAGGTTTGGGCAGTTATTCCCTCCAAAAGCAACCAGAAGCTGCAGCAGTCAGTAAACTTAGTGAGAAACATTCCACGGTAATCTCAAGTCCGTGGCCAAGGGAAGGCAAACCTTGTCCAGACGTACACATGCTCCGCCTGGCTATGGTGGTAGCTATGTGCTCCCTCTGAAGTTAAATAAATGGGCTGTTACAGAAGAAGAGAGTGAGCAATACCACCGCTCAAGTATATGTCTCAGTATCTGTCACCCTCTCCGGTAGAGTACAAAGGTATTAGCGATATGCTCCTCTTGTATTCACATAAGAGTGATAGGCTGGTGTAGATGAAGAAAGTGGGCAAAGGGCTGGTGACAGAATAGGGAAATTGGGCATGACCACTAGTACTGTCCCACTGTCCGATCTGTTGCCCCCCTCCGGAATGGTACGGGGGTTGCATTAGTATGTATTTATGGAAGATGGTACAACTAAATTACATAATTGGTGCATGAAACCTTGATTAACATTCTAAATAGAGAAAAATAAATAAAAATAAAAAGTAATCTAGACATCTCTAGGTTGTAACCATTACACTTAATTTTTGCACATAATAAATTACAGTATTGAACAGTCTGTATGTTATTACAATGCCAGTTCTTGTACATTTTAAAAATATTAAGTTACCTGGTGCTAATTTATAGTGTAACACATTCACAAAATATCAACCTAAATTAAAGACATGGGTCTTATTTATAATTTATAAGTCTTTAAATATATAGTCAAAACTTAAATGATGTATATTTGCAACAGTTTTAGAATACCCTTTACATTTCCCAGAGGTATAGCCATGACTGGAAGCCTGTGTTTGTGCATGTGTGTGTGTGTGTGTGTGTGTGTGTGTGTGTGTGTGTGTGTGTGTGTGTGTGTGTGTGATATCTGTGTTTGATTAATGATCTCACTGTCTGATTGGAAGCTGGCTTGTCTCACAGCATTTCCCGGCCAGCCAGATGTGTTTTATGCTTTACAGTTGTTTAAGAAAATACAATAAACTCTTATTAAGCTCCAAAACTGTTATGACTGCACTATATTAAACCTGACAATATAATCTGGTATATCTATGTCATACCAACCAACTAGAGAGAAATTAGTAAACACTGTAAAAAATCCAACTTACATTTTGTTTGACAAATTCTGTTTTTAAAGTTTATTCAACTTTTTAACATGAAAAAGTTTGTACAACTAATGACCCTAAGTTGAGAAAACAACAATAAAAAAAGAGAAAAAAAATAAAATAAATCCACCCACTAATGGCCAGGAACATATTCCTGGATGAGTTATAAAAAGAGGTCTGGATTGAAATGCCTATTTTTGACTGTCAAGGACACATTTTATTGTGAATTGTTAAACTGAATTATAGCTTGAAAATGCTGGACTGAGCTGAATAAATATCACTGTTGGTCTCAGTAAGATGACATGACAAAAATATATTAACTGACCCATGTCTGCAAATATGTATGTTGTGTAAGGCATAATCAAGACAAAAAAAAAAAAAAAAAAAATAGTATAGGATGATTCAGACAATACAAATATCTTTGTATTACCAACTGTGACTTGGAAAGGTCTTTTAGTTCTGAATCAATCACAAAATAAATTTAAATAGATTATATATCATTCTTTTCAGCTTATCAAACCATTGGAAACAAATGTTACTAGGCAGTATTCACACTATTAATTTGTGGTTTTGCTTAGCGCCATGTGATTTTCTATAATTTTGGCAGAAAAAGAGTGTTCACCACCAGCATTTTAGTACAGGCTGAAACAAACCAGATTTAACCCTCTGTATGTGGCTGACAGAATTAGAAAATATATTTTTAGCAATAACTTTTAACCTGTTAAATACAGACCTATACTGTGAGCTACAAGGTTGTTAACCAATGGTATATGCTTTTGTTAGAATCCATCTGTCTGCATTATTTTAACTTATTTTTATATAATAATTTTAAACAGTGGAATTCCAGGTGAAAAATTACATTACCCATGATTCTGCAAAATAATCTCCATCAATCAGAGAATTGAAACAAGCAAATTGCACCAAAAGAACAGGCGTTTCTGGCTTGAAGTAGCACTGTGCAGACTGACTGGTCTACCGTGAGAGCGAATCAAAAGCATACGAGCCGCCTGCTCTAATTGCTCTCACGGTACTTTGATCTCATACACTGATCGGCCTGCGCACCGCCACTTCAAGCCGAACACACCTAAAATTGTAGTGCCTATACTCACTCCCATGAAGCACTGCGAATGGTTTTGGTCTATAGGTTTGGTAATAATAGGTTTTGGTCTAGGCTTAGGTTAAAGTTTCTATAATAAACATATTTAAATAAATATTTTTCTGCATCTTTTTATGTCATTTGCAAAAAATCCTTATGGGGAAACTGCTTTCAGATCCAGGCTGCTGAAAAAGTGGATGGGCACTGCCAATTATGTTGCTAACAGTGTTGTTAGCACTATACTAAGTGGTGTTACTAACACTGTAGCAGAGATTATGTTGAAATGCACCAATATATATGTTCATGAACATGATTAAATGTCATTAAAACAACAAAATTGAAGGAAGAATAATTAAGTCATTATTATTTAGAATATAAGATAATTTTTTTTATTACTGTTCACAGACTGATATCCTGAGTTTGTATGAATTTGCATCATTGCATCATTCACCCATCCATCCATGTTCTATTTATTTAAAATAATTTATAAATGATTCCTGTAATTTAAAAGGAATCAAAAACTTCGTTTTTTCTTTTTCAGACATCACAAACTTGGTTCAGGCAGAATAGCATATTCACTCCCTAATTATTGTGTGCTTTGTATGATTCAAAGTTGAGTTGGTTCCCTATTGTTCTTATAACTTAGATTCAAGGAAATTAGTTCAATTAAATGCAACATTGATGGATATTTGCCTTTAGATGCAATGAACCTGAAGCAATAAAAATATCCGTATGAAAGAACGGATTGTGGAAGGGGAAGGAGGAAATTACTGTGACTCAAGCATTTGAGACGGCACTGGCAGCACACAAAATCATCATCATTCCTGTAATCTATCGTTCAAAAAATGGGGTCCACATGATAAAAAATAAATACTTTTTTTTTTATTCAGCAATGACAAATTACTTTGTTACTAAAAAAATAAAATAAATAAAAATTCAAATAAACGGTGTCCTTCTGAACTTTATATTCACAAAAGAATCTTGAAAAAAGTCATGGTTTTAACAAACAAATAAATCAATAACAAAACACTGTGATGATAATAATAATAAATGTTACTTGTGCAGTGGAAAAATCAGAATGATTTCTTAAGGATCATGTGACACTGAAGAGAGTAATGACAGCTGAATATTCTTTTAAAATATATAAAAATAAAAACAGCTATTTTGAATTGTAATCATTTCTCACACTATAACTGTTTTTACAGTGTTTTTGATTAAATAAAATCCAGCATTGTTGAGCATAAGAGACACAATTTTTAGTTGCAGAGTACCACTGCTTACATTAAAAAGCAATGTTAAAGCCTGTATCATTTTCATAATTGGATCCACTGAAGAAAACTTTGCACCAAGGTATCCCATCATAAAGACTACAGTGTAACTGAGGTGTTTGAAACATGATGCCACTGCAGCACAAGGTTCATTGCCCACTGCTAACGTGTGCCAAAGGTCTGATTACATGTTCCAAGGCTCTGTTTAGTCCTGAAGTCCTTTTACAGAATGTTTTGTGTATCTTTATTGATTCCAGGCTACATTTGAGCAATTCACATTTGAAGAAATTAAGATTAATATTGTGAACATGCTCTGACCTTCATGGTATCTCTTTTTGTGTTTGTGTTGATAAATATTCTGAGTTCACTTTTTAGTATGAAAATGATTTTCCATTGCTTAATGGAAAATTAATTTAGTCCTGGTTTACGAACCAAATCAAATTCATATTATGATCAAAGTTGTTTTCTATTTATTGGTTGAACAGTGGTTTCTGTTGCTAAATTTACTTACTCAGTCAAGAAATATATGAAGTTGGTAATTGAGAAACAAAGAAAAATCTGGGTTTCTGCGTGAGGTCGCTAAGCCATGCTTATGTAACACAGTGCATGTGTAACCAATCAAAAAATGAACTTTCTATATAGTCAGGGCTCTGGAGCATGTGGAAAATTAAGCCCTTGTTTCACCCTCTCTTTTCGTTTAAGTCAGAAGCTATTAATGATTAAGTGCACCATGAATTGCTTACGATAACAGTGTCCTCCCTTTCAAATGCAGCTTTTTGCTTACAATCGCACATGGTACTTCAAACGAAACCCCTATGCTGCATTTGCATCAGTGATTAAACCCGGCCCAGCTGCGGTCTGATGCCTCCGCATGCCTTGGGAAGATGAAACTTGTTCCTCATTCTGCATCAGGTACCAATTGGGATCTGGCAAACCATAGGAGAACTGGAACAACTTGACCTATACTGTATAGAGTCTGTGACCCTCCGCAGAACATAACATATGGATTGTTTCCTGCTTAATTTAGGCATTGTGGGCCAATGCACTCATTACCCTTGTCAGTCACACTCCAGCATACTGCTCAGCCCAGCAGGCCATTTGAACTGTGGACTGCCGGGGTGTAAATCAAAAGCTTGCTGGCCTTGACCTGGCGACCGCCCTGGTTGAAATGCATTCCGACGGCTAAAAGACTGGAGTAAATGGGTCAGAATCCCAGAGTGCACACAACGACTAGAATGAAAAATGTTTGTGATAAACCTTCCCAAATTTTCTGGTATTTGTATGTAAGTGTCATTTTAGCATGCACCGACATTAAATACCTAGGCCTATTTATACAATGTTCACTCATTCACTCACTGCAAAGTTTTGTATGTTGTTGCACTGCATTTCTGAGCGTTTCCCCTGGTTTCATGTCTCTTGGTTTTTGGGTTTCTTGCCTGTTCCGTGGATTACTCGTCTGGATTGCTCCTTAATTAAAGCTGCATTTGGATCTCAACCTTCCAAATCTCTGTGTCTCGGAGCAGTTTGTGACACATACACTGTATTATATAGTACTTATTATAATATAATTTAAAGAATAAACTTAAATGCAAACTGAATGTAAAGTTTTTGGACTTGTGTAAATGATATGTAAAAATTTAAAATATTGTTTAAATTCATATTAAATGCATTTAGCTGAACTTTAGAGTTTTTTTTTAAAACCCACTGACTTCTACAAAACATTCAGATTATTATGTAATTTCGTAAATACTTTTGTTTTTGTCTTTGTCTTCTGTCATGCATTTAAAAACAGTTGTAATTGTGCATTAATAACGAAGTTGCAATTTAGTGCATGAAAACATTCTTATCCAATTTCACAAACAAGGCTTAAGCCTAGTCCCAGACTAAAGATTTAGATTTTGTTGACTAAAATCAAATAGGTTTAGTTAAATTGTAATGCATCAAGTATTTCTCTATAATTTCCAAACTCATCATATAGCTACTTCTGGAGAAAACATCTATTAACCTATTAATATAAATTATATTAAGGTTTGAACATGCAATACAGATTTAACTGCTGTAACATATAACATGTCTTTATTTATCTTAAAATTAAATATTATATAAATACAGTTGCTGGTCATATAATTAGAATATCATCAAAAAGTTTATTTATTTCAGTAATTCCATTAAAAAAATGAAACTTGTATAATGTATACATTCATTCCACACAGACTGATATATTTCAAGTGTTTATTTCATTTAACTGTGATGATTAAAACTGACAACTAATGAAACTCCCAAATTCAGTGTCTCCGAAAATTCTAATATTACTTAAGACCAATACAAATCAAGGATTTTTAGAAATGTTGGCCAACTGAAAAGTATGAACATGAAAAGTATGAGCATGTACAGCACTCAATACTTAGTTGGGGCTCCTTTTGCCTGAATTACTGCAGCAATGCGGCGTGGCATGGTGTCGATCTTCCTCTTCACAATACCCCATAGATTTTCTATTATAGAATTATAACTGACAACTAATGAAAACCCTCAGAAAATTAGAATATTGTGAAAAGGTTCAATATTGAAGACACCTGGTGCCACACTCTAATCAGCTAATTAACTCTAAACACCTGCAAAGGCCTTTAAAGGTGCCCTAGAATGTGAAATTGAATTTATTTTGGCATAGTTAAATAACAAGAGTTCAGTACATGGACATGACATACAGTGAGTCTCAAACCATTGTTTTCTCTTTATTACATAAATCTCGTTTTTGAAAAATACCCCTGAAAAATAGACGAATCTCCAGACTGTGATGCAACATACCTACATACAAAAATTTGCATATACCAGCCCTTGTTCAATGACAGGCGGAACTGCGCAGCCGAAGCATGGCAGTTGTTCAGTGTTTGGATGTACAAATGAACACAAAGGTATTTAGTTCCTTCATCCGAGCCTCTGAAGAAACAATGGGTTAATTTTTATTTTCTCTGGAAATTTCCAAACATTTCACAGACGAGACTGTTTTCTCAACTTGGGCCAATACAGAGCTGGCCTCGATGTCTGAAAATATATCAATCGAGCTACCAAGCAACACTTTCTGATGTGTAATTGTTCAAGTTCAGACAGGTAATCTTTCTCTCAAAATCGTTCAATACTGTATTTACATCATCGTGTTTGCATTGGTGAAAGCATTAGAGAGAGTGCAGAAACTGCGTTGCAATGATGAGATCTTTATTCTCGCAATCACTGTCATCTGTTTGCTCAATGCTCATCAAGGCAACATTTTATGTGATGGGAATAGATCTAAATACTTTAAAAACATCTCACGATTCGTTAATCTAGATAGCTGTAATAGTAAAAACTTATAATATCTGTAGTAAAAGTATTTGAGAGAGTTTCACATGTAATACGTAGCTATTTTATATGCAAGCATGTCAGCCAATCACAGCAGAGGCCGGTTACACACAGCAGACACGCCCCTTGAAACAGAGCTTTCAAATCACAGGCTAAAATCAGGCTAGGAAAAATGCCTTTTATTTCTAAATTATGACTATTTTTTATCTAAAACACATACTAACATTATAAGGGCAACCCAGAAAACATTATACAATAAAAATAAAAACCATTCTAGGGCACCTTTAAATGGTCTCTCAGTCTAGTTCTATAGGCTACACAATCATGGGGAAGTCTGCTGACTTGACAGCTGTCCAAAAGATGACCATTGACATCTTGCACAAAGAGGGCAAGACACAAAAGGTCATTGCTAAAGAGGCTGGCTGTTCACAGAGCTCTGTGTCTAAGCACATTAATAGAGAGGCGAAGGAAAAGATGTGGTAGAAAAAAGTGTACAAGCGATAGGGATAACCGCACCCTGGAGAGGATTGTGAAACAAAACCCATTCAAAAATGTGGGGGAGATTCACAAAGAGTGGACTGCAGCTGGAGTCAGTGCTTCAAGAACCACCACACACAGACGTATGCAAGACACGGGTTTCAGCTGTCGCATTCCTTGTGTCAAGCCCCTCTTGAACAAGACACAGCGTCAGAAGCGTCTCGCCTGGCCTAAAGACAAAAAGGACTGGACTGTTGCTGAGGGGTCCAAAGTTATGTTCTCCGAAAGTAAATTTTGCATTTCCTTTGGAAATCAAGGTCCCAGAGTCTGGAGGAAGAAAGGAGAGACACAGAATCCATGTTGCTTGAGGTCCAGTGTAAAGTTTCCACATCAGTGATGGTTTGGGGTGCCATGTCATCTGCTCGTGTTGGTCCACTGTGTTTTCTGAGGTCCAAGGTCAACACAGCCATCTACCAGGAAGTTTTAGAGCACTTCATGCTTCTTGCTGCTGACCAACTTTATGGAGATGCAGATTTCATTTTCCAACAGGACTTGGCACCTGCACACAGTGCCAAAGCTACCAGTACCTGGTTTAAGGACCATGGTATCCCTGTTCTTAATTGGCCAGCAAACTCGCCTGACCTTAACCCTATAGAAAATCTATGGGGTATTGTGAAGAGGAAGATCGACACCATGCCACGCCGCATTGCTGCAGTAATTCAGGCAAAAGGAGCCCCAACTAAGTATTGAGTGCTGTACATGCTCATACTTTTCATGTTCATACTTTTCAGTTGGCCAACATTTCTTAAAATCCTTGATTTGTATTGGTCTTAATTAATGTTAATTCATGGGGTAGTAAGTGGGGATGCCATGAAAAAAAAAAAAAAAAAACAGGGTGTAAGGGTCAAACCCTTAGTCATTGTAAAGGTGACAAATTATTCAAAGACTTGTTTTTATATAAAAACTGGAAGGAGTCTTTAATACATACTTTAAAAGTTTTACTGAACACACCAAGAGTAAGAGCAAGTTTATTTTTTATTTAGCAAACAAGACCAGTACCAGTGACCAGCATGATTGTGGCCCAGAGCCGGCACCCGGCAGTGTCAGCTCAGTTTCAGTACCCTAGTTTTGGACAAGTACCGGCTAAGTGTACCATTTATGTTGACGTGAGTTCCAAGTTTGTTCGGTACTCGCTGTACATCTCCTTATTTATGACTGCACGCCTGTGCAATATAAGTAGTAAAACAAGAACAAGGCAGTACCCAAACTTGGGCTGTTTAATTCTTGTTGGCGTGATAGTGGCCCAATGTATGCCAGCCGGACTCAGGCCAGTGTATTTGGCCCGTTTCTGGGGCGTCATTCATCCCGCACAACCGGGCCAAGTTATTTCTTCCGGCCTGCCGGATCTTGGCCATTATTGGGCCGAACTGTTTTACATTTACAGACGCTTTTATCCAAAAACAAACGTACACTGTAACCCTTTACTGAAAATTTACAGCGAATTTCTTACAGAATTGTACTGTATTTCGATAATACTGTATTACACTGTATCTTTTACAGAACAGCTGTAAATATACTGCACATTTCTGTTTTCATCCCGATAAATTCGTAATACAGTATTATACTGTAAAGGCATTGCATTGTGGGAGTGATTTCTTTCGCGCCCAGTTCAGATCAAATGTGAAGCTGACCAAGCTGACAAACTAGCTACTAACAGGCAAACTTGATTTGTCAGTTGATTTGTCAAACTTGACTCAACTGAATAGTATCACGATAAACAAGTGGTCTGTGCGTTTGTGAGCAGTTTTTAAAGTCCCCATGAAATCAAAATTGACCATACTTACTTTGTTTGCCTAAATAGATCGTTTTGTGGTGAACAATTCATCCGTGCAAGTCAATTCGTAATCTTTAATCAAAGTCTGTAAATGCCCCTCCCCTCTGCCTTGGAGGACCTTCCCTGATGACGTAGGTTTGACGGTTTTGGTGTCTGCTTAACATCCGTAACCACGCCCGTCCAACTGACAGTAGACAGGCTACTAGAAACACCTACTTTTCTAGATCCAATCAGGTGCTAGTTGAAAAAAAAAGCCATGCCCACTATTTTGCCTCATTTAGTATTCCGTTTCTCTCGGAAATACGTCACAACACTGGAGAAAAGTCGGTTCCCAGATAGGACACGTACGTCTGCAAGATGTCTGTTAAAGATCACTTCATCTGGAAAGCATCTGCTGTTTACTAACATCTGATAGACATCTTTAAGATGTCAGTTTAACAAACATTCTAAATCATTACATCTTAAAGACATCTTCTAAACGTCTATTTGACATCTAACAGGAAACGTCCTATAGACGTATTGCAGATGAGCAAACACCCTAAAAAATACGTCTTCCAGATGTAAACACACACATCAAATAGACGTCTCCGGGATGTACGTGTGCTATCAGGGTTGCAACTTCCGGTTCACGGGGACTTTAAGCTTTTGTGAGCTTCGGTTCGTGTTTCAAACTAACGTTAGTTGCCTACGCACCAGGAAATGGAGGACGTTAACGTTGCATAAAGACGGGAGGAAGAATTTGTCATCTGATCTGAATAATCTAATTTGCGCCTGTAACGATAAGTGGAGTTTAGAGCTTGAGAAGATGGAAAATATTTCAACTGTGTACGGTAAGCCAATCTATTTTTTGCCTTCGCATTTCTATATTGTTTCCACGAATGGTTTGATTTTGCGAACAACAATTCACTCAGTTGTTCCACGTACATCATCTTTACCAGGTAAATATTTCACATAGGCAACATTTACCATGTAATTTGCATGACAATGTACGTTTCTGGTAGAATGTCCCATAGGCCTATATTCTTCTTTTTTTCCCTTCGTTGCAGGCTTTGTAATCTGATGTTGGTCCAGTGCTAACCATAGTGCTAACGTAAGTGTGTTGACAAAAATGCTATGGTACCAGTTGATCGTGCTTTTGAATCGTGTTCAGAATTTGGCCAGCACATGAAAATCCGTAGTCATGTTCCTAACGTGTTTTCAAATGTGATATTCCTGATTGCTCCAGAACATTAAAAAAGTTCACTGCTTTCAAGGCTCACATATTCAGGTATCAGAAAGATAGGCCCTCAAAGACTGTTTAGCAGTTAGGAATTTATTCTTTAGTCTGTGACATTGGTGTATGTCAAGAAAAGTGCAGTGATTTTAAAAACTTCGTTTTACACTTGAAATCTCATATCAAAGAATGCACCAGAGTGCTATGTCAATTTACATGTAAGCTTTTCTGTACTTTGACCTCACATTTATCCAGGAATCATGATGGGGATGCCATAGTCCTCCTACTAACATTACTCCTCCTTGCACACTTCAAAGAGAAGTTAGATGGTGTTATCCTTCAAGCAGATGTAAGTAGAGATTAGTCAACAAATCTCATTCATCTGAAGTAAGTTGTCTGTTTTGGTTGTGTTGATCATGGTTGTGCTGTCCTTTTTAAAATTGTTTCAGGAATTTGCAACTCCATCTGATGTCCTGCAATCTCTATATTTGTCAGAGAGTCCAGTCCACGCCTTATATTTCTTGGTATGTAACATTAGTAGTTTTACCCTATAATAAAAAGCAAGTCATCATTTACAATTGCAAGAAAATTTGTGTTCTTGTTTCCAGTCCAGACATCTAAAAATTCTTACATGAATTAGCAGTCTTGTTTTCTGAAAGCAAGTCCAAGAATAAGTACAGAGTTTATGCTTTAAACAAGCATGCCAGTGTGGTAAGCTAATTTTTTTCCAGAAAATAAGACAACATTTTTTACTTGTCTAGTAAATTCTTCTTGATAAGAACTTTTAGATATTTTGCCTGGAAACAAGACAAAATACTAAGTAAGAAAAGCCTTTTTTGCTGTGGGGTGTTGTTCCAAAATATTGTCTTTTTTTTCTTTTCTGACAACTAAAGAAGAATTTAAAAAAAAATGTCACGCTTGTACTCATCCATAAAATATCAGTGAATAGTGATCAGCATCAAGATTTTTAAAAAGATGCAAAAGTATTACAGAATGATCCCATGCAATGTGCCATTAGTGGTCAGTGGGTATACGATAGGGTTTGATGAAAAAGAAACTGTAATTTAATGTTTTGTTTTAAAAGAAAATTCTGACATTGACTGTTAGTCTTCTGTGCTCGAATGCATGTTCATGAGACTATTAGTGCCGCAGTTGTGAGAAATTGAAATTCATCAAAAAAATAATACTAATACAATCCATGCACATTCTTCTATGAGATTAATATCCATTGTTTGTTGTAATAAGAAGTTTTCATGTTCACATCTATCGAGTACAAAAGACCAATGGCCAAGGTCAGGATTTTCTTAAAATATTACATTTTGGTTAGATTTTTACCAAACCCTATTGTATACCCCAGAACGTTTGGAATATACGGCATATGTCACATACTATCCATTCTGTGATAATTTAGCATATTTTTTCGTGAGGGACTGCTGTCACATAAAACAGAAACAAAACATCAAATAAAATAGTCTAGGCCTGGCCTCTCTCGATCTTCACTGTCGTCGCTCCTCATATGCTTCCGCTCCTCCATGAGAGATACGAGACCGGTGCGTCGCCCAGGTGACACATGGTGTTTCAGAGTTCTTTTAACGGTTATGTACTATGAATAGATAACTACATAGAACCACAGTGGAACCCACACTAGTTTTTTTATTTTTATTATTATTATTTATTTATTCTTTTATTTTATTTTTAATTTTTATTACAGGTCAATCTAAGCAACCAGCACTGGATGTTAGGTTTGGAAGGTCAGGTGTGTGTGAAGGAGCTTCATCACTGGCCTGGCAGTGCTGTTTGCCTCCTATAACCTGCAGGACCAGGAAGAGGCAGCATGCACCCTTAAGTTTGTTCAGAGCAGGTTAGTCATTAGCATATTTACCATTCATATATTTTAGACAGAATTTTGTCATTGACCTTGTCTTGACAGTATGTATTAAGGACTTCGTTTTTTGTTCACAATCGTTTTGTACAGCTGACTACTGTTATGAACAGTATGGCCCTGGTTTCACAGACAGGGTTTATCCTAGCCAGGTCTAGGCCTCAATAAAATTAGGGTATTTAAGAAGCTTTTATAAAAATTTCTTATAAAAAAAAAAAAACATTACCGGTGTGCATCTTGAGACAAAACAATGGCACTCACATATTTTAAGATATGTCAGTGCAAGTTGTTTTCAGTCAAGCCAGCTCAAACATGCGTTTTAGTCTGGTAAATGTCATGTTTAACATTATCATGTAGTTATGTATGTAATAAACACATTGCAAGGCTTGCAATTGAGTTCAATTATTGAAGTCACAAAGGTTTGGACTGGATTCTGGCAGTGTGTGCACAGAAACTGAGAGTCTATGGCTGCCTTTCCACTGAAACTCTGATGGGACCTGATGAGGGGATGGTATTGTTAATAAGCTGGGTGATAAGTAGACAAAAAAAGTTGTAGAATAAAATTTTAAATCTGGTAACCCCACTTCCAAAAGTTAAACAGCCACAGGAAGTTAAAATTTATTGTGTATGACATTGTGTATTTAAACAGACACATTGAGTTGATGTAGTGTCACCAGTGCAGAAAAAAATATCAGTTATTGATTACAACATCCAACATTGTTCAGTTTTAGCCAAACAAACTAGTTGTTAAAACAGACATCTGGTTTGTTTACACATCATCTGTGCTGTCTCTCTCTCTCTGTCAAAATATATACACTCATAGTATTTCATTGTTTTTTTTCTTCTTCCTTTTAGAAGCTTTCTTGACATCAATCCTGAACGTGGATCAAAAACAAAGAAAGGACAAGTAACTTCAAAGAAAACTGCCCAAGTTGTGCAAAAAAAAAAAAGAACACGACTGTAAGCCCACCTCACTTCTGCGAAAACTTGCAGACTTTGAATGGGATTTTGTTTGCACTTTTATGGACTTCAAAATAGACATTGACATTATAAAGCTTGGAAGAGCCATGACATTTTTTAATATAACTCTGATTGTATTCGTCTGAAAGAAGAATGTCATATACACCTAGGATGACTTGAGGGTGAGTAAATCATGGGCTAATTTAAATTTTTGGGTGAACTATCCCTTTAATTAAGTGCTATGTGTTAACTGTTTGTTGTTTAGTGTTACATTTTCATTTGACATGTTTAAAAAAATTGTCAGCCAATATGTTTACATAAGGCAATTGTCTCTTTGCTTTTAACCAAAATAAATGTTTTAAAACCCAAAGAATGTTGGTTTCTATTTTCTAGTGTGACTACTCTTATGAAACTTAAAAGTATAATATTTTTAATTATGTAATAATTAAAGCAGTTTTCCCTGTAGAAATACAATGTATTGCTGTAGACAACAGTATAATGTGTATAAATGATGTGGTATATACTGTATTTTGTAATTACAGTGCAGTACTGTAAATTTGGTTTACAGTCCTAGTTTTGTAAAAATACAGTATGTGGCTGGCAACCCAGCTGCCAGTATTTTACTGTAAATTTACAGTACAATGTTTTACAGTACAATACTGTAAATGCTGTTTACAGTACTGGTTCTGTAAAAATACAGTATATGGCTGGCAACCCAGCTGCCAGTATTTTACTGTAAATTTACAGTGAAAAGTTTTACAGTGTATTGCATTTCAGTACACATTTACATTTTTATCAGTTCTTGCTTTCCCTGGGAATCAAACTAATGACCTTGGCATTGCGAGTGCCAACACTCTACCGTTTGAGCTACAGGAACAGGAAAGCAAAGTTTTGGCTACCTGGGTAGTTTTTCCCTGGTTTACAAGACTACAGCAGTGCATGGGAAAAGATATTCTACATTTCAAACAAGTATGAACTGAGTAAGTATAACAGAGCTGCCAACTAGGACAACTCTGAGAAAGTTGAATCTGCCACAGGTCTTGATGATCCAGTTCCTCTATCATTGAACATGTCACCTCATCCATAGCTGTGATGAGTGTGTTATCTGATCAGCAGTGTGATTCATTGGCTGCAGTGTGTCAAGATAATAAATGCTAACCCTTTACCTCTCACTTTGATCTTTTAGATCTCAAACTTAAAGAAACATTTCAGTCATTAAAACAACCAATAAATCACCAGGCGCAATTCTTCCAACTGGGAAGTGTCTGTCATCAGCAACTTCATAATTTAATATCTGTATAGAAGGATTTACTTCTTACTATTTTTAATTTTTACAGTATTGTTTGCAATTTAATCTTTATTCCTGTTGTAAAGCACTTTGATGGAAAGTGTGCTATAAATAAATGTATTATTATTATTATTATTATTATTAATACATTCAGGTAGGCTACTAAACCTGTATATGGACAAGCTTTTTTTTTTTTTAGTTCAACAAACATCTCTGATGGAGCAAAAATCTGAAAAATAGTCTGAATGCCCAAATGTACATAAAAATAAGGCCCTTGCAAGGTCCAGAGAGCAATTTGGAACACATCTGAAAATCATAGAGCTAATGTTACACATGGTTTTGATAAGGTCTGATGCAAACAACAGAATGTGAGGGAAGCTGAGGCCTATTCTACAAAAATACATGGTCATAAATATGCACAGAGATTCAATACATTCACTGTCAAAAATCAAAAGTACTTTAGCTTTTAACTATGTGATAATCATATATGTAGCTTATATACAAATTAATATAAAACACCTTTATAAAAAATATAAACATTCAAAGACAATTGTTTAGCATGTAATAGCAAATGATATGCAATTTAGACCCTAATTATTATTATTTCTATT
This sequence comes from Semotilus atromaculatus, assembly GCA_031834385.1. NCBI lineage: Eukaryota > Metazoa > Chordata > Actinopteri > Cypriniformes > Leuciscidae > Semotilus > Semotilus atromaculatus. Next base: position 6,298,144 of record JAULUF010000023.1, on the reverse strand, counting down.
ATTTATAATTTTATGTTAGATTTTTTTTTAAGGGTATCATAACCTCGTTAATTTTATGTGTACCTTGTTGTCAGCTTATACAACCAAACACAAAATAGGCTACATACTGTATGGACTTCAAAATTAGGCCAGAGACCAGCAGGCTCCAAAAAAAAAAAAAAAAAAGGAGAACCAACAAAAATATATCTCAAATGACCTTGGGGTTTTTGGGGCAAGTTTTTGACCCTGTCCTCATTTCCCTAAATGTCTGGTGTTGTGGAGATTGTTCAGCGGCGATGAATGTTCGGCCATCATTTATGCAGTGCTCTACTGTAGTGATGAAACAGACAACTGGAGCTGCTGTAAAGTCTGCTGTCTTTCATTTATCTGCATTTAACGCATCACTCTAAGCTGGCTGAAATCTAACACAGATGTAGTCTCTCTTTTTCATGTTTTTTTGGCTGCTTTGTCTTAAAGGCTCTGGAATATTGTCGACAAATGGCATGATTTAATGGTTTGGGATTGCAAGTTTTCATTTTTACCAACAAGTGTTGGCAAGTGGCTCAAAGCTCGTAGTTGATGTGTAATACACCTTTGATGGCATCTGCACAAGCTGAGATGAAATGAGGGTTTTCCAGAAAATTGTTGGGTGGACAGTTGAAATCTGAACTTTCCAAACTAGATACATTGGATGATTGGATGGATATGGACAATGAATGTTTGAAATCTTTGGTCTGTAGTTTATTCTATTACAATGTTTATTTTAAATAAGCAGTATGCTTCAAATTAGGCAATAATGTATTTTCAGAACCATCGCCAAAGACATGTATCTAAGCTCTGCATTTTTGCATTTTTACGTTTTCATGTTAAACACACAAGAGATAAAATAAAAAAGAAACACAGAAGACAGTTTTGGCATGTTAAGGTAGGGTATGAGGTTGATTATGTATATTAGGAAAGGGAAAAGAAACACTCCCATATGCTTTGTTATGATGCTTCTGTATGTTTGAGATTAGAATTTTTTCTCAAGTCTGTCCAAGCCTGAAAATTATCCATGCTATCCACATTGGAGCACATCTGTACAGATTTAAGAGCTGCTTGTTTTGTTTGAGTGCTATACATTATGTTTTCCATAAATTAGTTTGATTTATTTAATTAAATGTTTATAATAGGGAGAAAAAATTAGATGCATGTGCAATTCACACATACCAAGTAATCAAATACACACACTGAAGAAGGGCCTGAAAAACAAACAGATCAATACATCAAATACACACATTCCACACTTATCATAACAGCTTCCTTGGTGTCCAAAGATAGCTTGGTTTGTTTATTGTCAGCAGTGTCATGTCGCAACAATTTTTTTTTTTCAAAGCCGCTGAGCTGAAAACATTTAAAGTAGAAGATGAATAGACGGTGAGGGGTGATCTGGGAAATGTGGTCATACGCTGAGTTTGTATTATACAAGATGTTAAATTGGCTAAGCCATTTCTGCCACCTCACTCATGATTTTTACCACCTTATCATGGTTCTGGAACTTGGCAAATTGGCAAACAGGTGGCCACATTTAACAACTCAGCTATAAGAACATAACTCGGCTTCTTTGTTCCAACAAAACCTTAGTTCCACTTCTTCAAAGTAATGTATAAACAAAATATCTGGCTGCAATATATTGGTCATGTGACACACAGGCTTGAAGAGTCTAGCAGTTTAAAATCCCCAGTGTTAAATGAACACTCTCGGTGTACATATAGGTCCAACTACAGGGTGTTAAAATTTAACACTGAAGCAGTGTTGAAGTTAATGAGATGATTAAGTGATTAATTAAGTGATGATTGGCCATTAATGGTGACACCTAATGTTAATAAGAAGAATCATTGAAGGAAAGAGAAACAACAAGAACATAAAAAAGAAAAACACAAGAACTACTGACTTTGAGCCATTATATTTAACAGAAGTTTAGATGGTAATGTTTTATGGAATGTTTCGTTTCATGTCACCATTATGGTGATCGGTGTTTGATGTAGTTGGGCTCTTGACCCATTTCTTTTTAATATTAGTAGTTTTTCTGCCTGCTCCAACTCTGTGTTTATAAAGCACATGTGTTACTGCAAGAAAAACCATGACATGGGCCGTGATTCCTGAAAGCATTGTAAGTCTAATCAGATCGTACAGACATTTTGTTGCAATCGTTCTGCGATCAAGCTGCGATCGAGTTAGGCTTAAAATGCATTTGGGAAACACAGCCCAGGTGATGATGGTTATGTTTAAATGATGAAATCACAATCCTGCAGTGGCCTGATTCACTCAGCTAGTATTATAAACTGATTGCACAAATGTTTATCAATATTCTTCACAGCATTTAATTCCAACAGTGCTTTAGTAATCTGAAGGTTTTAAAATCACACACAGATATCAAGAATCTACATACGAATCTTAACAATGGTGACAATCACACAAATGCTTCATGTTGCAGTGCATGATGGGAGCCACCAATCAAAATGCCTCCATGGCTCCCATCATGCATTGCAGCATGAATAAATTATGCAGCTGAATTGTCCTGTAATTTTCATTGGTTTTTCCTGTTTGCTTTTATTTTGCTATTGTTTTGTTATGACTTTAATGGCTTGTTTTGTGATGTGCAGAATTGATCTGTTTGTCACTAGTTTGTTTATTGTCACCATTGTTGAGATTCATATGCTGATTCTTGATGTCTGAATATCTAAACACAAAAACTTTTGTGCACTAAGAATTTTCAAAATTGTTCATATTGCTGTTGGATCACAAACCGTATAATCTCAGGGCTACAATCACCAATACATCATCAATCATATATAGTCAAAGATTTAGACTCTGAATGACATCAGTGAATCAGGACACTACATTATGATAATGTCATCATCACAGCATATTGTTAGCAGGTTTTCTCTTGCAGTAACAAATGTGCTTCATAAACACAATGTTGGAACAGTCAGAGAAAAACTAACTATAAAAAAATGAAAAGGGTCAAGAGCCCAACTAAAGCAAACACTGACCACCATAATGGTGGCTTGAAACGAAAAATTCCATAAAACATTGCTGTCTAAACTTTTGTTGAATCTCAATACCTTCTGTAGATGTATGACAGAAATAAAGTCACACTGGTAATAATAAGTGCAATAATGTGTAATGGCTCGAAGTCAGTAGTTCTTGTGTTTCTCTTTTTTTCGTTCTTGTTGTTTCTCTTTCCTTCAATAATTCTTCTTATTAACATCAGGTGTCACCACTAATGGCCAATCATCACTTAAAGGGTACCTATTATGGAATTTTGAAAATTACCTTTCATGTAGTGTGTAACATAGATCTAAGTGAACGAAAACATCCTGCAAAGTTTTAAATATGAAAGTTCACCATATACAAAGTTATTGTCTCTCAAAAGTAATCAAGACTCGGATCAAGAGTCGACTCGGAGTCGCTGATATGAATCGTTCGACGAACGATGCTTTTTCTCTAGATTTATGACGTCAAGAAGCAAAATTATCAAATTGGCCACGCCCACTCATTGCGCGCGCCGTGCAGACACCAGTGAAACTTGACAACATCATGGCGACGACGAGACGATGTGTTCTGAAGTGCGAATCAAAAGCGACTTTTTTCACTGTCCAGGGACGAGCATGTGAAGAATCAGTGGCTAGAGTTTATATTTACAACTATACCACACAAGTATAGCCGAACCGTGATGTGTTCGCCTCATTTTAATGAAGATCGCTTTACAAACATAAATGCTTTCAAGTGTGGATTTGCGAGCCGGTTGATATTGAAGGAAGGTTCAGTACCAGTTTATTTGGATCGGCTTCATCCTCCGAATCACAACCTGTAAGTATTATTAATAATTGTTGCTTTTATGTGTTTTGTTATAGCAGCATGCTCAATAAGTATGTGTGTGTGTTGTTTAAGTTACGCTCAGCGCAGCTTCTGGGTCTCCAATGTCAATTTTTTTTTAAATATGTGAAATGTTTGTCATTGTTATTGGAGTTGTCATAAAGAATAGAGCGTCTTGTAGTACTGCAGTGCTTTATCAATATGTTTAAGCGTTGGGCTAACCCAAACAATAACTGACTGTGTCATCTGACCAATTACCGCCGATTAGCGTCACGTAAAGGAGGGGTTTGAAAAATGAGTCGAAAAACGAATCATTAGGGAGTCGGTGAGCAAATCAGGTAAAAATAAATGCATATTATAAGACAACAAAAGGTTTTTTTTTGTCATTGCATGCGTGTAAACCTGTTGTTGGGGACTCCCAGAACAATATTAGGAACATTTTAAATGCCATAATAGGTGCCCTTTAATTAATCACTTAATTATCTCATTAACTAGTGTTCAACACTGCTTCAGTGTTAATTTTTAACACCCTGTTGTTGGACCTATATGTACACAGAGAGTGTTCATTTAACACTGGGGATTTTGCTGTGACTTTGCATGAGGCCTTTTCTGTAATTTCACTAAACCCATTCAACGTTTTGACATACTGAAGAAACAAAAAGTGAGAGAAATTCTAATAGTGAGGAGATTAGATTTTAATAGTGGGTCAAAATTTGACTGCAGTGCAAAAAAACAAACAAAAAAACAATAATAACGTTTTTTCCCCCGTATCTACATATAATAATTACACCAACTATTTTTGTAAAGCATACTTTGTTTAACACTTACTATAATTATGTAACAACAAGAGATGCACTGTTATGAAATTTGTATGTTGATATGATAACTGATTACTTACAACCTCCATTACCGATGTTCAGCTGTTTTCTACTTCTTTTGAATGTGCTTAAGATCTTTCGCAAGGAATGGCAAATTTGAAATAGGCCTGTAAATGGACATATCGGCTGTATTACTCCCTGGCTTTTTAACAACTGGCGCAACTGCTGCTGTTTTCACCGACAGGGGCGGGTGTTGTGAGGTTTTGAGGTTGTTCACAGCTGGGCGCGAAGTCGGAGCAACACCCGCCCCTGTCGGTGATTGGTTGAAACACTGTTTATTTTGGTTTTGAGTGGTGGTTGTCCCATTTGTTTTTGTGTGCAGATTTCAGAGCCTATAGGCTGCATACAGAGACGCGATTTTTGGATGGCATGCTTATGGGGCGGGCAGCTAGCGGATCGTTAGGAAAGATTAGGTGAATGTGATAATTTATGTTTCAGCCTTTTTTTGGGCCTGAAATGACTGATACAACCTTTATGCTAAAGTGTGGCCCAGGATATTTATATTAAATTATATTATATCATATTTTCTGTTTCACAGGACAATTTTCATTTTTGGATGAACTTTGTATGTCTCAGTTATAAACATACAAAACACACCAAAACACAGGGCTATATATTTGACAGTTTTGTTAACTGTTCGAGTTTAGGAAATAGACTATGACCCTGATTGTTGGGCATTTTTAAACAAGTGGCAAATGTTTGCCAGTGCAGATAAATACGATGATTGGTCAATACATCACTAATAACTTATCTTAATTTAATCTTAATCTCATAGTACTTATAGGTACTCCATATTGTACAATAAAGTGCTTGTTCAGTTATATACTCAAGTGTACTAATGGAGATCCTTGCATAGCTTTTTGCTTCCTAACCACCACAATTCAGAAATTCCAAAGCAAATATTTGGCAAAATAAAATGAGAGAATTTTAAGTGAATCAGCATTAAAACAATTAGAAATAAAATAATAATAATAATAAAAAAAAATAAAAAAAAAATTGCATAAGAAAAATGTTTGTGTGTTTTATTTTTATAATAACAAAATATTATGATTAGAACTTTGGTTATTAGCATTATATATATATATATATATATATATATATATATATACACTCACCGGCCACTTTATTAGGTACACCTGTCCAACTGCTCCTTAACACTTAATTTCTAAGCAGCCAATCACATGGCGGCAACTCAGTGCATTTAGGCATGTAGACATGGTCAAGACAATCTCCTGCAGTTCAAACCGAGCATCAGTATGGGGAAGAAAGGTGATTTGAGTGACTTTGAACGTGGCATGATTGTTGGTGCCAGAAGGGCTGGTCTGAGTATTTCAGAAACTGCTAATCTACTGGGATTTTCACGCACAACCATCTCTAGGGTTTACAGAGAATGGTCCGAAAAAGAAAAAACATCCAGTGAGCGGCAGTTCTGTGGGCGGAAATGCCTTGTTGATGCCAGAGGTCAGAGGAGAATGGCCAGACTGGTTCGAGCTGATAGAAGGGCAACAGTGACTCAAATAACCACCCGTTACAACCAAGGTGGGCAGAAGAGCATCTCTGAACGCACAGTACGTCGAACTTTGAGGCAGATGGGCTACAGCAGCAGAAGACCACACCGGGTGCCACTCCTTTCAGCTAAGAACAGGAAACTGAGGCTACAATTTGCACAAGCTCATACAACATGAAAGCATGGATCCATCCTGCCTTGTATCAACGGTTCAGGCTGGTGGTGGTGGTGTCATGGTGTGGGGAATATTTTCTTGGCACTCTTTGGGCCCCTTGGTACCAATTGAGCATCGTTGCAACGCCACAGCCTACCTGAGTATTGTTGCTGACCATGTCCATCCCTTTATGACCACAATGTACCCAACTTCTGATGGCTACTTTCAGCAGGATAATGCGCCATGTCATAAAGCTGGAATCATCTCAGATTGGTTTCTTGAACATGACAATGAGTTCGCTGTACTCAAATGGCCTCCACAGTCACCAGATCTCAATCCAATAGAGCATCTTTGGGATGTGGTGGAACGGGAGATTCGCATCATGGATGTGCAGCCGACAAATCTGCGGCAACTGTGTGATGCCATCATGTCAATATGGACCAAACTCCCTGAGGAATGCTTCCAGCACCTTGTTGAATCTATGCCACGAAGAATTGAGGCAGTTCTGAAGGCAAAAGGGGGTCCAACCCGTTACTAGCATGGGGTACCTAATAAAGTGGCCGGTGAGTGTATATATATATATATATAAACAGTCATTACAGTAATCTTTCATACAACATCAAATAATAATTCATACAACACCAAAACACAAAAGCACATTCTAAATTAAAAAAGTGAAGATTTTTACATATGTACATAATACATTTGAAACACAAGATTACACTTGAATCTCAGCATCGTCCAAGATATCTCTTGGCAGTGTTGCTATTTTTGTATAGCCTCCCAAACCGGCTTCTGAAACCACTGGGGAGGTACTGGGTGTCCTAACGTTAAGTAACGACAGAGAGGGGGAAAAACTAGGAGTCATTGCTGAATGGGTCAGCTCTTTGTTTCTAGTGCAAGTATTGGTGTATGTGGGCAATCTGACTAGGGGTAATCTTCTATGGGGCATTCTGGGAGGGACAGCACGAATTCCTGGTTGGGCAACTGCTGTGATGAGAGGAGGTGGGTGCAAAAGGCTCTGTGATTCTGGCTCCACATCTCTGGCCCTCATCCCTTCATCTGGAAGCATCCCAATGTCTGTAAAAACAGAGGCTAAAGATTGGAAGCGTGGCTGCCAATTGAGAAAGTAGTCCCAACCGTAGCTCCCATGTAGCTGTTCCTCAGAGGAAATCAGATTGGTGAGTGAGCCCTCAACTGAACCCTGGTTATCAGGCATAGATATGCACCTTCTTATAACCTCCTCCACTTCCTTCATGTTGACTACCTGAGGAAGCATTCCCTCACCTCCTCCTTCATCCCTGAAATTATGGAGACTATCAGAACTGGGCATATCCACTATTCTGACTATACCAATACTGGCACCAGAAAGTGGGTCTTCATCTACCGAGTGAAAGGAGAGTTGGTCTGAGTCCCCAGGAATCCCTGAGTCTGAGACTCTTGATGCCTGTTGTGTTGTTACAGAGCCAAGCTGTTTGTAACATGGAAACTTGTTGATCATCTTGATCTCTTGATCCTCAGCGGTCTCCTCCTCAGTAGATCCTCTTCCACTTGAGGCTTTTGAGTTTGAGTTTCTTGAAGGGTTTGGGATATCCAATCTTCCCCATGTGTCTAACGGTTGTTGTAAATTTTGGAGGTTAATACCATGGATACTGCTGTTAAGGTTGCCATCTGTTGTTCCTAAAGAGTCAGTCTCAAGGTTAAGGTTAGCAGAAAAGGAGGTTGACTTCTTTACGGCATTCTCTTTAGACCTGTACCTTAGAACAAGGGCAATGAAGCTCATTAAAAGGAGGAGGAACACTATTAACGACACACTGAGACTGGCAGTGTGGACACTGAGATCAACACTTGCCAGAGACCTTGCTGAACTGGATATGTTCACAACAACATGACACGTTGATGACCTGGAGTTCAGTTTGGGGCTGCTTGCTAGAACTATCAGGTCCTCTGTTGTCCCGTTTGAGTTCGATCTTCTTCTCTGATACACACTGTTTGAGATATATAGACAGCCAGTTGTTTTGTTGACACTAAAAAATGGGGATGGGTTGACTAAAGAGTACTCCACTGAGCCATCCAGACCACCATCATGATCCATAGCCATCAGGTTGCCTATACTTTGGCCAACCTTGGCATTAGTCGGCAGAGAGAAATGGTACACATTCTGGGTGAAGATGGGGCTGAACTCATCAATGCCTTCGATTTCGATTTGTAGTCTCAAGATTGCCACTTGATCTCCTTTGTCACGTGCCTCTACCACAAAGCAGAATTCACTCTCTCCTTCATAGTCAAACATCTGCTTGGTGTAGATGTCTCCAGTAAGAGGATCAATACCAAAGGCTTCTTTCTTGTCTGGGTTGCTACTGTCATAGTCCACATAACAGGGGGCTAAAATGGAATAAGTAAGTAGTCCGAAGATTCCTGCATCTTCATCAATAGCATATACCGTGCACACAGGGGTAAAAGCCGGCAGGTTTTCAGACAGCGAGCAGTTGTAGGTAGGGAACATGAAGAATGGGGAATTGTCATTCTCATCAAGTACCAAAATGTAAACAACCGCAAATGATACTTTTTTGTCACTTGGAGCACCACAATCTGATGCTTGGACTGTTAAGGTAATTTTTTTATTCTCTTCATAGTCCAGTGTCCCATTAACTTCAAGGACACCTGATGCAGAGTCCATTCTGATCAAGCCTTTGCTGTTACCTGAGATGATGTTGTACGTTACAGTCCCATTTGCCCCTAGATCAGGATCATAGGCAGAGATATGGATAAGGGCTGTACCTATGGGTCTGTTCTCAGTGACCCGTGCATGATATTCTGGACTACTGAAAATAGGTGCATTGTCATTAATATCAAGGACTTTGACTGACACTATAGCTGAGCTGTTCAGGGGTGGGGTTCCCCTGTCTGTTACAGTCACAGTCAATGAATAAGTGTCTGTGGTCTCTTGATCCAGTGTATCACAGAGCACTACTTGGCAAACAGTTCGGCTGTGGGCTTCAGCTGGAATGCTAACAACTTCAAGGCAGAACCGCCTTTCATCATTTCCAGCTATGATTGCATACTCCAAATGGGTGTTCATATTTGAGTAGTCACTGTCCTCTGCTAATAGAATGAGTAGAGTGCTTCCAACAGATACATCCTCGGGAACACTCACCTGGTATGAGTTCTGTGTGAAGAAGGGGGCATTATTGTTAAAGTCCACCACCTCTATGTCCACAGAAGTGACACTAAATAGACTGGGGTCACCACTGTCATGCGCCTCCACCAGTAGCCGTAACATGTTTCCATTTGCAACATAGTTTAGAGCCTTGTTCGTAAACACAGCACCTGTTGGTAGTAGAAAAATTAAAAGAAATGCAACTTTACACACAGGATTGTTTTATTATTATAGCAAGACGCACTAAATTGAACTATGTGATAATTTCACACGGAAATTGTTTCACAATTTGTATCATGCCACTTGTTTATGCCACATCTATACTAACAGCATTCCTCACAGCGAGCAAACCCAATATAATTTAACAAATACTACAGTTGGTTTTTAGAGGTTTTTTTAGGTCAGAAAATAATTGCTTAGACCTCAAACGAGAGATTTATATATAAAAATAGTGCCATTTTGAAAATTTGTTTAAAAGTTTTCGGAGATGTGGGCTCCAAGCCGTTAGCGGCTTTTCACCGCTCATGTATTGCCGAGAACAGCTTTATATTGGCCAGTGCTTCGGGAATTTGCCACTGGCTTTTATGCGGTTAAACATGATGAGATATAATTGATATTACGTATATCAAACAGGCAATCTTTGGTCTTATTAATCTATTACTTGTTCCACATCAAATACCGTATTTTCCGGACTATAAGTCGCTCCGGAGTATAAGTCGCATCAGTCAAAAAATGCGTCATGAAGAGGAAAAAAACATATATAAGTCGCACCGGACTATAAGTCGCATTTATTTCTAAATTGATTTCACAAAACCCAAGAACAGAAATTTAATCTGGAAAGGCAAGTTATTCAGCTCCACAACAGCACACAGAACAACAGGCTGAATAGTGTCCGGTATGTTAACGTAACAGGGTTTCCCGCAGCACTTTGGAACTAAGGCGTCCGCCTAAAGCTAGTGTTATACTTTCCGCGTCCGCAATTGCGCGAGGGTCCGCGTGACGTAAAAATCGTCATCGGAGGGTCTGCCCGGAGGTTCCTTGCTGACGTCCGTGTGCCTCCCATTTTTTGTAACCGCGCGTTCAAAGTACGCGCGGTCACTACTAGGTTAAAACCGCGAAAGCGCTTGGGAAAAACAATGGACGTCGATTTTGAAGAGAGGCTGTGCGAAGAAGTCCGTCGCTACCCACACCTCTACAACCTATCGTTAAAGTTACTGTTTTATGATGCAGTGTGGAACGCGTTCACTGAGCGGACCTCGGAGGTCCTCCAGACAGTATAAATACAAGTAGTCCGCGTCCACGCTGTCCGCAGCTGTTTTTGTACGTGTCCAAACTGGAGTATAACCGAGCCTTAAGCAACACCAACCTGCCTGCCGCCTTACCTACCTCGTCAACAAAATGTATATGAGCGATATCCGCCGCGTTACTCTGTCCTGTTTAGAGCTTAGATTCTCTGCCCGAGCCCAATATTTCCGCCGCTATGGCCGGGCCGTGATCTAGAGACGTGCGGCGCGGGACTAGATGTGATGGCCGAGTGTGAGCGCGGGCGGATTCACTATGTGTGTGCGGCTGCGGGAGAATAAAACGAGGGAATTTCTTGCTTTTCAACCACGGTAAGAAAAATCCATACCGTCCCAGCATTAGTAGACGGTAATGTTTTCTCTTGGTTCATCTCAGTCAGTATGAATTAATTTTGATATATAAGTCGCACCTGACTATAAGTCGCAGGGCCAGCAAAACTATGAAAAAAAGTGCGACTTATAGTCCGGAAAATACGGTAGTTAATTAAGTTTCATAACTTTATTTTTTTTTTTTACTTAAATCCTGTACTAACTAGAGCACTGCTTTTGTACTTTTGACAGAATTGTTTGCCTGTGTTTATTTCCTATTGTACAAAATTCTTATTCTTTTATATTGGGTATTATTGTTCATTTAAATATTATTGTTCTTTAAATAATATTGTATTTTATATGAATAATATGCTGTATTTGGTATTGAGAAAGGGTCTGTTAGTGATTATGATTTCAACTTCAGTGAAAGATACATTATTACGGCATTAGATGACGGCAAAATCTGTCTTTATGAGTGAGTCAGTAGCAAAGACTTTTATATTGAAAGAGACTGAATTAAGGTTATTAAAAAAATACATTATTTTTACTTTAAACAACACCTTATAAGACACAACCGACAAATGCATTGACTAGCACTGTCATGGGAAATCCTTTTAACTGAAGGAAACTAAGACAAAGATATACCTTTCTTTAAGCAGACATTCAAACGAATTATTTATTATGAACATAAGATTGACCTGAAGAATAAATGCTAAATCAGATGCAGGTAATACACTCTCTTAGTTTATATCTCTCTTCTAATACTCTACATAATACAATAAGCTTCAATGAAGCAACCCGGCGATCCTTTGTTGCTAGTTCTAAAGTGACGTTTTAGAATAACTGAGCCTTGGGCTCATCTGTTAAACTGTCAACTTGAGATTTTATTCTGCAGCAGAAGGAAGTAGTTTCAAACAAAAGAGGGTTTTGAAAAACACTCCGTTATTGTTTCTTATTTATTTATACACGTGTGCCATCGAACTGTTGTATAAAAGCAAGCTTGCTTTATTGTATTACTTTAGTCAAATTTTTTGTGGAAAATTACCGTTATCAGGATCAATGTAGAACCCTCTCACTGGGTTGGAAAGAAGTCTGTATGAAATTCTTCCATTTTGGCCAGAGTCTTTATCAGTTGCCAATACAGACACAACATATGTGTCTGCTGATGTACGCTCTGGCAACAAAACCTGAAAGTGAAAGATGGTCAATACTATAAGAAGAGCATGAATAGTGCATGATTGTAACCTATGATACTAAAAAGTGATCAAGACCTCTTAAAATAGTTTAATATAATATTTTTACCTGGTAAGACTCCTGAGAGAAGACTGGAGGGTTATCATTGACATCCAACACCTGGATGGAGAGTTCGGCTTCCGTTTGATGGACAGAGTCTGATGCTTCCACTCTCAATGTATAGACAGCTTGATCTTCATAGTCCAGGCTTTTAGTTGTGGTAATTACCCCAGAGTACTTGTCAATTGCAAAACTTCTGCTGGTCCGATCCTCATCTTTGAATCTGTATGTCGCTGAAGGACTAAGGTCTACATCATTTGTTATCACTTGGGTGACAATGTAGCCAACAGGAAGATCTGTGAAGATGGCAAGGAAAGAATATGTTCAGTGTGTTGTATTTTAACATTTTGAACTAAAACTCTTTATAACAAATAAGAAAGGTGTGACAATGCAGACATTGTATCAGTAAACATAAATCTGTTTCTTACTTTCTGCAATGGTCACTGGTTCCATGGATGCAATTGTAAGACTATTATCATTTACATCTACAACCTGGACACGGACAGTGCAGGTGCCTGTAAGGGGAGGACTTCCCATGTCCTTGACCTGAAGAATTAATCTGTATTTGAAAAAAAATAAAAATAAATTAAATAAGAAATAGAAATTCATAACCTTTAGGGCTAACAAGAAAATAAATAATTATGATGTAATGTCTAAAGGACTTTCCATGATTGTTTAATTGATTTCCAATAGACCATTTCCATATAAACTTAATTGTGAAAGAAATTGAAGAAGTCAAGAAAGTTTGCCTTACTTGTAGGATGAGAAAATTTCTCTGTCCAAGACAGCATTGGTGGCAAGAATCCCACGAACAGAGTCGATCACAAACGCATTATTGTGGTTCCCATCCACAATGAAGTAACTGATCTGCCCATTTACACCACTGTCAGAATCTGTCGCTAAAACCTACAAAATTACAGTCATATAATGTTAAAATTGGGATCTGAAATGTAAGCTAAAAAGATTTTGGGTTAAACTGATGATCCACAACATGATTCTATTTTATTTTTGATTACAAAATAGGTATATAAAGTAATTTTGTGTTATTGTGTGAATCAGAGTTACAAGATAATTTCATAATAATTACCATATTAATCATGGCATGGTCAAACAAATTCCCAAATTTGTACCTGCATGACATAGGTGTTATGAATTTGACCCTCCCATACAGCTGTTCTGTAGTAGCTTTGCTTGAAAACTGGTGTGTTATCATTGATGTCCAGCAGAGTGATGGCCACCCTGGCATAGGCTATTTGGTGTCCATTTTCAGCCAGAACCACTAGGTACATTTTACACTGTACCTCAAAGTCTATCAGTCTCTGCTCCTTAACTGTGATATCACCTGTCAATGGTGATATTTCAGAAAATTAAAACATTGACAATGCCCCTGGACCACATACTTTATACTACAAAGAACTTTATACTACAAAACATGATACTTTTTATTATTCTACAACTTCTACTACAACAAACAAACTATAGTTTGTTACATTTACCTTCTCAATACTGGAAATATTTAGAATTTAGAAGTGTCTAATTGAAAGGTGTCCAAATTAAATTTTATTCTGTTGTCAACAAAACTGACAAAAGAACTGAAGAATTATTTTAAAGAATGTATTTTTTTTATTTTTTTTATCATACATAAAATTCATGAATAATATTAATGTATTGCAGTATCATCATTACAAGTACCACCACTAATAATAATTATAATAATAACAATGTATTGCTGTATAATTATCATCATTACAAATACCATTAATAATAATAATAATAATAATGCTGATGACAGCAACAACAACAATAATCATAATGATAATAATAATTTATGAAAATAAATGAGTACATTTTATTAACACTTTTAAACTATGGTGATGTCTATACAATTCTCACCTGTAATTGGGTTAATAGCGAAAGCTTCATTTTCACTGCTGCCGAAAATACTGTACTTGATCGTTCCTTTATCTGTTGTCTGGTCATGAGCTACAACATTTGCAACCCAAGAGCCTTAGAAATGAAAAGTGGTACACACAAACACAGTCAGTTCAGCATCCACAATTACTGACCTTCTCAGAAATACAAGCTTTTTCAAAAATTACGTCTAAGTAAATGACATTTAAGTAAATCAATGCTGAAATGTCAAGAGAAATATCTCAAAGGTTGAAAAAAATCTGTAAGCTTAAAAAAAGTTGCTCAAAGTATACCTGTTTTACTATTTTCTGGTATGGTGACTTCATAGAGTTCCTCAGTAAACTGCAATGGTGGCTCTTCACTCTTAAGATGAATGAGCAGAAGGCAGCTAGAGGTGAGGGGAGGTTTACCCAGATCCACAGCCCGTATCCGGAGCAGCTTTGTCCCAAACACCTCATTACTCAGGGGGACTTTCAACCTGACAGCTCCAGACCCATCAACCTGAAACAGCTCATCTTCTTCTGTTAGGCTAAACACTACTGTCCCATTGTCTCCTTGGTCTGGATCTTGGGCTGTAACTGTTATGATGGATCGATTAGGACGAGTGGTCTGAGAGACTGACACTTGCATAGGTTCCTTAACACATGCAGGTGGATTGTCGTTAATATCTTCTACATGTATTGTAACTGTAGCGATTGAGCTGCGTGGACCTTGGGTGCAGCCGTCAGTAGCTACAGCGTGGAAGACATGCTGGGAACGAGTTTCACGGTCCAATGGCTTTGTGAGCCTTACCACACCAGTAGAACCATCAACATAAAAGTTTCCAGAATTCTCCTCCTCCAAGGAGAAGGTCACTACACCATTGGGCCCCTCGTCGGGATCCCATGCTATCAGATGTAGGATCTCTGAACCCACATGGAGCCCCTCACTAATGCTGGCACGATAGCTTTTCCGAGTGAATGAGGGACTGTTATCGTTTTCATCTGAGAGTGTGACGTGCAGCAGTGCAGTGGAGCTCAGAGGTGGACGTCCATGGTCAGTAGCAGTGATGAGAAGAGAGTAGTTGGATCGTTCCTCTCTGTCCAGGAATCTAATGGTGCTGATCGCCCCAGTCACAGCGTCAATGCTGAAACACTCTTCAGCTTATAATAGTGGATGAAAAAGAGACATAAGCACTGATTCAGACCCTGAAAGGTTATACATTTGTTGTGTAAACACTACTATTCAAATGTTTTAGATCAGAAATAATTGTTTTATTTTCAGATTTAGATTTCTGAACGATCAAGTGACACAGAAGACTGGAGTAATGAAAATTAAGCTTTGCCTTCACAGGAATAAATGACATTTTAATATATATTAAAGGGCCGTTATAATGCTTTTTCAGATATTACCTTTCATGTAGTGCAATAAAGCTGTTTGTGAATATAAAAGGTCTCCAGCAAAGTTTCAAAGATCTAAGTGCTCGATAAAATAGTTATTTTCTCCTAAAAGCAAGAACCGACTCTGAACTGCCTGAAAGGAGTTGTCAGTCTTTCCAGTCTTGACCTACGTAAGTTTGTAACAAATTTGCATAATGCCAGCCTAATGTCTTCATTGGCTGCCAACAAACAATTTCCACTTTGACCCGCCCTCAGACACTATAGTGCAACCTGAGGCTTGGAAGAGTTTAGTTTGTGTTGTTGACATACACTGTTTTCTGTGCTGTGAAATCAAATGCACTCCCAAAGGATGAGGACTCTGGCTTGTATTGAAACGGTAAAACGACACAATCATTACTGTAACATTATGTTATAGACATGCTCGGATCAGCTCTAACGTCACCCAAATCCACCGTTAAAAGCAAATAATCCAACCGCCACCTACCTGCACCAATGATTTTCTCTGATTTAGATATCCGCACCCGACCCACACCCAATCGTTACATTACAATTATTCAAATTCTCAGTGTTAAGCGCGATGATATGATATTATATTACACTGAAGTAGGTTGCTTTTAAATTAACATTTATTTAAAGCAAAAGTTCTTCTTTGGCAAAATTTCTTGAATAGCCTACCAGGGGTTGGCAACCTATATGGCACACAGGGGAGTAATTGCTGGCATGTAAGCAAAAGTGAGATATGTGTATCTAAAGCTGCAGTCCGTAGCTTTTTTGGGTTAAAAATGATCCAAAATAAATTTTGGAGCAAGTATATATCCAACCAGTGTTCAAAACTATCTGCTTGCCTTAGCTCAATTCAAAACTTTAAGCTTGTAATAATGTTTTTAATTCCAGTGGTACTGGTGGATTTCCACGGGAAATTCGAGCATCTCTTTGCGTCATTACGTCACATGTGTACACATAAAGAAGGAGTCTCGGCTAGTAGGCTAAATAGAGTGTGGGGATGTTGGAGGTGGAGATTTATAGCCTTTTTTCACAGCACTATCAATTTGATGGCAGATCCAGAAAGGTTCAAACGACAATCATCAGTGACAGCTGTAGATTCACCCATTGTAAAATGCAAAAGACTTTGGACTTCGGAGTGGCTACAGAAAAAAAGAGACTGCAACCAGGCCCAGGCGAAAACAAGGATAATATCGGAAGGGCATTAAATGTAGATGTTGTTAATATTACTATTTGAGAACAAAGTATAATTTGTACAGTTATACGTGATATGATAAGCGATCGTTAGATTTAATCAGTGTGATTTACTGCAATGCATTTTTCCCTTAAGCCTAGTTCACACTACATGATTTTAAGGCCGATTTGCAAATCGTTGAGCTCGCCGACAGGTCAGGGTGTTATCGCGTGCAAATCGCGGGGGATTAGCGGGCGATGAACGCTCGCCAATCTGTTAGTATGAAAGAGCCAACAACGCATCAAAGATGCTCGCAGACGCGTTGCCGAGCCCAGAAAAATATCTAGCATGCTAGATATCCAGAGTTGTCGCGCGACTCAACCTCACGTGATGTCATGAGCTACAGCCAATCAGAGCAACTAGAGATTAAACACAAGTATGTGTAGACATAAAAATATAATTACTTATGCTTTTCGGAAGTATATCCCTGTTTGGGTTACACTTTATTTTAAGGTGTCATTGTTACAGTGTAATTATATATTTAAGTACAGAGTAATATTAAGTAACTACATGTACTTACTATAGGGTTAGGGTAGGATTAGGATTAGGTTGAGGGTTAGTTGCATGTAATTATGCATAATTTACTGTTATTACTACGGTAAGTACATGTAACATATGTAACAAGGACACTGTAAAATAAAGTGTCACCCCTGTTTGTAATACAATGTTGATGTTCTGGGTGTCCTTTTTTAAAATGAAGTTTTAGAGTGTATATATTTTCTCAGAGCAAATCATCGCGCAAACAGTTTGCAGCAGTTTCTGTCTGACGTCCATATTCGCGTGTTGTGTTCTTCTTCTCTGGGTATTGGCACGCGTGCTGTTTCGTGTCATTTTCGGTTCATTTTATCACGTGATTTTTCGTGACAAAACGTGGTTTGTAGACAAGATAGAATCGTTGGGTGACAGAGTTGTTGTCAACTCGTGTAGTGCGTTACCGCCTGTTGCAGATCAATCACGTTGTGTCGTGTGGTGTGAACAGCTCAACAACTTGAACACTCCTGATTTCACAGAGAGCAAAATCATGTAGTGTGAACTATGCTTTAGTTGGTCAGAACAAAAGTGGATGTTACTTGTTCAGATGACATTTTCTGGTAAAAATTCTTATGTTGGTCATACATCCAAAAAGTATAATCTGTGATTCTAAATGACAGTATCCACACCGGCACGGTGACTGACAGCCACACATTCTCCTCTAAACATTGGATTCATCCACGCTGTTACCTATCGAGGCACAACTCACGTAAAGTTTATAATTCCTCAAATAACTGCAATTGCAGATTTTGAACAGAGATGGCGACGAAGAGGAAAAACTGCGGACTGCAACTTTAATTAAGATAAAGTACATTGCACCTGCATTCAGATTCATCATAGTAACACAGCTTGTTTTATTAAGTTAGGAGCTAAATATATGATCAAAGTGTGAGATTTAAATGATGAAAGTGAGCAGCTCTGAAAGCACGTTAAAGCAGTTAAAAGTTACTGAATGACAGCTTAGAGCTTGATCCGCTATTTGTTTCGCTTAGCTTTGAGAATTAAAACAAATTTTATGGAAAATTGCTTCCAGCATTATGTTGGAAAACACTCTTATCAGAAAAATGTATGTTAAGATTGTGTATATTTTAGATAAACCTGTCAAGTTATTAAGCAATGTATCATGCAGGTTCCTTTTGTGTTTTATATAATGACCACTAGGATATGCTCTAGGCATGTTTTCTTTGTTTGGTTTTCCCTGAAGAGAGAGGCTAAATGTTGTTGTCGAAAACTATCGTAAAAGAGTGATGCAAGTTTGTTGCATTTTAGCGTGAGATGAGAATTAATGATTTATCTCTCATCCACCCACAATTTTGGGATGCGCGCATCACGGTGGCAAGTGGCAAGGAAGCCTCCAGAGATGAAATTCAGAAATGGTAACTCGAGTTTAATTTCTGACACGTGCTATAAACAATTAGATCAATCACAACAGACTGGACCACCTGACCAATCAGAGCAGAGTATGGTCTCGGAAAAGAGGGGTTTATAGAATCCCTTTGTCAAACCGTTTCAGACACTGTGAGAATAGAGGCGATGATGCACCAAGCCACAAGTTGTGGCCCACTCTCTCACCTGTTGCCCTTCGCAATTTATCAGATTAGGGTTTAAAGCAGGGTTACGCTCCTTGATAAACATATTTATGGGTGTAGAGCTTGTCAGGTCAGAGTTGGCATGGACTAAGTCGCACTAAACAGCCCACTCTCTCATCTGTTGTCATCCCCAATTCAACAGATTGGGGATTAAGCAGGGTTATGCTCTTTACCAGAATAGTCAAAGGTAATAATGGGGCCCTTTGGCACAGTAGAGCTGTATTATGCATGCCAGACAAGTAATGTCACTTTGTAAAGAAAGACTACACGCCTGAGCACATACACATTCAAACATCCATGCCTATAGACTAAACATGTAATGCACATGTACATGCCATCACTGTTTTCACACCGGTTTTGAATAAATGATACTATATGAAAAGTAGGTTATGGAATTCCAGAATGGGAATGTAAAACGTATTGTTTCTACTCAGAGTTAAAATTAAAAACATTTTGTTTTCTAATCCCTAGTATCAATGCATAAAATATCATAAAAGCAGTTAGATGTAAAATCAGTAAATGTCAATAATGTGATGGACAGATGAATTTACTTACCTTCTATGGAGTACTGAATAGTTCCATTTAGTCCATAATCAACATCTGAGGCCTGGATGATGTGAATGACTCCAGGAGGCAAGTTCTCTGGGATAACTATGTGCAAATCAGGCTGAGAGATTTCTGGAGTGTTGTCATTTTCATCCAGGATGAAGCACAGGACTGTTGCAGTGCCGGAGAGAGACAGAGTCCCACTGTCCTCTGCCTGAACTGTAAAGCAGTCAAAACACATAAGGACATAAGGACCAGGTTATTATAATTAGGGAACCATTGACAAGTGAAGGTTGCAACAGCACTTAAAAGTCTAGTGCTTTAAGTATTTTTAATGAACACGCAATTACAGATTATTAAAAACATTGCGCAAATGTCCTGAAACAAAGAAAAAAAGGCTTGACAGGGTTATCATGGTGAACTAAAACTAAAACTATAAAAAAACATTTTGTTGCTTGAAATAAAATAAGCATTAACTTTTATATATAAAAGTTATATGATTATAAAAGTTATATATATATATATATTTTTTTTTAGATAGTTAGTTTTCAGTTCAATTTTATGTACTAAAATACCTAAAAAGCTGGAAAAATAAATAAAATAAAAACTATACAGACAAAAGACAACAAATTTACTAAAACTTTTAACTGAAATTAAATAGAAAAAATAAAATAAAAAAAATAATTCAATTTATTAATAAAAACTATAATAGTATAAAAATGATTCTAAAACAGAGGTTCCCAAGCCTGGTCCTGGAGTACCCCCAGCACTGTGCAGGTTTAGGGGTCAGATCAGAGTTATTTAACCAGTTCAAAATCAGGGGTTCCCAATTCCAGTCCTCGCACCTCCCTGCAGAGACTGCACATTTTGTGTGTCTCTATCTGACACGCTCAGTTGAGAGGTGGGATCCATTCAACCATATGTGCACTGCTAACCCTGACTTAAAAGGGTATTTCGAGATCTTAAGATTCCCATCTGAAGCAGGTGTGTTTGTATGCGGCTGTTCACGGTTGTAAAGTGTGTGAGACGCGACAGTTCAGTCAACTATCATGATTAAGGGTTAAATAAGATAAAAATAAAAATTACCACATTGTGTT
The DNA here is from genome assembly GCA_031834385.1 of Semotilus atromaculatus. NCBI lineage: Eukaryota > Metazoa > Chordata > Actinopteri > Cypriniformes > Leuciscidae > Semotilus > Semotilus atromaculatus. The sequence goes on along the minus strand of JAULUF010000023.1, from coordinate 6,277,412 downwards.
TATTTTCACATTAAATATCGCAACATACATTGATCAATCAGTTTCGGGCTTTTGAGTTTGACAGATTAGATTAAGTGAAATATATAATTAATTAATATTTATATGGATGTACATCAGAGACCTTTAGATTCTGCCTTAGAGATCCTGTTTTGTGCGATAGCCTCTATTTGTGTGTTTTAGTTAATGTAGACCCTGTGTGTTTGGTAATTGTATGCTCCCAGGTTGTGTAACTGTACATCCTCTCCATTCGTGTTTCCTCTTGTTACTGCGGACTGCGTGTTCCCCGGGGCGGGGTTTAAGTAAATTTTAGGGTTCCTGATTCCACTAACCCAGGAGGAATGCCGTGTAGTCCCTAACAGTCGTTTGTTGTAGTCCTTAAAAAAAGATTTCGGTAACACTTTACAATAATAGTACATGAATAATCAGTGCACTATGCAATAGTAACAATAATCGGATGTTAGTCTTGAGTTCTGGCTCTTCTTTTGGGCCACAAAATGTGTCCATTTTCTAGAGCATGTTTGATTTAGTTTACCCCGAAATGTTAATTAATACATTAATTAACACGCATGTACTAACGTGTAGTTAAGATGGTATATTCATGCAGGAATTCATATGACTCATGTCGTAGTTAAAGGGGTCATATAATGGTACATGCACTTTTACAAGTTGATTATACTGAAATGTGTGTTGGCAGTGTCTGTACACAACCATCATATAATGATAAAAATCCATCCAGTGGTTTTGTTTTAATCTCCTTATATGTTTTCCCCTGCCTCAAATCGAGCCGTTCGAGCCTATGACGTCACAAGCTCGCACGCCCCTCCCACGATTGTTGATTGACAGCAGCGTTTCAACACAGACCCGCCCTCGCTCGTGAGTGAGCTGTCAATCATGCACGCGCGGACCGGTGTTGTGCCGAAATGTACACTGGACTGGAGCACTGTCACTGAGCAAAGCGACACTGGAGTCTAAGCGATTGTGGTGTTGTTCTTGGGTGCAATAAGGAACACAACAGTCATTTTAATGTTCCTAAATCCGAACCGCTGAAGACGCAGTGGCTGAGTTTGTTTTCGAAGGGAATATTCCCCACGATCAACGTCAATGCTTTCATGTTTGCGCGAGTCATTTCACACCAGACTGCTTTCGAGGAGGTATAAAGCTGGTTTTGCTAAGAAGCTGCTCCTGAAAAAAGGAATCGATACCAACTATTCGTGTTCCTGCACCTCGAGAAGAACTGAAGTGAGTGTAATGTTTTATTAACCTTTATATATTTATATTAATCTTTGCAAATCGCTAGCTTCACAATGAATGCGGCTAATGTTTACACTCAGGGTACATTATGGCATGTTTTCTATGTACGACGTTCTGAATATAATTCATAATCCCACGTTTATAATGAACAACGCGTTATGGTTATTGTGTTACAAACATGTACGCACAGAACAGAGCATAGACTGTGGAACAGAGGGGCGGGGTGATCGAAGCTCATTATCATTTAAAGGCACATGCACTGAAACGGCGTGCTGAAAACAGAGCTGTATTTGACCAGGTAAAATAAGTGTTTTCTTACAATACTAATTTTTAATTAAAGTATATTACAAACTTTTAATTTAGACCCTAAAGAATTATATTAGCTTCTACGAAAATGGCATTATTTGACCCCTTTAAGGTTAGTTCCTCATTAGTACATGTCTTAACTCATCATTAGTTCATAGTAAAGTATTATTAATTCAGGTATTAGTACAGGATTATTCATGTACTATTATTGTAAAGTGTTACCAAGATTTCTTTAAAAGCAAATATCTTCCTTTGTTTTGAACTTTGAACGTTGTAACTTTGCAGATGTTGTTTATGCTTAAACAGCAACATTAGGCTACACACTAACTAAAGTTAGAAATGGGAAATCATAATCAACCACCCCTTTAACACACTGTAAAAACATTGTTTGTTTGCAACTCAGTTCAGACTTGGGTCCTTGCCTGTATACCTCACCTGGTTATAACGTGTTTGTATATGTCTTCTCCCGAGTTTAATGCTACACCCCTTTACTCCTTGATTCCCCCATAGGGATCATAATACATGTATATTAAAGGAAAGTATGGTAATTTATATTATTGTGGCATTATTATATTATTATATAGGGAGCAGTGAACACTGCACCCGAGTTCATGGACCTCTATTCTAACGAGCTGATGATCTGAATCAGGTGTGTTAGATAACAAAGACACAGGCTGTGTCCGAAATCTCCACTCAAACCACTACTCCCTACCTCCTATGTAGGGGGTAGGGAGTAGAGCACTATATAGTGAGCTCACCAGCATAATAGAAACACCACTTTCGGACACTACTCGATCGTCTCTCGGCGCCGTTGATTACGTCAATGCTGTCGCCCGTCCGTCTTTTTTACAATCAGCGCAATGCATGATGGTATGTAGGGCTTGGGTTAGTGACCATCGGTTGTACACTACTTTTCAAAATGCATTCTGGGATACATTGAGTGGACTATATAGGGTATAATAATAATCACTATACATTCGGACAGCACTACAAAATGGCGAGCTCACCATATAGTCCACTATATAGTGAGTAGTGGGAGATTTCGGACACAGCAACAGGCTGAATCCAAAATGGCCCCCTAAACTCTCATTCACTATTCCCTACGTTAGTCCGCTAATACTGTTCACTTGAAGGAGTGAATGAAAAAGAGTGAGAGATTTCGGACAGCCTTGAGCCTACATCGGTTGTACACTCGTTATTGCAGTCCACCGTGGGATTGAAATTTGATATTTGAGGGTATAGGGGGTGATTTCGGATTCAGCCATATTGTGCAGAGCAAGGAGCCGCGAGGACTGGAATTGGGAACCCCTGTTCTAAAATAACACTGTGGCTTGATATTTGCATTTATGTTTAACAATAATCATTTTAAAACTGCCTTACCATCTTCATGTTATCCTACAGATTTCTGTTATTGTATTTGATGATTAGCTATAATTACCCATTACACTATGTAAGCAAACACTGACTTGTAAAACATCTGAAACCATTTACCATGCTAATAGTCCTTTTCCAAACCATATAATTCTACAAATAATATCAATACAGCAAAATATCTTTGTCAATCAATAATCCTACCTACCACTAAAAAAGCTCATATAAATCATGGCCTTCAGTGTCAAATTTTTAGCAGCAAATTTGAATAGACTGTGACTGTGTGAGTTCATAATATTCAATAATTTCTAAACAGTATATAACTTAAAAACACTCAAAAAGAACACTAAAAAAAAAAAAAAAAAAGTTTAGGAAGGACAGGGAGGAAGGATTCAGGCAGATGGAAGATCTCACCTCTGAGAGTAAACCTGGACTGGATCTCTCTGTCTAGCCGAGTGGAGGTGCTGATCTGACCCGTGTGAGTGTTTATCGTGAAGAGCTCATATCCAAGACCGGGTAACAAGCTGTAGCTAATAGCAGAATTCGCCTCTGTGGGAAACACACACATACTCTTCATACAACTCTTCACAGAATTGTCATCAGACCAGAAAATTAGTTTGTCTACAAGAAGTTGCCCCAACATCTTCTGATTCTGATTGCATGACGTCATGACAGAGAGTTGACGTACTATTGTACCAGCCCGTTCTCATGTAAATACGTGTCTATAGCACGTAGTGTGTTTATCGTGTTATTTATACGCGAAAATGAGTTTTTACGTGCATATGATACGCAGTTTTCGCGTGCATTTGATACGCACTTCATTGCGTGTAAAACACACTCACCCAACAGCACCTAATTCTACCCAAACGTATAATACAAACGCACCCCACACCAGTCCTAAACCTACCCTTCACAACCCATGCGTATCATATGCACGTAAAAACTCATTTTCGCGTATAAATAACACAGTAAACACACTACGTGCTATAGACACGTATTTAGTGTGATCGGGTTGATTGTACTAGTAGTAATTACCTTTTTAATATTATGCTTTCTCCACTTTTGTGTTGCGGGTTCCAACAAATGCAGGAGAGTTGAGCTGTCTATTTACTATTCATTTCATATTTATTACTATTCATTTCATATTTATTATTCATTTTCATTTTGTCTGATTGTATTTTACTTATACGCAATTACTTATTCAAAACAAGAACCTACTCAAGAGCCAGCAGCCATATCACCCTGTAGCCCAAGACTGGTTTCCCACTGAAGCTAAGCAGGGCTGAGCCTGGTTAGTACCTGGATGGGAGACCTCATGAGAAAAACCAGGTTGCTGCTGGAAGAGGTGTTAGTGAGGCCACCAGGGGGTGCTCACCCTGTGGTCTGTGTGGGTCCTAACGCCCCAGATTAGTGATTGGGACACTATACCGTCAAAGAGCACCGTCCTTCGGATGAGACGTTAAACCGAGGCCCTGACTCTCTGTGGTCATTAAAAATCCCAGGATGTCTTTCGAAAGAGTAGGGGTGTAACCCCGGTGTCCTGGCCAAATTTGCCCCTAGTGGCCTCTGTCTATCATGGCCTCCTAATCACCCCTATATATACTAATTGGCTTCAGCACTCTGTCTCCTCTCCACCAGTAAGCTGGTGTGTGGTGGGTGTACTGGCGCAATATGGCTGCCGTCGCATCATCCAGGTGGATGCTGCACATTGGTGGTGGTTGAGGAGATTCCCCCCATCTATGTAAAGCGCTTTGAGTGTCTAGAAAAGCGCTATATAAATGTAATGAATTATTATTATTAAGAGAGTATGCGATTTCGGACGCAGCAAGTCTGCCCACACAGTGACACTCATTCAGACACACATACAGATACATACAGGCATGGGTCAATGACAAACAGGAGTGTAGACAAAGAAAAAAAAAGAAAAAAGAAGAGATTAAAAATATTAATACTGTTTCCTGTTCAGTATTCTGAGTTAGTTCATGTTTCCTGTGTCTTAGGCTGCGTTCACACTGTCAGTCCAAATCCGATTATTTGTGTTTCCGATTGGAATCTGATCTAAATTATCGTTGTCCACATTGTGTATCGCAACTGTTCAGAGCCGATTTGTGTGTCCATGCTTCTCTTTCGTTTTCTGGAATATCTGCATTGGTTTATATGATAATGACGTTGCTTTGGTAGGTATATGCCAAAAACAACAACAACCGCAACATGGAGGGGTTTGCAATACAGGTGTTGTCTTATTTACAACGTGACAATGAGTAGCCGCTGTGCTTGACAACAGGGTTTTATGAGGCAGTGGACAAAACGTAGTATGAGGCTGATATGCATGGCTTTATTCCATGCTGTTGTTTCCGCCGGCTTCAAAACATGTCTCGGTTACAGTATAGTCATTTTCTCCTTGTTCGGCACTTTGCAACAACACTTTCTGCAGTGTTGTTACAGTGTTGTGTCTAGTTAATAATCTCATTTAGTCCGTCTCAGTTTCTCTGTGTATATATTTCCCTCAGTTCCAGGTGTTCTTGGTTTGTTATTGTCTGTTTAAGGTTGTTCTGTTTGTTAAGGTTAAGAGTTTACTGAAAAGGTTCTGAGAAAATTCTGTGAGTTTTGTTATTCTGATTTCAGGGCTCAACATAAAACAAAAATCCCCACTGGCCCCGGGGGCCAGTAGATCAGAGTTTTGCTGGCCCTTCTATATTTTTACTGGCCCAGAAAAAAATTTAAGGAAAAACACTTTTCCATTAAACTGTATTTATTGTATACATTAATCATTACAGCAAAGGGAGTACAGGAATTAAGAGAGAGCCCCTGGAGACATGCAAAAATAACCAAATTGTCATTGTAACTGAATGGTTATTGCAGTAGCCTATATATTATTTTTCCTGCAATGGAAATAGGCTCGCCAACACGAAGAGAATGTGGTTTTCACAGGGATCCATTTTACTAAGAGATTCCACTTTTCCTCCTTTCAAGTCTTGCGCAGTCGGATAATACTCAGTGCAGGGCTGGACTGAGACAAAAAATCGGCCCGGGCATTTTGGCCCAGAACGGCCCACTACATAAACAACCGAACTTTGCACGCCCAAGAATATGTATACCAACTCCTATTAAAACCACTAATGCCATGTAATAAGTGAATAGGAGTGAGTAAGAGTTAACAGATGAAATAACTACTAAGTTGAACTATACTCCACAGTAATCCTAAAACAAGCTATAAGCTGCATTGAGATAGCAATACCGCTTTTTCCCACAGGATTTTGGGAAATCTGTGGTGAGTGCACCTCTGTCCCTCTAGGGGGGTTCGGGGGCATGCTCCCCCGTAAGAAAATTTTGTGCTTTTTAATGTTAAATTCATCAATCTGGTGCACTTTGAGAGTTCAAAATTAAGAGCTCCAACCCATATTTAGTGTGCAAATTGAACAAAGAAAAACTCAAAACTCTTTTAGTTGTGATATAATGTCTGTCTACATTACACTACTACATAATAATAGTTATAATATTAATCCCATGGCAGTAATAGCCATATGTTGTAAAACAAATGCACTGTAAAATAAAAGCAACTTTCATAATTAGTTTCGTACTAATTTCTATAGGCCTACTTGAAAGAGATAAGCATATGATCTTTTATTTTGACGGAAACGGCATCGATCTTTTATTTTGGCGAAAAACATGGTTTACAAACTCGTCTCATTACAATTCTAATAAAATGCGTAATCGTCAAATATGCAGATGTGTAAATAATGCGTAACTGTAGTGGGTTCCCTACATAGCCAAGTGTTCTGAAAGTAGCCTAGTTCTGCTTACCACAGTTCTCTGCACTCACTTATTTCTCTCCTTATCCTCCTCACTGTCCTCATCAGACACTTGAAGAGCCTTTGAAGTTTTTTTTTTCACGCTATTTCTCTGCACATTCCTTGCGTTTCTTCTCCATCGCTATTTTGACAGGACACTGCGCGCTCACGAGGGGGTAGGTGTTTAAAGATGTGATTGGACCAGCCCAGTGTCAATCAAGAAAATAACCAATGGGCCGCTGATCTACGCGTTTCATGTGCCGGTCTGTGAGAAGAAGCCTACGCTGTGTCCAATGCATTACACCGGCACAAAGATCCCAGCGCGCCAATTAAGCTAAACTAAACGCAATGGGCCGCCGATGTGCGAGTTTTATTGGCTGTTAAAAAATAAAATAAAAAAAATAATTCAAGTATGAGATGTATCGGCCCACAAGCACGTCGGCCCATCGGGCAAATGCCCGATTTGCCCGATGGCCAGTCCAGCCCTGCCTCAGTGATGTAGGCCTAGTGGTGCCTGGAGAAGTGGGTATATACTCTTAATTTATGCCCCCAATATTTTTTTTAAGCGTCCCAGCAAAGGATGAACGCTCTGTGTTATAAACAGTGACATCTAAGACGAGTCTTGCATTGAATTACTAGTATTCTTGCATATCAGGGCCGTACACAGGGTTTTATAAATACAGAGTTCCCATAAATGAGAAAATTTTGATTTTCCTGATCTCGACATGAGCATTTTAAGGTGTTTTGAAGGCCAATAAAATGGACAAGAGTAGCTTTAAAAGCATGTCGGTTGGCAGTAGATTTGATCAGATTCTTAAACATGAGAATCAGTTTAAATGTCGCATTGAATGATCCACTCTACAAAATGGAAATGCAGAATGTTTATGCTTATTGTTGACAATGCACAATGACAATGCACTATGCACATACATAGATGTTACATTTCAAACAAACGCAAATGCAATCCTTCTGTGTCCAGAGGCAATTAGTATGAGCATCAAAGATCAGTTCCAGCTACATTTTGTTTCCTAAATCAATCAATATTTTGGACTAATCTGATCATTTAATCAATAATTCAATTACTCACTCATAAAGACAGTCACTTGTCGCCACCTTCTGGCTTAATGATGCAATTGCGCAAATACAGACAAGCGGAGTGATACAAACAACACATTTGAGGTAACGTTATACAAATATAATTTATACTATACTAATAATGGCAATATATTTAATATGGTGCTTGTGTTGTTAAATTTATCTTATAATTTCCACTGCCTTTGATCAAACTGATTATTTTTGTCGGTCATTTAAAACTTCTATCGACAAAAACAGCTGTTTATTTTAGCTACTTGCATCTTATCCCGCAATGCATGATCGTTAACTGAAGTGAAGCGTCTCGTTCGGGCTCGGCTCACGCTTCTGTGAACAAAAATCCTGCTTGCTTTGATTGGTCTCAAACATTTTGATATTGACGAGCGGGTGCTTGAGTGCTGAAGCAGCTCATATGAGGAGGTCAGTTATCGTCGCGATGGGCGAATCATTGCAGCACGCCAACACCAAATTAGAATTAATATTAGGGAATTATTTCACAACTTTCATAAAAAAAACTACCCTGGCTTAGTGTTTTTTATTCACATGAGATTAGATTAGCTACTAAATGATGCGCATCAGAGGGGATTTAAAAGTATGTCTATTTACCAATGTCTCTCTCGCGCGCAGACACACTCGTTCTCTCTCGCGCACTGTTGCTCGCGCGCAGACACACTTGATCTCTCTCGCGCACTTTGACATTTTAACATGTTATAAAATAACCTGAAGTAACATTGACACTCTTCGTGCCACTGTGTATGACGTTTGCTGTTTGTTTTGCTGATGGCCATTCACTGGCCCGCACGGGCCAGTGACTGGCCAATCAACTAGCCCGACATACTCTTTTACTGGCCCCGGGCCATCGGGCCATTGCTTATGTCGAGCCCTGCTGATTTTGTTAAAGGGGTCATGACATGAGAAACCAAATTTGCCTTGATCTTTTGGTATATAAGAGATCTATGTACTATTAAAACTTCCTGCAAGTTTCATAGCTTAAGACATCCTCCCCATTATAAACGAAGCATTTATTTAATCAAGCTCTACATACAGCTCGTTCTGGATCCATGGTATTAAGTGACGTCACGGTAAGAAGTGACGTACCAGCCGTTTGCATATGACCGCCTCCAGCGCAGGACAACTACGCCTCATTTCGCATCATCGCATGCGTTGTCGTGCAGCGAGTGGGTCTGCTGTGGACAAACAACATGTTTGAATACGCTGCCGAACGATCCAGACGTCAGGGAAAGCAGTCGGGATGCAGTTTATTTGCAGCATATGCAGCGCGCCAAAGCTTTATTTGAACGGTGAGTGATCAGATGAGTGTGACAGGGAATGTTACTGAAAGAACGAGCAGAGAGCGAGCGAGCCCCGGCCGCGCGCGCGCGCCTTCAAACTGTCTTGCTCTCTCTCTCTCTCTCCCTCCCTCCCTCGCGCATATGAATCAAAATCAATTGATAATTAACACGATGGTAAAAGATTGGAAGACCGAAGTTTCACGTGGTGGAGCATTGTGTAGTCTACAATGTAGATGTGATACAAAATGATTAACGTTAATAATTTATGCATAAGCAGCACTGACGTTAGCCAATCATAACAGTGGGTGTTAACACTGAAGTCTTAAAGGGGAAACACCCCAAAACAGACTGTTTGAATCAGAGGTGAGAAATAGGGTGGGAAAATGTCATAAATCACTACATTTTTAAAGTTTTTTTGTACAAAAAACTATAGTAATACTATAATTGCACCTAAGGGAACATAATAAATCAAAACAAAAAACCATGTCATGACCCCTTTAATAAATAAGACTGTTACACATAGATCCTGCTTTTTCATCCTTCACAACCATGATGTGACACGTACACATCTCAATAATTATTTATATAAAAGTTTTTTTTTTTAAGGTAAAATGTATTTTTTACAATTGTAATGAATTTAATAAATTTATATCTTCATGTTTGTGGGAGTCACACCACAGGACAATTTAGAACCAATTTAGAACTAACCTTGCCTTGTCTTAAAAAGTCAAATGAACTGATATTTTAACAAGATGTATTGACCTTGACACCATGTCTTTGATTTTATGAAAGTTTTTCCAAATATTAATAAGCACTTTTGTTAAAAATGTAAATGTTTTTCAAAGAACTAAAAAAAAACATTACTTATAAAGATTGTCACATTAAGTTGGTGTTTTGGTTTAATTTTCAATAACTTATTTCCTTATTATCCTTATTTCCTTTTTTTGTTTGGTTGTCACGGTAATTCATTATTTCACTGATTAGTGCACACCTGATTTGTATTGAATTCCATTATTTAAGGCCTTCAGTTTCCCTTCCCAAAAATGTAAACATGAATTTTAATTCCAAATTTAAAATGTTACAGTTAATGTATTTAAAAAAAACGTATCAATTGTAGAAAAATCATTGACCCTCATACACACACTCAAACAGACACACGAGCAACTCGTATGCTGAAAACTTCACCAGCAGCCACAAACATATATCAGCTTTATGAGTGTACTAAAATCAAACAATTAATGCAAAAGTAAGAGAGAGTTCATCTGATGAACATTTGGCACAGTGGTTTCGTGAGGTTTAACGTAATGGAAGATAAAATCAAAGAACAAACCATAGACCACACTGCTGAAAGGAGTGAATTCTGGGAGAAAAAATAACTGGCCTTTATTAGCACAGATGGCTTGAGTTAGTGAATCATCACACACAATTTCAAATATCCTGCAGGAGGCCTGACTGCTGCTCTAGGATAACGTCAGAAACACCGAGACAGGCAGACACTGATATTGAGGCTGAGGTATTTTTAAAGGGCCTGGTAGATTTGTGAATATTTGGACTAGGTACAAGACGCACAGAATAACACACGGCGTGCGAAAAAGAACACAAAGACCCGTTGATTTATGTTAGCAATCAAGTTCGACGAAACATAATTCAGGTGGATGTATGTTTTTAACAGCAGTCTGCTAACTAAATACATTTTGAGTTTGATGACCAAAGCCATCTGGACTTTTAGACTGAAATCATGATGAACAAATATGAAAAGAAATCTACTACCTCAAGTTACTAGTGCTGACATGTTTTGCTACATGGAGGTTTTTGCAGGCTACTGTTACAGAAATGTGTACCTCATTATGTGTAAAACCCAATTAAATCTCACGAGTCACGTCAAATAACAAAACAACACAAAATAAATTGGAGGATGGGATTTTCTGACCAGCACAGGACTTGTTTGGTCAAACACATATATTCTTTGCAAAGTGACTAAAGTGATAGAAAACATGAACAAACATAAAGAACACGAAGTGTGTGAAGAGTGTTAGTGCCAGGGAAATGCATGTTTTAATTTGGCCAGTGAATTTCGCTCAAGCCAGACAAGTAGTTGACTATCCACTATATTGCCAAAAGTATTGGGACACCCCTCCAAATCATTGAATAGAGGTGTTCCAATAACTTTCATGGCCACAGTTGTGTAAAACCAAGCACCTAGGCATGCAGACAATCACAAACAATTGTGAAAGAATGGGTCACTCCCAGGAGCTCAGTATATTCAAGTGTGGCACCGTGATAGGTTGGCACCTGTGCACTAAGTCCATTCGTGAAATTTCCTCACTACTAAATATTCCACAGTCAACTGTAGTGGTATTATAACAAAGTGGAAGCCATTGGGAACAACAGCAACTCAGCCACGAAGTGGTATGACATGTAAAATCGGGGTCAGCGCATGCTGAGGCACACAGTGCGCTGAAGTCACCAACTTTATGCAGAGTCAATAGCTACAGACCTACAAACTTTGTGTGGCCTTCAGATTAGCACAAGAACCGAGTGTAGAGAGCTTCATGGAATGAGTTTCCATGGCCGAGCAGCTGCATCCAAGCCTTACATTACCAAGTGCAATGCAAAGCGCCAGATGCAGTGATGTAAAGCATGCTGCCACTGACTCTAGAGCAGTGGAGACGTGTTCTCTGCAGTGACGAATCACCCTTCTCTGTCAATCCAATGGACGAGTCTGGGTTTGGTGGTTGTCAGGAGAACGGTACTTGCCTGACTGCATTGTGCTAAGTGTAAAGTTTGGTGGAGGGGGGATTATGGTGTGGGGTTGTTTTTGAGGGGTTGGGCTCGTGAAGTTCCAGTGAAATGAACTCATAATGAGTTCAGCATACCAAGACATTTTGGACAATTTCATGCTCCCAACTTTGTGGTAACAGTTTGGGGATGGCCCCTTCCTGTTCCAACATAACTGCGCACCAGTGCACAAAGCAAGGTCCATAAAGACCTGGTTGAGCGAGTTTGGTGTGGAGGAACTTGACTGGCCTGCAGCCGATAGAACACCTTTGGGATGAATTAGAGCGGAGACTGCGAGCCAGGCCTTCTCGTCCAACATCAGTGCCTGACCTCACTAATGCGCTTCTAGGAGAATGGTCAAAAATTCCCATAACCACACTCCTAAACCTTGTGAAAAGCCTTCAAGAGTTCAAGCTGTTATAGCTGCAAAGGGTGTGCCAACTCCATATTAAACCCTGTGGATTAAGAATGGGATGCCACTAAAGTTCATGTGCATGTAAAGGCAGACGTGCCGAAACTTTTTGGCAATATAGTGTATGTGCTGTGGTATGCAGAACCTCAATCACTTCACTTACAGAAGTGAAAAAACGCATTTGTAAGATAAAAGATGCATTTAAAATGGCAGTAGCCATTGATAGAAGGTTACAACCCAATTTGTGTTGAGCATTGAAGGGACATATTCAGAGAGTTTAATTTGAATCACAGCCTACATTATGCACATATTTCCATTTCACAACAGTTATAATAACAACTTGGAATAACCAAGTATAGCCGAACCAAACTACAGAGTGTCAAACAGATGAAGCGAACTACGAATTTCTAATGCAGTATTAGCAATTTGCATTATTAAAATGAAATTAAAAATTAATTTTTGGATCTTTAAAACATCAAATGGGGGTATGTCATTAATTCAGCCCATGCCATAAAAATATCACTCCAGCCAGGCGACCTAAGTTGGAAAACCTGCAATTGACAAAAGCTAAAAGATAATTAAGAGAAATATAAGGCAAACTTTAGGCAGGTGAGACAGCATTATACAATTCAGACACTAAGGCAATAATGATTAACCCATGAAAAAGGGGAAGATGGAAGCTTTATGCAATGCTGTTTCTGGGTATGACAATGGCATGATGGCAGTAACCATACTGCCATCTTGTGGTGTTTTCCACAACAGTTTGACTACCAACTAGTCTTTCACTAGCAATATATGTTTGACTATGTTAAATGCAAAACTAAATTGAGCTGAAATTTTGTCAAGGTCACATCATGAGTTTTTAAAGGCGGTAGCCTACCTGAATCCGGGTCGAGTGCAGTGACTGTGACAATGATCTCTCCCGGTTCTCTGTTCTCCATGACAGTGGTATTGTAAATGTGATGCTGGAACACAGGAGGATGGTCATTAACATCCAAAACCTCAACTGTAAGTGTCTGAGTGGAGGACATAGAGGGAACACCGCTGTCTCTAGCCTGGACAGTCAGAATGTAGACATGCTGGGATTCATAATCCAGGGATGAATTCAGGTACAGATGTCCTGTAAGAAAGAAAAAAATATTATATATATATCTATATATATATATATATATATATATATATATATATATATATATATATATATATATATATATATATATATATATATATATAAAAGACTTGGTGTAAATACTTGGTGTAAATATACAGTACATCTGTGTAACAACAGGTGTATAAGGTTTAAGCACTCTTAAAGGGAAGAGGATGACGCTGGAAGCCATTAGAGGTCATCATTAGATTATGCACTATTAGGGGTGATGGGCTCTGGGCGCCATTAGAGGCATAGGAGAACTCTTAAAAAAAAAATACTTTTCATGTAAAGCACTTTGAATTACCATTGTGTATGAAATGTGTTATAGTCATGTGAAAAAGAAAGTACACCCTTTTGAATTCTATGGTTTTATCAGTACATCATAAAAAATCATCTGGTCCTTGAATGGCAGGTATTAAAATAGGTTAAATACAACCTCAGATGAATAATAACACATGACATATTACACCGTATCATGGTTTATTTAAAAAAACATTTTTAAAATGGAGAAGCCATGTGTGAAAAACTAAGTACACCCTTACTGCTTCCGTAGGATTTAAGAGGGTAAGTAGCAGTGAGGCATTGCTAATCAAATGTATTTGATTGATCATCACAGCAAGTGTGATCAACTCTATAAAAGCAGAAGTTTGCTGCATTCAGACATATGTTAACACAGTGATCTCCAGTGATCTTCCTGTCTCCAGCATCTCCCTTCCCTCTGTCAAGATCACCCTTTGGACTCCACTACCCTGTTCATCTCATCCCTGCACCTTTGTTATCAATAAATTATTATTCACCATCCATCTTCCTCTCCTGTGTCTACTTACCGTAACAATGATTTCTTTCTCATTATTTCTTGAGCACAAAATCTGCATATTAAAGTAATTTAAAAAGAGACTTAAAACATAAAAAAAAATTAACAGTAGTGTATATATATATATATATATATTTTTTTCTTCCTTTTTTTAAATAACATACTAATCAATCATGGCAAATAAGATCAATGGATTTTTAAAGGTAGGGTCAACGATAATCGATTTACTCTTAGACCTACGATCATCCATAAAACGATCCATCCATAATAAAATATTTACCTGTGTGCTCCATGTAAAAGCAGCCCTTCTCATTGCCTGAAATAACACTGTATATGATGTGTCCGTTAATTCCTTCGTCTTTATCTTTAGCCATAATATGATGAACCAACAGTCCCATCTCTGCATCCTCTGAGACATAAGCTACTTCCATGGAGACAAATGTGGGGCTGTTGTCATTGATATCCAAAATAATCAGCTGAGCGATGACTGATGTATGTTTCCTATTGTTGGGCTCTTCCGCATTGTCTCTGGAAGTCACTTTAAATACAATGCTCTCAGTGCGCTCACGATCCAACTGTCCATTTGTTGTGACAACTCCAGTGTGAGGGTCGATGTGTAAAGGCTCTATGCCATTGTCAGGGTCATAGGTCAAAGAATAATAAAGCTCACTGTTACACAGACTTCCATCGCCATCACGGGCGTTAAAAACATACACCGCCGTTCCGTTGATAACATCTTCATAAACGCCAAACACAACAAAGTTGTCATTGCCAGGGAACCAGGGGGTGTGGTCATTGACATCAACAACACTGATCGCCACAAATACAGTAACATTGAAAGTGGGGGTGGCCTCAGCACGTATAACCAAGAAGTAACGCTGTGTGACTTCATAGTCCAGATGTTGTGCCACATAGAGCTCGCCACTTGCACTTTTGATGCCAAACTGCAAACTACCATCACCCTCAACAATAGAATATCGTATCTGCATATCTGGTGTATTAGAAATCCCAAGTGTTCCTATGACAGTTCCAAGTCTGACGTCTTCCTGCACAGTAAAGTGTTTAAGGCTCTGTAAATCCTTGGAGTTCCCATTTAGTTGGTCTAAGACATAAACCTGTAATAAAACAAAATTTGAGTAACTATTCTTAAAATTTGCCAGATTTATTAAACACTGTATTCCTAAAAACTTGGTAAACATTGAAAAATCTCCTCTGTAAAAACATTTAAATCTAAAATGTCAACAAAATTAAGCAAGAATTTTTAACCTGAGTTTATCCTGTGTTTAGATTTATGTTCTGGAAATGTATGCAAAATGCTGCATATTTAATTAGATCTTCAACCACTATGCCACATCACCTAAATGTCAGGTGAAGTCGATTTATCATTTCTCAGCAAACTTTTGCAGGTTAAAGAAAGCAGACAAAAGAGAAAACAAACAAATTATATAATAAATATTGGTTACACTTTATTTCCATGGTGCACTTTAGACACTCTACTAACTAGTAACTTTGCAACTACACATCTATTAACTCTTATTGGATTATTAGTAGACTGTAGTAGACTGTTTGTAGACAGTGCGCGTTAGAGGAAGTGGGGCCCTACTCAGGGGTGGGGTTTGGGGTGATGGTCCCCCACGTTCCTTTCTCGATTGCCACGGGGCCCCCTAAGGCGTGCACCAGTTGCAAAGTTACATATAATCAGTAGAATGTCTGTTGAGGGACCATCAAAATTAAGTGTTAGCAGATATTAAGTCTACTAGAGCAGCACGATTACTCATTACTTTCATATCTGCTGAGCCAGAGAGAGCAGATGTCACGTCTACACTGTAAAAAAAAATTGTTGGATAAACTTAAAAAAGTAAGTTACCTGGTTGCCTTAAAATTTTGAGTTCATTGAAATTAAAAATTTGAGTTAAACCAACAAAGGAGATTTTTTCTTCAAAATATTCAAAATACTCAAAATATTATGTTATCTGAACTACATTAATTATCTAAGTTGATTTGACAAAATATAAAAAGTTGTGAAAACAAATCATCAAAATTAATTTTTACAGTGTATGTGTGAAACAGCTTCACAAACACGGTATCATTATTTCTGTGTAAAACATGTTCATATTATAACTGGGATAAAAGGTTATAGGTCGGATATAAACACTGATGTCATTAAATCATTCATTTTTTTAAAAATAATTGTGATCTAAAATTCATGATCTTTGTATGAAACGAAAAAATTGCGATTCTCAATTTATCCAGAATTTTGCAGCTCTACTAATACTCTAATGAGAGTTAGTTCACATGTGGTTGCAAAGTTACTTATCGTTACGGTAACACTTTAAGCTACCTTTTCATCATTAATGATGAATAACTACAGAGGAACAAAGGAGTAATACAATATTAACATTCTAGTAACTTCTATTAACTAAACAAGAAACTCTGATTAACTTATTAGTAAGTAATAGCGCTCAGTTGAATAAGGTAGGTCACTATTAACTACTCAGTAACTACTATTTTTTTCATACCTCCCAGAGGACATCTAATAAAAACCTTGGGTTATAAGTAAGGGATAATGTACATCCAGCCGGTTGCTATCTCAGAATCAACCCCCGACAGGGTGATGAGGTCTTGCATCAGCCTGAATGGGGTTTATTCTGAGATAACAACCGGCTGGATGTACATTATCCTGCCTATTACACGGCTACTTGCCTTGATCTGAGTTGAAATATTTTATTAGGTCTTTAAACGCAAAACTTCCATGGAGAGAGCAGTTGCTAGCAAGTTCAAACTAGACGGACATTTAAGAGATACGAATACTGTCATACCACTTTTAACTGTTTTAAAATCGTACCTGTTTGTATCTTATAATCCAACAGTGTACAAAACAATAGTCACAAAATGGCAGCAGCTGCGTTTGTATTGAGTCCACGATACTGGATGGCATAATTAAGTAACTGTACACAGAATTGTAGAACTGTACACTGCTGACTTCAGTAACCCAGATGAGCCTGCCTTATCTGTTTTCAGCGGTTGTTATGGATGGCGCGATTGACCAATCAGAATCATGTATTACACAGAGCCTTCAGTTTGGATTATTTTATCTAAGTGTCTATTCACACCAAGTGAAAATAGCCCACCTTGTTGGCAAATGCTATTTACACTAACTCTGACCACCAATTGTCTGATTGAGCCAGATACATTTACAAAAGAAATACTAATAAGGGAAATGAAGGAAAAAATTTAAAAGTGGGAAAAAAAGTGCCTAATGAGTGTAGAATAGTGGGAATCATTTTTTTTTTTTTTTTAGCATCTATCGTGCTGCCTTATTTAATGTTACTGAAGTGTTTGCAAAACTGTCTGAGACAATACCAGAATAAGCGTCTTGTTCATTGTGTTTTTTTAGATTGTTGCTAAGTTACGAATCTCCGCATGTCTCTGTCGAACCAAGAGGCTTGTTATTTGGCATCACTGCGAATTTGCATGTCAAAGTTCAACAAACTTGAATCTGGCATGTAATTTTTGCATCGGAAATCCACTAGGTTAAATTCCTTATCAGGACTATTTCCATTTCCAGCTCACAAATTTTCACAGATAAACAATACATGAGACTGGACTTTAAGAGGCAACTTTTCTTTAGACTGTACACAGAATAGAAAAATCTAAGTAAATCTTCTGCCCTATTCTGAAACATACAGTGCTGTTATATGCCTGAACCAGCTTCACTAACTTGTATGTGAACAACTGCGGTTTCCTCCAGAGGAAAAAGCCCATTGTCCGTGGCAACCACTCTCAGGGTGTAGCGGATCTGTGGGTTTGAGGAGAATCGTGGTGTCACCTTGACATCACCATTATGACTATCAATACTAAAGTGGCCCAGCTGATTATCTAAAAGAATGTGGAAGAAAACAAGACATCTCAGATTAAATCACAAATATAGTTTTCCTTCATTCAGAGGGATATAAACACAAAATGAGCCATGAATTAAAAATAACTTGGTTTACCTTTCATGGAGAATTTGACAGTTCCATTCTCTCCAGCATCCAGATCTTTAGCAAACATACTGATTACAACAGAATTCACAGGAATGCCTGCCCACACCTGCACAAAAAGCCATTTAAATAGTTTCATATCATATGCATTTGTTAGATGCTGCTATCCAAAGTTATAAATGTCTACTGTGAAATGTCTACTGTCAAGTTTGATCAATTTAATGCACCCTCCTGAATAGATTAAAAATAATAATCTTACTGGCCCCAATCGTTTGATGGTAGTATACATTACATTTACAATATAAAGACATTCATGTACTTTCAGAATTGCATAGAAAATGTCACTGAAACAGTTTACTTCTTGAGGATACCATGTCATCGTAGATCAGGGGTTGGCAAACTATGGCACACAGGCCAACATTGGCACATGAGCAAAAAAGAGAGGCATTTTATTAAGTTGGGAGACAGAGATACTATTAAAGTATGAGAATAAAACTACACAAGTCATGAAATCGTGCAGCTCTGGCAAACCATTAGTGAGTCGACTGCGCATCATGAGCATCTGAAAGCTTGATGCAGATCAGCTCAGATCAGATTCAGTAATATTTAAGGTTCTGAACTATTTCTATGTTACTATAATGTTACTAATCAAATAAGCACGTTTGTGATTGATCAAGTAATGTTTGATCATCAGGTTTCAACTGTTCTGTTATTAACTTTTAAAATATGGTTTATGTCCATTTATTCATGGGGGAGGGGCGATAGTGGTCAGTGATTAACTAGAAAACCTAAAAATGGCACTTCATGACAAAAAGGTTGCCGACCCCTGTCATAAATGGTCAATGTACATGAAATGTATATTACATTTATATATTTTATATTTTGAATATTTTGTTTTCTAGAAAAAGTATTATGACCTGTACGTTTAGCTCTTTAGTCGCAGGTAGGTGTGTGAACTGTGGGGGGTTATCATTGACATCTGTGACAAGGATGCGAACGACAGTGGTGGTGTTGAGACGTGGTCGACCCTGATCTGTGACCATCACCCTTAAAACATGCTGCACCTGCTCCTCACGGTCCAAAGCCACCAGGTTTATGATCTCTCCTACAGCCAGAGAAAGAGAAAGAAGACAGAGTGAGAATGATATACTGAAAAAAAGGTTTAAGATTTACTAGGAAACTTCTCTTAGAATTTAGAAAAATAAATACTATTTTATTTTATATGACTACTTAGTTTTATTTTATTTCAGTCTGCTTAAGTTTTAGTTTTTTAGACAATTTCGAGCTTTGGCTAAGTCTGTGCAAGAAATATCAGCAGAACTCAATGCCTGAACCAATTTTTTTTTGCTTTATGAATTTCTGGAATGCTATTTTGACAAAGCCGTCTGAATGAAATACAGCACTAATTCGACAGTAATTCTGACCTGTTCTGGTGTTGACGTGAAAGTATTTTCCATCAGACAGCAGGATGTAGGACAACACTCCATTGTTAAGCGAATCTTTGTCTGTAGCTTTTACCGTTCCAATCAGGCCATGAGGAGACGGTCCCTCCTGCACACTGAAGAAGTACACATCCCTACTGAACACTGGCTTGTTGTCATTTTCATCCTGAACCATGACGACCACCGTTGCTGTGGCCTCTGTTTTGCTATTATGTGCCTTTGCACGCACACAAAATCTATAAATGGGTTCAGTTTCGTAGTCCAGACTGTGAGATACAAACATCCAACCAGTCTCTGGGTGGATCCTGAAAGGTGGGACTCCAGACAGGGGTTTAAGAGAGTAAGTGATGACCGTGGGCTCTGTTCCAGGAGTCCCTTCATGCTGGGATCTGGTTCCGTGAGCACGTACCTGAATCATTCTGGTGTCTTTTGGAGCACTTTCTCCGATTTCCAGCTGGTAAACCAAAGTTTCAAAGGCTAGCGTGTCTTGCACAGAGCCTAATGAATCTATCTCTATCACAAGCCCTAATGTAGAGTTCAGTGAGGGATGACCCTCATCCTCAGCTATAACACTGAGCTTATACCTTTGGATGGAATCTCTTGAGAGGTCGCCGTTCAGCATAAGAGTCCCAAGATGTGGGTGAATAATAAACAAGTGGCTCTCAGGAAGTAACATATAGTGAATTCTACCATTAAGGCCACTGTCACTGTCGTGGGCATGTGCAATGAAGAGTGCCGTTCCTGGAGGGGTGTTATGGGATATGGTGATGTGTTCTGAGGTTTTATGAAACACAGGAGGGTTGTCATTGACATCAATGATGGTAACATTGACCTGAGCACTGCTGTAGATAGGAGGGGTTCCTGTGTGGAATTGTATGTTCAAAAGAACATAAGAGAGGGACTCGTGGTCCAGGGGTCGGGCAGTGGTGATAATGCCCGTCTGGGCATCCACTGAAAAAAACCCTTGCAGATCACCTGAGGATATGACGTATGAGACTACCTCCACTGAATCTGCAATTAGAAAGACAAATATCGGCAAAATATCATCAATATGACATTCAGTTTTTACAGTTAAAGGCATAGTTGACCCAAAAATGTAATATATATAGCAAAAATTATATATATATAAGCTAATATATACTCTCTCACATGCCATTTCAAAACCATTTGCATGGAACACAAAATTAGACTTTCTGCAGAATTTTCAGAAAAGGACCATAAGCTCCAACACTGTAAAAGTACACTGTTAAAAATATATTACAGATTAATAATTGCATTACTTTCTACTGTATATGTATATTGAATATATGTATATGTATATGAAGGCACCCAGCAAGGCCAGCATTCAATACAGCATACAAATATTATGCTGTACAGATTTTTACAAATGTATTTCTTGTTGGTTTTATCTGTGCTGCTAAACTTATTTTTCGTTCACTTTTAGCAGTTTGTGTTGTTTTCATTTGATTTGTCACAGTTCTGACTTGGCTAGATCAGAAATTTAAAAATGAATATACAAGATCCAAGATCCCAAGCAAATGGAACACTAATCACCATAATCGTGACTTTGAAAAAAATTCAGGGGTAAACAATTACATTTCTTACAGTGGCATGGTTAAAGACAACTTTGTAAGTTAAAAAAAAGTATAAGTATACAAAAAAAAAACTTTATAAAAATGTCTGCTGCTGATTGACAGTAATACAGTATGTAAGGAAATGACCCAGTATGCATTGATTGCACAGTCAATTTCTGACTAAAGTAATGAGAGAGAGAGAGAGAGAGAGAGAGAGAGAGACTACTTAATGGTTTTAAAAGAACTACGTAAAGATCATTCAATAATTCTTCCTTTGTTTCACCTTTGTCGCATAAAACTTCAAACTCCCACAAACTGTATGATTATAAATTTAGAACATACTGACATACTCAACCCTGCCATATGTATTGAAAGCAGTATTTCAGTTATCCTATTGTTTGGCAGTTGAGACCTTGATACAGCTGGACTAAACAAAGCCCCTAGAGATTAAGGGATCTGCCCCCCTCTCAGAACTCAGAAACTCAGAAATTCTGGCCCTTCATTTGACTTGAAGAGAGGGTTAATCAGATAATCTAAACGCTAACCTCAATTGACTGTCTACTGTTCAACTATTAAAGTGGAAGGCTAAACGTTTGTGTGTGTGCATGTGTGTGAACCAAAACCTAATCACAAATAATAATAAATCAAGAATGGAGTGTTTAAAATGAGTTATTCAATACTCATTATGCTTCATTTTATGATTCAAACTGGTACACTCTTACTGCAAAACCAAATAACAACTGATTGGCTCTATTACTACACAGGAAGTTATTCATGCTTTAAAGAATGGTAAATCACTTGGGCCAGATGGGTTTTGAGTTGCTTGTGTATGAGAGCAGGAATTGCTTGCATTGCTTAATATGTTTAATTATTCGTTTGTGATTAAAGAATTACCAAAGACCCTTGGAAAAGCTAATATCTCTCTTATATTAAAGAAAGGTAAAAGTCTTGATTTATGTTCTTACAGGCCAATTGCATTAATGAATGTAGCTAAAATTCTGCCTATGATAATTGGGATTGACCAAACAGGTAATATTAGACGCTTTTTAATGTTATTTATGCATTTAAAGGGAAATCCAGATGGGCTATAGTGCTGTCTTTGGATGCGGAGAAGGCGTTTGACCGTATTGAGTGGTTCTAATTGTTTTGGAAAAATTTGGTTTCGGTGAAAATTTTGTGCAATAGTTCAGAGCGCTATATACAGACCCAAAGAATAAAGGAAAAGTTACTTTTTGTCCGTTATTCTTTGAATTTGTCAGTCTACATCATTGTCTTCCATGTATCAGAATAATCCATCATGTCATGGCGTTCATGATCAGACGTACGGCTGTAGTATCCTTTTTTGCACATATATATTACATTTGAATAAGACGTGATTAAATATGTGCTCATATGCAGTGCTGGTTCATGTTTAGAGCTCTAGAGTATGAAATGCGTCCATAAAAACTGCGTTCCACGCCAAAACCGCTCTCCTGCACACTGCATATTGTTTGAATTCTCCCCTGTAATGTGATCTCATGCGTAATACAGCCCAGTGATTGGGTTAAAATAGTTCATTCTCATGAATAAAGCAGAGAAGCGCTCAGAAACCGTTGAGGTAGACAAAAGAAACAAAGCACAGCAAATCTTATTATCTACCCTAACAACCCTGTCAACTAGACTGATATTTAACCCTCTGATCAGCTAATCCCTGACCCACAAGCTGGATTAGTCATTGGGGTAACAATGTCTGGAATACTAGGTTACTAGTGGAAAGGAAAGGTGTAAAAAAGGGTGGATGTGTTTTGAAACATTGGACTGCAATTGATTTGGTGTTATAGAGCTTTTTGTTCCCTCTCCATTCTGCCACCTAATGGAGTTTTGCTTCCTTGCCATTGTCGCCTTTTTAGACCTTTGTTGTCATTGGCTTGGCTTGCTTAGTTGGGGGCATTAAATTTAACATTAAATTTAATATTCAACAATAATATTGATCTGCCTGCATTGACACTATTATAACAGAACTTAACTGAGCTGGACGATGACATCACGGTTTACTAGAGCGGCTATATATATATATATATATATATATATATTAGGGCTGTCAAATGATTAATCACAATTAATCGCATCCAAAATAAAAGTTTAATGTTTAATAAAGTTTATTATGTAAATAAATGTGTTTGTACTGTGTAAAATTATTTTGTATATATAAGTACACACACGTGCATTTATATATTTAAGAAAAATGTGTTATTTATATATAAAATATTTATATTTATATATAATATAAATTATATATAAATCTATATATAGTATATACATGCAAATATTTCTTAAATATATACAAGCATTTATAAACAAAATAATTATACACAGTACACACACATTCATTATGTAAACACAAACTTTTATTTTGGATGCGATTAATCGTGATTAATCATTTGACAGCCCTAATATATATATATATATACAGTGGTGTGAAAAAGTGTTTGCCCCTTGGTAAATATGAACAAAGATGGCTGTAAAAAATAAATCTGCATTGTTAATCCTTTTGATGTTTTATTAAAAAAATTAGCAAAAATCTAACCTTTCATTGAAGTAAAAGAATTGAAAGTTGGGGGGAAAATCACATTATGAAATAAATGTTTTTCTCCAAAACACGTTGGGAACAATTATTTGCCCCCTTTTATTAAATACTTTTTGCAACCTCCTTTTTCCAAGATAACAGCTCTGAGTCTTCTCCTATAATGCCTGATGAGTTTGGAGAACACCTGACAAGAGATCAGAGACCATTCCTCCATACAGAATCTCTCCAGATCCTTCAGATTCCCAGATCCATGTTGATGCTTCTTCTCTTCAGTTCAGCCACTCATTTTCTATAGGGTTCAGGTCAGGGACTGGGCTGGCCATTGCAGATGCTTGGTTTTGTGCTCAGTGACACATTTTTGTTTTGATTTTGATGCTTGTTTTTGGATCACTGTCCTGTTGGAAGATCCAACCACGGCCCATTACATGGGGTACTTTTTTATCCCTGTGTGCACCAAACCCATATTAAGTGTTTGCTGCCAAAAAAGAAATTTTTTTTGTTTCATCTGACCATAGAACCCGTCCCGTTTGAAGTTCCAGTAGTGTCAGTTACTTTTCAAACGTTCTATGGTCAGATGAAACAAAAAAAGAAATACTCTGCTGTATCTTTAATGTTGTGGGCCTAATTTTCTGCCAGAGGTCCTGGACATCTTGTTCAGATATATGGCATCATGGATTCGTTCAAATACCAATAGATAAAAAATCAAAACCTGACAGCCTCTGCTAGAAATCTTATAATGGGCCGTGGTTGGATCTTCCAACAGGACAGTGATCCAAAAAAAAGCATCAAAATCAAAACAAAAATGTGTCACTGAGCACAAAACCAAGCATCTGCAATGGCCAGCCCAGTCCCTGACCTGAACCCTATAGAAAATGAGTGGCTGAACTGAAGAGAAGAAGCATCAACATGGATCTGGGAATCTGAAGGATCTGGAGAGATTCTGTATGGAGGAATGGTCTCTGATCTCTTGTCAGGTGTTCTCCAAACTCATCAGGCATTATAGGAGAAGACTCAGAGCTGTTATCTTGGAAAAAGGAGGTTGCAAAAAGTATTTAATAAAAGGGGGCAAATAATTGTTCCCAACGTGTTTTGGAGAAAAACATTTATTTCATAATGTGATTTTCCCCCCAACTTTCAATTCTTTTCCTTCAATGAAAGGTTAGATTTTTGCTAATTTTTTAAATAAAATATCAAAAGGATTAACAATGCAGATTTATTTTTTACAGCCATCTTTGTTCATATTTACCAAGGGGCAAACACTTTTTCACACCACTGTATATATATATATATATATATATATATATATATATATAAATGAACTAAATTAAACTGGATTTAAACTGGATTAAACCAGACTTCAAACTGGATTTCATACAGGAACAAAAAAACAAGTTTTCAACAAATAATAAATAATTTCAAGTGATACACCCATTTCTTTAAATAAATTACACACGCTTCAATAATGTATCTATTTTCTCTAATCTACTTACAGAACAAAATATGTTACCACTTTACAATAAGCTGGTATTTATTAGCATTAGTTAAATACCCCTTGTGGTGAAATCAAGTTTTTAATGTTGTTTATATGTCTATGTGGTGTTTTTATTATTATGACAAACCATGTGCAAATTCATGTCAACACCACTGGTGAGTATTTTCTCTTTAAAACGGCAGTGAACCAAAGACAGTCTCACACGGTTTTGAAATCGCCAGTGTTTCTTACATCACAAACTACCATGTAACCATCAGCGTCAACATGCAGACGGGTTTTAGCATATCATTAACTGCTGTGAAGCAGAGGAGTCTCAAGAGAAGTCAGGTTATCCCGGTATATTTTTCTGTTAATATGAAAAATCTGGTACATTTAGCAATATAGTGGGTGAATTAAGTTATGTATATTACAATGTTATGATTAATTATTTGCTTTTGTCTACTGACATTCGAAGTTGTTCAAAGTGTTTCTAAGGATACTGATTTTTAGAAATCAGTCGTAATCTGAGATGGTGAATGGGATCATGGTTTATGTAACATTATAGCAGCACATTATTAGCTGTTTGATAACGTAGTCAAGCAAAAGGCTAATTATATTAATTACCATTATGTGTCCGAAATTGTAGAGAGCGATACATAAAATGCATTACCATTATGATACATCGACTTGTATACAAGCCTGTATAATTCACACTTCCACTTCTTCTGAATCAGTTTCTGATTCAAACATATATGGCTGAATTAAACCAGTATTTTCACTTGCCATTGTGCAGCGTTTACTACAGTAAAGTTGACAGAGTGGATCAGGTATTCTGAGCTTGTGTGATTAAGTGGAGACGGAGCTAATTTGCATAATCATGGTTCTGCGTATTCTAAATGAAGCAAGGTTGTAGAGTTACATTCAAGCTATTTTAAGACATTTTTTTTCACAGGAAAAAGACATTTAAATACATAATTTCGGTGTTTTAAGGCATAAAATTATGGACTACAGGGGGACTTTAATTGTCACTTCACATGTAACCTGTTTTGGTTTCGGTTTCTCTGTGTTCTGTTCCTGTTTTACCTACCTGAGTTCCTAGTTAGATACCTTGGTTGTTAATTAGCTCTATACCTGTTCTGTTTTATCCTTGATTATGTTCCCTGTGTAATTATACCCTCAGTTCTGTTTGATCAGTTGTCCATTATTGTCTATGCGTAATGTGTTCTTTACTCCTGTGTTCATCAAAATATCTCATGCATTTTATAATTAAATACTGTAGTATTCCTTGTTCGTGCGTGTTACTTACTAACTCTTAAAGCCTTAGTTAACTTGAACTAACAATGAACAGCACTTAACAATCACATTTTTATGACTCTCACAGAGAACAGAGAAAAAGCACAGAAAACTCACTGGAAGGGGTAACAGCCTGAACCAAACCAACGGTGGAGCCCACGGGTGAATCCTCAGAGATGGAAAAGGTGTAGTGGGCTTTATGGAAAAGGGCAGGGGGCTGGTCACTCTGCAAGATGTTCACGGTGATGTTAGCAGGATGAACGGCAGACATACCTCCTCCGTCCTGAGCAGAGACAGACAGCTTCACGCTGCTACTGCGCAGCTGGGAAAGTGAAGAACTCAGGTAGACAGAACCTGAAGAACACACAAAACTACATTAACATCTTAGAGGACGCATTCATAAGGTCTTGGCAATTATTGCAGTGAAAAGAAACTTTAAATTTGCCAATAAGTAGATTACAGACTTAAATTTAAGGGAACTGAACTGAAAGGACACTTTAAAATACTGTTCCTATATTAATAATTAACTACACAGGAACAAATGAGTAATGCACTATTAACATTCTACTATTAATTAACTAAAAACTCTGATTAACACATTAGTAAGTAATATACAGCGTGGTAGTTCACTATTAGCTAATCAACTACTATTTTTTTCATACCTCCCAGAGAACTACTATATACAGGTTCATAATTAACATGAATAATGCATAATTTATAATAAAAGGTTATGGTACTAGTAATGACTCAAATGTTACTACATCCTTCTAAAGGAGCTATTAATTATTTGGATCAGTATTCTAAAAGTGAAAAACATAACTACCTAATATTGACTGAAGTCATTGTAAGCTTTTGAGATTTTTTTAAGAATTTGAATAGTAATTCCTTCCGACGGATATGGTAACACTTTAGTCATTAGTGTGTTCCCATGATCTTCATTTTAGAATACTGATCCAAATAATTTGTAGTTCCTTTAGAAGGATGTAGTAACACTTGAGTCATTACTAATGGCTTACCATTACCTTATATTATACATTATACATTATGCATAATTAATATTAATTATGAACTTTATATGGTAGTTCTTAGTAGTCTTCAGTGAGGTATGAAAAATAGTAGTAACTGATTAGCTAATAGTGAACTACCACATTCGACTGAGCCCTATTACTTACTAATTCGTTAATATGAGTTTCTTAATAGTAGTTACTATACTCATTTGTTCCTGTGTAGTTATTTATTAATGAAGGAACAGTATTCTAAAGTGTTACCGAAAAAGTGATTAATTCTATGAAATACTATGTTAAGGTTAGTATCTAATTAAAGTAAATTCTTTGACTGATAGATAATTAAAAATCTCGTTGAACAAGGTCATGATGATTTAATTTTACCCTATCTCAGTCTCTCTTCTTTTAATAATCTAAACAAACTTTAAATCCATCCATCACTGATGGTGATATGGTGGATATGTCCATGGCTAGTTCAACTTTTGACAGATGGTTGGGGTCCTGCTAGATTCTGTCACCTTGATCTAACTTAAAATCCTTAGCATCTGTTGATTTAAACCAGGCCGCGTAACCTTAGGCATGTGTGCCCCCACTAGCACACAGAAGGGTAATCAGAGCCACGAAAGCAGAAGCAAGAGAGATTCATTTGTGTGCATTTTATTTAGCTGTTTGTTTCAACAGTTCTGTTTAATAATCGAAAGGCAAACACTAAAATACTTTTGTCATAGTGAATCTGCATTCAGCAAATACACTTGATTTAAACATGTCTTTGTGTATCTAATAAACATTTAATGCCTCACAAACTTTGGTGAATCCAAAGGGGTCTTCCAAAGAGCCCTATGCTATATTGTTTTAGCGGCTATGTCATATTCACTGTACTGTATGCTCTTTCTGAGAAAATATAATTCCCACTGCGCAGAAAGGTATGCATGTGACATTTACTATCTTTAAAATAAGTAGTGAGGTATATAAATATATATATATATATATATATATATATATATATATACAGTGAAGAAAATAAGTATTTGAACACCCTGCTATTTTGCAAGTTCTCCCACTTAGAAATCATGGAGGGGTCTGAAATTGTCATCGTAGGTGCATGTCCACTGTGAGAGACATAATAAAATAAAAAAAATCCAGAAATCACAATGTATGATTTTTTAAACTATTTATTTGTAAGATACAGCTGCAAATAAGTATTTGAACACCTGTCTATCAGCTAGAATTCTGACCCTCAAAGACCTGTTAGTAATGTCCACCTCCACTCCATTTATTATCCTAAATTAGATGCTCCTGTTTGAGGTCGTTAGCTGCATAAAGACCCATGTCCACCCCATACAATCAGTAAGAATCTAACTACTAACATGGCCAAGACCAAAGAGCGGTCCAAAGACACTAGAGACAAAATTGTACACCTCCAAAAGGCTGGAAAGGGCTACGGGGAAATTGCCAACCAGCTTGGTGAAAAAAGGTCCACTGTTGGAGCAATCATTAGAAAATGGAAGAAGCTAAACATGACTGTCAGTCTCCCTCGGACTGGGACTCCATGCAAGATCTCACCTCGTGGGGTCTCAATGATCCTAAGAAAAGTGAGAAATCAGCCCAGAACTACACAGGAGGAGCTGGTCAATGACCTGAAAAGAGCTGGGACCACCGTTTCCAAGGTTACTGTTGGTAATACACTAAGACGTCATGGTTTGAAATCATGCATGCCACGGAAGGTTCCCCTGCTTAAACCAGCACATGTCAAGGCCCATCTTAAGTTTACCAATGACCATTTGGATGATCAGAGGAGTCATGGGAGAAAGTCATGTGGTCAGATGAGACCAAAATAGAACTTTTTGGTCATAATTCCACTAACCGTGTTTGGAGGAAGAAGAATGATGAGTACCATCCCAAGAACACCATCCCTACTGTGAAGCATGGGGGTGGTAGCATCATGCTTTGGGGGTGTTTTTCTGCACATGGGACAGGGCGACTGCACTGTATTAAGGAGAGGATGACCGGGGCCATGTATTGCGAGATTTTGGGGAACAACCTCCTTCCCTCAGTTAGAGCATTGAAGATGGGTCGAGGCTGGGTCTTCCAACATGACAATGACCCGAAGCACACAGCCAGGATAAGGAGTGGCTCTGTAAGAAGCATATCAAGGTTCTGGCGTGGCCTAGCCAGTCTCCAGACCTAAACCCAATAGAGAATCTTTGGAGGGAGCTCAAACTCCGTGTTTCTCAGCGACAGCCCAGAAACCTGACTGATCTAGAGAAGATCTGTGTGGAGGAGTGGGCCAAAATCCCTCCTGCAATGTGTGCAAACCTGGTGAAAAACTACAGGAAACATTTGACCTCTGTAATTGCAAACAAAGGCTACTGTACTAAATATTAACATTGATTTTCTCAGGTGTTCAAATACTTATTTACAGCTGTATCTTACAAATAAATAGTTTTAAAAATCATACATTGTGATTTCTGGATTTTTTTTTTTAGATTATGTCTCTCACAGTGGACATGCACCTACAATGACAATTTCAGACCCCTCCATGATTTCTAAGTGGGAGAACTTGCAAAATAGCAGGGTGTTCAAATACTTATTTTCTTCACTGTATATATATACACTTTACAATAAGGTTCATTAGTTAACATTAGTTAATGTATGAACTAACATGAACTAACAATGAGCAATACATTTGTTACAGTATTTATTCATCTTTGTACATGTTAGTTAATAAAAATACAGCTGTTCATTGTTTGTTCATCTTAGTTCACCATGCATTAACTAATGTTAACAAACACAACCTTTGATTTTAATGGCGTATTAGTAAATGTCGAAGTTAATATTAACTAAGATGAATAAATGCTGAAGAAGTATTGTTCATTCTTAGTTCATGTTAACTGTTAACTAATGTTAACTAATGTTAAGTTAACCTTATTGTAAAGTGTTACACATCATTTAAGGCACATCATGTCAAAAAGCTCTAAACCAATGATGCTTAGCAGGGATTTCCCTAAGTGAGTGAGAGCATGCAGGCGATGTAAAAGAGGGATTAATACTTTGACTTCAGAGCACTACTTAAGAGTAAGCACACTTAGGACAGAAATAATTTTTCATCTGTGTCACTGCTGAATTCTCTTAACTGCTATCTGCTAAAGGAAACCAAATGAAAAAAGAGAGAATCATATATGTAACATCATTAACGGCAGAACTGTGATTGTAATAGGATTATGGAAAAATAAAGAGCAGACCCCCTACTTCATTACAGTGTAATCTGATTACTGTAATGCGTCACGTCAAACACAGCTCAACAGTAGCTCTATGTGTGCAAAAAGCCAAGGACAGTGATAGTAACAGATGCCATACAAATGACTTTAATAAGCAGAATTGTCTGTATTTACCAAATCAATTTAGACTTAATGTGATTTGTATATCTAACATGTCTTATCCTATAGATTGTTATGCATAACATAACTTAAGGAAAAGTAAATGTTTATATATCCATATCAGTCTCACTGTTTAACAGAATATCACAGTATATTCGTATTATATCGTTGCCAGATTAAAAATGAAATGCTTTGCAAAACTATTTTTTTCACCAATAACTAGAAATGTTATGTGTGTTTTTACTTAGCTACAACTGCAACATTTTTAATAAGATAACTGAGTACATCAGTCATCATATAAAGCCTAATCACAGATTTCTGCAGGCATTCATTGTTGACAGTCCACTTCAACACTTCACAGCTTTCCATTTGCAACCATGTCTAGCAAGGATTTAGGAAGATGCTGTGTAAATCCACAGGCTTCCAACTGGGACGTGACAAAAGCAATTACTATATCTGCTATGGAAGACTCTCAGTCTGACTGTCAAGATAAGCATGCACTATAATGTCTAAACATAATATATGAGTTAGCTTCGTGCATGTTTGGCTTGTGTGACAGTGACAGCACAACACATTTCTTCATTTTAATCCTTTGGCAGTCATTTTGACCGGTTTTACATTTTACACTGTAATAACTTTGTTAAAATAAAATCAATGTGGCTTTAGGACTCTGACTATTCCTAAATATGTGTATTATTTTATTCTGACACTGTTATCACTGTTAATGTAAGGAGGAACTGAAAGAAAAAATAAAACCAAGGAGACATGTACAAAAAGTCACAAAGTAGTGTGTGTGCGTTACCTGTTACCTGTGTGGACTGTGCGTAAGCATCAGTGAATGATGCGGGGTGTTTGCGCCGTTCAAATGAGCCCACTTGGAGGAAAACGTGTTAACCTGATTTTGTTTGTTAATATTTTTTGTTCACTGAAACGAATCGTTCTAATGCAGTTTGTTTTCTTGTTTAGCTAACGTTCTCATGTTTTTTTTTAGCCTGTATTCGTGTGTAGCCTGTATTGCTGCATACGTGTCCATGAAAGTTTTTACAATGTATTCAAATGTATATAGGTAGTGTATTTGTTATTGTATATATGTAATAAGTTATTGTATCATAAGATTTGTTTTTATTGTACAAAGAAAATAAGAAAACATTCATCAATTAAGCTGAAAAATATATTTTCACATTCCTTTGAATTCAAATTTTGTGTCCTGATCTTTCTTATTACCTATCGTAACATTGTAAATCCATTTATGTTTAGATTTTGTAGTGATTATTGAACTTATTTACAAACAGGGCTGTACTAAACGGTATGAAGCTTTGATGTTTCCTAACTTTTTTGCATGTCTATTCACGTAGTGAGTGCGGTGAATTTTTTTGGGGGTTTCACTTTATTTTGATGGTCCCTTTAACACATTCGGTTGTCTATAAGTAGCATTGCACCTACACGTCTACTAACTCTCATTAGAGTTTTATTAGAGTATTAGTAGACTAGTAGGGTTAGGGTCAGAATAAGTTGACATGTAGTTGAAAAGTTACTTATAGTCAGTAGAGTGTCTGTTGGAGGAGCATCACAATAAAGAGTTAGCAGATATTAAGCAGACAGTCTACTAATACTCTAATGAGAGTTAATTGACATGTAGTTGCAAAGTTACTAATAGTCAACAGAATGTTCAAAAGGGACCATCAAAATAAAGTGTTACCAAATATTTTTGACGCAAAACTTTCCTCACATAGAGAGGCAGCACCTGTCGGGGCAATCTTTTTTTTGTGCATGTTTTAAGGGCGATGACGTCATAACATGACAACAGGAATTAAACGCTTTATTGGAAACCTTAAAGAGAAGGTTCAAATGTAGATATGACATGACGAAAATGACGTTCAGTACGGCCATATGAACGTCAAAGTATGAATGGTCAGAATGACCGCTGTGGTCATTCAGTTATGGAATTCCGGTAGTTCGTGCTAAAATAAAAGACTCTTAGGTGAACATTGTGGTTTCGTGTACTATAAATAAAAGTCATCTGCAGTGTGGCAAGCAACACAGATTTCAGTCCTAGATAAACACATATTAACTTGGGGCATGTTACCTGTTGACTGGTCCACAGTGAATAAAGAGGCAGAATCTCCAGGCAGAAGCTCATAGGTGATTTTTCCATTGTTTCCAGAATCTCGGTCAGAAGCAAAAATGTTGAAGAGCTCAGTGCCAGGTTGAGTATGGACGCTCACACTCGTGACATATTTCTCAGGACTAAAAACAGGAGCATTATCATTCACATCCTCCACATCAATGTGAACAAATGTCTGCGAACTGAGCCCATCCTATATAAAAAAAGAATAATTAATACCTTCTTATATAAAATTCCCCAATACCAGGATTAACATATTTGAACTCACTTGATCTTCAGCTTTAATCAACAAGTCAAAGGTCACAAGGCGACCTTCATGATCAATATCTTGAGACACACAGATTTCCCCAGTAACGGAGTTGATGTGAAAGAAAGGGTGGTCATCCTTGCTGATGAAGCCATCATAGAGGGAATATCGCACTGATCCAAACTCAGCATCATCAGCATCTATGGCAGTGACCTAGACCAGATATCAATGTATTATTGAGGTGAATCTTATTTATAACTGCAGCTGATCCAATTTCTTTTACCTCCAATTCTAGAATTACTCAGAATCACATGTAATGTTGTGGTCACACTAATATTCCTTTTTTTAACATTTCTCATTTTTACAATTAACTGTTAATTATTCATCTGTAACAATTCAGCAGTTTGTAAATGAACTCCACCATCTTTCTGAAACTAGGAGCCTGTAATCAACCATCTGTGTATTAGAAGCACCAAAATGACCATACGGGCAAGCTTGATCTCATTAACTTTGGTTATGGTGTTGGCACAGCAAAGGGTGTCTCAGATTAACACTTCCAGCTTCACTCTTTCAGATGACTAAAACCCACTCTTGTAATACCACTGAAAAACATCATGCTAAAAGACTCTGTGTAATGCGCTTTGTGTTTCATCAAGACTAATTGAAGAAGCGTCTTTTCAAACAGCTCTAATGGCAATTCATAACTTTTATGTTTTTGGGAACTGGTGGCAAATTCATACGATCTCATTAATATAATTAATACAGTATGCTTACGTCTTCTGGAAGTTATGTGCAGATTTTTATAAAAAAATCTTACATTTTCTATTAATTAAATTGTACACATTCATACAAACTCACAACAAAATTCACCAATATTGTCATATTTTTTTCTCATAAGATCAGGTTGGATGGAGAGTCAACTATCTCTTACAACATTATTATAGACAATTTTAAAATATTTTATTGAATCTAAAGCTTAAAAGCTAAAATGCATCCTTTGTTATACCTCATATATTCTTAGTGTTCTAGATTGTGATAACATATAGTTATTTAATTAATTAACTGAAATGTTTTAGCAGACTGGTCAGATTTTCTGAAAGACAAACTTCTTCTGTCCTTCCCCCTAATACCATAATCAAGAACTGTGACAGCTGTAGTATTTTATTTATTTTTTTTTAAAGGGGATGAACCTGAAATTACTATTTTTATTGCATCAACACAAAAAAGAAGCCATTTTCAAGGGGTCTTTAACCTTTCCACTCAAGTTTGCTATAACATGATAACACACAGCATAAAATGTTGCTTTGTGTAAATCATTAGGTTTTGACCCACAAGTTGTCTGTTGCTGAATCATTAGGGTATGAGTTCTGTCCTATCTTTAGCAGCACCTCATGAGCTCATTCTCAGCCTTTCTGTCATAAAAGAGATATTATACTAGAGCATTTATGATCTCAGTAGTGGGTGGAAGGACTGGGACTTGTGGTCAAAGTCTAAAAGCAACTGTCTGAGATCATAAATTACAAACACTCTCTGCACGCAAAAACTGATTGCGGCTATGATCAAAAAGAGATATCTAAATATATATCCTCTGAAATGATGACCAAAATAAATACAATACACATGAAAGTGCGTATCTATAGCACAAATTAAATTTTTCGTACCATTTACATGCCCAAAATTGTATTTGAATGCATATAATGCTCGTATCATTTGTGTATAAATGGTACAAGAAACTAAATTCGTGCTATATGCACTTTCATGAGATCGTGTTGCAATATACAGTACTGTGTATTAGATCTTATACAAAAACATTTGTCTTTAGATGATTGTTTATATATTCTTCTTCAGTATGTCAGTAGGAAATATCAATTTCATGTCTACATTCCTTTTGCAAATATTGTAATATTCCAGAGAATTTTGTAATGACATTGAGTCCTACAACATATGGTACAGTATCCACAGAGCCCTGATCTCTGAATATTGCCGAGTCTGGGATTACATGAAGAGACAGAAGCAATTGAGACTAAATCTACAGAACTGCTGAAACTTGGATGCAAACTTTTTTGTACTACAAACAATTTTGTAGTGCCTAAAACTTTTGCACAGTGCTGTAAATCATATGTCAAGAAAAACTAATTGTTCTGAATGTTTTGAGACATAAAATCAATGTGGGTGGCTGGAGAGAGACCACAAAATAGTATTTAATTAAAATGTTTAAGATCCTTATAAATGTATATTTAATAAAATGAATGAAAAGAGCTTGATGTGGAAGTTATATGTTCTAAAAATGTGGGGTTGGTATTATTTTAAAAATGTTTTTGAAAGAATTCTCTTATGCTCGCCAAGGCAGCATTTATTTGATCAATTATAGTTAAAAATTATTATTGTGAAATATTAGTACAAAAAAAATAAAAATAGCTTATTTTAAAATGCAATTTATTCCTATGATGGCAAAGCTGAATTCGACACCCATGTCTTCAGTGTCAATGATTTCCTTCAGAAATCATTTTAATATGCTATTATAATTATTATTATATTACAGTTTTTCTGATTAATATTTTTTGGGAACCGTGATACTTTATCTATTCTTTGATGAATAGAAAGTATATAAGAAATATAAACATTTTGTAACATTGTAATTGTCTTTACTTTTCCTTAATCAAATCAAATTGTTACATCTTTCCTTAATAAAAGTATTTAAAAAATCTTACCTACCCAAGACTTTTGAATAGTAGTGTAGGTGTTTACAATAAAATTTTAAACTACAAACATGATTTCATTAGTCATGCCAAGTACAATTGTGCCAGGCTAGAGTTTCACACACAAGGAGCCAAAACAGTGAGCAGTGTGTTGTGGCTATTTTGCAACACTGTTGTCTTTGTCACAACAAAAAGTCTTAGTATGTCTCTGTTTTGAGAGTGAGTGTGTGTGTTGTTGTGATAGTAACTGTGTTTCTTCTGACATTGTGATCCCTACAATGATTTATTTGTTGAGCAACAGCTTCATTCAGCAACTTCTTTTTGATTGCCTTTGTTTTAATTTTTTATTCTTGCTTGTTTGTAATTGTTCACCCAAAAATTAAAACAAATTTGATGGTGATAATAATATGCCACAATTATTGTTCATGTCTTATTCATTTCAGCTTCTGCTTTGTAACAAAACAATGGTCAATGGTTACCAAAACAGTTTGGTCGCAACATTATACAAAATATCTAATTTTGTGTAGAAGAAAGTAAGTCATGCTGGTTTGGAACAACATGAGGGTGAGCAAATCATGACAGATTTTATATTTCTGGGTTAACTAATACTGACTTAAATCTTTTTTTTCTTTCTTACAAATAATAGGCATATTTGTATCACTATCATCAAACTGGCTGGAGTACAATTTCTTGAAAAGGAGCATATGATAAATACCTGTAGGATGCATGTCCCAACAGCTGTGTGCTCTTTGACGGTTACATTATAGAACTGTTGTTGGAATATAGGTTTATTGTCATTGACATCCACCACGTGGATGGCCACAGTGGCCGTGGAGGACAGGGAAGGAGAACCACCATCGGAAGCCACCACTAAGAACCTCAGTTCCATCTCTCGCTCATGGTCTAGGCCTGCAGCAGTAGTAATGAGACCTGATGTTGGATCAATGTTGAACAGATGCTCCTGCTCTGACTGTACAATAGAGTAGGTGATTTCAGAAGCCCCTCCTAGATCTCTGTCCATGGCCTTGACTTGGAAGAGAGCTGTTCCCTCAAGCACATCCTCAGAAATGTTCTTCTCATAGATGTTTTGATCAAAAACGGGTGGATTGTCATTCAAATCTGTTATCTGAACCTGAAATGTTATCTCACTGCTCAGAGGAGGAGAGCCAAAATCTGTGGCAGTCACAGTGAGTTCATACAAGTCCTTTATCTCTCTGTCCAGTGGGCCATCCACACAGAGAACGTAAAGAAAATCATCAGTGGATTTGAGGGAGAACATCCCATCCTCACCTTGGAGAAGAACATCAATCTTCTTGATATCTCCTAAATCTGGATCTGAGACTGCAATCCTGGCAATATAGTCTCCCGGTCTCGCTCCTTCGGATACTTCAGGTGCTCCGGCCTCATTTAGAAACAGGACGCTAATATTTGGGTTGTTGTCATTGACATCCAGTACTTTAATACTTACAAATGTGCTGGAGGATTCAGGTTGAATCCCAGAATCCCATGCTGTCACAATGAGCTCAAAAAATGACTGGTTTTCATAGTCCAAAAGCTTATTTACACTAATGATACCTGAGGAAATATCAATAATGAAAAACTCATTTGGATCACTTTGACGGCGGTTTATCTCATAGGTGACTCGACCATTGCTGCCAAGATCTGGGTCTGTAGCAAATACCTGGCAGGCTGTTGCCATCAATGGGGTGCTTTCCAATAAGACAGCATGATACTCTGACTGATTGAACACAGGCTGGTTGTCATTTTCATCAAGTACAGTAATATGTACTTGCAACTGGCCTGTTTTGGATGGTACACCACCATCAAATGCCTCAATTGTGAAATTGTAGAAGTCTGCAGTTTCTCTATCTAATCTTTCTTGCAGAATTAGGTCTAAATTTGACATACCACCTCCACTACTGCGGATCTCCACTTTAAAAAGTTTCTTCATGTTTCCATCTGTAATTCTGTAGCCCTGGGTGCCATAATCACCCTTATCCTGGTCCTGAGCTCCTTCCAACTCAAAACGGCTTCCTGGGGGGCTTAATTCAGACACATTCAAATGGATTGTTTTTACAGGGAATACAGGGGAATGATCGTTCACGTCCTTCACCTCGATGCTTACTTTAATAACCTCTCCTGTTAAAGCGGCGGCCGCGAACTCGTACTTATCTGTGCGCTCTCGATCCAACACCACGGCGGTGGAGATGATCCCGGAGTCTCCATCGATCTCAAAGTCTCTGAACACATCTGAATCTTTGCTCTCAGATATAAAGAATCCAGAAATGTGGGTTTGCGTCGGCAGTCCAACACTTAAATCCCCGACAATAGTTTTTGCAGGTAAACCTTCCTCTATGTAGAGACTGAGATTGAACACCTGCGCGCAACCGTCTTCACAAAATAATGTAAATAAGAGAAACAGGATTAGAGTCCTTACGTAAAACTCCATCTTCATGTGAAAACATCAGAAGGCTATACGTTTGTTACATTCATTATAACGAGGAAACAACGTCTTCGCACTCTAGCTTCGGGCTGAAGTTCACTCTCCAAACGGCTCTTCTTCAGGGGCGAATGCTCCTCCGTGTCTTCCCAGCCATCACTCCTCCGCTGTTTGTATGTCAGAATGTGTAGTTTCAATATAGAATCACCTTCTCCCGGTGAAGTAGGGCTGAATGCGGCACATGAGAAGAAGATCAGCATGAAGTGTCTTAAGTCGAGCGGCACGCACGCATGAATACTCTCCCTGTCACGTGACGCGCAGTATCTTGAAGCAGGTGTAAAAGACCGACCTCCTCCTGCCATGTAGATTTTTATAATTCCCTGATTATTATATTATATTATATTATATTATATTATATTATATTATATTATATTATAGAAAATTAACCATGGTAACCACAAATTATCCATGGTTTTGCTACACTAACCATAGTTTAACAATGGTATTTGTTGTAAAATTGTTAATCAATCCGCCCCCCAAAAAACATGTTTACTATACTTTTACTTTTAGTATAATAAAACCATGATACATTTTCGTATGATGCTTTATTGAATCATCCAAAATATTTTAGGCAAATAAATTTAAACCTTTTTTAGTTGTTAAAAATCGTAGAACAATAATAAGATCCCCAGAGACTGTTCATAATTGAATATAAATAGCATAGACTCAAAAAGGAACTTATTGTTTTACTGTAAATATACACACACACACACACACACACACACACACACACACACACACACACACACACACACACACACACTCACTTGTACATCTATCTTTATGAGGACATTCATTGACACAATGCAATCTCTAGCAGCTTACCCTAACCTTACTCATCACAACTAAGTGCTTAACCCGAACCCTTACCCTAAACCTACCCTTAACCTAATTATAACCTTATCTCTAAAACCAAGTCTTGACCCTCAAACAGGCCTTTAAAGGGGTCTCAGAAAGTGAGGACCGGCCAAAATGTCCTCACTTTACTCTCTTTGTCCTCACTCCAATGGTCTAAAACTCAAACTGGTCCTCACAAAGATAGTTGTACAAGTACACACACACACACACACACACACACACACACACACACACACACACACACACACACACACACACACACACACCTATATATGCATGCGTAAACTCAGCAAAACTACTTTTATTTCCATATATTTGAAGCTGATAAGATGTGCTTCCCCTGTTTTTGCATAGTTATTTTTAAGGTGGTTGTTCATTCTGCTATAGCTGTCGCCCTGGGGAAAGGGGCTTGCACACCTTTGTATTGGATGTAACAGTGCTGGGGATCCTCCAGGGAAAGGTAAAGTTGGCCTACTATGGGTCCCTGCGCTGCGGGTCCTCAAAATTTAAGGCCACAAAATATCTTAAATAATAATAAATATCTTAAATCTTAAATATCTTAAATTAAAAGTCTTAATTATATTTTCAAGGACACTGCGGCTCTATTTCCGGTGTTGTGACAATGTCCTTATTGTACAACATCACTACTGGTATTTATGAACAACAGCAGAGCAGATATCTTTCTGACATTATAATGATTATAACTCTCAGAAAATAAGGTACAAAAGTACCCTTCAAAAGGCCTCTAATACCGTGTAGGTACTAAAATGTACACTTTTGGTACCAATTTGTACCTTTGAGGGACTAATCTCTTTAGGTAGGCTACAAGGGTGTACCTTTTGTTTTTGTCCATTACCTTTTTAGCAATGTATGTTTGTGCTGAAATATAATAAAATAATGGTTTGAATTTTTGTGTGGTTAACAATTAACAATGGTTTCATGTGTCGTTATGTGTAGTGATTGGCTCACAGGATTTAAGTTTCACGCTGTAGAACTTCTGTAACATAGTGAGCATCGATGCTCCTTGGTTTTCACGGTGCATTGTGGAATTTTTCAGGGAGCGAACGCTTCAGTGCCCTGAAAGGATTTGATTGAGACAGCCCTTAAAGCAGCATTATGTAACTTTTGAAATTTTGCTCTCGGGGTCCCCCTACAGTTGGGAAACATTATTGTCTTCGATGGCCCTGTCCCAAATCGCACACTTTCGGTCTTGTGGACTTAAGGCTCGGTTATACTCCAGTTTGGACGCGTACAAAAACAGCTGCGGACACTTTGGACGCGGACTACTTGTATTTATAGCCTACTGTCTGCTGAGGTCCGCTCAGTGAACGCGTTTGATAACGGGTTCCACACATGCGCAGTAGATCGGCTTTCGCGGTTTTAACCTAGTGACCGCGCGTACTTTGACCGCGCGGTCACAAAAAATGGGAGGCACACGGACGTCCGCAAGAAGCCTCCGGGCAGACCCTCCGATGACGATTTTTACGTCACTCGGACCCTAGCAGACCCTCGCGCACTTGCGGACGCGTAAAGTATAACACTAGCTTTACAATGGCTGCTGCGTGCGCGTGTCCGTTAAGTCCGTGACACCGCAGTGTGTCCCATTTGTCATTTTTAGATCTCAGAAGGGTGCTCGCGAGCACCCCCAAGTGGTTGATTTGCGCCCTTGATGCGCACTTTTGCCGAGCCCGCACTGACACGGGCTCCGCAGCGGACTTCTTCCCGACAGTCAAAGCGGCATTACGTCACGAAAGTGCGGACTCAGAGGAAGACCGTGAGTGCGTAGGCTTCCATTTGGGACAGGGCCTACTACTGTCATAAAATCTGTCATGGTTATGTCACCGGGTGATTATGAAGAGGAGCAGCAGGTGTTGGGTGGGAGGAGTTTGCCTGGTGATTGGGGCACATGCTCCCAAGTGGAGTATAAAAAAAAGCCATTTTGAAGAGGGAGGGGACAGGAACGGAGACGGAGCGTGCACGCAGCAGGGGAGAGGCCGAGGTTTCGGCTGGATTGCCGGTGTAAGCCCTGATTGCACAGTGAGTCTGTTGAGTTGCAGTTCTGTTGTGAGCACGAGTGCGGGAATGGTGTTGTTGCTGTCCACTCGCAGTCCCAGCATGTTTTCGGCTCTCTCTCTGCCCGAGCCTTGAAGAGGAGAAGCTGGAGAAGAGAATGCGGAAGCGGTTTTTAACTCTCCCTCTGCTCGAGCCTTGAGAAAGAGACCCTGTGAATCATTCTCCTGAAGTGAGTCTGTTGACTGCTGTGCTGTTCTACGAACGAAAGAGACCCTGTGAATCATTCTCCTGAAGTGAGTCTGTTGACTGCTGTGCTGTTCTATGAACGAAAGAGACCCCGTGAATCATTCTCCTGAAGTGAGTCTGCTGACTGCTGTGCTGTTCTATGAACGAAAGAGACCCCGTGAATCATTCTCCTGAAGTGAGTCTGCTGACGGCTGTGCTGTTCTATGAACTGAAAGAGACTTTTAATAATGTTTTTATTATATTAATAAAGAACTTATATTTATTTTAAATCCTGAATCTGCCTCGTGTGTTTCACGGCACGCTCCTCGGGCGGTGGTCCGGTTCGAGGGGGTGGGCGGCCCGCTGGCGCCCCCCCCCCCCCGACCTGTGACAGTTACACCAGGGGATACACACGTGCATTTGTTGACAAGCCGATACCCCCGAACTCCGCAGAGGGAATTCTCACGTCTTGGGCAGACTGCCAGCGTTGCATGTGAAATGTCTTCATCCCAGGTATATTGGCATATATTTCAGCATGTCATATGAACATAGTTTCATGGGCTTTATTTTTTTCAAACGCCAAAAGATCGTGTAGCTCACGTTTACAAGCCAGTGGCCCTCATTTATCAAAAGTGCGTACACCAAATTTCCAGCGTACACCTTGCGTAGCCTACACCCAAAACCACGGTGACTTTGAGATTTATCAATATGGACGTTGGCGTATGGCACGCTCAAATCCTACGCCAGCTCAGGAGGTGGTGTACGTACGATTTGAGTTAGTGCGGAAATGCTCAGAAAAACAATTCCTAACACCACAAAACGCTCTGACAAACTAAAATATATGACAAAAAAACAAAAAACAACAACATAATATATAGGCTAGGCCTAATTATAATCTTCAGTGTAAAAATCTGTCACAAAGAACCGTCAAAAGTAATGATTATGAATATGTAAAATATAGCAAGGATATATTTTAATTGTTTATTAATAAAGAAGTGTTTTCTTTGAGTCGGCTGCAAAGATGAAGTTGACGATGCTGACTCGCGATCTTCAGTAGAACGCTCCAGAGAGAAATGCACATTTCATATGGATCACATAAAGCAGAGAGCAGTCTGTGTCTGTTTTCTTTCGTTTTGAATTGTTCTGTTTAAAAGTAGACATGTCTGTGAGAGGCTTCCTTATACGCTGAGTTTCGGTTAATTTATGAGACGAGCTCCAGTTCACGCGCCGGCGCCTCCACTTCGTGATTATCTATCGTCTGCTATATTTGCTTCTTATTTATTAAATCCAGGCAATTGGTTGATGAAACATTGATTAAAATTAAGATACAATTAATACACAACGAAATTCAGTTTAAAGAAAGGTTTTGTGCTTTCTGATTGATGCCTCTGTGAACGTTTTAAAATATATTTTAGTGCCCCTTTCAGAGCGCTCACGTCCGTATTATTGTTTTTTCCTCATGAATGAATGGTACTCCACATCACATCATCATTACTATTGTACACCCCAATACATGTGACGTGATACGAAATTAAATGCTAATTGTTTCAAAACACGTGCTGTAAAATAATGCATTGTGATAGGTCATTTGTCGGAGAAGTTTCTCTTCTTTGCCGTATTCCGTGTGTCCATGACGTAAAATGAGGGCGTGGGGGAAGCGGAAACTTGAATATATAGGGGCGTGTTATTCTAATGACGATCGTTTTCAGCCGCTGCATTTATCAAGGGCAGGTATTGCATACACCTGGATTTCGAAGGTACGCACAGCTTCATAAATCAGGCGGTGAGAGGAGTGTAAGCATAATCTTACGCCAACATATACACCCGTTTCTACGCAAGAATGATAAATGAGGGCCAGTGTCTTTATAGTAGCCTATTGGCTACTGTTTTACATAATGGATATGCTAATTCAATTCAATGTTTGTGTGGTAGGTAATAGCCATATCGTCAATATTATAATATCAAGCTACCATAGATGAATCTGCAAATTTGAAAACTAAATAAACAAACATGACTATCAGCCTGCAGACAAATAGTTATCCTGAACGATTATTT
Source organism: Semotilus atromaculatus (assembly GCA_031834385.1). Lineage (NCBI taxonomy): Eukaryota > Metazoa > Chordata > Actinopteri > Cypriniformes > Leuciscidae > Semotilus > Semotilus atromaculatus. Next base: position 6,233,723 of record JAULUF010000023.1, on the reverse strand, counting down.
TGTCTATCTAATCATGTATTATTTACTTGCAAGAATGTAGCCCCTATACTTGTACACACCGTTTAGACATAGGCTACTGATTTATTTATTTTTTGACGGCCAGCATCGGTCGGGCATGCACCCCTCCTCCTCCTTTAGCTCACGCCAGCGAGAGAATTCTGGACCAATATTGATCCTCGTCCAGCCTTTTATTTTGTCACTCTCCCCTTTTCTCTTTCTACTGTCCTCCGACAAAACCTTAGGCTTCTTGATTTTACTTGCTGCTTCGGCCATGACAACATACAGAGGTAATACATTTTAAAAAACGCACATTGGGCTCTCACGTCAGAATTTGAGGAAGTGAGGTATGCCGTAAAGCAGTCGAATTTTGTAGTTCTTTTTGTGCTCGGGCTCCTACCCGAAACCCGAAGTTTCATAGTGCCAGCAAAAGCGATACAGACACCGTCAGGCTATGGCAGACCTGTCATTCAACCTATTGCAAGTCAATGTACCATCTCAGGGTTTTGGAAAAATATTATAAAGGTTGAAAAAGTTACATAGTGCTGCTTTAAAATGGCCAAGACCCTGATCAGTGCCCTGACTATTAGGGAGCTGAACTCTGCAGGAAAGTGGACCTTGAGGGCCAGAGTTGAGAACCCCTGGTTTAGTACGTTACTAGACAATGTCCAACCCCGTTCATAACAATTTAAGGCTTTTTAAGATCTTTTTTAAGACATGAAAACCCTCCAGATTCTCTTTAGGCAGGGTGTGGTGGGCTATGAGAGTCCCAAGTGGTGTGGTGGAGGGAGTGATAGACAAGAGATGTCAAAAGATGTTTTTACATAATTTTTTGAGGTTGTTCAGTCTGATTTGTCAGATGATCTACACTTCTATATTTTTAATAAAATGTTATGCTATATAGTATATTATATAGATTATAATATGGCAACCCAACTGATAAATATATATTTGGTATATAATTAGGATCCGTAAAAGAAAGTTCCTCTTCAGTCGGTCAGTCGACGCCTCAGAGACCGACGAATAGGAATCTCGCTAGAGAGGCCAATCTATTTCGAGTGAAACTAAAAAAGCCAATGCAGATTGGCGTGCAATCATCTGCATCAGCTGCGCAGCCTCGCAGCGCGGGTATATAACGAGCAGTTGATGTGATTGCACTTCAGCTTTTTGCTACGGAGCCAAACACTTCGATGCCTCTACTGAGTTTAAAAGAAACTTCAAACGAGCCTTTCTGGACCTCTCCTTCCCGGTGCGGGCGTGACAGCACAGCAGCACCTTCAGGGAACCAACCCCCTAGGAACCATCATCAACCCTCTCACGCTCCGCAGCCAGTTGAGCCACCGAAGGAACGTACTGGACCATCCTCGAGGTGTCTACCAGTCGTTTCCTTTGGTGCTCGCCACGACGATTAGATGTCGATTGCTGCATCGGAGGGTGGGTCAGACCTCTCCGCGGACGACGACTTGGTGCCGCTGACTCCTTCAGGTGTGTCAGCAGTGCCCGAGTCGGACCCAGAGATAATGGCCATGCTTTCCTGGGCCGCCAACAGGATCGGGCTCATGTGGACCCCTCCACCGTGTCGACAACACTGCTCTACACTCCCGTCGCATGTCGCAACTCGCCCACCATCTCCTCCTCTGGAGTCAGAAGCATCTGAGGTCGCTTCGAGCCATGTATGTCCCCGGCGTGCTCAACCGTGTGGCCGACGAGCCATGCTCCCAAGGGAACCAAGGGAACACTCTGCACGGATGCACTGGCACACAGCTGGCCCCGGGTTCTCCGCAAATATGCATTTCCCCAAGTGAGCCAACTTGCGCAGACACCGTGCAAAGTCGGGGAGGATGAGGAGCAGGTCCTTCTGGTGGCTCCCTTTTGGCCCACCCGGACTTGGTTCCCAGAACTCATGCTCCTCGTGGCAGTCCCTCCCTGGCCCATTCCTCTGAGGAAGGATCTTCTGACTCAGAGACGGGGCACCCTATGGTACCCGCGTCCAGACCTCTGGAAACTCCATTTCTTGTCCCTGGATGGGATTCAGAGTTTCTAGGTGACTTACCCCCAGAGGTACGTAACACCATCACTTCAGCACAGGTGCCGTCCAAAAGGCCGTCCACACCCTGAAGTGGAACCTGTTCATTGAGTGGTGTTCTTCTCGCCGAGAAGACCCCCGAAGATGTTTGATAGGGTCTGTGCTTTCCTTCTCGCATCAAGGGTTGGAGCGAAGGCTGTCTCCCTCCACCCTCAAAGTACATGTTGCCGCTATTTCAGCTTATCACGACCACATAGATGGTAAAACAGTTGGAAAGCATGACCTGGTCGTCAGGTTCCCTAGGGGGGCGAGACGATTAAATCCTCCTCGACCCCCCTCCATACCCTCTAGGGACCTTTCCCTGGTGCTTCGAGCACTTCAGGATGCTCCCTTTGAGGCTCTGCAGTCAGCAGACCTGAAGCTTCTTTCCATGAAGACTCTGCTGCTGATTGCACTGGCTCTAGGCATTTTCGGTCGACGAATCGTGCTAAGAGTTCGGGTCGAGAGACAACCACGTAGTACTAAGACCCAGGTCTGGCTACGTGCCCAAGGTTCCTACCACTCCCTTCAGGGACCAGGTAGTGAACCTGCAAGCGCTGCCTTTGGAGGAGGCAGACCCAGCCCTGGCTTTGCTCTGTCCCGTTCGCTCTCTGTGTATGTACGTGCAGGCCCGTCGGAACAGGACAGGCAAACCAAGCAATTGCTTGGGGCCCCAAGACAACGACTGTTTAAGAATAAAATTCAACGACACACTGTGAGCGCTCCTTTGATAGTCAATGCAGTAAAGTGCAATGACACTGTTATCGGAATCCCCCTCAAGGGGGCCCTCTCAGTAGTCGCTGACAGCAGCCAGCCAACCACGCGATCTCTGCTGCCGGCAAATACAAACCTCCTCGGCAGTCATCATGAAGCAGAATTATGCTTCAGGAAGCCAGAAAAGAAAGAAGAGAAAGGAAGAGGAGGATAAGAAAAATACCAGATAGTGGTAAAGTGATAAATTACACTGCATAAAAATAGCTCTACTTGTCTTGTACAAATGGTGTAATTTTGCAGCAGGTAACGTTAGGCTAGCAAAAATATGTTTATGTTAGCTACCTTCCTGACGGCAAATGCTGCTTGTAACGAACAGTTAGTCCACATTTTTTTTCGAACGGACGGAATATGGTTAACGTTACATACTGTAATATGTTTTTAACGGTTTAAGGAAGACGCAGATCCGTTTAGGTTTATCTTATTTAATTACATGACATTGCTATAGCTTTGTAATAGGTTTTGATGAAAGATCCATGTCTATTTTGCTTGGGGCCCCCAAATTCCTTCAAACGGCCCTGTGTACGTGGACAGATCTCAAAGCCTCAGGACCTCAGACTAAGCTCTTTATCAGTTATGGAGGCCAGCAGAAGGGAAAGGCTGTCTCCAAGCAGAGGATGGCCTACTGGATAGTGGATGCCATCACCTTGGCTTACCTGTTGAGTCCTCCAAAACCCCTTGGCCCGGACATGGCGGATTGTCCGGCACCAGGTCTTTATCCGCTGAATCCTTGAGAACCGGATCTGGGCTGGGTTCCAAATGTGTGACCCTACATGGATCCCATATGTGTATATTCTCCACGGATGCTCCTAACGGAAGCCTGTGTCTTTCCCTTGGGCTAAGCCACCCACTATCTCATATGTAGTACAGCCTTCAGGCTAGTCCATATGTATTTCCACATAACTCATTGAAGAAAGTGGCTTCCGCAGCGTCCTCCTTCCTAAATGAAGGGCATGCTTCCCCAGTGTTATCCAATAATCTCTCTGTAGGGTTATCACGGAACAACAGTGACACTTACACTCTGGCAAGAAGGTGTAGAGGCTTGCACAGGGCACTGGATGGGGTGCAGCAGCTGTGGCGCTTTGGTACGGATTCCTATTCGTCGGTCTCGTCAAGACGCCGACTGACCGACTGAAGAGGAACGTCTCGGTTACATATGGTATGTCTCGTCCCGTAGCCACATCTGCTGCTGCCCGCCAGGGCGGAAAGCTTTTTCAGGCTTGGCTCCTCAGCAAATAACTAAAGTGCAATCACACCAGCTGCTCGTTATATACCTGCGCAGCTGTTGCAGATGATTGCATGCCAATGTGCAAACTATGAGACCAATAAAACAATAAGACCTATGAGAAAAGCAAGTGGACAACATTAGTATTACAGCCTTCCTTGGTCACTTATATTGATCATTTGCTCTGTCATTTGCTCTGTCTGTAGAACTTGCCCCCTTGCATCAGAAATATTTTTGTATATTTTCTCAGAGTGTTCGCTTTTTGAGGTTTACCAAGTTTGAAAATTGTGTTCTTTGGAATACAGACCTATGGTTGGTTTCTTAAAAAAAAAAAAGAAGACACTCAACACATTTTTGCAGAAGGAAAAGCATCTTCAAAAAATAAAACATAAAGAAGTTATAGATGTTTATGTTTGCTGTAAAGCTTTTTTTAGCCCGCAAAATGTATATTTTACAAAATAATTAAGACTATGCATTTTCTAGAACAAGCAATATGTCTAAACAAGTTGTGGGGCAGAGGTTGGACACCCCTGATTTAGCCATACTTTAACATTAGCCTACTATGCTTCATGTAGTCTAAAGTTGCAGCCAGTATGTATAAAACAAACAAATAAATAAATAAATAAATAGACTATTCGTACATGAATTAATAAATACATGAAAACTGGATATCGTTGCAGTATACTTTTAAAGTTTAAATATCGAAACTAAATGAAAATATGAAATACGTATGAAATACGAAAATATGTTTGAATATTGCTTAGTAAAATTACGAATATAAAAGTTCTTCCGAAGTAATAAATGTGTACATTTCTTATAAATCCAGATTATTTACATGTAGTTTCATATTATAAGCGGACTTTTGTGTCATTCTGACGTAACCCTCTGCCGGAAGACAGTGTGTCGCGGCCGGAAGTATTGTATTTTCATGTCCGGTTCAAGTTGTGATTGTTTGGTGTGTGGTGAAGTTTTTATATTTAAGTTTGAGCATCGTGTTCTTGTGTTGGGGAACCCACAAACATGACTGAGGTATAGCGGTGAATTGGGTTAATTTGCGAGTGTTTCAGATTGGTAACGTTTGTCAATACTTAGTTTCGTTAATAGTTGGTGAATGAAAGCGGCGTGCTGTATTTCTGCACATGTGTGGTGTTCTAGAAATACAAATCTTAATAGTAACGCATTTCTATTTGACTAAACTGATCATCTGATTTTGGTATTCTGTGTTTTTATTCCTATAGGACGTGCAGAAGCACTCGGTCCACACGCTAGTCTTTCGCTCTTTGAAAAGGACTCATGATATGTTTGTGTCGGATCATGCTAAACCAATAGCGCTGGACGAACAGAGGTAACGTTAACGTTAATACACAATAAATACACTAACGTTATCCTGTTGAAGGGATTAAGTTGAACGGGAGAACTGATCTCAGTCTTTGATGTAAATGAAACCAAACTGACATCTAGTTATGCTAAGTTGGTCACGTTATATAAATCAAATCTAACTAGTTAACTAACGACTAAAGCTAGCTACATAAAAAGACTTATATTTATAGACTCACGACAGTTTAAAGTCATTTCATAAACTGAAATCAGTGGGGTTCAGTGCTGGAACTAAGGGTTGTCCCACGACACGCATTGCCTCCGCATTTTTCAATTCCTATGGAACTCTATGGGAGTGTAACAACTATTGTTTAATGGCTCTGTGGCTGGTTGCATAAACTGCTTTAAAAAAAAAGCAGTTTGAAGTAAGTCCTCTAATTTTTTCAAGACTGTTCATAACTTAAGTCAGTTATATAAAAATGTAAATTGGTTTAATTTGAATTAGAAAAGTAAGACTGATTAGCTGCAATAAAATGCTATGGTTATAGGGTTAGGGTTAGTTTTAAGTGATCTGCTATGTTTATGCAACTGGCCCCTGGGTGTAACCTATGAACATTTATTCTTTTTTTTTAAGGTTCAGGCAGTGTAGTATAACTTTCTGGCCTAGTATCTTAATGAATGAAATTTTTACACTAACATTTATTTTACACTTTATTATTGAAGCTTGTTTCTGCCATGGAAAAAAAAGGTAATTGAGACTGTATCTCACAATTCTGACGTTTCCTTGAAATTGTTAAAAGTCAGACTTTCAAGATATAAGCTCGCAGTTGAGCTGTAAATTGAGTTATAACCACAAATGCAAGTTATAAACTCGTAATTAAAAAAAGTCTGAATTGTGAGATGTAAACTTGCTGTTGTGAGGGAGGGAAAAATAATGAAATTTTGTGATATTGAAAGTTGCAATTACTTCCTTTTCTTTTTTAATTGTGGCGTAAACAATGCTAGTAAATCTTACTTGTACCTTAAATGTTTTTAGCTCCAAAATGAAAATGGCAGTGAAGATGAAAACCGAGTACAGACCTGTGTTAGACATGCCTGTGCTGAAAGAGGGCAGAGACAAAGGGCCACTCCATGCCTCAGATCCATATGGCCAGCCGGAATACCCACTTCCTGGTACGTCTCTTTCTTTTTGGCCTTTGTTATATTAATGTTTTTTTAGTGATTGAAGCTCTTAAAGGGTTTGTTAGTGAAATCAGCAACATCAATGCATCAGTTTACTGTAATTGTTTTACTTTTATTAATGCAGATAGTAGTCCAGATTATTTGGTGACAGGAACTCATCCATACCCATCTGCTCCAGGTGAGACGTGAGGTTTTCAATGTCCTTTCCTTTAAGCCTGATAACCTAGATGCTGAACATTTTACACTGTATTTTCCTCTGAGGCCTAATCAAGTTTTTCCCCTAATGTTTTCAGGAGTGGCACTCACTGCAGACACACAGATGCAGAAGATGCCCAGTGAAGCAGGTGTTCACTCAATGGCTTTGGCTCTTCCTCCTTCTCAAGCTAGGTACTAAGCTAAACACCAATACTTCACACTACAATCTCTCATTTTCTTCTAAAGGACCAGGTATACTTAAGGTGTTTACTCCTTTGACCTTGAGCGTGGATAGATGTGCTTGCTGTATGTTCACTTTCTAGTGCACCATTGTTTTCAAGTGCTCAACTCACTCACACATGCTAAAGTTTTGACCATTAAAGCTCTATAATCTGTGAAAGAGAACTGAATTTGCAATCGCATGCTGTCTGAAAGGCAGCTTTGCGTGCAAGTGCGTCAGGTCTGAGCCCGGCAGCAAGAGTAGCGCATTGAGAGTTGCTTTTTTGCGCTTCCATGGCTTGAACAAACACAAACACACAATTTCCTCAAAATACCCATCTCCAAGGCCTAAAACAAACTTTTTGCTGCACCTGCCAATTATCTATGCTTGTGGTTTGTTTGTTCTTAATTTCGGCAATACTTGATCCATTAATACTAACACTTTATCTTCTATTCTATATCTATTATCTTTAATAAAAAAGGGTCTTAGATTAAACTTGGAAGGGTCATAGTCATAGCACTTGCATATTGTTGTCCTATTGTTAGTTTAACTGCTTCTATTGTTCTCATTTGTAAGTCGGTTTGGATAAAAGCGTCAGCTCAATGAATAAAATTAAATTTGAAATGTATTACTGACTGTACACTTGCCTTTAATAATGTTTGAAATGTATTAGTTGGGCTAGTAGTTTTTGCTTCGAAGAACTTGGTGTTTTCTTTAAGTAAAAAATGGAAAGCAAAGTGTTTTTTTGTTTTTGCTGATCCGTGTCTCAAAAACGTAATATTATCCTTGTGTTTTGTGATCCATTGCACTCCTGTTAAAAATACCGGATCATCAGCTGCTCATGTGTAAAAAAACATGGTGCCATGCTTCACTATGAAACAAGCAGTGCATGTATTTTTAAATTGCAGCATTTGTGATTTAATAATTGCACAAAGCAATACCATGATTTTGGTTGTATTTTGGTTAATCATGCACCCCTACTCTGTTCTTGAGACTTTTTTTAATTATTAAATTAAACAAGATGTTTCAGTTTCCATCCACAGCCCTAAACTGATAAAAGTGAATTAATATGTGGATCATTCAAGATAAACACACAATCCCTTAAAGGGTGCTTTAGCATTTGCACTGTAATTGTGATGTAATTGCATGGGTTTTTGAATATCTAGGAATGTGGCAAAACATTTTGGACCTTGTTCTACTCCTGTATTTAGTGCTGTTCAATTGTTTTGATCATTTTGGAGACTAATTAAAGAGTAAATTAGGTTTTTGAGATGTTTTTTCTTTGGTTTGTAGGCAGGAAGCCAGTCGAACTGCAGCCAGTGTGGCAGATATCCACAGACATGCAGGAGGTGTAGAGAGATCTCACCCACCACAACACGCACTGGTGAGCACCACCTTCCTTTCATTTTTTTGTTTTTTTGTTTTTTCAGTGTTCATTTAAAAGTTTGTGTTTTTATGCTTTAATTAGTTTTCTCAGTTACTGAACATGATTTTAATAAGCACCTTCCATCCACTCAATTCTGTATGTTTCTTGAAAGCTTGTTTCCTTGATTCCAATGTCATTTTATGAATGAGAGATGACTGACCTTATCCCATGTGTATTTTAGTAGGCTACCTAAACTCACAAACTGTAATAATTTTGCATCAGTATGTAGATGGTTGCGCAATTTTTCAAAGATGACTCATCAGCTTTTCTTTTTCCTGTTGCAGTCTCTTATGGAAGGAGGCACAAAGAGTTCTGGCCTGCTGCCAAGAAAGGCTCCTTCCATGCCCAAACCTCAGTGGCATCCACCATGGAAACTGTACAGAGTAAGTGCTTTGTCTCCCTCCAGGAGTTAATCCGCATGTTTGTTCATATCACTCCTGAGTACTCGTGAATAGAAAGTTTGTCTTTGTGCTTCATGTTATGTTGTATGTCTGTGGCTTAATTCTTAAAGACCTTTATCGCACAGTTCCAATAGGGCAGTTTGCTAAGATGGTGTTTCATTTGTAATGATGTTCTTCTCTGGTTGTCTCTCAGGTCATCAGTGGCCATCTGGGCTGGGTGAGATCTATAGCAGTGGAACCTGGAAACCAGTGGTTTGTGACCGGATCAGCAGACAGAACAATAAAGGTGATCTATGTGACTTCAAATTAGGGCTGCACAATTATTTATATATATATATATATATATATATATATATATATATATATACAAAAACTGTATGTGTTTGAGATTCACCGATACTAAATTTCTCCGCCGTTAGTCGATTATTCAGAATGATATCGGCTGATACCAATGGTTTGATTTTTTTAATCTCTCCCAAATAATGCTGCAAACTATAGAGTACACTCTCATGTAGTAAACTATAAGGTTAGAGGTTAAAATTAACAGGGCTATTATATTCAACTGCTTTTTATTTCCAGATATAATATTTACACTTCACACAAAATAAAAGCTGATATGTTTTGCACAAGTTAGATTTCATAAACACTACATCATGGCAAATTTATTCAAACATACATGTATAATTAACAGTAAATAAGGTCTTCTCTATTGTTTTTATAGCTAGCTAACTAACAAACAAACTGTGAACTGGATAATGCAAAGGTAAATGCAACATTACGTGATGTTGTTTACAAGCTGTTTTTCTGTTTGAAATGGATTGAGTGATTACATGAGTCATGAGTTGTACTGTATCTTTCAACATACCTTCTGATATTCATGCTTTTTTTTTTCTAGATATAAAAATTTGTTAAAGTGGAAGAAAAAGAGACTCTCGCTCCGCGCTGGTTCTTGAACTGAGGCGCTACTGCCTCAGTGACGGATCTGTCACATCACATTTAAGAGCACCCTGGCTTAAACTTGGGTGATTCATAGGGTCAGCGCCGCCGCTCCCACCACGCGCATCACGCGCTGTGCGTAGGGCACCAAGTGCTGAGGGGGCACCAAAAATAGCCTAACGAAAAATCAATCATCATATCATAGTCAAAAGGGCGTCACTAGGCCCTTTTTAGGGGCTAAACTTCTTTAAACCCCTAAACTTCTGCCTAGCCCCCCTAAAAATGTGTGATTAATAGGCTACACAAATTCGTGTTCGCTTCAGTCTTGTTATAATCAGATGCAGCGCGTTCTTCATCTTCAATCCGCAGCGCCGAGCAGAGAGCACGTCAGAAACAGAGGACAGGGTGTGTGTGTGTTCATCTGAGCCTCATTGGTCTGTCACTGCTCGTCAATGTCAGAATATTTGAGATGACCAATCAAATCAAAGTAGGCGGGCTTTATGTTCACAGACGCTGAGCGTGAATTTTAAAAGTGCAACTCGACGCTTCAGTGTACGGTCAAGTGCAAGATAAGATGTTAGTAAACTCAACGTTTCATATTTGACAGTTTTTTAGGTCATAAATGTTAAACGAATGACAAAAAATAATCAGGCAAACTAATATAGTTTTGTCTAATTTCGCCATTTTTAACTCAAAATAGGCCTATGTAACGTCCTCATGTAGCCTAGTGTAATAGTTTAGGCTACTGCCATTGTGAGGGGACAAGAAACATGAACAAAGCCGTTTTCATCATGTTAGGCACAGGATTAATAATGAATGTGTACATATTGCGATTATAATACAAATTGTAGCCTTTAGTAAATTAAAAATGCCAACTTTAGGAGGGGAAGAAGAGACAGGGCAAGATAAAAACAAAGAGAAAAAGAGTGTGATGCTGATGAGGAGAGAAAAATAATCAGCTGCCCACTGACATGGTTTTAAAGCTGTTGTTATCCAAATTTTTTTTTTGCCTTCAAAACATCTTAAAATGCACATCTGTAGTTAAGAGAAATACAAATTTTCTCGGGGAAAGCCCGAACCCCCCTAACTAACCTGCCTCAAATTCGGGACCACAGTGATTATAAAAACCATGCCATTGCGTAATAAAACTAGTTAATATTGAGACTAAACTAAAGTGTTACTTTTTTATATATATAAATCATACCTTCATTGGGGGCTTAGTGAATGAAATGAAATGGGCTAAATGAAAATCCTAGAAACGCCCATGTCATAATAATTATAATGCTGACATTATTTCAGTAGACCTATAGAAAAATTATTAGCCACTTTTTAGGGATGTAACAAAACAGGCGGAACAAGAGTATTTAATTGCTCTACAAAGTAACGATGGGGCTGCCGCCGCCTCAGTGGTCCGTTGGATTGCGCGTTAAAAAGTTAAAGTTAAACTAAAAAAAAAAAAAAAACTTTTTTTGGGGGGTGGCATCATAAAGGAATTATGCTTAGGGCACCAAAATGGCTAGCAGCGGCACTGCATAGGGTCAGATAAATATATGCTTTTTTTTAACCGTTAAAACGTTATTGTCTCGTTAACTTGCCCTAAATTCAATGCAAGAGATTTTCTTCCCACACAGTATGAGTTGCAGTCTGACACGTTTTTCCGCACCCTTTTGATTGACAGGATATAATTGGCCCTGATCATTGGCTGTTTTTAAACAATCGGCTGATTATTGGCCGATACATTGTATCACTGTTTATTATGCTTCACTGAATAGTGTTAAACTTTTGTTCTGTAATGCCAGATCTGGGATCTTGCCAGCGGTAGGCTGAAGTTGTCTCTGACGGGTCACATCAGCACGGTGAGAGGCGTTGCCGTCAGCACACGCAGCCCTTACCTGTTTTCCTGCGGGGAGGACAAACAGGTTAAATGCTGGGATCTAGAGTATAACAAGGTACAAACTTTAAATACAAATACAGAAAATGTGCATTCATTTTAAGCTTTACCTAAAAGATACCGACCGATATGGATACATTTTGAGTTTTGTGTTGTCCATAGGTAATAAGGCACTATCACGGTCATTTGAGTGCAGTCTACGACCTTGACCTCCATCCTACCATTGACGTACTGGTGACCTGCAGTCGAGATGCCACAGCAAGAGTATGACACTTTTTTTCTTTTTTTTGTGATAAGTGATCATGAACATGTTATTCAAAGTGTAATGTATGTTTTGTAATGTTGTGGTAGGTTTGGGACATCAGGACCAAGGCAAATGTTCACACCCTTTCTGGACACACCAACACAGTGGCTACAGTCAAATGTCAAAGTGCTGAGCCACAGGTGATTACAGGTATGCATACGTTTAATTTTTTTGACTGCCTTTTGAACAGACTTCTGATGCTAGTGCATTTTTCAAGGAAATAGCATGTATTATTCTAGGTTATATTCATGTTTCATGTGCTTTATATTTTGTCTTTAGGAAGTCATGACACCACCATTAGACTCTGGGATCTGATCGCTGGCAAGACAAGAGCCACACTGACTAACCACAAAAAGTCTGTCAGAGCATTGGTGCTCCATCCCAGGCAGTATGTTGAACATTCAGTGTAAAAATACTCACGTCAAGGTCCTTACACACTGAGTATGCGTTTTTTCGTGTTCGTCATTTGGTGGCTCTGAATTGTCAAAACACTTATCAAAATGCTTGCTACGGATGCGAAAAACGCAGAAAATAGAACCCGAACCGAATTTTATGACGGGCGAAAGTTTAAGAGGCAGCGTGTAAGCGTGATTGACATAACGTGAGGTTGTATTTATTTTTTAACGTGCAAGAATTTCGTGTGCAAGGACCCTTTAGTATGATACTACATATAATGCTGCTTTCAATAATTTAATATAATTAGTAAAGTTTTATTGTATTATATTATTGTATTTAGATTAAACATTACATTTTACTTTTTTTTTTTTTTTTATGCATCCAGTTAAAAAGAGAGCTTTTATTTTGGTAATATTCTGACTGAAGACCTTTTACTATTTTATTTATTTATTTTTGCCATAATTTGTCGAATTTAATTCAGTTTGCGTTTTCCATATCACAGAAAGCGTATGGGCCTAATCAAATAAATCATTGTTATAAATTGTTGGTTATATCCCGCACTAACTGAGTTTCAGTTCCCCAGATCGGATCAATGTATTCTTGTCTTTTTTAAATCATATCCTCTCATTAACAGGTACACCTTTGCCTCTGGCTCTCCAGATAACATTAAGCAGTGGAAGTTTCCTGATGGGAACTTCATCCAAAATCTTTCAGGACACAATGCCATTATCAACACACTGGCTGTCAATTCAGATGGTGTTCTGGTGTCAGGAGGTGAAATACTCCTTCAAACTTTTTATGTTGCAAAGCCAGTCATGCTAAACAATGTATTGTATTTAAACCATGTTGAATTTTATCTTCTACATTTGTTTCCCCTTTGTCTTGTCTGGGGTCCATTTAACTCCACTTCTAAACATATACTTGCAAACTTCCATTATCACTTCCCCTCAGGGGAATCCCGGCAGCAATTTTGAAGTGCGTTCAGCTTCGTCAAATGGATGAGGGAAGTTTATTTGGACAGACCCTAGACGACTCAATTTTGTCAGAGGGAGCAAGGCTACTGATATGTACACTTTAGGCAGATCCATAGACCACAATGCAACACAATTGCGACATCACACCCAATGATTTGGCAACCCTGGTCTCCACGGTGGGCTCCATAGCAGATTTCAAGTGATCAAGGGCTTAGGGTCTTCCATTTAAATCCATTGCAAGGGTTTGCCAGCTGTGGGCTTGTGCAAATCAAGCAATGATCAATCAAGCAAATCAATCCATTGAATGAGACGAAGGGTAGTTGGTGAGGGAATGGCATAAAAAGTGGACTTAAAGCAGCCTTTTTGTTTTTTTATTCACTTTTGTCCCTCAATTGTTGCATCTTTGTCCTGACTCTCCTTTCTATTGTTTTTCACATCAGCTGATAATGGAACTATTCACATGTGGGATTGGAGGACTGGCTACAACTTCCAGAGGATTCATGCAGCGGTGCAACCCGGTTCTCTGGACAGCGAGTCAGGGATTTTTGCGTGCGTGTTTGATCAGTCTGAGAGTCGGCTCATAACAGCAGAGGCTGACAAAACCATTAAGGTCTACAAAGAGGACGAAACAGCTGTAAGTTCCCGGTTCACTAGTAATACTTGTTTAAAACTAAGTATAATAATTAAAATAACACGTTGACTGTTCAATGTTTATGATGGAAAAAGGTTATAGTGAATTTAAAATCCTCGAAGAGTTCTCCAAACACTTAAATTGTAGATTGAAGAGAATTGCCTTGATGTGATTTGTGCAATTTTTCAATGTATATTTTTTTTCTTTCAGACTGAAGAATCCCACCCAGTTAATTGGAAACCTGAGATCCTGAAGAGAAAAAGATTTTAGGGTTGCTGGCTTTTTTCTTTGTATTTTTCAATCCTTTTCATTTTGTTACATTTTAGCTGGCTGATTTCTATGGCAATGTCTGGTTAAGGTGTAAACAAACAACAATTTAAGTGAATTCAGCAGACTTGAGATCAGATGAGACATTTTGCTTTGCTCCACCTATCTAAATAATATGAATATTGTGGTTGTATACACGAGGAAAGGTTTCTTCCCTGTCTACTCCAAACACCATTTGCAGGTCTATGTGACAGTCTGCCCATCTGTTCATTCTGAACTTCAATAAATCCTACAGAATAATAATGTTCTATTTTGGATCTGTGCACTGTTGCTGATCTCAATCAGAGACAAACAATACAAATGTAATTTTGCATATGTAGTCTACTTGCTATTTTTATTTTTTTTTATTTTTTTTATTTACAGCGAATTCAGGAAAAAAACTATACCATGTGTCTCTCATGTCTGGAAAAATGTTGTATTTCCTGACACAACATTTTGTAAAATAAAGATCCCTAGTTTAAAACCCATTGTTTTCATCCTGTTGAACTGATCATCATCATTTCATGAAAGGCATAAATTCAAGACCAAAAAGTTGAACCTCTAGTGCCCTCATTGACACAAAGGATTTTGGTAACACTAAATAACTGCACGCTATTAATCATTAGTTAAGTATTAGTAAACAGTTAATTAATCATTTATAAAGCGTTAATAGAAATTAATAAGCAGTTTATAAATACAGATATAAATGCTTTATTCTTGATTTAAAAGCATATCTATAATGTGTTTAATAATTGTATTTTCATACTTTTATTAATGATCAATTTATCATGTCTATATGAAGTATTGCATTATAAACCAGTTATTTAAGAGGTGTCAGTAGTTCATAAGATTACTTAGAAAGTGTAAGTAAATGATTAATTGTACATTCATACATCTTATTATTCAGACATATAGTAATAGTTACTTAGTGTGTTAATAAATGCTTTATTAACATGTATTTATTTATACTGTAATTCAAGGTTAATTCGGGTAGTTATAAAGCATTTAGTAGTGGTCAGTTAACTTTCTGTGAGCTCATCTAAAGTGAGGACTATTCATGCCTTGTAAAGCATTTACAAAGGAGATTTTTGTTGTTTCACTGTGTTGTGTTTGTTTAATTTTTCTGTTTAGAAGATACATGAGCCTTTAAATCTCCTTTGTAAATGCTTTACAAGGCATAACTATAGTCCTCACTTTAGATGAGCTCACAAAAATAGTTAACTGACCACTACTAAATGCTTTATAACTACCTGATTTTACTCCATTTACTTACATTTATAAGTGATCTTATGTATCACTGACAACTCTTTAATTAACTGGTTTGTAAATAATGCTATACTTCATTTAGAAATTATTAATTGATTGTTAAAGTATGAAATACAATTATTAAACACATTATAGATATGCTTATAAATCAAGAAAAAAAGCATTCATAGCTGTATTTATAAACTGCTTATGTCTATTAATGCTTTATAAATTATGCATTAACTATTTAGCTTAACTAATGATTAATAATGTGCAGTTATTATAGTGTTACCAATATGGTTTTGTGTATTATATATACTACTGTGCACAAAAATAGTGAAAAAGCTGATGCATATCATATGGATGATAAGAGCAAATCATTTGTGAGACTAATGAATTTTTTGTTCTGATCAACTATAAGGGGGAAAAAGCATTCGACTTGATAAGTGATCGTTAGATTTAATCAGCGCGATTTAAGTTACAGCAACTGTGCAAATTATACTTTGTTCTCAAATTGTTCATGTTAACAACATCAGCATTGCGTGACTAACGTTACATTTAAAGCTGCTGTCCGTAACTTTTTTAAAGTTAAAAATAATCCAAAATAATTATTAAAAAAAACATCTTCAGCCAGTGTTCAAAACTATCTGCTTGCCATAGCTAGATTCAAAACGGTTAGCTTGTAATAATGATTTTAATTCCAGTGGTACTGGTGGGTTTTTGTGGGAAATTTTAGCATGTCTTTGCGTCATTACGTCACATCCGTACACATAAAGAAGGAGTTTCGGCTAGCCGGCTATACTGCGCGTGAGGAGATGTAGAGATGCTTTTCTCACTTTACATAATTAAACTTATGGCGGATCCAGAAAGATCCAAACAACAATCATCAGTGTCAACTGGAGATTTGGAGTTATAAAACCCAAAAGACTTCGTACTTTGGATTTTAGGTGGCTAGAGAAAGAGAAAGAAACCGTCTCATGCGAACACAAAGATAATCATCGGGCGGGGCTTTTGAAAGGTGCGTGAACTCCGTGTTTTGAAGGGGTTCGAAACGGAAGAAGAGACGGCTTTTTTCTGCTTAACAAGTAAGACATTTCAATAGTTCAATCATGTAACAGTACCATTGTTTTCTTAATTCACACAGTTATGGAGTTTTGTTTGTTGTGCCTTTCTCATTTAACGTTAGCTATATTATGGAGAATATGAATTCTCAACTACACAGGTAACCATAAAACACATTAAATGTAACGTTAGTCACGCAATGCTGATGTTGTTAACATGAACAATTTTGGACGGTTGCTGTAAATCGCATAAAAAAAAAATCTAACGATCACTTGTCATGTCGAATGCTTTTTCCCCCTTAGTTGTAGTTACTTGTTCAGAAGACATTTTCCGGTGAAAATTCTGATGTTGGTCAAACGTTCAAAAAGTGAATCTGTGATAATCACTGATAATTCCGCGAATAACTGCAATTGCAGATTTCGAACAGAGATGGTGACAAAGAGGAAAAGCTGCGGACTGCAGCTTTAATGTGTTTTATGGTTACCTGTGTAGTTCAGAATTCATATTCTCCACAATAGTTAAACGAGAAAGGCACAACAAAGGAAACTCCATAACTGTGTGAATAGGCTATATGCACGCATAAGTTCCGCATTTGACGCAAGGATGCTCTTCAGTTTCCGGTTGGGGAGATTAAAGCGGAGGAAAACCGAGGAAAACGGGATTATGGCAGAGTCCCGTCTTTGAAACGAAATTTTCATATGTTTAGATGTAATTTTATATATAGTTATGTTTATTTAATATAATTTTAAAAAGAAGCATAAACACAACGAGGGGTGTCTGTTTTGTCTGTTTTTGTGACTAACGTTTCTTTAGTATAACCATGGAGTATAAAATTCGGTATAAATTCTCGGTATTGCATTGGACTCTACGATCGGCGGAAGTTATCGAGCATCCTTAGACCTTCCCCGGAAATACCACCGTGCATAGAGCCCATTAAGAAAACGTACTGTTACACGATTGAACTATTGCAATGTCTTACTTGTTAAAGGGATACTCCACCGGTTTTTACTTTTTAACATGTTATTCCCTTAACTAAGACGAGTTGATACATACCTCTCTCGTCTCAGTGCGTGCACTTAATCGCTCTGTCTTGCGGCGAAACTTTGTTAGCACTTAGCTTAGCCCAGTTCATTCAATAGGGGCCAAGCAGAGAAGCGACCAAACACCTCCACGTTTTCCCTATTTAAATACAGTTACTCGAGTTGTGTAACTCGACCTAGGACGGTGACACAAAATAAAACGTTGCGCTTTTCTAAGCGTGTAAAATGGCTAACTATTTTGTATGGCGGAATACCATAGCAAGTGCTTGGGAGCAGTTCGACTCAGCGCAGTAATATCATCACTCCCCCCCGCTCCCTCTCATTTGCGTCAATAGAACCAAGTATTTTTCACGAGTGATATTACTGCGCCGATCGAGTCAAAGTGCTTCCAAGCACTTACTATGGTATTCCGCCATACAATATAGTTATCAATTTTACACGCTTAGAAAAGCGCAACGTTTTATTTTGTGTCACGGTTCTTGGTCGAGTTACACTACTCGAGTAACTGTATTTAAATAGGGAAAATGTGGAGGTGTTTGGTTGCTTCTCTGTTTGGCCCCTATTGAATGAACTGGGCTAAGCTAAGTGCTAACAAAGTTTCGCCGCAAGACAGAGCGATTAAGTGCACGTACTGAGACGAGAGAGGTATGTTAAGGGAATAACAATAACATAGTTTAATATGAAAAAACGGTGGAGTATCCCTTTAAGCAGAAAAAAGACGTCTCTTCTTCCGTTTTGAACCCCTTCAAAACACGGAGTTAACACACCTTTCAAAAGCCCCGCCGATGTTTATCCTTGTGTTCGCATGAGACGGTTTCTTTCTCTTTCTCTAGCCACCTTAAATCCGAAGTACGAAGTCTTTTGGGTTTTATAACTGCTGAATCTCCAGTTGACACTGATGATTGTTGTTTGGATCTTTCTGGATCCAACATAAGTTTAATTATGTAAAGTGCTGCGAGAAAAGCCTGTACATCTCTACATATCCTCACGCGCAGTATAGCCGGCTAGCCGAAACACCTTCTTTATGTGTACGGATGTGACGTAATGACGCAAAGACATGCTTGAATTTCCCGCGGAAACCCACCAGTACCACTGGAATTAAAATCATTATTACAAGCTAACCGTTTTGAATCCAGCTATGGCAAGCAGATAGTTTTGAACCCTGGATGAATATTTTTTTTTATTTTTTTTTTATAATTATTTTGGATTATTTTTAACTTAAAAAAAGTTACGGACAGCAGCTTTAACGAGTTTCGAAATTTTTTTCTCTCCTATAGCAATGCATTAATCAAATTATTCCTCAAGGAGACTACAATGCACTGCCTGATGCTATTCTGTAGTAGACGGTTGCATGGTTATAATTTTCTCCCTGATATTATCAATCTTGTAAGTAAAGATATGCATGAAGTCATCACTGCTGTGCTGCTTGGAAACGTCTGGGATTGAAGCTTTATTTTTAGTTAATTTAGCCACTGTTTCAAAAAATTACCTAGGGTTTTGTTTATTTTCTTCTAGGATTGAAAAATAAGCAGATCTAGCAGTTTTTAAGGCCTCTCTGTAAGCAATCGTGCTCTCTTTCCATGAAATGTGAAAAAAACCTCTAGTTTTGTTTTCAAGTTGCAATCCATTTTTCTGGCTGCTCTCTTAAGGGCCTGAGTGTGCTCGTTGTACCACGGCGTTGGATTGTTGTCTTTAATCTTCTTTAAGCGCAAAGGAGCAACTGTGTCTAAAGTGCTGGAAAAGAGAGAGTCAAAAAGTTTCTGTTGCAATATCGAGTTCTTCTAAGCTATCTGGGATGCTGAGGAGTTGAAACTGATGAGGAATATTATTAATAAAGTGATTTTTAGTGGGAGAAGTGATAGGTCTAACATATTTGTAACACAGAGTCGACTTTGCAGCCTTATGGATATACACGAGACATAATGATAATGATCTGAGATATCAACATTGATTCCATGTGATAATATTCGATCTAGAGTATGATTACGACAATGAGTAGGTCCTGACACGTGTTGTCTAACTCCGATAGTTCAGAATGTCTTTAAATGCCAATTCCAATGCATTTTCGTTATCTACATATTAAAATCACCAACAATTAGGACTTTATCTGCAGCCAGTACTAACTCTGATAGAAAATCAACAAATTCTTTGATAAAGTCTGTATGGACCCTGGTGGCCTATATACAGTAGCCAGTGCAAATCTCAAACGTGATTTATCATTTACACTAGATAGTGTTACATTAAGCACCAACACATCAAAAGAATTGTATTTAAAACAAGACTTCTCAGTAGTTCTGAAGATGTTACTATAAATTACAGCAACACCTCCCCCTTTGCCTTTTTTGACGAGGTTCATGTTTATAACAGTAATCTTGCGGGGTGGGCTCATTTAAAGTATGGTAATTGTCTGGTTTTAGCCAGGATTCTGTCAAACACAGCACATCTTATAATCTGTAATCATATCATTAACAATACAAGCTTTTGAAGTAAGGGATAGAATATTCACCAACCCGAGCTTTATCATTTGGCCATCTGTATTATATCTGTTTTTTTATTTGTTGAACATCAATTACATTTTATATAGGTGAAAGCATCTCTATGTGATGGGATTTATCTTACCTCAGTGACTTGAGACAGCTAGCTGACGGTCGGTTTAGCCAGTCTGTCTGCTTCCTGACCTGAGCCCCAGATTTTCATGTTTGAGCTCTAAGACTATCCATATTACTAGAGAGAAGAGCAGCACCATCCCAGGAGGGATGAATACCATTTCTTTTCAACAGGTCAGTTCTGCCCCAAAAACTTTTCCAATTGTCTATGAACCCTACATTATTTTGCAGACATCACTTAGACAGCTACCTCAAGTACCTCATCACTCCGGCGAACAGGAAGGGGGCCAGAGCAAATTACAGTGTCTGACATCGAAGTCGAACATCATTAGTGCCGACATGAATAATAATCTTAGAGAATTTATGATTAGCATTAGCCAGCACTTTTAAATTTCCTTTGATGTTAGGCGCTCTGGCTCCCGGCAAATATGTGACTATGGTGGCTGGTGTCTCTATTTTCACGTTCTCGTGTAATAGAACCGCCAAAAACTAGGGCACATTCAACAGGATTCTCAGTGGGTGTTTCAATGAGTGGAGAGAACCTGTTTAATGTTGTTATCGGAGTGGTGTTTTGTCCCGTGACTACAGCGTCTCACGATCACTCAGTTGCCCTGCTGCACGGGCTCTACAGCCGGAACCGAACAATGTACAGAGTTCACTAAGCTAGTTGCATCCAAAGCAATATCTAAAGCCCTTGCACTCTTACTATCCTCAATTAACGTTTGGATACGTGTCTCTAGTTCTGGATGTGCATAGTGCGCGAGAGAAAAAAAATACATAAATAAATAAAGACGACAGGCACGGATGAAGTGTTAACAGGCTAGCGAGTTACTAGCGTATTGTGCAGGCTAGCAAAATTACTAGCATGTTGTGCTAGTGATAACGATTTAGATAGAAGCTAGCGATGTCAGATTAATGTGTGGTGATGAGTGCAATATAACAACAATATAGCTACATAAATAACATGGAATGATAGTAAATAAAGATTCAAGACAAAAAGCAACACGGAGCTTACAGACGCAAACCACTCAGCAGCAAAACATTAACAGTGATGTTAAGGTTCCAGATAGAGCTGTATTTCTGGCACACACTACAGGTACATCTCTACTGATGGATTCATAATAGGTGAGATACAAAAAGTCATTGCTATGAACTTGATGGCAATAAACTGTCCACTGTTTTCATTTATCAAGACTGATAGTGTTACATAAGGCTATGCCTGATCTGGAAAAATTCAAAACCACAATGCAAACAAGAAGGCGCTTGTTTCCTGTGTCAAAATAGCTGACTCAGTATTTATTGATTGATGCTCCACAGCAGGGATGATGAAATCCTTGCATGATTCAGGGAGCTTGGAGTGCAGCCTGATCAGGGTGTTCTATCACAGTACTGGGGCAATATTGACTTACTGACCATGTGGTCCACAACTCCTACACAGAGGTTAACACACCTACACAAAACCTGAACAACAAACAATGATGCGCTCCCACGTTCACATTTTGAATAGGGTGGATGTTTGTAACAGGCAAAGAAAATGGTAAACAGAAGAAATGATACATTTCTGAGCTGTTTTTACAGCGTATTTTGATACCATTTTTAACGAAACTACTCATTACACTGTAATTACACAGTAATTAGGTTTAGAGTTCGGTTAAGTGTTGCTTGTAATTATGCATAATGCATTGTTATTATAACAGTAATTACATGTAACCTGTGTAACAAGGACACATTAAAATAAAGCGTTACCCAGTTTTCTGTTATGAAGGTTCTATGTATCTGTTTTTTAAATATAAAATGAAAATAAAATTTGTGTACCTTTGTGACATAATATGTTTTAATTTTAACTTCACCTACATTGTCAGGGATCACTAGAGAAGTAAAGAGGACAACAGAATACCTTTCATTTACAAAAGACAGATAATTTTTATTTATTCATTGACAGGTGCAATGCGTTAGACCATTTCATTGTATATGAGTTGATCGAATTTAAAAACATGACCAACATGACTTGTGCACAAAGCTTTTGCAGACCTAATTTTTGAAGAATGGAAAATATCAGACACCCATAGACATGTTTACACTCACTTGAAAATGCTTTGCTCATGTCATTCCCATGTATTTCAACAAATGCTTCACAAAAAAAAAAAAAATCTCAGAACAATGGGGAGAGCTTTGGTAAGGTCTTTAAATGTCTCCCAGGCCTCCAAATTGCTTGGCACCGCTTTCCTGCCCTCCAGCAGTGATTCTGTTAATGGGAATGATCTTCATGGTGGTCTCCTTCAGAGAATACCAGCGACTGTGCCACGTGGCCCAGATAATGCCGTTGTCATATCCCTGCTCTGTGTCTTTCTCTGTGTACTTGCCACCTGTAAAGACAGTAACCATACATCAGTAATGAGATCAGTTTAATATTGATGGATTTTGGAAGGAAGACCATATCCTATGAAGAGGAAAGAGTGTAATGGTTTACCCTGGAAGTATTTTCCATTGAGATGAGCAGCATGGCAGCGGTTCATCCACCAGCCAGACCCTTCCTGCAAGGCACAGTGTTCCCCGAACTTGTCATTGTCTTTGTCAGGTGTACTGAACTGCATGCCATTGTGAGATGTGTAGAATTTGTCACTGGGATCATCGCCGAAGTCGTAACCATCAAAAGCATCACCAGCATCTCCGCCAAAGTAATAAGCATACGTCAAGCGGTATGCATCAACTTCTGGTCCAAGTTTGAAAGTGGCGTAGTCGGCATACCTGAGAAGGTGAGAGAAGGTTTACCAAGACAAAATTTGTGACAAACACTCAGTCTATTGATTGCTGTGCACCCTAATGTTCAGTAACGTGTTTGATCTGACTGAAGAGGTCATGAAATGTCACTTGACAAAAATCAATTTTGGTAGTGGAGCAAAGTCCTGTTTGACAACTGCAGATAAAGAAAACTCTTGCATTTGGAATTCATGGATAAATCTTGCTTAGGTTTGACAATTTGATGTTTGAGGTTTCAAATTGATGTTCATAATGAAACACCATTCCTGTAACCCAAACCATAGCAAGTCAATTTGGATAAAAGTATTCCAAATGCAAAAAAAAAAAACATATATATATATATATATTATTGTGGAACTCCACTTGTGAGATTCAAACCTAAGTAAGAGTAAGAAAAACGTTGAATGAAAGAAACTATTTTCCCATGGTTCATTACTTTTTGTTGCCATCCCAATCGACCATCTCTATCCTTAGCACATAAGGCACGCTGGACTGAACCGACAGCAGATGTATCTTCTCATTCCCCAGCCAGAACTCTGTTCTGTCATCTGGTGAGAGGTACCCAAAGCCTTCCTTATACTGAATCCACTTTTTGTTGAAGTCAACGCTGCCATCCCGTCTCTGAAAAAAATAAAATTAATTTTGATTGATCAATAAAGTAACACACATTTGTTATCTGGTCCTACTCACACCACATCAAGTGGGATTAGAGCCAGCATCAACTCGCATGGGAGGCAGGTGTGGTAAATAGGATGTAAGTAGCATGTAAAGTCTGTCTTTTGTGCACCATGGGAGTGAAGTTTACCTGAACAACTCTTACTAGCTGGACTCACCACCCTAAACCTCACTCTCATTTGGGTCACGGCACCAACGATCATGTATCTCTACATTTTCTTTAAGGAAATTGAGTCACTGTGCATTGTCTGTTGTGTTGCATACCCTCTGAAGTACAGTCCATCCACGTCCAAAGCTGTCTATCTCACAGTAGACCAGGAACGCCTCAGGAGCCCTGGCTGGTTTCACATAATAGAGCCCACTGACCTTACCACCTTTGTTTGCAATGTCCTGACAATCTGGGGAAAAGTACACATGTATAATTCAGATCTCTAATCGTATATGTAAAGTAAATTCACCATGTCAGTTGTCATTAAGATGTTTAAAAGATTAGTTCACCTCAAAAGGAACATTTCCTGATAATTTACTCATCCCAATGCCATCCAAGATGGTCATGTCTTTCTTTCTTCAGTGGAAAACATATTAAGTTTTTTGAGGAAAACATTTCAGAATTTTTCTCCACACAATGGATTTTAAGTGCAACCAATATGTTGAAGTCTAAAGTTTAAAAGGGCTTTGAAGTGCTTCAAAGGGCTCGCACGTTCCCAGCTGAGGAATAGGGTCTTATCTAGTGTATATAAGTATATAAGTAAATTTATACTTTTTATAACCACAATTGTTCATCTTGTGCTGGTCTGCGACACGCCAGGCATTACGTCATCACGTTGGAAATGTCATGAAAGATTTTTTTTAAATATTAATAATAAATTAAAACAAAGATGTCGGACGATTTTGAAGTTGGAGGAGAAAATGAGATGGAATTTTTCAACCTTCCCTGCCCTTTTGAACCGGAGTACACAGACAGATAACTTAGATGGATGACGTGACGCGTGACGTTTCCACCGTGATGTGGTAATGCAAGACGAACAATTGTGGTTATAAAAAGTATAAATGTTTCTTTTTTTTGAAAATTACCTATCGTTTCGCTAAATAAGACCCTATTCCTCAGCGGGGAACGTGCAGAGCCCTTAGAAGCACTTCAAAGCCCTTTTAAACGGCATTGATTTGGACTTCAACATGTTGTTTGCGCTTGAAGTCCATTGTGTGGAGAAATATCCTAAAACGTTTTCCTCAAAAAACTTAATTTCTTTTCCACTGAATTGATTGACATGAAGACATGAGCAAAAGAAAGACATCTTGGATGGCATTAGGGTGAGTAAATTATCAGGAAATTTTCCTTTTCAGGTGAACTAATCCTTTAAATGCTGATTTTACCTTTGCCTGTGACTGTCTGAATCTCCACAGTGTCTTTACAGGGCTCTTTACACAACTGGTCCAGCTGGAGAGACATCTGCTTTAAATCAGTTATTCGTTTCTCATTAGCCTGTAGGATTGACTGCAGTTGACTGGGGAGGGGGAATTACAAAACAAGAACATTTAATAAGAATATTGATTTATATAATGACATTTAATAAACTATCAGGACAAGAAAAGTGGTATAAAAAAAAACAAGAAGTGCTCACTATATTTGATCTTCTTGAGCAAGAATGCTCTTCTCAAATCGCAGTACATCATCCAGCATGCTTGAAGATTTTTTGATGTATGTATCTAACAAAAGGATTGTGATAAACCTCATGAAAATCAAGTAAAGTTTAACATTTATAAAAAAAATTAAATTAACATACAATAACTATTCAATGATAAACAAGATTTACTTTCTGTATTAAAATTAAGTTTTATACATTTTGAGAAGCAAAAAAAAAAAAGAATTCTGCATTTTGTTGAGGTCAATTTCTAAAGAAAGACTACACGCCTGCGCACATATATATTAAAAACGCGACTACCTATAGACTAAACGCGTAATACGCATGTGCACGCCGTCAGCGGATTTGCGTTCTTGGAGTTAACGCTGAGATAATAAAGTTTTTTCTAAATTTTTCAACGCTTGCACCTTGGAACCTTTTTCAAGGTTTGCGTTCTCGAGCCACCAGGCACTGTTGCTGTGCAAATGAGCGGGCCGGAGCGAGTTAAGGGTTTTCTGCTAGAACGGTGTTGTGTAAGCGCCCCTAAGTTAATAACCAATGATCGTTGCAACAGAAGTGAACCCAATCAAAACTAAATATGTATTATGAATGAATGGATAAATATTAACATCTAAAATAAATAAATAAATCATTATATTTACTTTTTTTTAATAATGAGACCCCCCCCAAATCCCAAGACAGACAGACACACACACACACACACACACACACGTTGTGTTTTCATGTTTTATGGGGACTTTCCATAGACATAATGATTTTTATACTGTACAGACTGTATATTCTGTCCCCTTACACTGCCCCTGTCCCTAAACCTACCCATCACAGGAGACATTCTGCATTTTTACATTTTCAAACAACATCACTTAGTGTGATTTATAAGCTGATTTCCTCATGGGGACCAAAAAATGTCCCCACACGAACAAGGATTTCGGATATTGCCATCCTTGTGGGGACATTTTGTCCCCATAACGTAGGGTTTACCAGGCCACACACACACACACACACACACACACTTGCTTACACCACATGACAATTTTCATGACATTCAGGGCCCTTTTATATAATTTCAAATAACAGAAACCTGCATTAACCCAGGAGCAGATTTAAAAATCTCAAAAGCTCATCCGAGACCTCTATATACATGTTTTGCATTTTTGTTAATCCGTAATTAATGAAAATGTTTGCTACCTGGGGCTTGTTTTTGTGCTTGTGTTTCTGAGTCTTTCAGATAGACCACTTTGTCCTGCGCTCCTCTGGTAAGGTTGGCGATCTCCTCCAAATCCTGTTCCATTTCATCCAGCTGTCTGTCCATTTCAGGCTTGTACCTCTGTAGGTAATCAGCAACTCCACATGTGGTAGGGCAGTATGTCCCCTGAGAAAGTAAGGAATGAGAGTGACTGTTAAACCAATGACAGTTACTATGTAGCATTTTAATTGTGAGTTTATTACTTAAAACAATCCAGAGCAGACAATCTGTACTTACAAACCCATCATTTGGCTTACACACATCTGGCGTCGGTGAATAGTCCCCTCTCATTTGCTTAAGGTGGAAAAGGGAGAAAAAGACAATCAGTAAAAGGCATTATAACATATTTTATTATTACAATAATAATAATAAAAAGTTCAGTGTCTCACCGCTGATGTTAATGTGGACAGCAGCAGGATGGAAGCAACCACATGCGTTAACGAGGCCATGTTGGACCTGCAATCTGTGTGGTGTACCCTTGAGATTGTGCGGGACTGTTGACTGCTGCAGGATATTTATCCGATCAAGGTCCTCCTCAGAGATGAAGATAACAGTCCACTATACAAATAAACGCTAACACAATCCCTCTCTTACTCACTGTCTGAATCAGAACTAACCGTAAACGATGCAGAGATGGGACAATGTGTTCATCTTAATACTGAATTCCTGTAAATGTACATACATAAGGGTTTCATTACTGGTACCTGAACATTAAATCGATCAGGGTTCTTCAACCTTGTTCAGGCCAAGAACATTTTGGTGGTTGTATATTGTAAAAAAAAAATTAATTCTGGTATTTAAGCCTTGACCATAGTAACATGCGTAGGGTACCATATTAATGTATTTATACACAGCACTCTAAGAAATAATTCAGTGGCTTAGTAAATATCACAGTAGCTTAATATTTAACTTTATTAAACTTAATAAAATCTCTGAATATCATTTACTTGATTGTTTGAGTTAAACATACCAAAATAATTGACTAAAAATCCAACAGTTAATTTAGTCTAAAATGTAGTTATATTATGAAGTTCGAAGTTCACTTCACGCAGAGCACGAGTTCATCTCCGACACCCAGCGCTGATATGGTGGAAATTGGATAACAGTCAGGTTGATTACACTTGAATTACTTTTTCATTTTTAGTTTTTACTTCTAATATTTTTGTTATATGATGTTTAAATGTAGGCAATGGTGTATACATGTTAAAACAATAAAATATGCTGTAGGCTATTGCTGTAGCCATACTCATCGACAATAAAGGCGGATGTCATTGTTACCTGGTTGTGAGGAGTATTTTACAAAAGTTTACAGGAAATTAAAAGTTAATATTACTCATAAATAAGAACAATTATATTACTTATACATATTGTTTTTTTAATGTTTTCCTCAATTATTTCTACTCAATTTTATTTGTTAATGTACCAAAAACAGTTACTCCGATCTACTTAATTTTTTGTACTTGTACGCAGGTCATATGTTATATGTAATTAATTTGTTTAAATGTAATCAATATTTTTAAGTGTAAAAATGTTTCACCCAAAAAATTTAGTAAATCATAGTAAAAGTTTTTAGAGTGAGTATAGGGAAAAGTTACGTTTAAAAGTAATTTAAAACTAATTCCTTTAGTTACTTTTTATGGAAAGTATGCGTTACGTTATTTTTGCACTACTTTTTCTCATCGGGCCGGTCTGTTTGTTTTTTAACAGCAAAAAAGTTATTTTTTTGCCAAATGTAAACACCAAACATTTCACACCAAAAGTGAAATGAATAAGACTCAGGCTGAAGTAAATGCAAATTCATGCAGAGCTCAAACAAACCTTTCAGCTGTGCTGCCATTCCAGGTCACAGAAGAATAGGACACTTGATAAGAAATTTCAACACTCTTACTTCAGCAATAATAATATGATGAGTATTGAGTAAAGTGAGATGCATGCTCGCATTTAGTCTAGAACTACAATAATCATCATGTCTACACAGCACACACAACACCTCTGCACTTTCTTACTCTGCACTTACGTAATCATGTAACTCGTTACGTGTTACTTGTAATGCATTACCCCAAACACTGTTTATACACATTTTCATGATGTTGACATTGCAAAGCCATAAAATAATCATTATTGGTGGAGTCACAGACAGGGCTAAAGCCAGGATTATGCCTTAGTAAAATTACGACAGCTTTTTTTAAACGTGCCTTTGAAAAAAATATTACATATCACACAAAATGTACATCTTGAGACAAAACATCTTAAAAATGTCAGAGTAAGTTATTTTCAGGGAAGACAGTTGAAACCTGCATTTTAGTCTAGGACTAGGCTAAAGCCCTCTCTGTGAAACAAAAATAGTTTAATGAGGGGACAATGAAACATTCAGCTGAGCTGAAGCTTATAGCTTTGGTTGAAGTTATGTTTCTTTTTTTTTTTTATCCCTAAAAACAATTAGATTAATTAGACTAAATTAGACTAAATAATTGGTGGACCCACTGCACTATCCCCCTTTAAGGACCTTTAGATTAAATGTTGTGCCTTCCAGCAATTTTATCACTGCTTTGTTAAAAATAGTTTTTCCTAATACATAATCATAGGCATACAAGTGAACAAACCAAAAAGACAAACAGATAATTTACCGTGGCATAGCACAGACCCATCACGCTACAGAGCTAATGGATCAGTATCCTATTTTAAGTTAATGATTTGTAATGTTTTTCTTTTCCAATGATTTGAGATAAAATGTTCCACAAATCTGTACATATGTACACACACGCAAAGACAGACACTTTTGCTGACATTTTAATCTCTGCCACCTGAGTCACTGAGGCAAAATTGTCTTCCTTCATTTGGTAATGGCCAAAGCAAATAATAATTCAAGTGTTAAACACACACACACACACACACACACACACACACACACACACACACACACACACACACACACACACACAAAACAGGTCGAATAATGTGATTTGAATATTGAATATTAAGTAGTATTTTAACCTATTGCCACAAACACTTTAACAGCCTGATTGATCATTTGAAACTTTAGTTATAAACTTTTTGAGTATTTGATGTCTGAATATCACTAGTAAAATTGAGTCGCTTTGAATATCAATATCAAGTATTGCTCAATACTTGTATATGTTTACTTGTAGGCCTATAAGGCTACAAAGTAGTCAAAGTACCAAAGGTGAGAACATGTCTTTACCAACTAAACCACTAGGGGGTGTTGCAAATCAAAAGTATTACATCCTTGTTACCAGAGAAGCAATACACACATTTAGGGCTGCACGATTTGGGGAAAATGTCATATTGCGATTATTGAGGTCAATATTGCGATTGCGATATAATAAACAAATGGTTTCATGAGTCAATCCCCCCCTCCCCCACACACACATTTTAAACATTAATCATAGCCATCCAATAGATTCCATCATTACAATTGAAAGCTATCTATTTTTTTTTTTTTTTTTTTACTTTAGGCTACGTTTTTTTTATTAGGCTTCAAAAAATATAACAGCTTTTAATTTAAGTGAACTTCAAACAATCCTCACATAAACCCATAATAAATGTCATATTTACCTGTGCCCTTCCTGTCTAACAGGTAGCACATATACATAAATTGAATAAAGTTATCAAACAGTCTGCGCTGCATAAATTATAAATTATATATAGACTAATCCTTATTAAAGCTAAACAAGTTCTTGAGTCAAGAGCAGTGAGTAATTTTCTCTGTTCCCTTTGTTCTTTGATTAACTTTACTGACAGAAAGCTTTGGCTCCTGGGCTGGCCCTTTAAGACCAGCCGTTGCTGAGACTGCTCTTATGTTATGAAGATACTAGACAAACGAAATTTTGGCATAATTGTGTGTTAGCTCTGAAACACTGTCACTGTCAGCGGGACATTAAACAGGAAGTGTTTGTCTGAACTCACAACTGGTTTTGTGAGAGAACGCAAACATTTTGCGAAGGAACGCAAACGATTTGAAAACTATTTTCTCCCATCCCAAATTTTTTCCACGACCATGTCCCTTTAGGGGCTCCGTAGAATCTGAATGCAGTTGCACAAATTAATACTACAACTAATTACTACTTTTTATTTTGGTTTTAATTTTTATATAGACATTTCTTTCTTATGTGGAACACATTTTGGTGGGTTTATAAACAACATGAGTGTATGGTAAAATCAAGGTTTGATGTTTTGTACACATTTGTAAAACTAAAATAGTAAGTGCTATGACTCCTACAATGAAGGTGAGTAAATGGTGAGAGTTTTCATATACGGGTGAAATATCGTTTCAATCGAACAATCTTGTAATTCCATAATTCTACAAGTGACATAAAAGTGTTGATATGAGTGTGTGTGGGTGTGTGTGGGTGTGTGTGAGTGTGGGTGTGTGTATGCGTAAACAAAGTAACCATTTATTATTTATTACCATCGTCATTACCATCACCACCTCCACTCCCCACCATCACATTGCCAGTATTGTATTAGTCGATTTTTATTTCCATCCTTCCTCCTATGTAATAATCGCCATTGTCAACACTGTCTAAGATAAAAGATGGTATAATAAGATAATATAAGATAACCTTCCCCCACATCTCTTCAGTCCCTATCTTCTCCTAAATTTGTATTATTTATTTATTTAAAAAATGTTTTTTTTTTTTTTTTTGTATTATGTGCAATGTCTAAAGTGCATTAAAAGAGGGAGTACAGTGTGAGAGTGTCTCAACTTGGGACAGAGATGCTGTCCCATTGAAACCACTTCTCGCCTGTTTTGCTTGCATAGGTGTTTGTAAGGTTATCCATATATACTTTTTTTTTGTTTTTTTTGTTTTTTTTTGCTCCTTCCCTATTCTACGTTGTGGTGCCTTCATGTGCACATGAAAAGATAAGGGGGAAATTATTGCAGTAGTGATGACAATAAATACTTAATTCCAATACAGCATTGACAATGGTAATTTTGATGATAATAATAATAGTCATAATAATAATATTAATAATAAATGACAATGATGATGGTGGTGATCAGTGCGATCAGTGGTGATCGCAATGGTGAAAGCAAATTACAGCAATTACAACAATGAAAAAATAAAAATAGTAATCATAACAGTAACAGTAATGACAGTAATAACAATGATGACAGAAACAAGTTCAAACAACTAAAATGCGTTAATATTCGTGGGTTGATTGAGAAGGTGGGAGGAGTCGGAGTTGAAAAGAGAGAAAGGATTCATAGCTGTTAGAGGTCAGAAAGTGTTGGATGGCAGAGGTCAGTTTCAGATGCGTAATTATGAATCCGATATTAATTGTGAAATATCGGTTTAACCATCATTATACTATTTAGACTAGATTCCTTGTCAATTTTTTTATTTACTGTAGGAAAATAACGGTGTAAGACTTTATCAGGCAATACGTCCTCCAACCACTAGGGGTCATACTCCTGCCAATACCAGCGGTGTTGCTCCCAGTCACTAGGGGGCGCAGGAGGTCTTTTGCCTGCAATCCTCCTCCCAATTGCCAGGGAGAATCCATTGGCAAGAACTCTCAGTTGTACTTGGCAATCATTGTTGATGATACTCAACGGTGTAGGGCCCTATTTAAGTTTGCCTTTTGTCATTGTTTTTTGTTCAGTCTTGAGCCTACCTACCTGTGTATACCGTGAGTTTATTGTGAGCCATTGTGCGTGTTTTGTTTTCCTTTTTGTGATCATTGGAAGCTTTGCTTCTAGTTTATTTGTTTGTACTTTGTTTTTTGATCATTCTAAAAGTAAAAGCTATTTGGAGTTTTATTTGCCCCTCTCCTTGAGATCTTTGTTACTCCTCTGCACTTGGGTCTCAAAATCCTCAAAGTTTGCTCACTCAGGAAAAACACCAGCTCTGTGTCCAGGAGACTGGGGTTCTAATCCCGCTGAACACAACAGCGGGGTCTTAATCTATAGTCTCTGCTTCTATATCATTACACACAGGCAAGTTTATCATCTGAACTTTAAAGCCCTTTTCGGACAGGATTAGTATTATATGGGGATTTAAAATTACCCCTTCACATCTGAATTTCTTGTGGCGCATTCGCACGGGATAACTAAGGCTTGTGATTTTACTCTAATTTAATGACTTATCTCCTGGATATGACGTCAATAGGCTATTGCTTGGAAATGTTATGAATGCCGTTATTATAGGTCTAGCTGTATGATATATCATAAACAGAAGAATGTTCCTATAACGGATGATGCTATACATGTCATTCATCTCCATCTAATCATTCTTTTTCTTTTTGCTCTTCTGATGATTTTCAGCTTTCTCTTTCTGCAAATTGTGTAGTTGGTGTAGCGATATGACCCAGCACCCAAAATAGTATCAAAAACACTCCAACGCAGCCTCCATTCTTCACACGCATGAAACAAAAACCTTAAAAAAAAAAAAATATATACGATCCTGCCAAATCACAGAAATGCCGATTCAGACGGGACTAATATTACCACAGGACCTCGGTGTTTGGCGAAATATTGTAGGTAATTTGTGGGTGAATTTTTACTTTACAAATTACAGACTTACCTCCGCAATTATTACAAATGACTAGAGGTCACCAGGTAATACTAATCCAGTGCGAATAGGGCTAAAGATTAGAAAATCTGCATAGCTGGTAAACATTTGTTCTGTAAGGACTGTATTGCAAATGCATGTTGAGAGGTGCAATGAATGCATTTGACTAACAACATTTTGTAACATCCATGCATGAGGAGTTTTCTGACAAATCTCCAGCTGCCAATGGAAAAGATAAAACTATTATAAACAATAAGTGATAAACAAGGTTCAGTGAGTCAAGGAAAGGTCAGCTCTGCTTTTCTTCTTCAACTGTGGTAGCAGTAATAGGTGTTTAAATGAAGATGGATCTCATTCTCATTTAAAGCTCTTAATTAAAACAAACCTGATTCATTCAATCATTTTTAAGACATAAACATACTGGATTCAGTATAAAATACAAAGAGACAAGCTGATCTATAATAAATCCACAGGGTTGTCCAAAGCAGTACCTGGTGAAAGGTTAAAGCTGTATTTACTGGCGTTTGGATTTGCAGCTTTGTACCAGCAGGTCATTACAAGGGCAGTAGGTCTAAAGAGAGCTATGTTCTTTACATTTCTACAAAGATTCACAACAGGCTTTCTCCATTCTGTTTTTTTCTTCTGCTTAGGTGTATCATGAAGCTCTGACTCTGCCAATAACATTAATAAAGTGACCAGGCTGTGACCTGATTTTATGGTGTGAAACTATATTGAACGTGGTAGATGACAGATATAAGGCATGGCTGACCTGAGATTCAACTTGAGCGTCTGTGAACTTAAACAACTCTGAACTGTGCCTGAACCTCTCTCAAAACCAGATGGAGAGCTGCTTCCATTTCACAAGTCCCAATAAGCAGTCTGCCAACTTTGTAGTCTCCCAAACAAATGATAAGAAATGTCACCACCATTGCAGCCATCATGGGAGGTCGTTGCCGTCTAAACTGTACTGAAACGCACACAAAGTCTTAGGTCATTTTGAGGTTACCTATTATAATGCCTAAATTAAGCTTCTGCCTACATACCAGACTGAAGTCTGTAAAACTGCCAGGCTTGTCATTTTTATTGGTTTGTATACAAATGGCATACTTTATTGTAAGGACTATCCAAAAATGCTATAAAGGCCTGTTCACCAAATATAAAGATAATAACTAAAGATAGCCTAAGTATATTAGCATCCACACCAACGCACAATAACATTCTGTTTATTATAAGCACTCCCCAAGCTGCAGTTATGTTGTCTGCCGCTTTAAAGGCTCGAGTGAGATGGATTCTGATTGGCTGTCAGTATAATTTATCAACTGACAAAAATTAATCTGAAAGTGAATCCAATGATATTGTTCCTCTTGTCGGTATCGTTATGTTTGTGGTTATAGCTTTGCTATTCTAATACATTTAGAATTGATTTTTAAAACTAAATCTTTATTGTTATTGTTATGATCCTTGTTGTGAACGGGCCTTTAAGGCACAATATGTACGTTTTCACCGCCAGAGGTCGCATTTTCAAAACCAAAACAAAGGCGACGCTTGATGACGCTATGAAGGAGAGTGGAACGATGGGAGAAGTCGTTTTAACCATCCATAGATGTATGGAATTTATGAATCATGTTCAAAGATGAGGTGATGAATTCGTTTTTGAATTACCTGTACATTTGATTACCCTATTTGGAATGTCAGTGGGGTGGCTCCAGCCTATGACAGGGGGGAGACTCAACCGGCCGAGGGAAGACATGGGCTCAACGCAGGGAGCCGTACCGTGGAAGAATACACATATGGGATCTCCGTAGGGATTACAACATATGGACCCAGACTAACACAATTTCCACCAGTGCATATGAGTGATAGGCCTGGCTTCGGATGTTCCTGAAGGATATGAAGGAACTCGACAGGGTTCGGCTAATAACATCTGTTCAGCAAGGCACTCTGTGTCAACGACTAGGAGGGAGCAACACTCTCACTTAGGAGGAGCTCACCACCCAGGTGGGCACGTGCATCTTTGGAAATCACCAAGATGAAGGCAACCACATGTAGTGGGCCAATCTCTGCTTGGAACAGCCTTCCCTTCTGCTGGTGTCCGTAACAGACAAGAGCTGGTCTGAGGTCCAGGCTTTTCATTCTGAGCATATAACCACAATTATGGAGCAGATGAACAGAGAAAAGCCAGGGCTGGGTCTGCCTCCTCCGGGGCAGCGATTGCAGGCTCACCACCTCGTCCCGTAGGAGATGTAGGAACCTTGGGCACATATCCAGGCCGGGGTCTCAGATTTCATGAGAGTTAGCCGGCCCAAATTCCAGGCACGATTCGTTGACCGAAAATGCGTGCAAGTCCCTACCCATATTGTGCCTTAAAGGCCCGATCACAACAAGGATCATAACAATAACAATAAAGATTTATTTAAAAAAAATAATTCTAAATGTATTAGAATAGCAAAGCTATAACCACAAACATAACAATAAAGACAAGAGGAACAATATCATTGGATTCACTTTCAGATAAATTTTTGTCAGTTGATAAATTATAAAAAGACTGACAGCCATACAGACAGGAATCCATTTCACTCAATACTTATCTTTAGTTATTATCTTTATATTTGGTGAACAGGCGTTTATAGCATTTTTGCATAGTCCTCACAATACAATATGCCATTTGTATACAAACAAATAAAAAATGACAAGCCTGGCAGATTTACAGACTTCAGCTTGGTATGTAGGCGGAAGCTTAATTCACAGGCAATGAGTTTTTAACTCACTGCCTGCAGGGCTCAAGGGAGGAATCTGCAGTGCAGTAGCACCCGAGATAAGTCCTAAGAGGGTAAAAGAGAGATTCAAGGCAGATTCAGACTCCTTTCTCTCCTCAGGAACCTGGCGATTAAGTCGTGCTTCCCACGGATTTGTATCCACTGCATCATCATGTCCGTCAATACAGAGGCAACAACGTTTTGAGGTGAAGGAGACAGCCCTCACTTCAACCCATTAGCAGGAAAGAAGTACTATAAGAATTGAATATCTTCGGGATCTCCTCACGTAGAGAAGTCTCATTTCAACGAATAGGTTCCACTTCTAAGGGGGTGCATGCCTCATTTTGAGAGGGTGCTCTCACAGAAGTGATGGTCTCTATGGCATACAATTATTGTGGTAGTATTCAGAACCTCCGCATCCCGTTCTTTTAGAACCAGACCTGGAATTCTCCAAGGTCTAAACGCAGGTCAAGTCAAGTCATCTTCATTTATATAGCACTTTTAACAGTGTAGATTGTTTCAAAGCAGCTTTACAGAGATAAACATATAATTTAAGGTAACAGAGATTGTTTTGGCTTTATAGCAGTTCTTGAATAATGTTATTTCCTGCTTAAGTTAGTTTTGATTGATTCACTTTCGGCGAACTTATCATTTGTTATTAAATTAGGGGCCGCTAAGACGACGCCGTTCTCTCTAAACAGACTTTAAACGCGAACCTGTGATAAACGCTGATGGGGTTCACATGCGAATTAAGAATTGATTCTGTGGAATGACATGTGACACGTGAATGACACGTGTGGAAGTTTTTTGTCCAATAATTAGAATCTCTGTTTTTTCGGAATTTAGTACTAGGAAATTACTAGTCATCCAATTTAATATATATATATATATATATCAGCTATGCATTCCGTTCATTTTGTGAATTGGTAAGTTTCGTTAGGTTTTGAAGATGCGGGTGCCATCATGCCCCATCCCTGAGAATGTACTCAGAGGAAGGAGTCAGGAAGGGCTGACGAGAGAAGA
The DNA here is from genome assembly GCA_031834385.1 of Semotilus atromaculatus. Lineage (NCBI taxonomy): Eukaryota > Metazoa > Chordata > Actinopteri > Cypriniformes > Leuciscidae > Semotilus > Semotilus atromaculatus. Next base: position 6,196,894 of record JAULUF010000023.1, on the reverse strand, counting down.
GGTCTGGTTGGGCCAATAAGGGGCAACTAGCAAGACCTGCTGCATCTCTTCCCTGACTTTAGCACAGTTGTGTGCAAGAAGGCTCACTGGGGAATGCATTTCTGCAGGAGTCCCGGGCCAGCTATGGCCAGAGTTTTTTCTGTGTTGAGGGATGTCCACTCAGACTGGAGACAAGAACAAGTGGCGGAGGGACGAATCCGGAGGGGCAACAGATGTAACTGTGCGGCTGGGGGCAGAGAGTCCACTCTCCCTCCCTGGCCATAGGCTGTTGTGAGGCTCGTCAGCGGCATGATTGAACAGACCAGAAGTAATAAGTGGAATGAAGCGACCTCAGAAGCTTCTGTCTCTGAGGAGGAGGGTAGCGTATTATGAGGGCATGCGAGGGTAGCGTAACGCAGCGGTCTATTATGGACTGAGGGTTTTGCGGCAGGCCAGGGTGCTTCCACACGGAGCGTGCCGCTCTGCCACGGCCACCTCGGGATTCGGCCGTAAAGTCAGTGCTGAAGCGGTCTTCATATGGAGGAAGCCAGCGGCTACATCTACCATATGCCCCAGGAGCTTCTGAAGAGTTTCAGTGGGACCCTTTCTCACTTCTATACAGCACTAACCACCCACACACTATTTTTCATGGATGTGGTGGACTGAATCAATCTCCAAACTAGAAAAGAGATCCTCAGCTCGTGGACGAGTTTACTCTTTCCCAGTTGACCTGAGGACCAAACTGGCTATGAGCACTTGAAGGGTAGGACTTTGTACTAATACTTCACACCGTTTGAATGCACAAACATAGGATGCCTCTCAGGTTGATTGCTGCAGACCTCCCTGTGTAACAAATTGAACGGAGGCTTTCGAAAAAGGGCCCGTCTCAATAAACACAGGACCAAGATGGTTGTGACCTACCTCTCTAGAGTAAAATAAAGTACGGGCTTATAGAAGCCAGTCTTCAAATCGGCTGGAGGGAAGGGCTGCATCGCGTCGTTCGCTAGTAGACTGCGAAGTGCACACACAAGACAGGAGCACTGCTCAACACTTAGGTGTGACTAAAGTCACTAATTTTAGGAGCATATTTGCTCAACACCTAGGTGTGATGAATATTACTATCGCAAGCTGAGTGGGATAGTTTGGGCCATCTGGACCGGTTGGGAAGCTTTTTTGGCTTCCACGAACTGGGCCAGGGGACCACAGACTTACCTGAGGTGGGGCAGTGAGGTGGAGGACAGGGACCTGGCTTGGAAGGCCCGAAGGTGGCCCAAAGCAGGGTCAGAGTGTGGTGTACAACACTTACCTGTCTCCACGAGACAGCAAGGGATGCGTGAGAAGGCGGAGGACCGGGTCCTCAAACCGCACCAAACTACTGTGCTGGCGAACAAGAGGGGGCTGAGGGGTGCAAGGCTTTACAGGGTCGCACACCACCAGTCTGGCCCTCTTGGGACACAGGAACAGAGGAATTTGCTCTTTCTTTTGAGTCAGGTACCGCTGGACTCCGGGGAGCCAGTGGCGGAACAGTAACCATCTGAAGAGCTTGTTCTCCCATCCCTGGGTGGTTCATCAGGGCCTTATGCTTGCCACCTGGATTGGCAGCGTCTGACACAGGCTGGGCGGCCTACCTGTGGCTGGCTCCATGGTTAGGCCTGGATGGAGGCTGCTGCGGAGGCCCAGCAGGAGCAGTGGCAGGGGGACGCCCTCGACAACGAGCACTAACCACCCACACACTCTTTTTCAGAGATGTGTTTGACCGAATCCATCTCCAAACTAGAAAAGAGATCCTCAGCCCGTGAACGAGTTTACTCTTGCCCAATTGACCTGATGACCTAACTGGCTATGAGCACTTGAAGGGTAGGACTTTGTACTGATACTTCACACCTTTTGAACGCACAAAAACAGGATGGCCTGTGGTGCGGAAGGAATTACATGACTCTCAGCTCGATCACTGTAGACCAACCTTGTGGACGGAGCATTTGGAAATGCATCCCCGTGTAACAAATTGAACGGAGGCTTTTGAAAAAGGGCCCGTCTCAATAAACACAGGACTAAGATGGTTTTGACCCACCTCTCTAAGGTACAATGAAGTACGGGCTTATAGAAGCCGGCCTTCAAATTGGCTGGAGGTAGCAGCTGCATCACGTCATTCGCCAGTAGACTGCGAAGTGCGCACACAAGAAAGGAGCACTGCTCAACACAGTGCCATCCGCCGGGGCAGGATGTGCCGGATGGCCTCCGTCTGCGCTTGGGCGGCAGATAACTGTTGGGCACAGTTCTCCACCGCCATTCGAAGAGCCCAACATGGGAAATTGGGGAGTCCAGGAACCGAACCTTGTCCGCATCTACCATATCAACCAGGCTGAGCCAACAATGGCGCTCCTGGACCACTAAAGTTGACATCGGCAGACCGATCGCGCATGCAACAACGCTCGTGCGGCGAGGTCGGCTGCAGTGCGGAGCTCACCTACGAGAGCACGGTCTGGGCTACCCTCGTGCATGTCCATGTGTGCCCTGGCCTGATAGACCTGTAGCAACGCCATGGTATGCAAAGAGGAAGCGCTTACCCACATGCTTTGTAAGCTCTGCCCGTCAGAACGGAAGAGAACTCACATGCCTTGGGGGAGACGAGGATCCTCCGTCCAAAAGGCAGAGGCCAAGCGGGACACATATGTACCTGTGTCGTGACAGACCACTCCACTGGAGGGATAGCCTCGTAACCCACCACCACTCTTCCATCAAGGATACTGAGGGGGGAGGAGCTATTCAGGCCGTTTCTGGCAGAGAAAGGTGCCGTCCATGACCTGGTAAGCTCTCCATGCACTTTGGGAAAGAAAGGCACTGGGGCGGCAAGCTGAGAACCAGCGCGGCCCGCTCCGAGATACCAATCATCCAACCGAGACTGTTCGGGACATGGTGGAGGATTCCACTCGAGCCCAACAGCCTCGGCGGCCCGTTTCAGCATAGCTTACATTTCTGGATCTGGCTCAGGCAACGTTACACTCCCAGAGGGAGATAACACAGTAGAGTCATAATTTCCAGGCGTCAACTCACCCTCCGATGCTGCAATCGGCATCCTGTTCTCTGGAGGGGCCCCGAATGAAACGGGTGGTCGGGCCATTACAGAGGGACCAGCGCGCTCAACGGGTGCTTCACTGGGTGAGGTGTGATAGAGGGGCCCACAGGGGTTGGTTACCGTGCGGGACGGGGCGTGGTGATGGGGACTACACCTTCACACATGAAGGCAAGTCTCGATCTCAACACCGCGGTAGTCATGTTCCCGCAATGAGAACATTAACTATCCACAAAAGCTGCCTCAGCGTGCTGAATATACACCTTTTATTTTTATTTTTGCATGCAATCATTGTGACCGTCAGAGGGGGACAGGGAACGACCGCATCCAGAAGCGCACGGATGGAATGACGTCTTGAAAAAGATGCAAACGCACCCGTGTTGCTCTTTCAGGAAATGAGACCCATCACCAGTGCCGGAGCACACAGGGGAATGACCGCGGCAACACTGAACAGTGAACTGAAACAGTGAAGCACTCACTTCTTTGCCCTTTAACCATCCGTCAGGAAACACACAGAAATGATGCTGTTAAAACTGCAGTTGAGAGCTCAGAAGCTTTCGATCACTGTTGCACTCGTGCTGTAGAACCACCAGCACTGGGAGAGTCTTCCAGAAGAACACCTACACACTCGCTCGTTGTAATATAACAACACTCTTCGGAGACATCGGCATGAAGACCGATCGGCTCCGAAGCGAAAGACAACTGGTGCATGCATCCACTTCCGTATTTATACCTGCGCTGGGGGGCGGAGTGTGAGAGATGCAGAGATGCATTGGCTTGTTTTAACAGTACTCGAAGATTACAGGCTCCCTAAGCGTGATCCCAATCAGTCGACTACGTCGAACGTGAGCGACTAAAAGTGAACGTGAAATGTAATGCTGTATTAGCCTGTTATTGATATGTGACTACTTGACAAATGATTTGGTGAGTTTTACGTGTTTAAAAAAATGGTACTAAAAGTAAATTTGAACGAACCCACAGTCTTTGCAAGTAATGGCTGAATATTTTAAACACATACTGTATTTAACTTTACTGCCATACACTTGGTCACCAGACTGGATAAAAAGCATTACTGAAGAACAAACAAAGTGCAGTATAACTCTATGTGTTCAATAAACAATATATTTGCTTACCTGTCTATTAAAACACATGCAAGAGCGGAGTTTCTGTCAAGTTCAAGTTTGTAGCGATGCTCTCTCCATCTCGAAAACGGCAAATTTGACCCTTGGTTAATTTTTACGTATAGCGGCCCATTGAAATGGCCTCTAATGAGGCACCTATGTACATATCTATGGTTTCTACAAGCGGAAACTGTGGATAGTGTGGATATTACATCATTGATAGACGACAATGACACAGGTCTAAAACATTATTAAAACTGGAATTTCTCTGGATTTACAAATCCTTGGGAACTTTTTGGGATAATGTAAGTACACAACCGCATGAAATATACACACTGTACACGTGTTTTTTTGGATATTTTATTTCACAAATCTTACATATTGTGCCTTTAATACAATGTGGTGTAGAACTTAACATAAGTAGCTCATCTATGCCCCATCAAGACCCAAACATGAAAATCCTCACTTCCAAAAATGATATGGTCCAACCAATATAATAATCTTTTGCATACAAATGAAGTATTGTACAAGTGGCCTTTTACAGAAGTAATACAGGAGGTTGTGTCAATGCCATACATCTGAGTTTAGGCTAACCATTAAACGCATAGCTACCTCATGTCTTTATTGACCCGGTACTTCATTACCCTCCCCTTTATTCATTTGTTAAAGTTAGACATCAGCCTTCTTAGTATTCCTCAATCTATTCATTTTAATAAAAAAATAAAAAATAACGTCTGTTTTCTAATTAAGTTTTTGTAAAAAGTGTAGGGTCGCTTGTGACCCGAGGTATGTAAGAATGTATATTTTATTGAATGTATATTTTATTCAAGGTGGAATGTATGATACACAATGATGATGTAATGTTTCACTCTTGATCACCACTGGCATTAAACAAGAATTACCAAATCTTGAAATGACTCAGCGATTTATCGTAAGTATTTTATCACAATCAAATAATAGTATCACTGATGGTGGATCTGGTGAAGAAGCTGCCAGAGATCAAAATTTAGTTTTTGAAGATGTTGAAAACGATAGTTTTGAGAACATGATTAAGATTGGGAATGAGTCAGATGCTGAATGTACGTAGGAAAGGAGCTCTGATGAGGACAGTCTGCACAAATTGAACCATTTGAAGATTGAAAAGGTAACGAAATATGCTTTATTTTATTATTTTGTAATTGTTATGAAAATATCAGCACAGTTTTATACTATAGGCTATTGCGGCAGTTAGAGATCATCCATTTTGGAAATATATCCGGGTCACTAAAGACCGAATATGTAATAATGATTGGCAGAACATTCATGCATATAAGGATTAACCTTTCCCTGTAGTCCTTTTTTTACTTTACAAGCAAAAAATTACTTTTTTAATTTTGTCAATTCAAATACATTTGACAAATCAATTAAGTTAAGGTTAGTTTACTAAAAGAAAAACATATATATATTTTACATAATACTCAACTAATTTTGTCAAGCCTTACATATTAATAATATTGAGATTTTTAATTTTATTCGTTGTCTATCATCTTGGACTTGAAATAACAGCCAGTTCATTCTGAAAAAAAAAAAAAACTCTTCCTAACTCACCTCTGGATCTCTCCAATATTGGTTTAAATGCAAATTGCAAAATCACAGTATCATGACTCATGTATTGTTATTGTGGTGTTTGCTGAACCATCATGACTTGTGTGTTAAAAAATGCAGTAACGTAATCAAGTTTTAATTATATTCATTCATTTATTTTATTTTTTAAATAGCAAACTGCTTCTAATGTTTCCCAATGGGACTGTTTATGCTCATGCAAAGCAGTTACACAGGTTTACCTCTCCTGTCTATTTGATATACTGAAGTCCTCTATCTTCTTTCCTCCACTTTAATCCGTCCCCCCATATTATGTAAACAGGATTGGAAGAAACCAGCACTGTAAGAATAATCAATAAATGCACAAAAACAGTAGTGAGAGTTAAGTATAGTGTATTTCTTTTCTCAACAAGAGTACTCTTATGGCATCCCATAAATATGATCACAGTGAATTTGTAAGTGGGATGTCTTAGCAAGGGCAGTGTAAGTTCAGCGGCCATCACTTCAAGTGTAGTTTTGCAATGACCGCAGTTTCACATCTGCCCTTAAGACCTCAGACTGCCTGGTGAGCACAGCTGCCAAATATTTAACACAAAATAAATGGCTTTGAAGGCCACAATAATGAAAATGAATTTACTATTTATCTGGTTTATACTAAACAAGATGGGTATGGACAGATAATCTTGTATAAATAAGGAAACAGAAGACAGTGAACGTAATCACAAACTTGTATTTATTTAACTTTTTTAAATAAAGGATCTCCATTTTGTTGCATCAGAACACTGTTGTTGATTTTTCTTGCATTGGTGTTTTAACTATTTCATATGCATATGAACAATGCCCACTTAACAAAAAGTTATCACAGCCAAAAGCCTGTGCTACTGGACATACAGCACCTTTAAAACTGTTCTAGGTGCAAAGACACATGATCAGTAATTATCTTAGTTGAACAAAGGAAAACAAAACTGTTCAAAGCCTGTGGGTTTTATAGATGCCTTGAGAGATTTATTGGTTCTTTCTGGTGTTACCATCCGTATTAGACCATTTTTAGACTTTTTCATTACTTTATTACAGTTCTACCTTCATTACCTCTCCCAGTTTGTCTACTGAACTGGTAGCAATCTTACACAGAACCACTGTGTAGGCAGATTTCTTGTGTTAAAATTTGCTGATCTCTATTTTATTTGAATAATGTTCTTTTGTGCTTAAGTATTGATTCTGAACCAATGGCATTACTTGCTTTTGTATTATAAGATAAAAGGAAGAAGGATAATTAATTATGTGAGATTAATGCTTATAAGATTCATGAAAAATGTATGAAATTCTGTTTTTATCATTGTGGACAAAAAATAATAATCTTGTAGTGTTTCTCTTTGAGATATCATCAGATGGCATAATCTCCTGTCTCTTCTGATTAGCTGCTGATATGTTAAGAGCCAAATGTTGCGTAGGAAGATGTTCTAGATTGGGCAAATGGGTCAAATGATTTATAAAGAAAGAGGATCTGGAAGAATCTGGGAATAATATTCAGGTTTATCAGATGACCTGATTATGACAAAGAATCTCTATTGCAGGCCAAAGCTAATTACGGTCAATTCTTCCTTTCACGGTCGCAGAAATCTTTTGGGTGCTTAGTTAGGAGAAAGGCTGAGAGGCTAAAAGGCTGGACCAATGCATGTGAGAACAGCAAGTGGTATTGTTATAGGATAATCCGCTCCTGCCTCTAATTAAAAGGCTCACGTTTCACAGACAAAATCAGCTCAAAGTGGACTTCGAAACATTTTCAAGCAGAGGGGGAAAAATATATGGTTCTGGATAAGCCTTTTCACATGTCTGAAACTATAAAGGTCACAGACCTAGACGTTTATGGAAAAAGTGTAAATGTAATGGCCACAAAATATATGGGTCTAATTTAATTAGATAACAAAGTCTCATTGTGGAGTTGGTTGTTTTCTGTTTGCTTTTCCTACATGTGGATTTACAGTCACACAGTTGAATGAATAAGCATATTTAATTACAGTGCAGATTTCGTGTATCTGATTAATTACAATGCTGATTGCAAGCAGCAAATATAAAAAGTAAATTATTGTCTATTCTATTAATATACATACATACATACATACATATATATTGGGTACCACTGAAATATATGATATACAGATATAAGATATATAATCAAGATTTCCTACTGTTTTAAATAATTAAATTCATTTTATTAATGAAATGTATTATGAAGTGTTACCAATAATCTTACTGTTTATTTCCAAAAAACAACACAACATTGAGTAATCAGTGTCCAAAGTATTAAAGTGGTTTATTGTGGGATTGTAACTTCGAGCCAATCAGAATTTTGGGAACCTCCTCAGTCCATGCCTTATATAAATTCTCAATCGACTGTGAGGTCTTCAATGTCATAAAAACACAAAAATGCTAGACTCGCTGACATTTCTATTTGAGAAATTCTTTATTTTCTCACATTTTAATCTTTTTAAAAGTATCTGGCAGGGGACGGAGGAATGTGCGTTGAGATGTCCAATGCTCAGGAGAGGAGATCTATTGGAGGTGCAGCGCACTCTCTTCATTCATTACGGCATCTATCTGGGCGAGAACAGAGTGGCGCACCAGATGCCTGACATCATGCCCATATTAACTAACGACAAACAGCTCATTAAACCAGTTGTCACCAACAAAAGACTAATTTTAGGCTGCATTTATAGACACGCGAGTATACGCGTCGATTCGGTTGAAGATTTCGCGTATGGAGCTCAGATTCTTGTGAATGATATGGATATGAAAATGAAGTGTCAAGCACTGGCGAGCGAAGACGTCGCGCGAAGAGCAGAGAAACTGGTCGGCGACATTCCGTACAGTTTGTTATGGAATAACTGTGAACATTTCGTGACGTATTGCAGGTACGGGACACCTGTGAGCCTGCAGACAGAGAGGGTGAGTAATCTTTAATACAAAACGTGTAAAATATAGCCTTGAACAACATTTTGTTGTACTTAATAATTAAAATAGCAGAATTAATATTAATATTAATAAGTAGACTATTAAATAATTAGTAGGCTACCATGTTATCAAAATGTCAATATTGGGTCACAAATTATAAAATATTAATAACATGATGATGATGATTTTTAGTGCCTATAAAAACCTGAAATTTTGAAAAAATAATCAGTAAATTGGATTTCGACAAAGTCTGTTAATGATATCTTTAATGTATTTTCTTGTGCAGTTCTGTGACTGTCTGAAAACCATCATTCGGGACCAGAGAAGTGTGGCCTTAACCGTTGGGATGGGAGTGATGTACATCCTTTGCTTTGGCATGGCACCTTCAACTACATTACCCACAATCCTTATTCCCTTCATTCTGTGGATGGCTGGCTAAGAGACAATTTAAATACATCAACAACACAGTCCAGTCTTAAAGGGGACAAAACACAACAATGCAATGCATCAGTGCATAAGTGGAATATGTGTATGTAAATTCTGATTATAGTCAAGCAATGTTTGAGTATATAGTTTGCATTTTGCCTCTATATAGTCTATGTTAAATTGTAAGCTTTATCATTAAAGCAATTCATGAAAACATGTTTTTTCATCTAAAAAAAATTTTTTTTAATCTAAAATCATAAACTTAAAATTGGTAAAGCCAATATTGTTGTAGCTTAAAGTTACAGATTTCATGTATACTGCTCACTAAAAGCGCCTTTAAAATATACATTATACTTTTTTATCATTATTTTTATGCTTGATTGTGAATTTGTACAGTTTAAAATATATATTTAATACATTTAAAAAGTTCCTGAACAAGAACCAGACGAAGAACATTTAGACATGATGAATGTTAGTAGATGTGTAAATAGTACAAGTATTTCTGGTTTGCAGTAAACAGTTGATTTGATTTATTGCCATATTTTCATCAAAATAAAGCCATAATGTTTGAATTCCCAACATTCTCAATGTTTGACCTGTGGTTGAACCTGTGGAATTCGCAAAGGTTCTATAATCTGAGCTGTGCACCTGATTTACCATCATTGAGTGTTTTTAGCAGGTCAGTGTTCTGTGTTTTTATTCATTTATTTTTTAAAAATAAATAAAGTAGATTTCTAACTTTTATTGCAAAAAAATTCTTGACATTAAATCATACATAATACATTTTTTTAAATTAAATTTATGTTAATTACAATCATTTAATTATTGAATTATGTCACTTTAGGATGGATGTGCATAGGATTTAATTGTCAATGGTCACAAAAAGTGTTAGAATTTTATTTGAAAAGTAGTAGTGTTTGGGTCTAAAGCAGTGGTTCTCAAAACTGTTGTCCCACCGTTGTTAAAGACAATATTAAAAGACCTCCTCATGTGAGTGTCCTCTACATATTTTTTCTGGTACTCCTGCTTTAATGATGAATAAGCTTTTCAAATATATTATTACCAGAAACAAGAAGTGGCTGTAGATAAAAAATAAAAAATTTGATGTTTTTTGTAGTAACATACATTTCAAGAACATACATTTACATACATTTTAAAATCAGTTGTTGAGGGGGCAAATTAAAAAAAGTTAATTAAAAAAATAAAATAATAATAGTTATATGCCCTCAGCAATAAGAAGTTATACATTTAACATGTTGTTTTTATAGTTTATTTTTTCTTCTTTTTTTACATTTAAGATGATTTAAATTAATTTTATATTGGGAAAGCTCACCTTGTTTACAAAGGATTTTTACACCAACAACACCCACCATTTTCTGTTTTGGGCAGATTAATGACAGTGTAGTATATGATGCAGGAGTAAAAATACTCAATTTAGCTTTTGATGCAACCAACCACATTTTGAGTCTGCCTCTTCCTGATCCCATTCTTCTCCCTATTCCAATTGCATATTGATGCATGAAACTCAATTTGTTACCACACTGAAAACTGTGGCCCCCTTCCTGCACCTTCTAGAACATCTTTACTGCAGGCTGGTAAGGGGTATTTGTAAGGGTGGGCTTTGGGGATAGGGACAGGTAGGTCCCATTAAGGTAGCATCCATTTATAATTTTAATAAATATGACCACATAAAGGAAAGAATAGCTGAAGCGTGGATCTAAGTGGAAGAGAGACCCACAGTGGAACCAGTGGAGTTAAAGATCAGTGGAGCCGGTGGGACAGAGCCAAATGGATGGAGGACCATGGTGACGCCAAAGGAATGGAGGTTCCAAGGTGCAGCTGAAGGACCGTAAGTCCATTGTGGAAACAATCGACAGACCATGGCGAGGACAGAAGGTCAAGGGACCCCGGTAGGGCCAGCAGGATGGAGAACCACAGTGGACCGGATGGGTCGGAGAGCTGTGGTGGAGTCAAGGGATTGGAGGACCCAGGAGGAGCCTAAGAGCAGAGATAGTCCAACAGGCCGGATGGAACCAACAAACTCAGATTGGGACAAAGGGCTATGTATACAAAAGGGAAAATGAGGAACCAAACCTGGTGGAACTAAATCAGTAGAAATGAAAACTAATAAAGGACATACAAAAAACTGATGTTCCGGGATTAAAGGAGCTATGAGTAACTCCCAGTTGGCGACTCTGCAGCCAGCCCGAATGGCACCGTTGGATGTGCATCAGGCAGAAATTCCTTGCAGTTATTCATACCCGTGCTTTTTTAAAAGTACAAATTTGCAAAGACATTTATTTTATTTTTTATTTTTTTACACTAACTGCAAATAGCATCTAATGTCCCCTTGGAAGTTTGCTGAGGTCCCCTCAAAGTCAGTGTACAATCAAAGTTTCCCTACTACCAATGGATACACTTACTAATCTCTAACACTCTTATATGAACAAAATATGTTGAATGAATAATAGCATAGTTATGGTTCTATAGATAATGATACCTCATCATAATAATAATGCCTCTTGTACTTTTAATATTGAGGTTCTCAACTGCAAGGTCTTACATAACAGAAGTGCAAAGCCACACTTCCTGTGAAAGACTCTCATTAGTAATGTGCATCCAGGCAGGCCTATCCCTGACCAGACCTATGTGTATATAAATGACAAACTGTCATGATACATTTGAATTTAATTCTTGGTAGCATCATCTTCAGGGTGCATACATTCATCTAAAATTGTTGTTCAACCTATTTCATCAAGCATTATACAGCCAGCACTCTGCATTAATCTCGCTATTTACCCGGGACTTTTACCTCTTGTCAATCAAGACTTATTCAGCAGGCCTATTAATATCTTTTCAGACACAATGGGGCTTATATAAAACTTGTGAAATCACCTTGTCGTAGTCAACATGTGATGCCCAAAAGCTGCTTAATTAAACGAACCACATCACTCCTCTCAGAGCAGATCAAATAAATTGAGTAGATGTGAAGTGAACAGCATCACTGTCCACTGCCTTCCACCATGATCGCTCTCAGATTGTTTAATTTGTTCTTCATCACCTCAACACTGGAGGATGAGTGTGAAGAAGACAGGGGGATGAAAACTTACGACATCTCCATTTACAAGCGCGGTGACCTTTTGGTGGTGTCAAGGACTCTTTTTAAACATTTTGGAATCTACTTAGGTGAGGGTCGCGTGGCTCATTTTATCCCAGACATCCTACCAGTATTCACTAAAGAAAAGTCTATTGTTGAGCAGATGGTGACCAACAAAAGACTGATTTTTGGAGTTTTGGCCAAGACAGCCAGTGTTCGTGTAGACCCTTTGGATGATTTTGCATATGGTGCTCAGATTCAGGTCAATAGTACAGATAGTATGTTCAGTGTACAGCCACTGAATGGAGAGGAAGTGGCACAGCGGGCAGAGAACCTGATTGGATCTTTCTCCTACAGCTTACTGTGGCACAACTGCGAACACTATGTAATGTATTGCCGCTATGGTGTTGCATTTAGCTTCCAAACCTTCCAGGTAAGAAAACAACAACAAAAAAAAAATAATAAAAAAAAATAAACAGGTTGGAGGGTGATGTATGTGGAATATACAAAAGTTTGGTGTTGGCACAATTTTTTAAGTCTCTTATGCTCACCAAGGCTGCAATTATTTGATAAAAAATACAGTAATATTGTGAAATATTATTACAATTTAAAATAGCTGTTTTCTATTTGAATATAATTTGCATGCAATTATTCCTGTGAGGGAAAAGCTGAATTTTCAGCAGCGATTAATTTAGCCTTCAGTGCCATGGCATGATACCTCAGAAATCATTCTAATATGTTAATTTGGTGCTCAAAAAACATTTCTTTCACTTTAAGCGCCCCGCTGCATTTATTTACTTGTCCATTTTTGTTTTCAAATTCCAAGCAGGATATCACAATATCCTCCTACACAAGTACTGATTATCTCTAATTTGAATATGTCAGTGAACTCTTATCCTCATGGTTTAGTCCCCATAAATAGAGCTGAGAAAAGACTTGTGCACATCTTGTGCATTTTGTAGTAACCTTAACCACATGTGCTATGAAAAGCTGCTGAATGCAACAAACAAACAGGATAACTGTCAGACCACAAAAGCCAAGTTTGAGCTATAACAGAGTCTTGTATTTGGAGCCAAACAGCTCAAGACTATGCTGAAAATTAGATTCAATTATTTACTTCATTAGGTAACAAATGGACTAACATGACAATAGTATTTAGAAATCTTCAGGTTAATGTACATTTTTTCACATTTCAAGTTGTATAAATGAATAGTAGATTAAAGTCTATAACTATAATTTTAAAATAACTGTTATTTATAGACTAAAGACTTAAAATGAAATGTTGCTCATTGCTAGTTAATGATACTTCATGCATGAATGTTAACGAATTGAATCTTTTTGTAAAGTGTTACCAAAATATATTTTTTACACAACAACATTCAATAAAATAATATAAAAGGAGCAATGGTAATTTTCCTATTAAATGTGATGAGCTTTTTACATTTCCAATTGATTTTAAAATAATAAAAACCTAAATTCCAGTACACTCCTTTATATCTGAATAAATTCTGAGAAGGTGACAATGAAAAAGCCATTTTATTTTGCATTTTGAATAGCATCAAACAACAGTACCAGCGCCATCTAGTGGACAGTTGTAATGCATTACCTTACACAGTGACAGAAAGAATCATCAGCTTGTAAAACCTGCAGCAAAGGTTTCTAATATAGAACACAAACATCTGATTCCATTCTAAACATTTCCTCTCCCATCTCTTTCAGTTCTGCAAAACTGCAAGGACAATTCTCTTCAGCAGGAAGATGGCCTTCCTGTCAGCTATAATCGGGGTCTTCATCATTTTATATCTAGGCACTATGACACCTCTCACCACCCTCTCCATTGTCATCATTCCCTTTACCATCTGGATGGCATCTTGAATACACTCCGGGTGGAATTTGTCCTTTCAAAAGCATCAACGCATTTACTCTGTCAACAACTGCCTTTCAATACACAGGCTACAAAATATCTTGGTATCTGGGACAATATGTGTCTGCTATGCAAACTATAGCCTAAATGTTACAAGAAGTTTGATTAAATTGTTGTATGTGTTATCACATGTCATTGGTCCTTCGTCTGCTGCTTATCATGAATGTGTATGATAATTATGATTATCAGTTTCATTTAACTATTTTAGCACTTTTTTTGTAATAAATAAAATGTATCATGAGAAAACAACACTATTTGCTATGTGCACCATCGCATGACATCTGCCATTGCCCACAGCAGAATTAAACCTTGGAATAAGTGAAAAAGAAAAAGATAGGAAATCTGTCACTGGGTATTACTGAAGGAAAACAAAACATCAGAAAAAAATCCCAGAAGTCAATCTAGTCATAGTCAATCTATATTCAAATATGTGAGTGTCAATTATACACACACTGTAAAAAATGATCGTGATTTTAACGGTAAAAGACTGTAAAAATGCTACAGTGAAAAACTGTTAATTGGTTAACAGAAAGTTTCCTTACTATATACGGTAAATAACTGTGATATATATAATGGTACATTTAATGTAATTTTACTGTAAAATGCCGTTAGATATACAGTTTTTGGAAGTGAAAAAGAACAAGTCATTGTATAATTTACAGTGAAAAAATGTAAATTGACATTCCCACAATTCCCTGCGTGACACTTCACATTTTATGTATTTTGTTTTTAAATAACTGTTTCTTCATAATTTTCTTATTTGTTTTCTAATCAGTTATGTACATTAGGGTTTTATGTTACATTTAATGTTGTTAAATTAATGCTTATTGCATTTTTAAAATTTCAACATGTTACCATGATGGTGTTTAATGTTTGTGTGAATGACACTGTGCAGCTTCTATATATTAATATTAACTTTCTTGTGGAAGAGCTGCTTATGATGAGCTTTGATTGACTATTTGACTCTCATCACTGCTGCTGTGATTGTTGGTTGTCAGTGTATTACAATAGAAAAAAAACAGATTTTAATACTTCAAAAGGTCAGTAAATTAACATTATATCAGATAATGAAATACGGTTTATTGCTGTAAAATGATATACGGTTAAAAGTCTGTAAAACCTAAAACGTTGCTACTGTATTTTTAACA
Source organism: Semotilus atromaculatus (assembly GCA_031834385.1). Lineage (NCBI taxonomy): Eukaryota > Metazoa > Chordata > Actinopteri > Cypriniformes > Leuciscidae > Semotilus > Semotilus atromaculatus. Next base: position 6,181,593 of record JAULUF010000023.1, on the reverse strand, counting down.
GGAAAACTCTGGTAACCACAGCTGCCAGGGTTTTCCTGTAAATTAAAAAAAAAAAAATTAGTGTAAATAATAATTTATAAAAGCTTCCAGTATTGCATATTGTGTCTGAATAGCAATATAACAAATTCGGTTTAATTTATGTCCAAATTTAAGGCAGTGCTATTTTTATACTAATGCTATTCAGCATGGGTTACAAAGGAACAGTAAGTTATATTTGGATGGTCCTCCTGAGTGCCATGGTGTAGTCATAAAGAATACTAATGGGGATAATTATGATGAATGGCAGTTATTGGAGAGATGCTGCAGACAGTGTTTACATTAGCTAGAGTCCTACACTGAGCCTGGGGGAAATTAAAGAAAATTCTTACTGAATCCACTTAAATAGGTACTATTCAGGCTTGTCTGTTTGCAATTATAATAATGGCATCAGTCAGTTATTTTTAGATTAATTGGAAAAACAGACAGGTACTGTTTCACATTTGAATTAAGGGGACGCATTACTTGCAAGAAACAAATCATTTTTAAGTTGAGAATGAAGAAAAGTTGAGCATACATTTTTCAAAAGAAGTGTAAAATAATTTAGGTTTCTTTATTTACATTTGAGAGAACTGAGAGAAAACGCAAATATCCTAGAGTATAAGGTTGTGAATCTGTCATATTGGAATAAACTGCAGACAAAAAACTGCTCTGATCATAAAAACAATTTCTCTAATATAACTGTAGTCCCACTTTGACTATGACAGATATATTTCTTTATATTTCACGGTGTTATATTTTTACCCTGAAGTGAAACAGCTAACAACACTATAGATCACTGTATTAACATCAGAACAGAAGCAGCGCTTTAGGGAGCTGGTTATTTTTGTCTTTATGTTCTCTGTAGTGTTGTTGCATTGATGCTATTTATGTCAATTTGCCTGGCTGGACATTTTAAAATCTATACCAATTAATTATACCGCCAATAAGAGACTAAAGCTGCCAGCTCAGTTCTACTAGAAACCTATTGCACTGAGATTAACGGGTGTTTAGCTGTATTACTGTACATAGCTGCCATAGCAACCATACTGCAATTACTGTTTCAACAACCTAGACTTTGAGAAGAAAACATAAGAAAACACGTCACAGGACAGGACAGATTTCCTATGTTATGAGCTCCTGAATGAGACAAATCAGGGATAGGAAAGCTCTTTAGACAGTTGTTCGTACAACCACTAATAACATGCTGTGGATTTGAATGCTATGGGGTTTGATGTTAATGTTGTGCCAATAATATGAAAGAAAATAGATCAAGATTTTCCCCAACTCTGTTTTTAAGGAAAATAATACAAGGTATTTCATTATCCACAATCAAACATAGAAAGTTATATTTTTTGTTTCATAACGGATCCACCCATTTCACATGTCTGAAAAGATTATTTTTTTTAGGGCTCAACATTTTTAAGATTTAAATAGTACTCAAAGACTACAAAAGTCTAATCCATAAATCAAGCTGTAAAAGTCTTCTCAAAATACCCGATTGCTTTATAATTTAAGCTTTTATTAAACATTGATCAAAGCAAATAAATAGAGCATGTCAAATATGGTAAAAGGACATTCACTTGTGTGTGTGCTTGTTTGTCACAAAAATAATATTGATTTGTGGTCCAAAGATTAAAAAAAAAAGTCTTGTTTTGAACAATGACATGAGGATAAATTATGAATTTGGGTGAACTATCAATTTAATGTGTTCTTGGTCTTACTGTGCACAATTGATTGGTGTGTGTTATTCCAAAGAGAGGAAAAAACAAAATGATTCTTAAACCAAAAGTAATTTGCTTTTCCTCTTGGTTGCAAATGGCAGTTCATGTTGACTTTATCCTTAATCAATATTCTTTATGAAGCACAGCACAACTAATCTAACTTCTCCTTAAAAGAGTAAATGGCTTCAGAAAAACCTTATGGAAAAAAATCAATGACACAAAAATTCAAATTTAGAAAATTAAGCGATGGTGCAAAGAATTGGATAATGCTAAATTACTCAGATGTTAAATGCTGTGATATTTAACAAGAGAGTGAGACAAGAATGATTAACATTTATAGTCTCAGTGCAGTTCTGCATGGTTGAGAATATTAATGCTCCGGCAGTTTGTGAATTTTCATTGAATTATTGCATACATTAGTCTGGTACTGGTTCCTAAAAGCTGCCCTGCAAAATATCATAATTGCTGTCTCAATTCGAAACAAAACGTAATGGACTAAAATTCTGAGTTTGGCAGGCAGGTTACAACTATCACTGATTAAAACTTTTGCGGTATAAGGTCCTTATTACATTCATTACTAATTATCATGATCACAAGATAATGCATACTACATCATCCGAACATATCAAATAAAAACATGTAATATAAGGGAATAATTCTAAAATACCAACCTTGTAATAGCCTATGTATTTTTAAAAAGACAAGCATGGTGATGCAACACCCTACAACAGACCTTGTGGCCTACAGCAAAAACTAAATAAATTTTTAAAAAAATGCTAAGGGCATTATTCTGTTTATTATGTTTAAATTGAATAGGTCTGGCAACAAAACGGGATGTCTCTTATTTTGATTGTTGAGGTCATGTGTCCATTTCTACCTGATGTGGATCAGGACAGACATTTGTCCTTTTGTTGATTACATTTCCTGATATTTGAAACTCTCTTTGTATTTAGTCTACCCATACCATCTGCAAAGCTCAGCTGACAATGGAAAAAAGCTGCGAAAACAATGTAAAAAAAAAAAAAAAAAGAAGCAGTTATGGAATAAGAAAATAGATAATTGAGTTAGTTTCATGTCAGTTTTTTTTATTTTAAAAAACACTTCGTAAAAACTTTCCATAACATTAGTAAAGATGATTAGCAAACATTTTATAGACTGGTGCTTAACAGATAATACATGTAGGCCTACTTAAAATATTTAAATATCAAGATCCTTATATTCATTCATTTTAATAAGAAATATGACTTAACATAATTAAAAAAAATCATAAACCTCTTATCTGTTATAGTTGTAATTTTAAAGCAAACTGTGGCTCATTATGAAGTCTGATGTCAATCAACAATCTCGCGAGTAGCTTACTGGTGGATTTGCGCACGTAGATCATGCAGAGGCAGCCTGCAGTCTACATGCAGACTCCCAACAGACTCTCAGGGAAGCGGTCCTTTCCCTTTCAATGCATCAAATTCATTCGGACTCGTGCTACTGACACCTCTTGCGGTCTGTCGTTGGGTAATGCACGTTAATGTTGGCATGGATTTGGTCTGTTTTTTTTCATCTTCAGATATACGAAGCCTACGTGAGCTTATGTGGCATGAAACTTCACAACTTAAAGGTAAGACTAAATGAAGTGCACTTTTGCTCAACATATTTTTGCTCGGATCACTGCAAGCTGTAACGCTAACAAGTTTATGCATGTTTTTTTTTATTATTATTATTTTTTAATCTATATAATTTAATGACCGCGTAGTGACAGTAAATTAACACTAGCCTACGTGCAAACATGCATTTAACACACACACACACGCAATTTTCTTTTTGCAAATGGTATAGAAATTTAAACAGATGAATGCAATGAACCTTTGATTCATTTATATATATATATATATATATATATATATATATATATATATATATATATAAGTTAACATATTTAGATTAATTAAATAATAAAACGTAATGCATTAATGCATATCATTTTTATTAAGTAAATTAAGATCCACTTTATTTTAAAGTGACATGGTTACAAGTTACATGATGTACTTACTATAGTAATAACAGAAAATTAAGCATAATTACAAGTAACTAACCCTAAACTAAACCCTAACAGCATAGAATAATTATTACAAAGTAGCCTACTTATTTGTGTAATTAAACTGTAACAACATACACTTAAACTAACACAAATTCCTTGTACCTCCATGATTTATCCTTCGTAAAAATGTTAGTCACTGAATGATATAAAAAACAACAGGGCATCCATCTTTTTTGAAAACAAAATTGTTTCTTTTTTTAAATTTTCACTCAACTAATTATTTTTTTTTTTTTTCAGAGTAAGTGACAAAAGTGAACAAATGCTAAACATGGATATAAGATCCGAAACAAACACATCTGAAGACAAAACCCTGAACTCCTTCAATCAGTCCACAAACTGTTGTACACCAGCCACTATCCAAGTTGAGGGTGTCTTAGATGGTCTGGAAGACAGTACAAAACTTGTGGGTGTTCAAGTAATCTTGATTTTGGCTTACAGCGCCATAATCGTCTTTGGTGTAACCGGAAACTCTTTGGTCATATATGTTGTGTACAAGTTTAGAAATTTACACACAGTTACTAACTATTTCATTGCCAACTTGGCTGTAGCAGACTTGTTGGTCAACACATTGTGTCTCCCTTTTACTTTGATGTACACTCTCTATGGAGAGTGGAAATTCGGACAGGTGATGTGCTACTTGCTGCCATACTCACAAGGCTTAGCGGTCCACGTTTCAACCATCACGCTCAACGTTATAGCACTGGACAGGTACCGCAGCATTGTCTACCACTTGGAAACTAAGATGTCCAAAGACATGTGCATAGTCGTGATTGTGATCACATGGGTGGCAAGCGCGATCCTTGCCAGCCCTCTAGCTATCTTCCGTGAATATGTGACCTTCGACCTATCGCCTGAACAGACAATTCAGGGTTGCGCAGAGAAGTGGCCTGGAAGTAGCACGGATGGGACAATCTACAGCATCGCCATGTTTTTCCTGCAGTACGGGCTGCCACTGTCTATCATTTCTTTTGCGTACACTCGAATCTGGAACAAGCTCAGAAATCACATCAGCCCCGGAGGTAGCCGTAGCGACCGTCATCAACGGCGACAGAAGACGACGAAAATGCTGGTGGCTGTAGTTGTGGTCTTTACCGTTAGCTGGCTGCCCTTTCACGCCTTCCAGTTGGCTGTGGATATCGATAGCAGTGTTTTGGAAATGAAAGACTTTAAATTGCTCTATACAGCTTTTCATATTGTGGCCATGTGTTCCACCTTTGCCAATCCCATCCTCTATGGCTGGATGAACAGAAACTATAGAAGATCTTTTGTGGTTGTTTTCAAGTGTGGAAGGTTAAACAACGGAATGAGAAGAGTTTGTAGCAGTGAGGCAGTAAGTGAGAAAAGTACACGCAATAAGCAAAATGCAATCAGTGTAGCCTTTAAACAAGAAAACACTCTGCTGTGATGGCCATTTGCTTTTTGAGATTTCAAAACAAAATGTAAACATAAGGAGAAATATTCAAAAAGCCTACTGTAAAGAATGACTGTACGTATATCTGAAGACTGAACACTACAAATATATGAGACAATTGTGGTGAATTTGTGAGTAAAGGCTTAGTTTGGAATGTTGTATTTTGTTGTTAAAATGTAATATGTATTTGGTTATATTCAGAATTAGTATTTTATCTGTAAAAATAAAAAGTCAGTGAGACAGGGATCTCATGTTAAGTATATTCTAGTTTTTCTGTTTGTTTCCTGTGAAAATAAAGGGGATTTTATGTAAAATGGTTGTCAAAACATTAAAAAGGCATCAGTAGGAAAACATCAGGGCAAGATATAATAATAATAAATATAATCGATCCCGTCTATAAAAAAAATATTTCTGACTGTGCAATAGTCAATTCTTAATATATATATATATAGTGAAATAAGCACTTAAGTAAAAGTATTTGCTTGGTTGTCTGTACAACTCACTTGAATTCAAAATACTGGTGCTTTGACAGCTGGTCTGAAACAAGTTTAACAAAAGTATAAAAGATTTATACAAAAATGCATGTTAATCAACAAATTCATTGGGCAGCGAGGCAGCAAGCCAGCTCTTCTGTTTCAGACACCCCATGTCTCGCAGGTAATTAGGTTCCTCTTCAGTCGGTCAGTCGATGTCACGTCGAGACCGACGAATAGGTATCTCGCTAGAGAGGACAATCTACTTCGAGTAAAACTAAACGAGCCAATGCACATTGGCATGCAATCATTTGCATCAGCTGTCCAGCCACGCAGCGCGGATATATAATGAGCAGTAGGTGCGATTGCACTTCAGGTTTTTGCTTCGGAACCGAGGACTTCGATGATATTGTGTACAAAAAAGAGTGTAAATAGACAAGTTCTGAACAGGAGGATCTCTCATGGCCAGTGCGAGCGATACAGCGCGGCAGTGGGGTCGACTTTTTTCTCTCTCTGCGGATGACGGTGTGGTAGCGGTGCCCGAGTTGGACCCAGAGATAATGGCCATGCTTTCCTGGGCCGCCAACAGGATCGGGTTTGTGTGGCCTCCACCGTGTCCCGAGCCCTCGAGGCTGGATGATTGGTTTCTTGGGGTAGTGCGCGCTGGTTCTCAGCTTCCCACCCCTGTGCCTTTCTTCCCGGGCCTGTAAGTACTCGGAGTTAACCGGCAAGGCTTACAAGGCCTGTGGGGAAGCCCCCTCTGCCATAAAGGTCCATGGCCAAGGCACTGAAGGATCTGCACGAGGGTGGTCATTATCCTTAAGTTCTTCAGAAACTTCGTGCTGGGACGAAGGTGACCGTCGGTGGGTTGTCCGATGTCCACTATGGTGGTCCAAGAACGCCATTTCTGGCTGTATCTGGCTGACATGAGGGAGACCGACAAAGTCAGGTTCCTTAACTCGCCTGTGTCCCAGACTGGCCTCTTCTGCGACGCGGTTGAGAACTTTGCCCAGCAGTTCTTGGCTGTACAAAAGCAAATTGACGCGATTAGGAGCCAGTCGCAGAGAGGCCGCCCCGCCCCCTGCCTAGAGGGGCGGCAAAGCCAGGGGAAAGACCAGGAGATGGATGGGACTGCTCTTCGGGAGATGGTGACCGCACCACTCCCTCCCCTGGGAGAGGGCCATGTGGTAAATCCTGTGTTTCCTTTTGTTTTTGTTCCGCCGATGCCCATGTCTTGCGAGCGGAGATCGCAGTCCTACTGGCGAAGGACGTGATAGAGCCGATATGAGGTCATTGTACCCAAGCGAGTTTTGAATCGGAGTCTCCACAAGCTACCGTTCAAAATGCTCAAGCAGAGATGCATTTTCGAATGCATCCGTCCCCGAAATTGGTTTGCAGCAATCGATTTGAAGGACGTGTACTTTCATGTCTCGATTCTCCCTCGGCACAGGCCGTTTCTGTGCTTTGCGTTCGAGGGTCGAGCATATCAGTACAAGGTCCTACCCTTCCCTGTCTCCCTGTGTCTTCATGAAAGTCACGGAGGGGGCCCTTGTTCTCATGAGAGTACAGGTCGTTCGCATCCTCAACTATCTTGGCGACTGGCTCATACTAGCACACTCTCAAGATCAGTTATGCGAATACAAGGACCTCATGCTCAGGCACCTCAGCCAGTTGGGTCTTCAGGTCAACTGGGAAAAGAGCAAACTCTCCCCCGTGCAGAGGATCTCTTTTCTCGGTATGGAGTTGGATTCAGACTCACAGAGGAACGCGCTCGGTCGGTGCTGAACTGCCTGAATACGTTCTAAGGCAGGACAGCGGTCCCACTGAAATTCTTTCAGAGGCTCCTGGGGCATGTGGCAGTAGCAGCAGTGGAAACACCGCTCCATAAGAGACCGCTTCAGCACTGGCTTCACAGCCGAGTCCCGAGATGGGCGTGGCATCATGGCACTCACCAGGGGACAATCACACAACCGTGCCGCCAGACCTTGAGCCCGTGGTCAGACCCCTCGTTTCTGCGGGCAGGAGTGCCCTTGGAAGAGGTGTCCAGGCATGCTGTGGTGTTCACAGATGCCTCTGCCACTGGCTGGGGTGCCACGTACAACGGGCATGCAGTGTCAGGGGTGTGGACAGGCTCCAAACTGCATTGGCACATCAAATGCCTCGAGTTGCTAACAGTACATTTCGCTCTGAGCCACTTAAAAAGGCTGCTACAGGGCAGGGCCATGCTGGTCCGCATGGACAACACTGCGACCGTTGTGTACATCAACCAACAAGGTGGTCTACGCTCCTGTCTCATGTCGCAACTCGCCCGCCATCTCCTCCTCTGGAGACAGAAGCATCTGAGGTCGCTTCGGGCAATGCATGTCCCGGGTGTGCTCAACCGTGTGGCCGATGAGCTATCACAAGCTGTGATACGGCGACTTCACCCCCAGGCAGTTCAGCTGACCTGGAGAGAGTTCGAGGAGGCTCAGGTAGACCTGTTTACCTCCTCAGAGACATTTAGAGAGGGTGTTGTTCATAATCTGATTGCCTCTATAAAGTATGCTTTATTAATAAGGTAGTAGGCCTATATTGTGTACTAAATTTGGTGCTTCAATATCACTCACATTAGCGTTTTAAATGGGGATCACGCTGCCGTTGTCTGTTTTAGCAGAATACTGCCATCTAGTGGTAGCAGGTTTTCTCAGACAGCTGTGTGTGGATCGTGCAAGGCGAAACCTGCGAAATGAAAGTCTCAAAATCCAAATGAATCAAATGAGATCGACTCAGAAAAGAACTCAATGAATGCACGCGTGTCACCTGATCCACACATGCACATCTTCTTTGTTGCATGCACAAATTATGATATACTAATACAAAAGAAAACATTTATATTCACAAAAATGTCTCTATTTGTACAAATTGCTACACATTCATTCAATTTTTAATTTTGCACACGCAAATTCAAAGGCATGGATAAAAAATTTCTGCAACAAGCATCAAGTTCATTGATAAGTGTGCTTGCACGTGTTAATCATTTTGATACTATAATCATCCCATATAAAATGGATTTATTAGTTTTTTTTATTAGTTTATACAGAGAGATTGTGATTTTTTGCCCATGCACCAGCCAATAAAACAATAAATAAAAATGGTTTACAAATGGAATGTACTCTATTAAGATCAGTATTCCTAATTCTGATAGCCAATGGCCCCAGAAAGATCAATCAACTGACAGGAACAAACCAATCAATACACTGCACAACAACATAAAAATAGAATAAGAGGGTCTCAAAATATTGATCCTGTCAATGACTGTCCTGCCCGTCTTTGAATGTCCCAAAAGCCACTTTTATTATATCTACAATTCACAATTGAATTCCTGTCTCTGCACAAAACTATTTATCTACAGACATTATTGCATTAGGGATTTTTATTTCAAGCAGATGGCTTTTAGCCTCAAAGCTTATAGGCATGTGCATTACCATTATACCGCTAAGGATTTTTAAACAGAAGCTTAAGGTAGTTCCTAGTACTCACCTCACTTATTTTACTGTGGATGCCAAATTTCCATTGCTCTAGTGTTTAAGTCTTTGATGCCACAAGCAACACAATTCCCCCTCCTACAGAGATAAATAAAGGTTATTATATACGTACAATAGCAGAAATAAAGGTTATTATATACGTACAATAGCAGGACATTGATTGGTAGGGCAATGGTGCTGATGGGTAAACTCATGCCCATGAGTCATCAAATATTAAAGCACCATTTATAAAGATCCCAGGCTTTGACTACCTTTTGAAGAGACCACTTCAGCAAATTGCCTGCTAGGCTCAGAAGGCTGATTAACTTTTTGTTAGTTTGAGTAATATAAGACACAGATGTACAATTTCAAGATATGTTTTATAAGATAAATAATAAAATAAAGTTTAACATCAGAACAATTAATGAAAAGGTCCAAACTGAATGTTTTGTCAACAAGTATAGAAATTCCATAAAAGAACATAAATTGAACACATATTTAAAAACAAAACACATATTTAATGTAAATAAGGTTAAGGCTTTGATAAACCTATAATGTGATGATAAAAATAAACAGCACATATTTATCGCTATCTCTCTTATCTTGCCATGTTTATGATCAAGTTTATGATATTTAGACATACAGTGAAGAAAATAAGTATTTGAACACCCTGCTATTTTGCAAGTTCTACCACTTAGAAATCATGGAGGGGTCTGAAATTGTCATCGTAGGTGCATGTCCACTGTGAGAGACATAATCTAAAAAAAAAAAATCCAGAAATCACAATGTATGATTTTTTAAACTATTTATTTGTAAGATACAGCTGCAAATAAGTATTTGAACACCTGAGAAAATCAATGTTAATATTTGGTACAGTAGCCTTTGTTTGCAATTACAGAGGTCAAACGTTTCCTGTAGTTTTTCACCAGGTCTGCACGAGCTGCAGGAGGGATTTTGGCCCACTCCTCCACACAGATCTTCTCTAGATCAGTCAGGTTTCTGGGCTGTCGCTAAGAAACACGGAGTTTGAGCTCCCTCCAAAGATTCTCTATTGGGTTTAGGTCTGGAGACTGGCTAGGCCACACCAGAACCTTGATATGCTTCTTACAGAGCCACTCCTTGGTTATCCTGGCTGTGTGCTTCGGGTTATTGTCATGTTGGAAGACCCAGCCTCGACCCATGTTCAATGCTCTAACTGAGGGAAGGAGGTTGTTCCCCAAAATCTCGCAATACATGGCCCCGGTCATCCTCTCCTTAATACAGTGCAGTCGCCCTGTCCCATGTGCAGAAAAACACCCCCAAAGCATGATGCTACCACCCCCATGCTTCACAGTAGGGATGGTGTTCTTGGGATGGTACTCATCCTTCTTCTTACTCCAAACACGGTTAGTGGAATTATGACCAAAAAGTTCTATTTTGGTCTCATCTGACCACATGACTTTCTCCCATTACTCCTCTGGATCATCCAAATGGTCATTGGCAAACTTAAGACGGGCCTTGACATGTGCTGGTTTAAGCAGGGGAACCTTCCGTGCCATGCATGATTTCAAACCATGACGTCTTAGTGTATTACCAACAGTAACCTTGGAAACGGTGGTCCCAGCTCTTTTCAGGTCATTGACCAGCTCCTCCCGTGTAGTTCTGGGCTGATTTCTCACCTTTCTTAGGATCATTGAGACCCCACGAGGTGAGATCTTGCATGGAGCCCCAGTCCGAGGGAGATTGACAGTCATGTTTAGCTTCTTCCATTTTCTAATGATTGCTCCAACAGTGGACCTTTTTTCACCAAGCTGCTTGGCAATTTCCCAATAGCCCTTTCCAGCCTTGTGGAGGTGTACAATTTTGTCTCTAGTGTCTTTGGACAGCTCTTTGGTCTTGGCCATGTTAGTAGTTGGATTCTTACTGATTGTATGGGGTGGACGGGGGTCTTTATGCAGCTAACGACCTCAAACAGGCGCATCTAATTTAGGATAATAAATTGAGTGGAGGTGGACATTTTAAAGGCAGACTAACAGGTCTTTGAGGGTCAGAATTCTAGCTTATAGACAGGTGTTCAAATACTTATTTGCAGCTGTATCTTACAAATAAATAGTTAAAAAAACATACATTGTGATTTCCGGATTTTTTTTTTTAGATTATGTCTCTCACAGTGGACATGCACCTACGATGACAATTTCAGACCCCTCCATGATTTCTAAGTGGGAGAACTTGCAAAATAGCAGGGTGTTCAAATACTTATTTTCTTCACTGTATATTAAAATCGCTTTATAACTTGAAGACTTCTTGATGAAAATGATATGTTGTGATACTGCATTACATTAAGGGAATTTTAGTTTGATTTATTTACATTTCAACGATTCCTGACATAATTATATAAAATGTCAAAAAAGCAGGTTAAATTAAATTAAATAAAACTCATTTTCCAAATGGGATGGTTTTATTAGGCGGGCTCCAGGGTTGAGGGGGCTCAACCTGAAGAATAGCCTGTATCCTTTTTTCATTTCTCTCTCGTTTTTGTTGAAACTCTTTTCTTCTCTGTAATAAAAAGACCAGGACCACATAAATTCAACATCAGTCAACAGAGGCAAAACAATGAAAAGCTTTTGTTTACAGCTTGCTCATTAAAAAATAAAGTAATTTAAATAGTCTTAGTCTCAAAGCATCTGTTTAAATGTGTGTATACGTATGAATCTTTAGTGCATGGCGTGACAAATGAGGACTGAACAACCCCACTTAATAGAAATATGACTGATCTGCCCTTTACACACACATAACATACGCCATAATGACAAAAAATTTATGGCAAATCCCATTTAAGAAGAGTTCCAAGAACTTTTTACTATACAACTAATAAACAGCAATGTCATGGAAATACATTTTCTACAAAACTGTTTTACAGTGCAAAATGATATGTGTCATTGGGAAATTGTGTGTAAATAAATTTCCTGTAACATACCAGCCATTTGTCGTACATCTCCAAGGCCATTTTTTCATTTTCCTCCTTTTCATATTTCTCCTCCACTTCCTTTACTTTCTCCTTCCTGCGTTCTGCCCTTACCTTCTCTTCAATGACATCCTTTTTTCGGTCACTCCTATGTAATATGTAAAACAATTAACTGAAAGTCATGTTCTGCAAGACGGCAGTCATTAAATTTTATCTGTAACCTGAGGCTTCACAAAGGGCACATTTACATATAAGGGGTCCTAGTATGCCCCTTTTTACAAGATGTGATTTAAATCTCAAGTGTCCCCAGAATGTCTGTGTAGTTTCAGCTACCCCACAGATCATATTTTATATCATGTTGTAAATGTCCATTTTTGAGTGGAAGGAAAAACATGCTGTTCTCTAACGAGAGGTTCTCTCGTATTGCGTAATATCTTACGCTAGGAGAAAATCCCTTTTCCATGAGATATTGAAGCCAAAAAAATTATCCTTAATTTTGAATATATGTAAAACGCATTGCAGCTGCATACAGACATAGGCAAGACGGCTCGCATGCCTATTGGCTGTCCTGCGGCAACTGCAGTAGCCTATCGAGAGAGGCCTCTCGTGACGTCATATCCAATGGGTGCATCTCGCGCCCTCCACGTCACGTCCCGCCACAAGAGGCGTGACTTAGGCCTATAAATACAGCTCGATGGGCTGATATAATCTGATTTTTCATCTCTTCAGCGAAGCTCACGCATCGCTGGATCCTGAGTGAAAAAGCCGTGCCGTGGAAATAAGCCTTCTCAGTGGGACGAGCCCTTTGCATCTGAGGACGCCGGCCTGCATCTGCCGCCTTCAGTCGCTGTTCCTGCTGCGCTTTCCGGCGTTTATATACTTTACTCTGCTAAGTGTGTGTTCGCCGCTGCGACGCACACTTTCTCTAAAAGAGCTAGTGTCTTTTTAAAGATGCTGAAATCCTGCGGCTCATGCCGAGCTGCACTCAGCGACGGGGACCGCCATTTATCTGTGTTTCCTGCCTGGGTAAGGATCATGCGGCTCTCGCGCTCACTGATGGCGGCTGCCATCATTGCGAGCTATTGCCCATGACGACTCTGAGGACTCGTCTGGCATTCTTCGCAGAGCCCGCACTTCCACCCGCTGTGGTGCCGCGGCGTAAAAAGCGCTGTGCTCAGCGCGCCCCCGAGCCTTCTCCGCTTCCGTCACTATGGATGACGAGGTTGCTGTTGAGGAGGCCACCTGTTCTATCCTGGCGTCGGACAGCGAGGATTGGGCGAGCTCCGTGGACCTCCCCCTCTCTGCCCGCGAGTCGTCAGGGAAACGAGCCAGCATTGAGTCTTAACTGATGCGCGTGCTCTCGCAGGCCATGGCGAGCTTCGGCCTTGAGTGGGAGGCGCCCGCGCACAACCGACTTGACTGCTGTTTCCTCCAGAGAGCGTGTCACATGGTTTCCATGGTAATGAAACCAGCACACATACAGTCAGCTCACGCAGACAGTGCTTTCAGTGCAGTAGATGTGCCCGCTGTTACGCGCCCACATTCACTCACGGACATGTCATGCCCCACGGGGCGCGCCCCGCTCTCTCTCTCTCAGCAAGTTGTCACGAGAAAAATCAGCGCGGCCAGGCTGCGCGCTGTGCTCAGCACGCCCCCCCGCCTCAAACGTTGCAAGCACAACGTTTATGTTACAGCACACCAACGCTCTTCGGTCGCCACTATGTCACGACCAGAGCCCAGATCTCATTCTACCCCTAGCTATTCATGCAAATGCATGGGAAACGCTCCCTGGGATATCAGAATGGGTGCTGAACATTATAACAAGAGGCTATTCGCTACAATTCGCTCGACACCCTCGCCGTTATACGGCGCGCGTCGAAACTATGGTAAAAAACAAAGTAGCTTACTTACTTTGAGCCGAAATAGCGAAACTGTTGAGCAAAGGGGCCATAGAGCCTTTATCTCAAGCTCAGAGCGAAGAGGGCCTATACAGCAGATATTTTCTGGTACTGAAAAAGGACGGGGGTCTCAGACCCATTTTAGATCTTAGACAGCTGAACAGAGCGCTTGCGAAGCGCAAGTTCAGAATGCTCACAACCAGTAAAATCCTCGCGTAAGTTTGCCAAGGGGACTGGTTTATGTCAATAGATCTAAAGGACGCGTATTTTCAAATACAAATAGCGTCACGTCACAGGCGATTCTTGAGATTCGCCTTCGAGGGCCAGTCATATCAATACACAGTCCTACCGTTCGGCCTGTCACTAGCACCCCGTACATTCACGATGTGCATGGATGCGGCTCTCGCACCCCTGAGACTCCAGGGCATTCGAATTTTGAACTACTTGGACGATTGGCTGACTCTAGCTCGATCACATTCAGAGCTCATAGAACACAGGACCATTTTATTCAAAATCTCTTAAAACTGGGCCTCACAGTCAATTGGGCGAAACGTTCGCTGTGTCCCAGCCAGAAAATATATTTTCTGGGCACAGAATTGGACTCGCTGTTGACGCCAGAGCGCAGACTGAACATTCAGCGCTGCACGAAATCCTTCCGCTGCGGCACTATAGTCCCGCACAAAAGCTTTTAGAGGATGCTGGGTCTCATGGCCTCAGCATCGTCAGTACTCCAGTTGGGCCTGATGCGCATACGCCCACTGCAGTTTTGGCTGAAAGCGCGAGTGCCTTTTCGGGCATGGACTTCCGGTCTGTTTCGCCTCAAGGTCGATCAGAATTGCATCTCAGCTCTGCAACCTTGGAAAGAACACGACTGGTATCAGTCAGGTGTAGACCTGGGGACTTCCTCGAGTGTGAAGGTGGTGTCCACGGACGCATCCACCTCGGGATGGGGAGCGCTGCTCGAGGGCAGACCATTCTTTGGCCAGTGGTCTAAGCGAGAAAAGCTCCTACACATAAACTGCCTGGAGATGATGGCAGTCGACAATGCGCTGAGGCGTTTTTGTCCCCAGATCAAGGGTCATCACATCTTAGTCCGCTCGGACAACATGTCAGTGGTGGCCTACATAAATCGCCAGGGTGGCGTCAGGTCCCGAAACCTTTACAGGCTGACGGAACGCCTCCTGGTCTGGGCTCTGCAAAATCTGCGCTCACTGAGAGCTGCGCATGTGCCTGGTCACCTGAATGTGAGACCAGACAGACTGTCCAGAAACAATATTCCAGCAGGAGAATGGTCGCTGCATCCGCAGACGGTCCTACTGCTGTGGGAGACATTCGGCAGAGTGCAGATAGACCTGTTTGCGTCTCAAGAAAACGCTCACTGTCCGAAGTTTTTCTCAAAGAGCAGGGATGCGCTGGCCCAAGTTTGGCCTCGCTGTCCACTCTATGCTTTTCCCCCTGTCTCACTCCTGCCTCAGGTTTTGGAACGGGTCAGGGAAAAAGGATGCCCAGTGCTAATCGTGGCTCCGCTCTGGAAAAACCAGCCTTGGTTCCCAGTTCTTATGCAGCTAACGAGCACTCCCCCGTGGCCAATACCGTTGAGGAAAGACCTCCTCTCTCAAGCCAGGGGCTCAATTTGGCATCCTCGCCCGGAGCTGTGGTCCCTACACGCGTGGGCCATCAACGGGTACCCATTAACCTCCCTAAAGGAGTGTTAAACACGATCACTCAGGCGAGAGCCCTGTCCACTAGACGGCTCTACTCCACAAAATGGTCTGTGTTCTCTGGTTGGTGCAAAGCTCAAGGCTTTTCACCCCCAGACTGTGGGGTTTCAGAAGTTCTTCTATTTTTTCCAGAGCTGTTGGATAAGGGCATGTCCCCATCCACGCTCAAGGTTTATGTGGCGGCCATAGCAGTGTTTACAAAACTGGCCAGTCACTGGGAAAGAATTATCTGATTGTCCGCTTCCTTAAAGGAGCCAGGAGGCTAAATCCTCCCAGACCCCCTTCAGTCCCCATTTGGGACCTTTCCACGGTTCTGGAAGCAATGAAAGGTGCCCCGTTTGAGCCAATCCATTCATTGGACATGAAACACTTGTCATTCAAGACAGCATTTCTTATGGCTATCGCATCAGTGAAGCGCGTAGGGGATCTACAGGCGCTCTCAGTAAGCGCAACGTGTTTGGAGTTTGGGCCAAATGACTCTAAGGTCATACTCAAAACAAGACACGGATACGTGCCAAAATCTCTCAGCACACCGTTTAGGGCGCAGGGTATCTCTCTGTGTGCCATGCCGGTTCACGATGAGGAAAAGGACGCGGGCTTTCTCTGTCCAGTCAGGGCATTAAAAGCCTACGTGTCTCGCACGTCTACGTTCAGACTGAACAGCTCTTTGTTTCGTTTAACGGACGTCCTAAAGGGCTAGCCGCTTCGAAACAGAGCATATCCAGATGGATAGTTGATGCCATGGCCTACACTTCTAAAGGACTACAATGTTCTTTGGGTGTCAGAGCGTACTCCACGAGAGGCATGGCCTTGTCGTGGGCTTGGTCCAGCAGGATTTCCTTACAAGATATCTGTATGGCGGCAGGCTGGGCCTCCCCATCTACATTTATAAGGTTTTATAACCTAGAGGTTCCCGCCTTGCAGGCTAGACTACTTTCGGTCTAATACAGTACTGTCTGCCCCGTTGTCGGCTCAGTGTACTGAAATTGCTTGAGCATTGCTCGCTGATCGAATGCGTGTTACATGGGCTTTGTTAAAGTCCCATACTGTTGCTCAGTACAGGCTGGAAATTTTTTTTCACCCTGGCTGTGTGGAACACTATTATGTGATTAGCTCCTTCAGCAGCTATTTATTTAGGGGATGATGCTTCTAGTCTCTCTTCTCTGGTCTCTCTGTGAGTCCCCTGCATTATGCACTATATGAGCCCCGGGCTCTTGCACGCACGGCGTTTTACACTGTGTTCCCCTAGCGTAAGATATTACGCAGTACGAGAGAACCTCTCGTAAGAGAACGTACTCGGTTACTAACGTAACCTCGGTTCTCTCTAGAAGAGGGAACGAGTACTGCGTATCTTGCCGTGCCTGCAACACGCTCTGGTTCACTTCGGTGATGAAAAACCAGATTATATCAGCCCATCGAGCTGTATTTATAGGCCTAAGCCACGCCTCTTGTGGCAGGACGTGATGTGGAGGGCGCGAGGTGCACCCATTGGATATGACGTCACGAGAGGCCTCTCTCGATAGGCTGCTGCAGTTGCCGCAGGACAGCCAATAGGCACGCAAGCCGTCTTGCCTATGTCTGTATGCTGCCGCAATGCGTTTTACATATATTAAAAATTAAGGCTAATTTTTTTGGCTTCAATATCTCGTGGAAAAGGGATTTTCCCCTAGCGTGAGATATTACGCAGTACTCGTTCCCTCTTCTAGAGAGAACCGAGGTTACGTTAGTAACCGAGTACGTTTTCGTCCATGTATCTGAGCTGCTGCTCAGAAAACTAGATGTCAGACGGGCATCCCGTGAGTATTAAACTAAGTTCTCTTTCACGTGTTATTGCGCTTAAAGCAACACCAAGTAACTTTTCCTCTGCGGTCGCTCTACAGGTTGGAAGCGGAATTGTCCCATTGTATGTCTCATTAGAACTAGAAATGCAACCCGATCTGGCAATCTTACATAGCGTGGATATACCAGATAAAGGACCGCAAAACGGTGGCATAAGTGCATTTCACCATGTCACGACTTGATGAACCACTGAAACGATTTTGGAAACATTATTTGAAGGTAAAAAATCCTACTTAGTGTTGCTTTAAACTGTGTGTTTTTGACATAACCGACTGTGTTTATGTAACTTTGTCAAATACACAGAAGGTTATGTCTGATCGTAAACAGCAAGTAAAGAAATCGCATGTGTATGTTAAATCTGTGTATTAAAGTGAAAGCAGTGTAATATACAGTACAGTACCTACTGCTATATATGCCGTTAATATGAAATCAAACAACTAAAGAAAAACAGAAAATCACCCACTGCTCTAAAATTTTATTAACTTTAGTAGCTTTAATAAGAACACATTTATTACCTAAATACTGCTGTTAAAGGGACACATCAGGATTTAGCATTAAGCTTTGTATTAGTAGAAAATCTGTAGTATTTTCAAATTACCGTGCTTTCCACCCTCATATCCCCCTGAGACGAGAGATTTATGTATTCTTTGTCTGGAAAAAATCCTCCGATGACGCAAAAATTGTCATTTTGTGTCAATGGAGGATTTTTTGGCCAGAGGCTAAAGACTACAGCCAGTAGTAGGGGCTGGGATGTCCCGCATGTTCTCAACCCGCCCATAGAGGGTAGGATCTCAGTCACAGAATGTACACATAGTGTCAGCCATCTTTTTTTGGAAGCTAAGCAAGCAGGCTCTTGTTCTGTGGATTGCCATTCATTGTTTACATGCACACCTTTTGTTTCAGTCTAACTGAATTAATTTCGATTGGTGAATCTGAATGTAGTATTTACATGAACACTAAACAAGTGATCAGTTGATGTGCATTTTAACATTGTTAAGAAAATTCCTGCTCCTCCATGAGAGATACGAGACCGGTGCGTCTCACAGTGTCGCTCATCAGTAATCACGCCACCAGCCTCGCGCCATTCTCTCGCGGCCCTCACTCGTCCTGCTCACCACAGTAAACATAATGAATGGCGACTGTAGAACGCAAATGCCGAATCCTGGACATTTTGGGCGATCTCGAACTCGAAATCCCGGGTGGACTCATCACGGAGACTCACTAGTAGGGCGGTCACATTTTATTCGATATTCGAATATGCATTCGAACATGACGTGAAATATCCGTAATCGAACTATAAATAAACTATCCGGTTTTTAAAGTGCCATGTGTAGCGCATTTTTTACAGTCTATGATTAGACCGTTTGTTTTTATTTTATTGTTTGCCATCTCATCCAGGAGCGGGTGCTCTAAACGTATTGTAGCATCTGCCCATGACCAAATCAAGTGAATAATAGCCAGTCTCCCTGTTTTGAAAATGGAATTACGACCTTTAATAATTAATTCATTAATTAAATTAATTAATTAATACGCATTCTTGCTCGTAAAATATATGATCAACATTATAAACAAGAACTCCCTCAGGGTATGTTTTTACAGGGTTGCCAACTCTCACGCATCTGGCGTGACAGTCACGCATTCAGCCTCAATCTCACGCTCTCACGCTCGACAAAGAAATCTCACGCTAAATGAGACATTCTTCTGTGCTGTATTTTTTTTTCCTCATGTGCGCTAATTTCCGAATTACTAAACAAGTTCAGGCTCACTGATTGGACCACTGCTGTGTCTAATGCCTTTCTCTGATTGTCGATTCGCTGGAAACATTTGTCGTCGATCGTTACGTCAGTGACGTCCATGACCGTAATTTATCAGTGGAATTTACATTTACAAAGATATATTATCAAGAACGGCAGTAATTTATGCGATTTGCTAAAACAGCAGACTCTGCATGCGACGCAACCTATCATATGTACGCTTCTTGTGTGGATGCAGTCAGTTTTGACCACAAAAGATGAGGTACTTTGATTGGATGTCATGTATTTATGGCATTTTTCCTGCTAGAAAGGCAGTGGATTTTTACTATTATAGGATGGTTGTGTACACACACTGCCGACACACATTTATGTTCAAATTTATAACAGGTATAATACATTTTCTATAATGTATTAATCAATACATAATTGCATAATAACTTCAGCATGATCAAATGTGAGCTATTTAACAAGATAAAAGGAATACATTGATTAGGGTATCATAATTTAAATGTATTTCTTACCATTCAGTGAAAACAGAGGTGCAGTCCTTTTTTCTTTCCTCTTTCTCTTTGACCTGCTGTAGTTTTTCTTTTCTCACAGTCTGCTTCTTTTCCTTTATCCTGTCTTTAAGGATACTGTCATGCTCCTCTTTCCACTTCTCAAAAACCTGCTTTTGAAAATTTTATTGTGATACCTTTATGTGAATAATAGTACTAAAATAGTACTTTCTCTCTCTCTCATTTTTATTTACCTTTATTTAATCACCATCACTTTTAATTTTTAGTCATGTGCTGTGGCAAATTGATTTTTAAAACTACAAATATTCCATGATCTCCCAATTAATATTATGAAGTCACCAAAGCTGCAAGCATTTATAAAACAATTAGCAAAATTAATTTAGTCTAAGATAAGTACAGTACATCAGAAGGACAGGACAGGACAGGACAGATACTGCTTTCTCCTAACCCTACACACACCAGAATAACTAATGATAAGACTAAAGCCTTCAGACCCCGAAAACAGTTTTAAAAGCGGTCATTTCATAAGCCGGAAAATATTTTTTATAGTAGCCTATTAGGCGGCTGGATCTAAAATGCCTTGAAGGCATTGTTATGAGGTCCTTGATGGTGGCAAACCGATGCTAATTGAAGGGACATTACAAATGAAGTGAGCAACTGAATACCTTTCACAATACTTTTAGCAAAGGGTTCACAAGGCTGCTGCACAGTTTACAGGCCAGTACAGCAAACCACATTCACACACATAAACTATACAAGAGAAATGTGATGCATTTCATGTATTTGAGCTACAGTATGAATATTTTTCTCAAACCATTATTATATTCTAACAACTTTGACTGGGTTGAGCAACTGTCAGTCTGGGCAGATCAGTACCACCTTAGACTTTATGTGGACTGGAGTGTATTTTTCAGACATATTTTTCTCTTTCTGGAAATGCTTACTATTGATGTGAAAGCAAAGAGTTGTTTTAATCTTTTTTTTTTTACCACAAAGTGTGGCTGTTTGAAAATATAGTTTTGGTGCGTGGATGGTGCACCCCTAACGTGAGCATAATTGTGGATAATTTACAAACAAATGTCTAGAACAGTGTTTCTCAACCTCTCCTGCAGGGACCCCCTGACAGGCCATGTTTCTGTTTTAACCCTGAAATGGCACACCTGATTCAATTAATTAAAGGCTTAATGAGTAATTAGAGTAGGAATTAGTCAATTAAACAATTAGTCAACTACTCATTAAGCCTTTAATTAATTGAATCAGGTGTGCCATTTCAGGGTTAAAACAGAAACATGGCCTGTCAGGGGGTCCCTGCAGGAGAGGTTGAGAAACACTGGTCTAGAACAAATCCCTTTTCCCCATCGTTATCACTCCGAGTTCCGTCGGATGACGACGATTGGGGTTTCGCTTAGAAGCCTATCACCTTCGAGTATTACAAAACGAGCCAATGGCAAGAAAATGCCATGGGTCTGCGGAATTTGCATAGCGTTACTCCGCCCCACGCTGTGGGTATATAAGGAAGTACGCTGGCATAACGCAGTCATGTTTTTGCTTCAGAGCCAAGAGATCCTCTTCACTCCTGCAGCCTGAATTCTCTGAGTGTCATCGAGTATTCTTCAGACGAGCAGCTCTCCAGTCTGTGTTGGTGTAAAGGCGATTTTCCAACGAGCTTCACATTCCTGCCTGCTGATCTGTGCAGTGGTCTGCATTCAGTGTGTGTGTGTGTTTCTCCCTGGCCGCTTCAGCTAGGCTGCTGAGCGTCCTCTCATAAAAGAGCTTGCACGTGGCACGTCTTTTTAAAGATGTCTTGCCCGTGTATTTCTGGGTGCGGTCGTTCCGTTCCATCTTCTGATGGACATGATCGTTGCATAGCGTGTTTGGGCTTACAGCACGCTAAGGCAGCTTTCATGGATGAGTCATGTTCTCACTGTGGGAACATGACCATCGCTGAGTTGAGATCGAGACTCCGTGACCTCAATAGAGGTAGAGTCCCCTCTGCCACACCCCAATCTGTCCCCTCCACGAGAGGAGACACTTTGGCTGGTGGCCGGGGTGATCCGCCGGTTCAGTCAGCTCAGTCTGCTCGACGCCGAGGGCGCCCCTCTGCGACTCCCGCCCCTCCCGCTCGGCCCCCGCAGCAGCCACACCGGGACGCTATGCCTCCCCAGTCTGGGCCAGTCATGCCGCTTTGCTGCCCCACCGAGGGTACGTCTGTGGTCCCCATGACCCCGCTGGTGCAGTTTCTGGGTGCGTGGCTTCGGCTCCCCCAGCTGTCTCGCTGGGTCGCCAGGACCATCAGCCTCGGCTATGCGATTCAGTTCGCACGATCTCCTCCCCGGTTTCGGGGAGTCCGCTTCACTATGGTCGGTGGCAATGCCCCTGTCATGGGAGCGGAAGTCGCTACCTTACTGGCGAAAGGTGCGATCGAGATTGTCCCTCCAGCCGAAATGAAGTCCGGCTTTTACAGCCCCTACTTCATTGTACCGAAGAAATCTGGTGGGTTACGGCCAATCCTGGACCTGCGAGTGTTGAACCGATCCCTTTACAGGCTTCCGTTCAAGATGCTCACCGCCAAACACATTTTCGAGTGCATTCGGCCACAGGATTGGTTTGCAGCGATCGACCTGAAGGACGCCTACTTTCATGTCTCCATTCTTCCTCGGCACAGACCGTTTCTTCGGTTCGCTTTCGAGGGGCAGGCATACCAGTACGCGGTTCTCCCTTTCGGGCTAGCTCTGTCACCACGCGTCTTTACGAAGGTCGTCGAGGCAGCCCTTGTGCCACTCCGGTTACACGGGGTTCGCATCCTGACTGGCTTATCTTAGCTCACTCACGAGACCAGGTTTGCGAACACAGAGACCCAGTGCTCCAGCACCTAGCTCGTTTGGGCCTTCGGGTCAACTGGGAGAAGAGCAAACTCTGCCCCGTGCAGAGGATCTCTTTTCTCGGTATGGAAATAGACTCGGTCGCCATGTCCGCGCAGCTTACGAGCGAGCGCGCGCAGTCACTGCTGACTTGCCTGCGCTAAGTCCAGAGCAAGAATGCGGTTCCACTGAAATTATTTCAGAGGCTGCTGGGGCATATGTCATCCGCAGCGGCCGCCACTCCGCTGGGTTTGGTTCATATGAGGCCGCTTCAGCACTGGCTCCGCGACCGAGTCCCGAGGTGGGCATGGCACTTGGGCAAGCTCCGGGTACCAGTTACCCCGACCTGCCGTCAAACCTTCTTCCCGTGGTCGGACCTCAACTTTCTACGGGCTGGAGTGCCCCTAGTTCAAGTTTCCAGGCATATTGTTGCGTCAACAGATGCCTCAGCCACGGGTTGGGGGGCCATGTGCAATGGACATGCTGCCGCGGGCTCCTGGACAGGACCCCAGCGCCTATGGCATGTCAATTGCCTCGAGTTGTTGGCGGTACATTTGGCTCTGCGTCGCTTTCGGGCCATGCTCAAAGACCACCATGTACTGGTCCGTACGGACAATACCGCGACCGTAGCGTACATCAACCATCAGGGTGGTCTACGCTCTCGCCGTATGTCACAACTCGCTCGCCACCTCCTTCTATGGAGTCAGAAGCATCTGAGGTCGCTTCGTGCTATCCACATTCCTGGAGACCTGAACCGTGCAGCCGACGAGCTCTCACGGATTCAGCCACTCTCTGGAGAATGGCGACTCCATCCCCAGACGGTCCAGCTGATTTGGGAACGGTTCGGCGACACACAGGTAGATCTGTTTGCCTCCCACGACTCTTCCCATTGCAGCCTGATTTACTCCCTGTCCGAGGGCACGCTCGGCACGGACGCACTGGCGCACAGCTGGCCGCGGGGCCTCCGCAAGTATGCGTTTCCCCCAGTGAGCCTTCTCGCACAGACCCTGTGCAAGATCAGGGAGGACGACGAGCAGGTCCTTCTGGTTGCGCCCCATTGGCCCACCCGGACTTGGTTCTCAGACCTCATGATCCTCGCTTCAGCCCTTCCCTGGCCTCTCTCAGAGATAGGGCACCATTTGGCACCCTCGTCCCGATCTATGGAACCTGCATCTGTGGCTTCTCGATGGGACAAGGCAGGTTTGAGTACTCTACCACCAGTGGTGGTGGCTACCATCACTTCCTCGAGAGCGTCGTCCACGAGACACCTCTACGAGTTGAAGTGGAACCTCTTCTTGCCCAGTACTTGCCCTATCAGTGTTGTGCTTTCCCTTCTTCAAAATGGGTTGGAGAGAAGGCTGTCTCCCTCCACTCTAAAAGTCTATGTGGCCGCTATTGCCGCTCATCATGTCCTTATTGAAGGTAAGTCCATTGGGAAGCACAACCTGGTCATCAGGTTTCTGAGGGGCGCGAGGAGACTGAATCCTCCTCGCTCTCCTCTCTTACCCTCTTGGGACCTCTCTGTGGTCTTAACTGCCCTGAAGAGTGCTCCCTTTGAGCCTCTGCAATCAGTGGAGCTTAAGTTCCTGTCGATGAAGACAGCGCTCCTGATTGCACTGGCCTCTGTGAAGAGGGTAGGGGACCTGTAGGCATTTTCAGTAGACGAAGCGTGCCTGGAATTCGGGCCGGCTGACTCTCATGTGATCCTGAGACCCCGGCCTGGATATGTGCCCAAGGTTCCTCCCACTCCCTTGCGGGACCAGGTAGTGCACCTGCAAGCACTACCCCCGGAGGAGGCAGACCCAGCCTTGGCACTGCTCTGTCCAGTACGCACTCTCCGTGCTTACGTAGGCAGGACGCAGTGTTTCAGGACCTCAGACCAGCTCTTTGTCTGTTATGGTGGGAAGCTGAAGGGAAAGGCTCTCTCAAAGCAAAGGCTGTCTCACTGGATAGTGGACGCCATTGCTTTGGCTTACCAGCAGCAAGGTCGACCGTGCCCCCTTGGTGTGAAGGCACACTCCACTCGGAGTGTTGCCTCCTCTTGGGCTTTAGCGCATGGCGCCTCGCTAGCAGACATCTGCAGAGCTGCAGGCTGGGCGACACCCAACACATTCGCAAGATTCTATAATCTCAGAGTGGAGCCAGTATCCTCTCGTGTACTCGCTTCAACTAGCCAGTACTAGGATCAGCTCAGGTGTCTTCGCTTGCTCGCCATTCCACTCCACGGACTGGATCAGTGCGATATTTTCCTCAGGTGAGTTTCCCCGAGAAACCCTGAGTTCCTCCAGCGCTGTTGACGTCAACGCCAGAGTTGTGCCGCTGGCAGCTTTCGCGTTGGCTAGGTGCCCCATGTGCATGGTTCCCACAGCCCCACATGTGTATTTCCACTATAAGACTCTCTGAGCATAAGTCTTTCCCTCGGCAAGCCACCTTGCCACCCCTGGAGTTGAAAGATTCCACCCTGCGGGCTGGACACTCCAGTGTTCTTCCATATGCATTCCTCCGGGTCATATGTGTATTCTGCAAGTCCTCCCTTTGGGCAGGCAGTGTGTTTGCATATTTCTACTGAGAAATGGGAGTCCTTCGTCCGTGCTAAGTTTTCACGGCAGGGATCTCCGATTTTCGCAGGGCACTGGAAAACAGCTGTGAAGGTGGCGGGATTAGACTGGTAACCCCAATCGTCATCATCCGACGGAACTCGGAGTGACAACGATGGGGAACGTCTCGGTTACGTGTGTAACCCTCGTTCCCCGAGTAGGGAACGGAGACGTTCCGTCGTATGACGATGATTGGGGTTACCAGTCTAATCCCGCCACCTTCACAGCTGTTTTCCAGTGCCCTGAGAAAATCGGAGATCCCTGCCGTGAAAACTTAGCACGGACGAAGGACTCCTATTTATCACAGGAATACCAAGGTACACTGGGAAGCATATCTCAGTAGAAATATGCAAACACACTGCCTGCCCAAAGGGAGGACTTGCAGAATACACATATGACCCGGAGGGATGCATATGGAAGAACACTGGAGTGTCCAGCCCGCAGGGTGGAATCTTTCAACTCCAGGGGTGGCAAGGTGCTTGCCGAGGGAAAGACACATGCTCAGAGAGTCTTACAGTGGAAATACACATGTGGGGGTGTGGGAACCATGCACATGGGGCACCTGGCCAACGCGAAAGCTGCCAGCAGCATAACTCTGGCGTTGACGTCAACAGCGCTGGAGGAACTCAGGGTTTCTCGGGGAAACTCACCTGAGGAAAATATCGCACTGATCCAGTCCGCTGAAAATATCGCACTTCCGCTGTTCCGCTGGAAAATGCCCGAGTTCAGTCTCGGCTCCTCAGCAGGAAACCATGACTGCGTTATGCCAGCGTACTTCCTTATATACCCACAGCGTGGGGCGGAGTTAAGCTATGCAAATTCCGCAGACCCATGGCATTTTCTTGCCATTGGCTCGTTTTGTAATACTCGAAGGTGATAGGCTTTTAAGCGAAACCCCAATCGTCATCATCCGACGGAACGTCTCCGTTCCCTACTCGGGGAACGAGGGTTACAAACGTAACCGAGACGATTTCTTTGAACTATAGTAAATGGTTTACAATATTTCAAATAAACCAATTTTTTTATAATTACCAATGAAAAATACTGACCTGTTTTGCGGTTTCCTTTTTTTCTTGATTTTTATCCATTTCCATTTGTTGTTGGTGGATTGACTTCTGTTTTTCTTGGTTTATCTTTCTGATGACTTCAGATTTTTTCTCTTTCCAGGCATCATAAGAGGTCTTTGCATCTGCAATTTTAGCAAGCTTTTCCTTGAAGGGAAACGACAATAAATAAATCATAACATGACTGTGGTGACTAAAGAATTCAATGAATTTATTGCAGAAAAAAAACGTGTATTGAACATTTTCAGGTGCGTCTGAAATTGCGTATTGTCTGAGTAGTTACTACGTTTGAAGTTGAACTTCATGACGGTTAAAAAAGTACGTTCCATATAGTATGAATGTATGTTGTTACTGTTATGTGACCTACAAACGTCAGTTGCGTCAGTTCACTGCCTTTCAATAATCCTCTCCCATGGACTCGTGGAATAATAAAGCCTTCATCGAATGTGCACTTCAGATTCTCTGCGGTAGTAGGTAATCAGGGTACTTTTTACCGGGTACTCTTTTGGCATACTGTTTTTCGCATATAGTAGGGAAGTATTCAATTTCGGAGCCAGTGTTGGTTTATGTTAATTACCTCTTGCATTTTCTCCTCTTTCAATTTCTCTTCCTGCTTTTTTGCCCTGCTTGTTATTTTTAAAGTTTCTTCTTTCTTTTTTAGCCATTCCTGTTAAGAAAATGTTGTTCCCAAATTTAAATAAAAACATTTAATAAAAAATAAATAATAATCATTAGTCAGATTCTAGCTGTAACTAATTATTGTGATGTTTTTAGTAAATGATTAGTCTAACCTGGTACACAGCAGCTCTTAGTGAATCTGCTGCTTCTGGAACCTGTTGGATTTCCTGTGTCCTCTGATCCAAAATCTTCAATGATCCCAGGTATTTAGACTCCACTCTATATGAGCTTTTGGACTTTCTGGAACTGGATGACCGGGAGCTTGAAGGTCTAACATCCAAAATATATTCTTCTGAGTTTTCAATGTTTGGTTTATTTAAGTAACACTCTTTAGGTGCACCAAGTAATTGTTTCCTCATTATAATATATATATATATACAAATAACATATATGTATAAAGGAAGCAAGGTGGGAAAACAATAGCATGAGAAAATAATTTGGTGGTAAGTTGAGACTTCCATGTGGCTTGGTATCAATAAAGTGTGTTAATGTAAATGATAATATCCATATTATAGTAGTGGTTTCTTGTTGACTGCCTTAAAGGTTATAAATGCGTCTCTCTATTAATATGGATTACTTTCCACTATACATTTAGAAATCTCAGAAGTCTTTCAGGTTTCATTAAAAATATCTTCAGTTCCCTATGAGTTAGTCACGTTCGACATTAACATCAGTGACTGACGAATTGGGATTCTTGCCTGAGAACCCAATTCACCTTCAAGTTGTAACAGAACAAGCCAATGCACATTGGCGAGTGAGATTTGCATTGCAAGCCGCACCCCCGTTTGTGGGTATATAAGGCAGTGTGCAAATACTCACATTAAACTTTCGCTTCAAAGCCGAGCAGACGTTTGTCTTCACTCAGCTCTCAATCAACATTCAGTGTCTACGGAACAAGAGGGAAGCCGTTTGTGTGTGTTAGTGTGACAGCGCGTTCCAGCGGAGGTCACATTGCTGAGTGAGTGCACGGTCAAATGCAGCGGCTGTTGCTGGCCCTTCTCATGGGAGGTCAAAGTGTCTGCATTGAAAGGCAGTCTAGAGTCCTCTGGGGGTGAAGGTTCAGCTGATTTGCCCCCTTTGGGGAGAGTAGTGTTGTTGGAGTCCGACCCGGAGCTGATTGGCAAGCTTTCCCGGGCAGGCGCTAACATTGGGTTAGAGTGGAACCCTCCCCCTGGACGATTGGTTTCTCGGGGTTGGGCATGCTGAACAGAGCAAATTAACCATTTTTTTTTAGCCAAGGCTTACAGTGCGGCTGGACAGGCCACCTCTGCCCTGCATGCCATGGCCCTCCTGCAAGTATACCAGGCAAGGCACTAAAAGAGCATCAAGGAAAAACACTTGTTTAAGCCAGTTACACCCAGAGGCGTGGCTCACACATGAGACTGTAGTGTGTAGCGTCCCAACCCCCATAGATTTGGAAAAGATTAAAAGTGTGGCATTTCACCAGGCTCCATGTCAACAGTGCACGTTGCAATATTTGCGACACGATAATTGCTGCCAAGACCGGCAACACGACAAATCTGATGACGCACTTTGACAGTGCACGGAATAAACTTAAGGGCAGAAAGTTGCTCAGTCTTCGACTCCAAGAAGAACTGGAGGCATGAGAAAAAGGCATATAGAAAGCTTGAAATGTCTACTTTTAATTGAACCAATTTTCAATCGAAAACAAATACTCTCTGATTATGTGATCCATATGAAAGTTCTCTCTATAGGTGCGCACACGTGCATGTTCACCATACTGGATGACGAGTCAGCAACACAAAAACACACCCAAAAAAGGGGCAATTTTGACAAGCTATAATAAAACATCAGGGGTGTTTTTTTTTTTTCGCTGAAACATCACATACACATTATGAGGACAACAGATTTATATTACATCATGTGAAATTGGGCATAATAGGTCACCTTTAAGTGGCCTACCTCCAGCGGCAGTTGACACTTTCACATTAGCTACAGCCCCCTCTATGAGGTGCAGTAATGCTTTGTAGTGGAATCTCTATGTTGATTAGTGTACCCCCGTAGATACTGTGTCAATGTTGTGCGTTCTTTCCTGCAAAACAGGGTGGAGTGAAGGCTGTCTCCCTCCACCCTGAAAGTGTATGTTGCCGCTATTGCCGCACACCACGATGCAACAGGCGGTAAGTCCCTAGGGAAACACGACTTCATCGTCAGGTTCCTGAGAGGTGCCAGGAGGTTGAATCCACGCCTCATCCCCTCTTGGGACCTCTCCTTGGTCCTGATGGCCTTACAGAGAGCACCCTTTGAGCACTTACAGTCAGTAGAAATTAAAATCATGTCTCTTAAGACAGCACTCCTGACTGCACTCACATCCATTTAGAGGTTGGGGGACCTGCATTAATTTTCGATAGACGAAGTGTGCCTGGCGTTGCTGTGTCCTGTTCGTGGTTTGCATTTGTACGTGGACAGCACACAGAGCTTTAGGAGGACAGCAGAATGGAAAAGCTGTCTCCAAACAGAGGTTGGCCCACTGGATAGTGGATGCCATCATCTTAGCATACCATTCCCAAAATGGTCCGTGCCCCCTGGGAGTTCACTCAACAAGGAGTGTTGCTTCCTCCTGGGTGTTGGCGCACGGAGGCAGACATATGCAGAGCTGCGTGCTGGGCACCAAGCATGGATTTACAATCTCTGGGTGGAGCCGGTGTCTTTCCATGTATTGTCTACAAACAGGTGATATGCAGGAGGGATGGTGGTCTGTGTCTCGCTTGCTGCGCCATTTCCCTCTTAAGGAAAGGATACGAGCGCTTAATTTTGCTCCTCATTTGAGTTCCCTGGCTGGTGAACCCTGGCTTTCCTCCACCATCCTCAGCAGTCAGATGGGTAGTACTTGTGTGTATGCCAGGTTGGTCAGCCCCTGTACTAGACTAGATGCCCATATGTTGAGATTCCCTTCTTTAGGAGATCACATGTAAGACCCTGGACCACAAAACCAGTCACATGGGTCTTTTTTTTTTTTTAAATTGAGATGTATACATACTCTGAAAGCTGAATAAATAAGCTTTCCATTGATGTACCATTGCTCTGTTATGATAGGACAATATCTGGCCGGGATACAACTATTTAAAATCTGTGAGGCTGCAAAAAAAAAAAAAAACATTAAGAAAATCGGCTTTAAAGGGTTAATTCACCCAAAAATGAAAATTCTGTCAGTAATTACTCACCCTCATGTTGTTCCAACTCCGTAATACTTTCGTTCATCTTCGGAACACGAATTAAGATATTTTTGATTAAATCTGAGAGCTGGATCAGTCCTCCATAGGCTTCTAAGGGATTGAAACCTGATCTCCCCCGAAAAGTTATTAAAGACGTCGTTAAAATAGTCCAAGTGACTACAGTGGCTCAATCTTAAGTTTATCAAGCAACGAGAGTACTTTTTGTGCGCAAAAACAAACAAAAAGAATGACTTTATTTCAACTATTCATTTCCATCTCTGTTGGCCTCTAGTCCGTTAACGTAGTGTGATAGCGTAGGGCTACCACCACAGAAGCGATACGCAGTTTTACTACGTCGAGGCCGACCGAGATGGAAATTAATAGTTGAATAAAGTCGATATTTTAGTTTTTTTGCACACAAAAAGTATTCTCGTCGCTGGATAAACTTAAGATTGAGCCACTGTAGTCACTTGGAAGAAAAATCTATAATTTTGCCCCATACAATGCATTGTTGGCTATTGCCACAAATATACCCATGCTACTTGTCGGTTGTGACTGGGTTTTGTGATCCAGTATTTTGTATTCTTCCATGGTACGGCTTCCCTGTTGGCGAGCACTCGTCTTTCCCTTGGCAGAGTCCACTCTGCCATCTCTGTAGCAAAATAACTGCTACAGAGCACTGCCCTGACGCTCAGTCCATTTGTGTAACTTCAATTTACCTCCCTATGGGCAGGATGTGATCTTCTTTAACGTCTCCGTTGCCTCCTTCAGGGAACGGGGGTTACATTCGTAACCTAGATGCTGTGTTTCGAAGATGAGCGACAGATGTAATGGTTTGGAATGACGAGACTGAGTAAAGGCTGACAGAATTTTCTTTCTTTTTTTGTGAACTATCCCTTTAAGTGTACAGTAAAATGGATCTCCAGATGATGTGTGATCAGTGTGAACATCAATGGAACATGAATTTACACTTTTTAAAAACTTAGCTTCCTTATTTCAGAAGTTCAACACATGCACATCACTGTCTGTGTCAGCATTAAGTATTAAACAAATTCACTAACCTGTCTGTGGATTTTCTAGACATGTGATTTTGTGTGGTTGATGTGTAGTCAAGGTCATCCTGAGAACTCTCCTGATTGGAAAAGTGTGAAGACAGATTTAATTAAGAATTACATTAGCATTTAAATGTTGACAAGGCAGTTAATTGACCTTAATTTTTAGGGTACTGCATCCTTTAGTTAAAAAAAGAAAAGAAAAAAATAAGCTGTTTCTTATTACACTGCTGACAGAGATGCAATTTCCAGAGAGCCATCTTTCAGAATAAGATCTTTTCACTCTTAATCAAACTTACATGCTTTTCTTCAAATGATGTTGAGTGATTTCTCTCTTTGCATTCTTCTGAGGCAACTAGAATGAAAATGACAAATTTATTTGAAATTATTAATAAAATACTTAACTATAATTTACTTTAAAATATTAGATGTTAGGTCACAGATCAACAATACCAAAATGTAATCTCTTTAAAACAGTAAAAGTCTGAACATTAAAACAGTCTAAATTCATTCCCACATACCACTGTCTTCGGTGGCTGGAGCCTCAGACACTTGCTCTGCTGTTGAACAAGACTGTGTAATGGACTTTTCTGACATGGCCTGGTGTTCATCATGACCCTGCAGTAAAAAATAGGGTTAACCCACCTATTGCATTCAGGTACATAATTTTTTTTTCTTTTAATCCATCATTTTTAGTACGAAGATGTTTTTTTTTAGGTTTGTTAAGACTGTCAAAATACACATCATTTATTTTTGAAGGTAGAGATATAACCATTTAAACTAAATTGTTACAACTTTGGCGTTCAGTACATTTAGACACGAAATTGACCAGTGGCTTTACACATGAAATTATGCTGTTTTTTATTTATTTATTTTATCTTTTACATATATTATTTAGATTTGTCTCAAATTACTTCTGTAAAATCTTTCCTACACTGACACACACATTTTTTTCCCCTTCCCACTGGGACTGTATTTTGTTTATAAGCATGCTCACGCATGCACACACAATAATTCTGAAATTAAAATAAAATGACAAACAAATTACGGTAACGTTTTAATGTGTTTGTAGAGAAAAAGTTCATAGACCAAGTCTAAATTTTGAAAAAGGAAAGGTTTGGACATGGTAACATTTAAAAACTTGTGCGCATCCATTCATTAAGGAGAAGTTACTGATTACAAGTAGTTGAAAAACATTAAGCTATGACTGTTCTATAAGCTTACGTTCCACCGGGTCCAAACAGACCCTGGAATGCAAAAGGTGTATAATTTTTTTTTAATACATTAGGAGGGTTAAAAACAAGGATCTGTTAAAACATTTGCTTGAATCTGGATTTAGACCTGATCAGCTTGTTTCTGTTGTGAGATATTAACTACCGCTAAACAGTGGCAGCTCGTCAGGGGAAGCAAAAAATTAATAATTTATTTGATTTAATGCTAATAAATTTCCCAGTTATTCATTTTATGTCGCAGAATGTGTGTTTGTCTTGTTTGTCATTTCCCCACTGTAAGTGTAACCACCGCACGCCTCTTTCCTGAATGTGCCGAATGTGCGAAACGCGAGTCTGAGGGGATAGAGAAAGGGAGGGGGAGGCAAATCCGTTGCCGGAAACTCTGTTGGTAAAAAAACAAAAAGCCATATTGCCCCAGAACGCTCACCACACACCAGCTTACTGGAGGAGAGGAAACGGCGATGAGGCCAATTAGGCCTTGTCCACAAGGACGCGGGTATTTTTATAACCGTGACTTTTCTTACTCGGTTCGGCCGTTCGTCCACACGGAAACACAGTATCAGGTCACTGAAACCGAACATTTTTGAAAACCCCTGCCAGGGTGAGGATTTTCAGAAACGCCGGTTGCAGTGTTGTCGTGTAGACAGTAAAACAGGAGTTTTTGCCTTGCGACGTCAGAGTATGCGCTGTTAGCCGCTGTGTTTGACATCAGATTGTGCACCGCTGACAGCTTCTGATTGGCCAATGTGGCTTTACGGTTAGGGTTATATCGCCGCCTGCTGGTGTTGCATGCTCTTGACAGCGCTTGATAGCGTGTTTTTGCGCTTTCATGTGGACGGAGATTTTTTTAAACACAGGAGGAAAAACTCTGGTTATAAAAATACCCGTGTCCGTGTGGACTAGGCCTTAGTATATATATATATATATATATATATATGGGGATGATTAGGAGGCCATGATGGACAGAGGCCACTGGGGCAAATTTGGCCAGGATGCCGCTTTCGAAAGACATCCTGGGATTTTTTGTGACCACAGAAACAGGACCTCAGTTTAACGTCTCATCCGAAGGACGGTGCTCTTTGAGAGTATAGTGTCCCCATCACTACACTGGGGCGTTAGGACCCACACAGACCACAGGGAGAGTACCCCGTGCTGGCCTCACTAACACCTCCTCTAGCAGCAACCTGGTTTTCTCATGAGGTCTCCCATCCAGGTACTAACCAGGCTCAGCCCTGCTTAGCTTCAGTGGGCAACCAGTGTTGGGCTACAGGGTGATATGGCTGCCGGCAATATCACCGCTTTTTTTTGCTTCAAGTGATAGGCTAGGACCAGGTGAGTGAACTTATATTTATATTGTCTTGATATGCATGTTGTTTTCAATAAATATTCTGTCTATAGACCCCTTTTCAGTTGGTAAACATGGTGACGTTTTTATGTGGGCGGAGCTTAGGTGGAGGCAGAACGACCCCTTTGGCCGCTTCACAAACGCTAGTTTGCATGTTTTGTTAGCTTGTTTTTTAACAATGACGGGAGAAAATCTGATTTTATCTTAATGTGCAAGGTCACTCACTGTCCAGGACCGCGATTGTTATTTGCAAAAGTTCATTTTAACGGACGGAACCAGATTGGCCGACCCGTAACGTTACACTCTCAGTCAATGGGACGATCTGACAGGATTAACGATAACGCTACCTCCGGTTGAGTGGCCTGACTTCTACACCTGATAGAGAAACAGAGCGTAAAGAGAAACTGAGGGCATATAAATCTTTAGATGCCTATACCTATGTGATGAATGCTCATGTACAAGACTTGTGTGGTTCGATCCGCAGTTCAGCCTAGCAGCGCCAAGAAGACGACAATGTTGAGTGACATTACGGTGCAATTTTAATGATGTGAATATTTTCTAGAAATAAAAATTCCAGATACAGCATATTCATTTTTCATCGATTCTTGCAACCAACAACACAACAAGACGACATTTAATAATAATAATAACAATTTAAGCTCCTTATTATGTAGCCGAATTTGTGCTGGTTTGTATTGGCCGCCTCCAGTTTTCCTGTTGTTTTGCCTCCAGCTAACGCCGTGACGTAACTGTGACGTCGGCGCAAAAGGGGTCTATTAGTGACCACGAAACCCATTTTAAATCAGTTTAAAAAAATTGGTGTGCCTCCTCTATTTTAAAACACACCAGCCGCCACTGCCGCTAACAGAGTCAACATATGACTCCACTAAATTGATTACTGTAATTGAAACATGTAACACCTTTTTTAGGGTTTTAGTATTTACAGCCGAGTGTTTAAGTTGGTTTCTGCTATTTCACATTTTCTCTTTTTATCATTTACACATTTTCACCTGAACACTTTCAGTGGTAGAGGTTTGACTCTTCTCAGAAGAGGATCTGTTGGAGAAGGGTATAGACATAGAGGATGTGGCTGTTCTGCTGAAGCCAGGGGTTTCTGCTTGCGTGTCCTCTTCTAACTGACCAGTGTCACACATATTTGCTGTCCTCTGTCTGGGCTTGGGTCTGGGTGACATGTCTCGAGCAATGTAACCTTTAATTAAAGAATGTGTATTTTATTTATTAGTTTCTGACATTTCTTGAGACAAATTAACAGTCAGTCAAAGGTTTGGAATAATTAAGATGTTTTATGTTTTTAAAAGAAGTCTCTTATGCTCAAAAAGGATGCATTTATATGATGAAAATACAAAAACAGTAATATTGTGAAATCTCATTACAATTTAAAATAACTGTTTTCTATTTTAATATATTTTAAAATTGATTTTAGCCCAGTGATGGCAAAGCTGAATTTTCAGAATCATTACTCCAGTCTTCAGTGTCACGTGATCCTTCAGAAATTGTATGCTGATTTGGTGCTTAAGAAACATTTATTATTACTACGGTAAAAATAAATGAATAGCCTACTTTTATATTTTATAAAACTCTTTACTGTCACTTTTAAACAATTTAATGCATCCTTAGTAAGGATGCATTAAATTGTTTAAAAGTGACAGTAAAGACTTTTATAAAGTTACAAAAGATTTTGATTTCAAATAAGTGCTGTTATTTTGAGCTTTCTATTTATCAAAAAGTAATAAGAACCATTATTAATAATTGAGCAGCAAAACAGCATTATAATAAACAGTATTAATAATTGGTCTTACAAAATACCACAGATCTTAAACAGCAGCACACATGCAAAGAATGTAGCCCTGACCTGTAGAGAGTTTTGGTTTAACACTTCTCTCCCTGGGTTGAGGAATGGGTAGGTCACCATCTTCACCAATCCTTTGGTTGGCCTCATCTTTTTCTGAAGCCAATGGTACTGGGCTGTCCCACTGGGAGCCTTCTGATGTAAGGGGGATGGAAGATTCCCAAAGGCTATTCTCAGAGTTTAGTGGCAGTGGAGATTCTGACAGGCTCTTCCTCACCACAGATTCTGTCTGGTTCCTCAACCTCATTACTGATTTTGACTGTTCATCCTTTTGGAGTACAGTGAATTCTGGTTGAAACTTGTCAGTTAGAGAGGAAAAAAGGGAATCTGACTGTAGATTTTTCTCTGGAGTGTAAGAATCGCTTGGACTTTGAGAAGTATTCCTGGATTGGGTGGAATGGAAAGAACTAATCGGGCCATCTTCACTTCCCATGGAGTTTAACTCTTCAAAATGCACAGGTGAGCTGGTTCTTTTGGTTTTCATGAAAGACACTTTTTTGGGTTTGACATTTTCTTCTTCATCATCTGAAAGCTTGAAATCATTGATTTTGCCTTTTGTCTTCCCAGCTTTAAATCTTTCCTTTTTCTGTTTTTGTTTTTTAAGAAGTTTTTTCAGTACGTCTGCTGAATCAATTCAAGTATTTCAATACAAGGCAAAGAACAACATTAAATTAAAACTGAATTACTGTTTATTGGGGATAACTGATTCTCTGTAAGGTTTAGCCTATACGTTCTGAGTAAGTTAGGCTATAGCCTAGCATGAACTTGAGCCATGCTTTGAAGATGATTTAGATAAGCATGCCATTCTGTACCTACCATCATCATCATCATTTTTACCATCTTCATCATCATCCTCAAAGTCATCAGAGTAACTATGCTTGTTGGTTCTAGCAGACACAGCTTTCTTTAGCTCATCCTGAAATTCAACAACATGAACGTGTCATAGACATACTGACTTATATCAGCGAGCATTAATACGGTTACGAACGTTCGAACTAGGCAGCTCACTAGGTTTTCACCCAAAGGCTGATGTATCTGACAATCTAAAGAAAGATTTCACGAAAGAGCACACTTATGATTAAACGCTATACCTGGAAAGTTGTTCTTCTGGATGTTTTAGGGCTTTTCGTGTAAGCAAGCGTTGTAGAAAAAGGCTCGTCGTTCATCTTATCGAACGGACTGTTTAAATGACATCATTTGTTAATTAACAAGCAAATGGTCGTTTTAGATATAGCATTTAACCATCATCAACCGTTCAAACAATTAAAACCTACCGTAGCTTCAAAACAAATGTGAGGTATCAAGCGTTACTCAACTCATCATGGACGCCATTTGTTTATGCGAGTTACCAAGCAACTACCGAATGAGAATGTACGTAAGCTACTATGACGAAGGCTAAACTTAAACGAGGGCGTGGTGACGTTGCTCTGTGAGCTTCCTGTTGCTATGGCAAACGTTACGGTTAATGTGTGACTAGGCTTGTTTGAGATGCGCCTTGCCTCGCCTGAAATGTATGCGAGAGTAGGCGGCTGCAGTGAGGGGAGGAGTGAAAAAAGTGCAGGCAAGACGGACAGATCTCTCTTCTCGCAGTGGATCAGACACCTGTGAGATCAAAGGCGGATATCGCGGGATTCACGGGATTCACGCTCGTGCACGGTGTTGCTAATAAACTGGATGTAATTTAGGCTAAGTTCTGTTGGTTATATGAAAATAAATATAATGAACAAGACACCCAAAGTACTTGATATTTAATTCCATTCCAAATATGTGTTTATCAATCCAAATCTGTATTTTTTCTTTAATACATACATA
Source organism: Semotilus atromaculatus (assembly GCA_031834385.1). Taxonomy (NCBI): domain Eukaryota; kingdom Metazoa; phylum Chordata; class Actinopteri; order Cypriniformes; family Leuciscidae; genus Semotilus; species Semotilus atromaculatus. Next base: position 6,144,014 of record JAULUF010000023.1, on the reverse strand, counting down.
TCTTTATAATTGTTTTATGTTTTTATAAAAATGACATCACATAACCCATATCGCACTGTCAGAGAGTTTATTCACACATAACGTACGTGATCGAACATTTTAAAAAAGAACAATACATCACGGTTGTTTAAACCAATGAGCATTAAGCTGTGTCGTCAGCAAGTCGTTTCCCATCATGCTTTTGATCAGCGCAGTCGGTGGAGAGCAACTGCGCGCGACTGCAGAATCCGACACGTGCGGCTTGCGGTCGCGAGAGTTTTTTGACATACGTCAGCATGACATCAGAGCAAGGCGGACCACTCTCGGACACATTTCTAACCGGCATGCATCTCGCGTTGATCACCGGTGATCGATTCTGCGCAGATTTTGCTCATCTCAAACAAGCCTATATGAGTAGGCTTGTTTGAGATGAGCAAAATCTGCGCAGAACCGATCACCGGTGATCAACGCGAGATGCATGCCGGTTAGAAATGTGTCCGAGGGCAGTCCGCCTTGCTCTGATGTCATGCAGACGTATGTCAAAAAAGGCCCTGTCCCAAATGGTGCACTTCATGTGCACTTTCGGTCTTGTGGACTTACAATGGCTGCCGCGTGCGCGTGTCCGTCAAGTCCGTGAGACCGCAGTGTGTCCCATTTGTCATTTTTAGATCTCAGAAGGGTGCTCGCGAGCGCCCCCTCTGCGGTCGATTTGCGCCCTTGATGCGCACTTTTGCCGAGCCCGCGCTGATGCGGACTCCACAGCAGACTTCTTCCCGACATTCAAAGCGGCGTTACGTCGCGTAAGTGCGGACTCAGAGGAAGACCGCGAGTGCTTAGGGTTCCATTTGGGACAGGGCCATACTCTCGCGAGCGCAAGGCGCACGTGTCGGATTTAGCAGTCGAGCGCAGTTGCTCTCCACCGACTGCGCTGATCAAAAGGATGATGGGAAACGACTTTGCCGACGACACAGCTTAATGCTCATTGGTTTAAACAACCGTGATGTATTGTTCTCTTTTTAAAAAATTTATTTTAAAACTGGTATCATGTTTTATGTGTATACGTACGTTATGTGTGAATAAACTCTCTGACAGTGCGATATGGGTTATATGATGTCATTTTTATAGAAAATAAAATAATAAAAACACGTCTGTATTAAAGAAACAAATATTGATAAACGCGTATTTGGAATGGAATTAAATAACAAGTACTTTGGGTGTCTTGTTCATTATATTTATTTTCATATAAAAGCAACAGAACTTAAACTAGAAAAAGTTCGTCGAGACAAACTTTAAGTTGGCTTGTGAAAGTTTGGACCAATAAGTTTGAAGAAGTTTAAAGAAGTTTAAAGTTTAATTAGTTTATAGTTTAGTAAGAAAGAAAGAAAGATAGATTAGTTAGAAAGAAAGAAAGAAAGAAAGAAAGATAGATAGATTAGTTAGAAAGAAAGATAGATTAGTAAGAAATAAAGAAAGAAAGAAAAAAAGATTAGTTAGAAAGAAAGAAAGAAAGATAGATTAGTTAGAAAAAAAGAAAGAAAAAAAGATTAGTAAGAAAGAAAGAAAGATAGATTAGTTAGAAAGAAAAAAGGAAAGAAAGATAGATTAGTAAGAAAGAAAGAAAGAAAGATAGATTAGTGAGAAAGATAGATTAGTTAGAAAGAAAGAAAGAAAGATAGATTAGTTAGAAAGAAAGAAAGAAAGAAAGAGATTAGTTAGAAAGAAAAAGAAAGATAGATTAGTTAGAAAGAAAGAAAGATAGATAGTTTAGTTAGAAAGAAAGAAAAATAGATTTGTTAGAATAAAAGATAGATTAGTTAAAAAGAAAGAAAGATAGATAGATTAGTTAGAAAGAAAGATAGATTAGTCAAAACGAAAAGATGGATTAGTTAGAAAGAAAGAAAAATAGATTTGTTAGCATAAAAGATAGATTAGTTAAAAAGAAAGAAAGATAGATAGATTAGTTAGAAAGAAAGTTAGATTAGTTAGAAAGAAAGAAAGATAGATTAGAAAGAAAGATAGATAGATAGATTAGTTAGAAAGAAAGAAAGAAAGATAGATTAGTTAGTTAGAAAGAAAGTTAGATTAGTTAGAAAGAAAGATAGATTAGTTAGAAAGAAAGATAGATTAGTTAGAATGAAAGAAAGATAGAGTAGTTAGAAAGAAAGAAAGATAGATTAGTTAGAAAGAAAGATAGATAAGTTAGAAAGAAAGATAGATAGATTAGTTAGATAGATAAGTTAGAAAGAAAGATAGATAGATTAGTTAGAAAGAAAGATAGATTAGTTAGAAAGAAAGATAGATTAGTTAGAATGAAAGAAAGATAGAGTAGTTAGAAAGAAAGAAAGATAGATTAGTTAGAAAGAAAGATAGATTAGTTAGAATGAAAGAAAGATAGAGTAGTTAAAAAGAAAGAAAGATAGATTAGTTAGCAAGAAAGATAGATTAGTTAGAATGAAAGAAAGATAGAGTAGTTAGAAAGAAAGAAAGATTAGTTAGAAAGAAAGATAGATTAGTTAGAAAGAAAGATAGATAGATTAGTTAGAAAGAAAGATAGATTAGTTAGAATGAAAGAAAGATAGAGTAGTTAGAAAGAAAGAAAGATAGATTAGTTAGAAAGAAAGTTCGATTAGTTAGAAAGAAAGAAAGAAAGATAGATTAGAAAGAAAGATAGATAGATAGATAGATTAGTTAGAAAGAAAGATAAATAGATTTGTTAGAAAGAAAGAAAGAAAGATAGATTAGTTAGTTAGAAAGAAAGTTAGATTAGTTAGAAAGAAAGATAGATTAGTTAGAATGAAAGAAAGATTGAGTAGTTAGAAAGAAAGAAAGATAGATTAGTTAGAAAGAAAGATAGATAAGTTAGAAAGAAAGATATATAGATTAGTTAGAAAGAAAGATAGATTAGTTAGAAAGAAAGATAGATTAGTTAGAATGAAAGAAAGATAGAGTAGTTAGAAAGAAAGAAAGATTAGTTAGAAAGAAAGATAGATTAGTTAGAAAGAAAGATAGATTAGTTAGAAAGAAAGATAGATTAGTTAGAAAGAAAGATAGATTAGTTAGAAAGAAAGATAGATTAGTTAGAATGAAAGAAAGATAGAGTAGTTAGAAAGAAAGAAAGAAAGATTAGTTAGAAAGAAAGAAAAAAGATTAGTTAGAAAGAAAAAAGATTATTTAGAAAGAAAGATTAGTTAGAAAGAAAGAAAGATTAGTTAGAAAAAAAGAAAAAAGAAAGAAAGAAAGGAAGATTAGTTTGAAAAAAGAAAGATAGGTAGAAAGAAAGAAAGAAGAAAGAAAGATTAGTTGGAAAGAAAGAAAGATTAGTAAGAAAGAAAGAAAGATTAGTTAGAGAGAAAGAAAGAAAGAAAGAAAGAAAGAAAGAAAGAAAGAAAGAAAGAAAGAAAGAAAAAAGATTAGTTAGAAAGAAAGAAAGAAAAAAGACTAATTAGAAAGATTATTTAGAATTAAAGATGGATCAGTTAGAAAGAAAGAAAGACAGAAAGAAAGATGGATTAGTTAGAAAGAAAGAAATATGGATTAGTTAGAAAGAAGAAAGAATGAAAGAAAGAAAGAAAGAAAGAAAGGAGGAGAGAAAGAAAGATGGATTAGTTAGAATGAAAGATGGATCAGTTAGAAAGAAAGATTAGTAAGAAAGATAGAAAGAAAGATGGATTAGTTAGAAAGACAGAAATATGGATTAGTTAGAAAGAAGAAAGAATGAAAGAAAGAAAGAAAGAACAAAAGAAAAAAGAAAGAAAGATGGATCAGTTAGAAAAAAAGATTAGTAAGAAAGAAAGGAAGAAATATGGATTAGTTGGAAAGAAACATTAGTAAGAAAGAAAGAAAGATGGATTAGTTAGAAAGAAAGAATGATGGATTAGTTAGAAAGAAAGGAAGATAGATTAGTAAGAAAGAAAGAAAGAAAGATAGATTAGTTAGAAGGAAAGAAAGAAATATTAGTTAGAAAGAAAGATATATTAGTAAGAAAGATAGATTAGTAAGAAAGAAAGAAAGAAAAGAAAAAAAGATGGTTTAGTTAGAAAGAAAGATAGATTAGTAAGAAAGAAAGAATGATGGATTAGTTAGAAAGAAAGAAAGATGGATTTGTTAGAAAGAAAGAGAAAGAAAGAAAGAAAGATATATTAGTTAGAAAGAAAGATAGATTAGTTAGAAAGAAAGAAGGAAAGATAGATTAGTTAGAAAGAAAGATATGTTAGTTAGAAAGAAAGAAATATTAGTTAGAAAGAAAGAAAGATAGATTAGTTAGAAAGAAAGATAGATAAGTTAGAAAGAAAGATAGATAGATTAGTTAGATAGATAAGTTAGAAAGAAAGATAGATAGATTAGTTAGAAAGAAAGATAGATTAGTTAGAAAGAAAGATAGATTAGTTAGAATGAAAGAAAGATAGAGTAGTTAGAAAGAAAGAAAGATAGATTAGTTAGAAAGAAAGATAGATTAGTTAGAATGAAAGAAAGATAGAGTAGTTAAAAAGAAAGAAAGATAGATTAGTTAGCAAGAAAGATAGATTAGTTAGAATGAAAGAAAGATAGAGTAGTTAGAAAGAAAGAAAGATTAGTTAGAAAGAAAGATAGATTAGTTAGAAAGAAAGATAGATAGATTAGTTAGAAAGAAAGATAGATTAGTTAGAATGAAAGAAAGATAGAGTAGTTAGAAAGAAAGAAAGATAGATTAGTTAGAAAGAAAGTTCGATTAGTTAGAAAGAAAGAAAGAAAGATAGATTAGAAAGAAAGATAGATAGATAGATAGATTAGTTAGAAAGAAAGATAAATAGATTTGTTAGAAAGAAAGAAAGAAAGATAGATTAGTTAGTTAGAAAGAAAGTTAGATTAGTTAGAAAGAAAGATAGATTAGTTAGAATGAAAGAAAGATTGAGTAGTTAGAAAGAAAGAAAGATAGATTAGTTAGAAAGAAAGATAGATAAGTTAGAAAGAAAGATATATAGATTAGTTAGAAAGAAAGATAGATTAGTTAGAAAGAAAGATAGATTAGTTAGAATGAAAGAAAGATAGAGTAGTTAGAAAGAAAGAAAGATTAGTTAGAAAGAAAGATAGATTAGTTAGAAAGAAAGATAGATTAGTTAGAAAGAAAGATAGATTAGTTAGAAAGAAAGATAGATTAGTTAGAATGAAAGAAAGATAGAGTAGTTAGAAAGAAAGAAAGAAAGATTAGTTAGAAAGAAAGAAAAAAGATTAGTTAGAAAGAAAAAAGATTATTTAGAAAGAAAGATTAGTTAGAAAGAAAGAAAGATTAGTTAGAAAAAAAGAAAAAAGAAAGAAAGAAAGGAAGATTAGTTTGAAAAAAGAAAGATAGGTAGAAAGAAAGAAAGAAGAAAGAAAGATTAGTTGGAAAGAAAGAAAGATTAGTAAGAAAGAAAGAAAGATTAGTTAGAGAGAAAGAAAGAAAGAAAGAAAGAAAGAAAGAAAAAAGATTAGTTAGAAAGAAAGAAAGAAAAAAGACTAATTAGAAAGATTATTTAGAATTAAAGATGGATCAGTTAGAAAGAAAGAAAGACAGAAAGAAAGATGGATTAGTTAGAAAGAAAGAAATATGGATTAGTTAGAAAGAAGAAAGAATGAAAGAAAGAAAGAAAGAAAGAAAGGAGGAGAGAAAGAAAGATGGATTAGTTAGAATGAAAGATGGATCAGTTAGAAAGAAAGATTAGTAAGAAAGATAGAAAGAAAGATGGATTAGTTAGAAAGACAGAAATATGGATTAGTTAGAAAGAAGAAAGAATGAAAGAAAGAAAGAAAGAACAAAAGAAAAAAGAAAGAAAGATGGATCAGTTAGAAAAAAAGATTAGTAAGAAAGAAAGGAAGAAATATGGATTAGTTGGAAAGAAACATTAGTAAGAAAGAAAGAAAGATGGATTAGTTAGAAAGAAAGAATGATGGATTAGTTAGAAAGAAAGGAAGATAGATTAGTAAGAAAGAAAGAAAGAAAGATAGATTAGTTAGAAGGAAAGAAAGAAATATTAGTTAGAAAGAAAGATATATTAGTAAGAAAGATAGATTAGTAAGAAAGAAAGAAAGAAAAGAAAAAAAGATGGTTTAGTTAGAAAGAAAGATAGATTAGTAAGAAAGAAAGAATGATGGATTAGTTAGAAAGAAAGAAAGATGGATTTGTTAGAAAGAAAGAGAAAGAAAGAAAGAAAGATATATTAGTTAGAAAGAAAGATAGATTAGTTAGAAAGAAAGAAGGAAAGATAGATTAGTTAGAAAGAAAGATAAGTTAGAAAGAAAGATATGTTAGTTAGAAAGAAAGAAATATTAGTTAGAAAGAAAGAAAGATAGATTAGTTAGAAAGAAAGAAAGATTAATTAGAAAAAAGAAAGAAAGAAAGATTAGTTAGAAAGAAAGAAAGATTAGTTAGAAAAAGGAAAGAAAGAAAGATTAGTTAGAAAGAAAGAAAAAAGATTAGTTAGAAGGAAAGAAAGAAAGATTAGTTAGAAAGAAAGAAAGAAAGATTAGTTAGAAAAAAAGAAGAAAGAAAGATAGAAAGAAAGATTAGTTAGAAAGAAAGAAAAATTACTTAGAAAAAAAGAAAGAAAGAAAGGAAGATTAGTTTGAAAAAAAAGAAAGATTAGGTAGAAAGAAAGAAAGAAAGATTAGTTGGAAAGAAAGAAAGATTAGTAAGAAAGAAAGAAAGATTAGTTAGAGAGAAAGAAAGAAAGAAAGAAAGAAAGAAAAATATTAGTTAGAAAGAAAGAAAGAAAAAAGATTAGTTAGAAAGAAAAAAGATTAGTTAGAAAGAAAAAAGATTAGTTAGAAAGAAAAAATATTAGTTAGAAAGAAAGATTGGTTAGAAAAAAGTAAGAAAGAAAGATTAGTTAGAAAAAAGAAAGAAAGATAAGTTAGAAAGAAAGATTAGTTAGAAAGAAAATTTGTTAGAAAGAAAGTAAGAAAAAAGATTAGTTAGAAAGAAATTAAGAAAAAAAGATTAGTTAGAAAGAAAGAAAGATTAGTTAGAAAAAAGAAAGAAAGATTCGTTTGAAAAAAGAAAGAAAGAAAGAAAGATTTGTTTGAAAAAAGAAAGAAAGATAGATAGATAAGTTAGAAAGAAAGAAAGATAGATTAGTTAGAAAGAAAGATAGATAGATTAGTTAGAAAGAAAGATAGATTAGTTAGAAAGAAAGAAAGATAGATTAGTTAGAAAGAAAGAAAGATAGATTAGTTAGAAAGAAAGAAAGAACGATAGATTAGTTAGAAATAAAGAAAGATAGATAGATAGATTAGTTAGAAAGAAAGAAAGAAAGAAAGATTAGTTAAATCGTGAGAAAGAATGATAGATTGGTTAGAAAGAAAGAAAGATAGATTAGTAAGAAAGGAAGAAAGAACGATAGATAAGTTAGAAAGAAAGATAGATTAGTTAGAAAGAAAGATAGATAGATTTGTTAGAAAGAAAGTTAGATAGATTTGCTAGAAAGAAAGAAAGATTAGTTCGAAAGAAAGAAAGATTAGTTAGAAAGAAAGAAAGAAAGATATATTAGTTAGAAAGAAAGATAGATAGATTAGTTAGAAAGAAAGATAGATTAGTTAGAAAGAAAGAAAGATAGATTAGTTAGAAAGAAAGAAAGATAGATTAGTTAGAAAGAAAGAAAGAACGATAGATTAGTTAGAAATAAAGAAAGATGATAGATTAGTTAGAAATAAAGAAAGATAGATAGATAAGTTAGAAAGAAAGAAAGAAAGATTAGTTAGAAAGAAAGAAAGATAGATTGGTTAGAAAGAAAGAAAGATTAGTTAGAAAGAAAGATAGATAGATTAGTTAGAAAGAAAAAAGATAGATTAGTTAGAAAGAAAGAAAGTAAGAAAGAAAGAAAGAAAGATTGGTTAGAAAGAAAGATAGATTAGTTAGAAAGAAAGAAAGATTAGTTAGATTAGTTAGAAAGAAAGAAACATAGATTAGTTAGAAAGAAAGAAAGAAAGATAGATTAGTTAGAAAGAAAGAAAGATTAGTTAGTTAGAAAGAAAGAAAGATAGATTAGTTAGAAAGAAAGATAGATTAGTTAGAAAGATAGATAGATAGATAGATTAGTTAGAAAGAAAGAAAGATAGATTAGTTAGAAAGAAAGATAGATAGATTAGTTAGAAAGAAAGATAGATTAGTTAGAAAGAAAGATAGATTAGTTAGAAAGATAGATAGATAGATAGATTAGTTAGAAAGAATGAAAAAAGAAAGAAAGAAAGAAAGATTGGTTAGAAAGAAAGATAGATTAGTTAGTAAGAAAGATATAAAGAAAGATGGATTAGTTAGAAAGAAAGAAACATAGATTAGTTAGAAAGAAAGAAAGAAAGAAAGATAGATTAGTTAGAAAGACTAGTTAGTTAGAAAGAAAGAGATAGATTAGTTAGAAAGAAAGATAGATAGATAGATAGATTAGTTAGAAAGAAAGAAAGATAGATTAGTTAGAAAGAAAGAAAGATATATTAGTTAGAAAGAAAGATAGATAGATTAGTTAGAAAAAAAGATAGATTAGTTAGAAAGAAAGAAAGATAGATTAGTTAGAAAGAAAGATAGATAGATTAGTTAGAAAGAAAGAAAGATTAGTTAGAAAGAAAGAAAGAATGATAGATTGGTTAGAAAGAAAGAAAGATAGATTAGTAAGAAAGAAAGAAAGGAATAAAGAACGATAGATTAGTTAGAAATAAAGATAAAGTAGTTAGAAAGAAAGATAGATAGATTAGTTAGAAAGAAAGATAGATAGATAGATTAGTTAGAAAGAAAGATAGATTATTTAGAAAGAAAGATAGATTAGTTAGAAAGAAAGAAAGATTAGTTAGAAAGAAAGAAAGATTAGTTAGAAAGAAAGATAGATAGATTAGTTAGAAAGAAAAAAAGAAAGAAAGAAAGAAAGAAAGAAAGAAAAATTGGTTAGAAAGAAAGATAGATTAGTTTGAAAGATAGAGATTAGTTAGAAAGAAAGAAAAGATTAGTTAGAATGAAAGAAAGATAGATAGATTAGTTAGAAAGAAAGAAAGATAGATAGATTAGTTAGAAAGAAAGAAAGATTAGTTAG